>CAWUFW010006133.1:0-1204613 GCA_963921515.1 Calotriton arnoldi | reverse complement strand
CTCGGCGGCCACCTGGGGAAACTTAGCAGACCCACACATTTCTGAAAAGTAGACACGCGGGGATTCCAGGGAGGTATGGCTTGCGTGGATCCCCCAACGTTTTCTTAACCAGAATCCTCTGCAAACCTGGAATTTTGCTGAAAAAATCACTTTTTCACACATTTGTGTGTGGGAAAGTTGTGGCATCACGGGATAACACAAATTTCCTACCACGCCGTTCCCCAGGTCTCCCGATAAAAATGGTGCCTCACTCGGGTGGGAGGCCCAAGAACCCGCGACAGGCAAGGGCCCAAAACATTTTGTGATAGGCAATTTCAATGTTGCCTCAATACGTTTTGGGCCCATGCCTGTCGCTGCGGCACTTGCTGGCCTCCCACCCGAGTGAGGCACCATTTTATCGGGAGACCTGGGAGACTGCTGGGTGGTAGGAAATTTGTGTCAGCCTGGTGATGCCACAACTTTCCCACACAAAAATGTGTGAAAAAGTGATTTTTTCAGCAAAATTTCAGGTTTGCAGGGATTCTGGGTAAGAGACGTTGGTGGATCCACGCAAGCCATACCTCCCTGGAATCCCCCGGGTGTCTACTTTTCAGAAATGTGTGGGTTTGCTAGGTTTCCCTAGGTGGCCGCCGAGCCCCGGGCCAAAAGTCATGGGACCCCTTGCAAAACCAGGTCGTCTTCTGATAGGCAATTTTGATGTCGCCTCAATACGTTTTGGGGGACCATGCCTGTTGCGGGTACTTGGGCCTCCCACCCGAGTGAGGCACCATTTGTATCGGGAGACCTGGGGGAATGCTAGGTGGTAGGAAATTTGTGTCAGCCCGGTGATGCCACAACTTTCCTACACAAAAATGTGTGAAAAAAGTGACTTTTCTCAAAATTTAAGGTTTCTGGGAGATTCTGGGTAAGAAAACGTTGGGGATCCACGCAAGCCATACCTCCCTGGAATCCCCCGGTGTCTACTTTTCAGAAATGTGTGGGTTTGGTAGGTTTCCCTAGGTGGCCGCCGAGCCCCGGGCCAAAAAGTCATGGGACCCCTTGCAAAACCAGGTCGTCTTCTGATAGGCAATTTTGATGTTCGCTCAATACGTTTTGGGCCCTTGCCTGTCGCGGGATACTTGGGCCTCCCACCCGAGTGATGCACTGTTTTATCGGGAGACCTGGGGGAACACTGGGTGGTAGGAAATTTGTTTCAGCCCGGTGATGCCACAACTTTCCCACACAAAAATGTGTGAAAAAGTGATTTTTTCAGCAAAATTTCAGGTTTCTGTGGGATTCTGGAGTAAAACGTTGGGGGATCCACGCAAGCCATACCTCGCTGGAATCCCCGGGTGTCTAGTTTTCAGAAATGTGTGGTTTGGTAGGTTTCCCTAGCTGGCTGCCGAACCCGGGGCCAATAACTCATGGGACCCCCCTTGAAACCAGGTTGGTTTGTGATAGGTAATTTTGATGTCGCCTCACTAGGTTTTGGGCCCTTGCCTGTAGCGGGTACTTGCCCCACCCACTTGTGTGAGGTACCATTTTTATCGGGAGACCAGCGGGAGCAGAAAGGCTGTAATGGTGGCGGGGATGTGGGCATTGGCGTGCCCACTTAGGGCAGCCCCCACCCTAAAAACAAATGCGCAAAAAAAAATCCCTGGCATCAAGTGGGCTTTCTGCTGCCCCGGGGGGGAAGAGAGACTGTTATGGTGGCAAGGGCATGGGGGCATTGGCGTGCCCATTTTGGGCAGCCCCCACCCTAAAATAAATTGCACAAAAAAAATCCCTGGTGTTTAGTGGGCTTTCTGCCCCCCCAGGGGGGCAGATTGGGGTCTACTGCCCCCATCTGCCTCCCGGGGGGGCAGAAATGCTGTAATGGTGGCGGCGGGGTGGGGGCATTGGCGTGCCCGTTTTTGGCAGCCCCCACCCTAAAAAACATTGCACAAAAAAAAATCCCTGGCGTTTAGTGGGCTTTCTGCCCCACCGGGGGGGCAGATTGGGGGCTACTGCCCCCATCTGCCTCCCAGGGGGGGCAGAAAGGCTGTAATGGTGGCGGGGGGTGGGGGCATTGGCGTGCCCATTTCGGGCAGCCCCCACCCAGAAAAAAACACGCCAAAAAAAATCCCTGGTGTTTAGTGGGCTTTCTGCCCCACTGGGGGGCAGATTGGGGGATACAGCCCCCATCTGCCTCCCAGGGGGGGACAGAAAGGCTGTAATGGTGACAGGGGGTGGGGGCATTAGCGTGCCCATTTCGGGCAGCCCCCACCCTAAAATAAAATGCGTCCCAAAAACTCCCTGGTGTTTAGATGGGCTTTCTGCCGCCCCGGGGGGGCAGATTGGGGGCTACTGCCCCCATCTGCCCCCCTGGGGGGGCAGAAAGGCTGTAATGGTGGCGGGTGGGGTGGGGGCATTGACGTGCCCATTTTGGGCAGCCCCCACCCTAAAACAAATAGCACACAAAAAAATCCCTGGCATTTAGTGGGCTTTCGGCCCCCCGCGGGGGCAGATTGGGGGCTACTGCCCCCATCTGCCTCCCAGGGGGGGCAGTAAGGCTGTAATGGTGGTGGGGGGTGGGGGCATTAGCGTGCCCATTTCGGGCAGCACCCACCCTAAAAAAAAAATTACACAAAAAATAAATCCCTGGCGTTTAGTGGGCTTTCTGCCCCCTTGGGGGGGCAGATTGGGGGCTTCTGCTCCCATCTGCCCCCCAGGAGGGGCAGAAAGACTGAACATTGGCAATTTGTTTGGGGAGAGCAAAAGCCCTTGCCCAAGGGGCCGCTCCCCCCTCCCTGGTGCCTTAGTGGGTGGATCCCTGCTTGGGGATCGCCCTCCTGGGGCGATCCCCAAGCAGGGATCCACTGGGGAGGGGTACAATTGGAAAGGGGAGATTCTCCCCTTTCCAATGATACCTCTCCCGTCTTTCTACGTGCTCAGGGGGCTGAGATAGCCCCCTGAGCACGTGGAAAGTGAAACTGAAATGAGCCTAAAGGCTCATTTTAGTTTGCTTTCAGTGAAATGAAGTCAGCGCGACGTGCGCGCTGATCTTCATTTCACTGAAAGAGGGGCCTCGGGAGCTGGGAAGCTCTTCCCCAGCTCCCGAGGCTGTGGGGAGAAAAGAAATCCCTCTGCTGTCTGCAGCAGAGGGATTTGCGCGCCCTGGCCTCATGACGGAATGGTTCCGTCATGAGCACAGGGGCACCGATGCTCATGACGGAACCATTCCGTCATGAGCATCGAAGGGGTTAACTGATTTTTGTTTGGAAAACTACCTCATTCAGCTTCAGCCATTTTCCTGACTACTATTGCTCCTTCACTTCAAAATGCTTAGAGTATGGATTGTCGACCACAGCTATATCTATTGGGCTAAAGAGGCTGCAAAAAAGAGAGGTATTCATTGGAGAAAATACCCCTAGGCAATTAATTGTCTTTAAATTCAACAGACCACTATATCTAAACTAGTTGATACATTAGACTCAGTGTAGCCAAACAATTATTGTTTAAAAATTCATATTTTTAATTCATATTATTTAAAATTACAGTAAAACGTAGAAAAAAGTCTGTATCTAATTCTTAGAGAATTAATACACAAAATTGCAATATGTAAAAGAGGTTAATAGTTCCAAAGACACATGGACTTTCTAGACACAATATACAGAAAACAAATAATGCATAAAATACATAAACACACAGTGGCAGTAAGATGGGTCTTCAGGTTAATAGTTCCAAAGACACATGGACTTTCTAAACACAATATACAGAAAACACATAATGCATAAAATAGATTAACACACAGTGGCAGTAAGATGGGTCTTCAAAAAAAAGACCCATCTTACTGCCACTGTGTGTTTAGACATAGTGGTCTGTTGAATTTAAAGACAATTAATTGCCTAGGGGTATTTTCTCCAATGCATATTTGCCCTGCCCTAGGAATTGCTGTATAAATTTTGCAGGGGTCCTTGTTATTCTAAAAAGAGGTATTGACAGAGACTTGGGTTGCCAAATGTGCAGATTACTTGGTTTGGCCAGAGAGGGTTAAAGTTTTATCAGTTGCTGGTTTTGGTTAAATCCATTGTGAATTCCCAAGCTCCTCACCTCATGATTGTGCACTGTGGTGGTAATGACCTAGGCGCATTGACTGGGTTAGGGCTGGAAATCCTAATGAAAGAAACCTTTGCAGAACTGATGTCACTTTTTCCTCACACTGTTTTGGTGTTCTCTAATACATGCCAAAGACAGAAATGGAAGTGGTCAAATCAATTCTGTCCACAGATTGACAAAGCCAGGAAACATGTTAATAAAACTGTTTCTGCATTCCTCAGAGACCATCGCATGGGCTGTATCTGCATTTTGACATGGATGGAATTTATAGAAATGATGGAGTGCACTTTACAGATGAACGCAACAGGGTGTTTCTAAGTAACCTAAAACTGTGCCTCCGGTCTTATGTGTAGTAACCATATACACACAAGCAACACAAAGGCTCTATTTAGAGCTACCCTAGAACCCAAAACACCGTTAATTTTCTTTAAAAAGATCCTTTTTTTCAGTTTTTGGGGACCTTCGTGACGATGTTGTGATCCCAGCAAATACATCGCGAGAATGGAAAACAAAAGCAGACATTTGATGGCCACCAACACATCCAAAAATAATATGTAAAATAATCCATTCTGAACATTGCACTACCATATTACTATATACATTCTTCTTTCAAAGCATGTTTAAACTCATATTTTTCTACTAAGTTTCTTTAAAAAACATCTTTAAGACCTATTTTCAGTTTTTGCGGTTATTCGGGTCATCGCGATGACATCGTTAACCGCGACAATCATGCCTTTTTCATAAAGTATACAATATATATATACACACATATTACAGTATTTCACACACTAGGGGTTTCTTAAAGTATTCTCTAAAGTCATGTTTTTCTAGAGAGTTTCGATAAAAACCATCTCTAAAACCTATTTTATATTATCGCGGTGTCTACGGAGATCGCAATGACGTCAGTAATCGCGATTCCACCGGACACGTCGCGAAAACAGAAACAAAAGCAGACATTCAATGACCACCAACACATCCAAAAATTAAAGCTATATAATTAATTCTAACCATCACAGTAGATAACTCACTGTATAAAAACATTTATCAGAATCTCAATATCTTTATAACAATGCGTATTTTTGATTCACTGATATATTTTTTATATTTCCGCCAATATTCACGACAATGTTGATAGTCGTGATGCACCCATGATGTACACCGTGAGTCCGGCCCGCTGGCGGGCGCGGCGGTGTTGCACATATCGGGCGCGATTAAAAAAATCAATTTTGGACACATAACTTGTGTCACTAACACCCCCATTTCTCAACCATGGGGTCAGAGTAGCTCCACCCTGACCCCTTATGTGGGCTTTCACACAACTTTTCAGCCCCAGTAACCATTCTCGATAGATAAAATGGCAGCCGCAACTTTCTGTTCAGGTTGCGTCCAGCCAATCAGAGCATTCGCGTTAGCGCGTGCATCCGTGGCCAGAGATATCACTATAGTTTTCGGCTTGAATTTCTCAAAAACTACTGAACGGACTTTCACCAAAAAGGCAAAAGGCACTTTCTTGAACCAACATCTACCTCCCTTCCAAATTTGGTGTAAGTCAGTTCTGCGGTTCGGGCTATAGGTGTGGCTAAAGGTTCCTATGGGAATTAACATTACAAATGCACCCCCTTTTCGGGCCCCAAATTCATAGTCCCTACTGCACAAATCACCCCCAAACTTTCCATGACAACCAGAACCTACCTTGACACTTTTTTGGAAAATTTCATTAAGATTGGTCAAACGATGCCAAAGTTATAGGCAAGTCAAAAAATGCTTTTCCTATGGAAACATGGCCCGAATTATAATTAGGTACTGGCGACTGCCAGTAGGTAATACACATATATATGTATTACCTACTGGCAGTCGCTAGTATAGTGGATATATATACATATATATATATCCACACCCTCACTGAAAAAACAAAGGTTAGAGGGACGTTATAGTTAGTTGAAAAGGTCAGTAAAACATACCGTTTTAAACTAATAAAACCACCGAAATTCACCAGTTATAGTTATCTCAAGTAACTAGAAGTCGTGCATAGAAGTAACTTTAACACGTGCCCCCCCATGCACAGTGTTGTCATCAATAATGCCATTTCAGATGTTGCAAATGTTATCAATGATGTAATTGAACATGCCATGAATGATGTAATATGTTAGCTAATTAGCAGTGTGAGTTATAGTTACCTTCATGGAAAGTTTCACTCTAATCTGGCAAGCAGAGGCCAAGAAGGAGCAGACATCCCAAAAGTGTGATGTCCCATGTGTATTCCCTTATGTTATGTTATGTTATGTTATTTAAGCTTGTATAGCGCACGGTTACCCTAGGGTGTCCTGGCGCTGAGCATGCCTGCTGGTCAACTGAGAATAGAGATTACTGTGAAAAAAAGCCAGGTTTTCAGCCCTTTCCTAAAGGAAAGGAGATCCGCTGCGTTCCTCAGGTGGAAAGGGAGCTCATTCCATGCCTTAGAGGTACATGTGATGAAGCTTCTACCCCCCCAGCTGGCTCATTTGATCCGAGGAACTAGAACTTGTTTAGTTCCCAAGGACCGAAGGTTTCTGACGGGGACATACCATTTGAACTTTAATCTCAAATGGTCGGGACCAATTCCATTTAGGGCCTTAAAAGCTACACAGAGGGCCTTAAAACGTGCCCTTAACTTCACGGGAGCCAGTGTAGTTGTCTTAACTCCTTCTTTACAGAGGCAAATTTGGGGGTACTAGTAAGCAGTCTGGCTGCGGCATTCTGTACAATTTGCAGCCTGTTGACATGCTGTTTTTGAGCATTTAAGTATAGACTATTACAATAGTCAATTCGAGACATGACAAGGGCTGTGACCACTGTCCTAAGGCTGTTATCAGGAAGGAAAAACTTAATTTTCCTTATAATTCTCAGGATACGGAAACAGGCCGAAACCACTGAGTTTATGTTATCACTGAAAGAAAGCCTATTATCCATAATCACCCCTAAGTTTTTTGCTTTCAGCGTGGGGATAGGACAGAGGCCCAACTCAGCTGGCCACCAATCAGGTGTCCACATATTGGGGTTGTTACCGAATGTGACAACTTCTGTCTTGCTCGAATTTAGTTTTAGGCAGTTGGATGACATCCAGTCCGAGATGGGCCTCATGCAGTCATGGAAGCGAGCCCCCGTTTCCTTCTCTTCCCCTTCTCTTATTGACAACACTATCTGTGTGTCATCTGCATAAGAAGTGATTTTGAAACCAAAAGATTTGATTAGACCTGCGAGAGAAATCACATACACATTGAATAGGGTTGGGCTCAACGATGATCCCTGCGGCACTCCCACACGGGAGTGAAAAAGGTTTAGAGCTGTGATTGTCCAATTCCACTATTTGCGATCTGCCAGAAAGAAAAGATCGAAGGAGGTTCCAAGCTGTCCCTTGCACTCCTACCTCCGACAACCGGTGCATCAAAACTTCATGATGAACCGTGTCGAAGGCAGCTGACAGATCCAACATTATCAAAATTGCCTTCCCTCCTCCGTCCAGTGCTTCCCGAATCTCCTCTGTAGATTTGATTAAGGCCAGCTCAGTACTATGTTCTGCTCTGAACCCATATTGTGATGTGTCCAGTAAGTTATTAGTTAGCAGAAAGGTGCTGAGCTGAGTGTTCATGGTCTTTTCAATAATCTTGGCGGGGAGCGGAAGTCTTGAGATTGGCCTATAATTATTTGTATCACTAGGGTCAAGAGTAGGCTTTTTCAGAAGGGGAAGAATAGAGGCCTTTTTCCAATTGCTGGGAAACTTGCCCGTTGTTATTATGTTGTTCAGCAATGGTGTAAGGGTTGATCCTATAACTTCTGGAATTTGCTTTAGTACTGATGCAGGGCAGGGATCCGACGGGGCACCAGACCGAATAGAACTCAGAAGTTTGATGGTATCTGATGTCTCTAGTAAAGAGAAATTGGCTAGTGTTGGTTTTTTTTGTTCCAGAACTGGGGGCAACATCAATATCCCCCCCTGAGCTAGCCTAAATGAGGAAAAGATGGTTTCCACTTTGTACTGGAAACATTTTGCCAGCTTTTCACAGAACTCTGGACTACTCTGACTCTTGGGGGCCTTAGGGGATACTAGTTTAGAGATAGTTTTGAAAAGCTCTTTGGTGTTGGATTCAGCATGGGAAATTTGTTCTCTCATACAGAAAAAATGACTGAATGAAATGGCTGAAACCATCATAAATTGCATTGGTTGGCAACTGAAGCGTTTCAGCAAGATCACATTTGACCCATGATCAAGGCGGTCTCGCTGCAACGCGTCTGGTGCTGCAAATGCCATTTATGGTTAAAAAATAAAAATATTACTGCAGTGATTCCATGGATTGTGCACCTTCTTTTTTCTTGTTGGAAAAATTGGTAAGAGTGATTTGAGGCTATATATACCTGGGGTCCCAGAGGGAGTGCCATTGGGGCCAAACACTCAAACTGACCTTTTCGCGATCCACCCGGAGCTAGCCTCCCCATGCTCTTGTGGGATGGTAGTCCCTTGTGAGTTGTCCCACTGGACCCCCCAATTTTTTTCTACAAAATGAGGCATGGTTGGATGGCTTCTTGTGGACGAACCAATCGGGCTATTTGCTGCAGGGCCTGGTCTGCACACCAGGTCCTGCGACTGAACCCCTGCTGCTCACCGCTGACGGACATGAGCAGCAAGAGTTTGTCTTCCTGTGGGGAGTTGGCTACAGGGCCCGCCCATCTCCCCACACAGACAAAGGCCATGCTCGCCGATGGGTTGGGCACTGCGGCCAGGCCCTGCAGCCAATCCTCCATCCCTTTGTTGATGACCTCCCTCTGAAGGGGCCCATTGGGTATTGCACGGCCCACCCAACGTAAAGCATGACCCGATTATGAAGAATCCCACCTTGGTGGATGTTGGTCAGTGTATCCTGAAAAGGATTACCCCAGGTGACATAATACATGACTGTGTTAGTGTTTATCCCATTGTGGGTGCAAAAATCTTACGGAACTTCACATTACTTTTGGTTGTCATTTAATACAGGGAGTGTTTGACGGACCGAGCAATTCCTCTCATTCCCTTATAGAATGATACTTCATATCTTTTCACTGTCACTGTCATGAACATGATTCTATGTTTGATAGACCGAATAACGAAGTAGTGAAAAGGGCGCTTTTCTACGAGCCTGGACGTCCATAGCAGAGGATCGTCGTGGAAAGCTGTCTTAATAACGCGAGACGCTTGTAAATTGCTCGCAGAATGTCACACCTTTGATAGGCCCGGGGATTTATGCTGATGAAAGAACGCAATAAAGGTGCATTTACAGAAGATAGGGGAGTGGAAACAATTAAAACCTGCCGTCGAAACACGAGGGGGGATTTAAAACGTGGAGAAGGATGGCGTGTACAACGCGAAGTAATGGACTGTGCGCTCTGATATTTCTCTTGGCGATTCCCTGAACTATAGATTTTTTTCTCATCCAAATTAAAGTTTTAAGTGAATCCCATTATACCTCCCTGATAGATATTACCACTGTAGAAGAGATAGGAGAGACATACGGTATGTCGAACTAAAAAGAAGGAAATTAGGTCTCTAGGCAACCTTGTGTGATTTCCAAAAATTAAAAAAGCAAGCAATACAGTGTTGTAAAAACGTTCCTGTAGAGTGCATACATATTGAAAAGTGGAGTGTCTGGACCTCACATTTAGTAGAAAGACTTGGACGATAGTTTTTCTAACAGATGAGTTGTATTTTGCACGAGCTATGCACCTTCGTGACTCTCAAGTCGCTCTCCCATTCCATCTGCAATCTGAATCTTCATTTTAAAAAAACTCTTCCGAGCCTCAAGGTGCACTTCTGCAGTACTTTCATAGTAGCATCTACAACAGACCTTTATCATAATCGCTAAATATAGGTTTCCGTGCCAAAGAGTATGGTACGATGGACAACCTTTTCACCCCCTGTGTAAGAAAGATGCAGAGCTACACAGCTTCTGAATCTTTGGCTATAGCGTTAACCCTCGCCATAATATCAGAAGTCATCGTATGCACTTTGTTAAAGAAACTCATTAGATCCCTATTATTTGTGTACTTTCTGAGCAAGATAAACAGGAAAAGATGTCCCAGTGAGCTCTCTTGCCATTGACATCGACTGATTTGAAAGCCACGTGATAAAACCCCCAACAGTCCATTACATTCATTTCCTTTAAATTGTGTAATAATCGAACCTGTCCTTTACACTCCTTAAACACAACAGAAGTGAAATAAGAAGTGCTATAGGCAAGTAAGTCATTATTTTACCTGTGTTTACAAGAGCACACTTGGACCGTGTTTAAAGCTATTTTACAGTCAGTATGGCTCCGATTTGTAATGTCTGAGCCTTTCCATCATCGAAATGGCATTTTGTTTACAATTAGTGATTCGGTAAGATGTTACCGAATCTGAGCAAATTGCTTATTTGGTTTGAGAATGAATAAGGATTTGGTATTTGCAAGGGGCGTGTTAAGGGCGTCCCCCACACATACTGAATATTCAAGCTATGTATTAATGTTTTGCGACCGAAATTCAGTCAGAAAACATTAATATTTTACCACCCCCTCAAAGGAGGTGGTAAGCCATTCGCAATTGAGAAGGGGTACGTACCCATTGGACTACTTCCCCTTTGTGAATGATCACAAAAAGTATTTTTTATGAGCAGGCAGTGGTCCATCGGATCACTGCCTGCTCATAACAAAGTTTTGTGTTGTGTGTTTTTTTTAACGCATCCCATTTTCCTTTAAAGAAAACAGGCTGAATTTAACAAAAAATAAAAAAAGGTTGCTTTATTCAAAAGCAATAACAGACATGGCGGTCTGCTGTCCCCAGCAGGCCACCATGCCTTTCATTGTAGTCAATCGTAGAGGGTCTCAGTTTCCCACCCATCTCATGCATAATAATGAGGTAGCTCGAATTGCAGCCCACAACAAATCATTATTTTAAGAACCAAAATATTAATACATAGGTCGGTTCTCAAAATACCAATGGATTCTTTAGAAGTCGGAGCGCAAATGGTGACCACTTCTAAAAAATCTATTTTTGCACTTCCTATTTAATGAATCGCAAATTGCAAAACGTTATTTGCAGCAATTAAAGATTGCTTAAATAATCTTTGTACATGAGAGCTTTAGATTTACGCATAATATTTGCACATATAAGCACACGTTTAGCATATAAGGGCTGTGACTGAGCAAATATGCTTGCACTAAGCATATGGAACTGCAGTTCAGCATGTACAGCTGTAAACGAAACAAAGGGACCAGATCCAAGAATAAAAGGCTGCTGTGAGCATCAATGAGTGCACTTGATGTTATAGGCCAATGAGTGCACTTGATGTTATAGGCTAATGCCGCTGTATAAGAGGCTGGCCTTCACTATACCTCATAATATACAGCTATATTTGAATCTTAAAAGCTACACTGAACATTTGAGGCATAATCATTGTATATTCTAGTATACTTTGGTATATTGGTGTTTGATTATGTATATGAAGCGAAACAGGGAATACATTCCCTCAACCAGCATATGAGGCTATAATTATGCATCAGGAGGCTATGCTCGGCATAGCAGGATACACCTTAAAGTATGAGACTATTTGGAAGATGACACTATACTTAACCACTATAAACTAAAGACCTTCTTCACAAGCTGTATTTTGGAGTACGTAATGTAGTACTACTCACATACTAAAAAATGCATTTCACAAATCTACAGTCAGGTATCTCCAAGTCCCCTATCTTCTGTGTACAGAGATCTCCACCAAGAACCTGATTCACACCCTGCATTTTGTAGTATGTAAGGTGGTACTACAGTACTGCTACTTACATTCTACAAAAGGCATTTCACAGACCTACAGCCAGAGATCTCCACGTCTCCTATCTTTTGTGTACAGAGTACTTTGCCAAGGAGAACTCTGCACACAGGCAAATATGTTTTTGTGGTAAATATGGGAAGAACAAGGGGAAGTGGCTAGAAAATGGGAAATTCTTACTACTTAATAGGAAGAGGCTTAGGGAAAACTGAGGAGAAGTCTATGGAGGGGTATGCTGATACAAACACAACCCCACAAAAGAGTAATTCCATAACTATTCACAACCTAATGCTTCTAAAGATACTATTGCCTCGAAGGAGTCAAAAAAGGTATACAGTTACTCAAGCCCAGCCTTGGAGTAAGTCAAGCACTACACATGACCACTCAAAGGTACTGCAACACACTCCCATAGAAAACAACAGAGGTAGAGAAGTAAAATAACACCACATAAAAACTAATGTTCAACTAATTACTTAGAAAAAAATTATTAAACTTTTATTACAAATTAAAAATAATTCACATTAACTCTACACAACATCAATATTTACTACATATTAAACAAAAAGTGCAAATGTTGTTGAAAAATATTTAAAATTATTGTTTAAAACTGAAATTAAATTCATATATTTGAACGTAAACATATAATACACACCTATTTTTATGATGTAATGTTGTGTTACATTATATTTTATTAGTTATGGGATAATAATATTTATAATTGAATTTACATGCATATTATACATTTAAAAAAATTATATATTTTTTTAAAGAATAACAAACTTAAAATGTTTCCTTATACTTTGCTACAGGAAGATCTCTGCCACAGTAGCAAATTATTCGACCTACATGTGCAAAGTTACTGCTAGTAGCTTTAGATCTGTTCTAGGAGTCCTACCTCCTGATTTGAGGGGGCGGAGGCATGTAAGTCTAATCTCATGCAAATCTACACTTTGAAATGGAGAATAGTTAAAACATGTGACGTTACACGTAGGTGTAGCAGAAAATATACATCTACATAAATGTAAGCTAAAGGCTTGATTCACAGTAGTAAACATATACATGTACAGTTACTACTGCACCTATGTGAAACTCTGCACTTTTTTGCTATTCTCCATTTCAGAGTCTAAGGTGCAACTCTGCAACTTTTTGCTATTCTCTTTTTCCGAGTGAAGAGTTTCACATAGATGTAGTAGTAAATATACACGTGGGTGAATATACAAGTTCATATTTACCTCTGTGAATCAGACCCTTAGCTTGCATTCATGAGACTGCAATGGATGTACACATTTACATTTGAGCACCTGAGGCATATACCTGAGCAAACAATTAATGTGCATAGGTGTAAGATCAATGTGCATAGTCAACCACAATACCCATCAATACATTCCCACTATTACTATTTACAAAAAACAATATCAAAAACACCATTATTACAACAACCATTATCACCACCACTGCCATTACCACCACCATTGCTGCCACCAACATTATCACCACCATTAGCCATCCCATTACCACCATCACTTTTACCACTATCACTACCACCATTACCACCACCACCATTACCATTACTTCCAATAATGTTATACCTCTAACCATTTTTCATTTTCTGCACGTAATTTTCCACTTGCACTGAGTTCTGGGGCATGTATAGTAGTCTCATTGTAGATGTGGTTCTAATTAAATGGAAACTCCTTCCACAGTGGGCAGAGCACAGTAATTACAAGAATTATGGGCCTGATTACAAGTTTGGCGGTCCTGGAGCGGACTGCCACGCCAGCGCCCCGCTCCAGGACCACCAAACTTGACCTCCGACCGTCCGTTAGATTACGAGTAACCTTATGGTCTGGCAGGGTGATCCTTTGGCGTTCCCACGGCGGTGCCTATTAAATAGGCACCGCAATGGGAACGCCAAAGTCCGTTCCTGCATGGCATGGACCGTAAACATGGAGTGGAGCTTCTGCATTAGCTCCCCATTGAACAACGCATTAGCTTCAAATCACTTTGTATGGTTCATAAATCGCTGCATGCTTCCTACCCTTCAAGGTTGAAGAGTATGTTCAATTGGCATTCTCCCAGTAGACCACTGCGCTCTTCGCTCCAGATGCAACTGGTTGTACCAAGAACCAAGAAGAAGAAGTGGGGGGACAGAGCATTCTCGGTGGCAGCAAGCAAACTCTGGATATCCCTACCCCTTGCTCTCAGATCTATCCCCCTTCTGCTCCCCTTCAGAAAAGCCCTTAAAACCTGGCTTTTCACAGTCTAGCTTTTAGCTGGAGTTTCTGTCTCTTTCTATTTTCCTGGTATGTACGGCTGGGCTCTAGCGCCTTGATGCCTTCGGGTGACTGCTGCGCTTTATAAATCTCGAATCAAATCAAATCATGCAGGAAAGGGGATCACTGCACACAGGGGGGCACAGCATGTGCCCCCCTGGAGGCATCCCTTGGCCCTGATGCAACAGGGGGCCTGTAGGGCCCCCTTTGTTTCCTCACCATCACAGTTTTCATGGCAGCTTCACTGCCATGAAAACTGTGGCAGTGAGGAAATTCGTAGTATTGTTAGTGGTGCCGCATCGGCACCACCAAGCATATTGCAGTCTCAAGACCGCCACACCAATGCCAAGGATCGCGGATCCCTGGTGGTTGCGGCAGTCCCATGGAGGGCCGACTGCTGCACCACCACTGCGAGATTGGCAGTCCTATGGACTGCCTAACGAGCAACTAGGCCCAAAGTCTTTTCCAGAGCTGGTTCAATGCCATGTACAATACTAGCACTTTATTTTTTTATGTACAAAGTGTAATATGACAAATATTCTCTGAACACTCCAATAAATCAAATTTGAGTTTTTCGGTATCAGCAGTCTGTTCTTTATTTTCATATCTGTTTTTCAACTTTGCCCTCACCAACACGTGTTTTGTCTTTGCTGTCAATATTGCGGCAGACTTCCTCAGGGCTACAATTACAAATTTTACAAGTTTTATGGCGCAATCCCTAAGTGCAATCCGGGTCAGAAACCCAACACACCTTGTGCTTGAAAAGTTAGCGTGATATTTCATTGTCACATATTATGCCTTGTGTTTCATCCCTCAAATAATCAAAGGATACTAATTTATAGCTAGCTGATACCGACCCATATAATTTAATCAGAGTGATCTGTCTTGGTTAGTTGTTATTAGTACATTAGTGCTGTATTATCTAAGGCTAAATTGTCCAAAACACCTATAGCCTATCTCAACTAGTGTCACAGGTTCCGTGCAACCAATTTATGAAAACGTAGGTATTGCCATGTGTTAATCTCAGGCAGTGGTCCATATTCATATTACCAATATGCCGCAGGACTCACCTGGTCCTGTCGTAATAAGATGTGATGTCTTAGTTTCTGTTCAGTCTTAATGAGTCTGTAATTCAATGAGAGCACCTTATATTCCTGTCACATGTTAAAACTATTTTATTTAAGGGTACTGCACAGTTATCTCTTACCTTACTGCACCCCCTAACGTGTGTGCTGTTAAGGCACTCTTCTACAGGTGAGCCATTCTGTCTTTAATGTAATATATGTCATATATCAGTTTAATGAAAATACGCCTAATTGTCGTCTCCCTAGGTAAATTGTACCATTTATATTTTCACAGTGCCTTCACTTAAATTTGTAACAGTATTACCATCCTGTCAGTATTCAGACTCCTATCATACCTTGGTGTGTTAGTTACATATGGTAACCAGCTCACCCGGTGCACACTCTCCAGGCGAGTAGTACTTCTCATATTCCCACACTAATTCCACTTTTAATCTGTCAAAGCATCACCATCCTGGCAATATTCAGTATCCCGTCGTACCTTATTCTCCACATTAGACCACCTATAGTTTGTTATGCACTTCTAATTTCTCTTGTAGCGACTGTATTGGTATGTCAGTTACAAATGGTAACCAACTCTCTCGGTGCACACTCACTCGGTTTTGTCATGAGAAGCGATTCTCATTTAAATAGTCACCGCTGGATCATTATGTTGGTCACCTATGATACCAACTCTCTTGGTGCACACTTACACCGTAATGTTGTATCCCTAAGCCCCTCTCTGTTTATTGTCCACACAGGTTCCCCATGCGTCCCATACAGTGACCGACTCTCTCAATGCACACTGTCTCAGTATTGGCCTATCCCAGAACCCCTCGACGGTAATTTTCATATCAGCTCCCCCATGCGTCACTATACAAATTGGCTAGCACATCTCTCATATCTCCCACTGTACTCCTTAAAATCTATGCCTGGAATCCCTGTATCACAGTGTCATTCAGTCACCTCATCTGTGAACATCCATCCAGTCATTCTCCTTTGAGAGAGTACTCCCGAGCCCAGCCCCTCACGCTGTATAGTAGGGTTTGTGTGTCATTCTGTGTTGGCGCCATCTTGAAATACTCTTGTATGCCGTGTATTGGAAAGTCCGTGATGTACACGTCAATGGACTAATCACAAATAATGTCTTAATTGAGAATGCCCAATTTAGAGGCTATCTTAATATGTCCACCTGATCCTTGCATTTGTGAGTGAAATGTAAGGCCGGGCAGGAAAAAAAATATTTATATAGCTCTGCTAAACCTAATATATATTGATGCCATGTTATGGGGTCATTTTATGAGGTCTAATTAGCATGTAATATGGGCTCAAATCAGACACTGTGTTTAGATGCTGACAGTGCGGTCATCCAAACGTATTTTGCTGGTGCCGCGTGTCTGTGGATAGAGTGTAAAGATCACAGTCTACGCTAATGTGAGGTTGCCCTGTTAGAGGGACTCTTCTGCTGTTCACTAATTAGTGCAAAGTGAACAGTAACACCCTACTGGGGGATTCTGACAAGCCATATGGGGCCCAATATGGGCGCCATATTTAAATGTTGTCTATATTGGCTAAGGACATCCCTGAAATAAATAATTGTGTTGTGTCAGCTAATGATCAAGTGTCAGCTATGTTATATGTTAGTGGTGGTTCTATGGATCCTGGGTTCATAAAGGATAGAATATGTGTACGTGAAAAGTAAAATAAATATGCCCTCAAATTTACAGAGAAAAAGGCATATAAGTTCTAGTCATTCTTCGTCTGTCATGTTATACATTATAAGCAATTAATGTTATAGCTTATCCATATTAGATAGTTCATCACAAATTAAGCATTCCTTCAATTCATTCAATATTAGATTTATAGTGAACACGATTACAACGACACAGAAATTAAAAGTGTTTCTTAGTCTCCCAAAAGTAATGCAGTTCATGATCAATGTTAAGCCCCTCATCCACAGCTTTTAGTCTCATTATCCAAATGGCTTCCTGTTGTCTCAATTGTATTTCACGATTGCCTCCTGTTAGACCTGGGGGTCTCTAGTTGACTGAGGTATGTACCTTAGTCCAAATAGGGACCCTTGCTTCTACGTCAGGGTAAGGAGGGACACACCTTCAGATAACCCCTGCTCACCCCCTGGTAGCTTGGCACGAGCAGCCAGGCTTATCTCCAAGGAAAATGTGTAAAGTATTTGTAACCACGCTCTCAGTGACACAATGATAACACCACAGATGGACTCCACACAAGTTTCATAAAAACAATTATATGCTTATAAAAAAAAGATATACGATGAGACCACACGATAAAAATCCAACATATGCGTATTTGTAATATTTCACCCTGCCGTTTATTAGGCCAGCACGCACTGGTAGGTTCTTGCAGTGTTAATGAGCAATTCGATGATCCAATGCAGTCCTAATGCAATGCTATGCAGTTCGTAATGTAAGAATCAGGCACTTCGTAATGTAAAAATAATGCAATTCGTAATGCAACAATCAGGCAGTTCGTAATGCAAAAATAATGCAATTCGTAATGCAACAATCAGGCAGTTCGTAATGCAAAAATAATGCAATTCGTAATGCAACAATCAGGCAGTTTGTAATGCAAAAATAATGCACTTCGGCACCGATCGTGGTGCTCTGAACAGTCTCTATGCCACTCTTACTGACTCGCGGTCAGCTACTGCCAAAATACGCCCCCAACACTGTTATGATGGAAAACAAAGTGCAGCTCCACACTCCGGCCCCAGTACTGCCACTGCTCGGCAAGTACGGGCCGCGATACGGACTTGAGCGGGGGCTCGCGCTGCAAAGATGGGAAAGGCCGAGAGCATTCCTCTCATAGCTCGCACCCCGCCCCAGGCGGCGACACACGCAAGCTCGCTGAGCGTTACCTGGGGGGTGCGATCTAACTCTCCTCTCCTCTCCTCGCGGCTTGGGCCTCCGGTGCGACTTCGTTGATCTTGGGCAGTGGAACTCGTACCCACGACGGTGATGGTTCGAGGTCTCTCCTTGGCAAAGGCAGGCTCGGGCCGGTGGCGGTGAATTCCCACAGCTCCTCTGGGGATGCCGGTCCGGCCCGATGGCAATGACGATCACAGCAGTTCTGGCCACGCTGTCGATCGAAGCAGAGAACAAGACTGCTCCGGGACACACAGACACGGGGCAATTTCTCACGAAGGTCTCAGGCTGCCACAGGGCACACGCACACAGCGTCGCTGAGACTCAGTTGAACTCCCGGTGCACACGATCACAGGGCAATCATCACGAAGGTCTCAGGCTGCACGAAGCACACGCACACAGCGTCGCTGAGACTCACTTGGACTCCGGGTGCACACAATCACAGGGCAATCCTCACGAAGGTCTCAGGCTGCACGAAGCACACGCACACAGCGTCGCTGAGACTCACTTGGACTCCGGGTGCACACGATCACAGGGCAATCCTCCCGAAGGTCTCAGGCTGCACGAAGCACACGCACACAGCGTCGCTGAGACACACTTGGAAACTTTTATGTTCCTGAGTTTCCACAACAGGGAGCCAGCTCTCCTCGGGCCCTTGGAGACACGCTACCTCAGGACACAGCACACAGCAAAGTCCTCACAAGCAGGGGGACACAGCACACAGCAAAGTCCCTTGTCCTCTCCTTAGTCAAACCAGCAAACTGCAGGCCAGCCCCAGAACACACAGCAAGGGTCAGTCCTTCTCTTCAGTCTCTTCAACTGTTCTTCTTTGGCAGAGGTTCCTCTTGAGCACCAAGTAGGTTCAATGCTTTTTTAATAGGGATTTCAGTCTAAGGTCCAGGGGTTTCAGCTCTCATAGTTATACCCTTAAATGTCTTTGAAGTCTTTGTGTTCAGGGGGCACTGACCCTTGTCCACCCCAGTTCTGGGTGTCTCCCTGCCAGTGACACCTTCTTCCTTTGATAGTGGGGGTCTGGATCTTCAATCACTCAGCAGGAGATGTAGCCCTTGTTTTATGGCAGCAGCCCAGGCCTCTTCACCTCCAGGGGCTACTCCTCCCCCTACACTCCAGATGCAGGTCAGCCTGTTGCTGTCTCACCTCCCTCCCTTGGTCAAGACATTTCCCAGATCCTATCACATTCAAATCCAGACAGTCAATCCACAACCAGGCAGAGACACACAGAATTGTTAGAACAAAAAAAACAGCCACTTCTAAAAGCGTATTTTCTAAACACACAATTCAAAAACCAACTTTCACAAAAAATGTGTTATTAAATTGTGAGCTCAGGCACACTAAACTTCACCTCTCCATCTTAAACCTATGGGAAGATAGGCTGGAAACATATTACACAGCCTTCCCCATTCTGTCCTATGGGCAAGATGGCCTTGCAACAGTGAAAAACGAAATGGAGAGTATTTCACTGTTAGGACATGGTACAAACCTCAGTACATATCCTACCTTTCACAAACACTGCACCCTGCCCAGGGGGGTACCTTGGGCCTACTATAGGGGTGTCTGATGTGCATGGAAAGGGAAGGGTAAGGCCTGGCAAGTGGGTGCACTTGTCAGGACAACATGGCAGTTAAGCAAGCTGCGCGCAGGCACTGCAGTGGCAGGCCTGAGTTCTCTCTTTAGGGCTACTTGTGTGGGTGGCACAATTAGTGCTGCAGGCCCACCAGTAGCATTTGCATTACCAGCCCTGCCACACATAGTGCTCTTTACTAGGGACTTTACTAGTAAGGCAAGCATACCAATTATGGACAACCAATTACCATTACACTTTACACAGGGAGCACTTGCACTTTGACACTGATTAGCAGTGGCAAAGTGCCCAAAGCATCTAAGTTGGCAACCCCATGTCAGAAAAAAGTCTAGGGGGAAAGCAAAAAGTTTAGGGAACTCTAGCCAAAAAGGGCCAAGTCCAACACAACCCCCTCCCAGCTTAAAGCCAGGGTAGACCAATCAACTATCTTGATGGACTTCCCTGCTTGGGGCGATAGAACACAGACGCGGGCCCGCTACCGCAGGGACACCCTCCTGTTCTATGCCTACCTGACCCCAGGGTGTTCTCTTGGTCACTACTCCCTGGGCCAACTATGCTTCTCCACGGGTACTTCCTGGCAGTCGGGGACCCTCTAGGGGTGCTGGTCCCTTGCCAACTCCCACCCAGAGCGGTACCCTTGGAAGACCCATCGGCCAGGGTGCTGTCTCCAGTTATCCTGCCCTCCAGGTTAGAAGTGGGGTTACCCTGGTCACCTTTAGGGGACCTAGCCCTACTGGCTGGGCACTGTCCCACGGGTTTTCCCACGGGGTAACACCTCCCCTCCTTAACCTTCCATTTAGATTTTTAGGCCTGCCACCTAGGAATGGCACCCACAAACTTCAGGACCGCGGGAGCTCTGGTTACAGATGCCCCGCGACCTCCTGATGCTAGGTGTTCCTCCTCGCACTGCTGGCAGGTAGGTTCTAGACCTCCACCCTGGTGCTCCTCTAAGGATCCCTCCAGTCTCTGGGGGGGTTTGGGAACCCCGGGGATGCTGCTTACACTCTCTCCCTCTCCTTTGAGACAGGGTGCTAGCCTGCACACCCCCCCCACTTGTCTGTGCCCTGACGGCGCCACTCTGTCCTTCTTCCCTCCCACTGGACTGGAAGATCCCTGAGTTGCTGCTGGGGTTCCCCTTTGGTGTTTCTTCAGACCCCCCCGACCCCTGACCAGGGGCCTGTCTCTGGGGCAAGCTCCTGGGAATCAAAGAGCTCGCAGTCTAACAGGTGTTGGCACAACTCTGAAAAATGTTTACTGAGCCGAGGCTCCCTGGAGCCCAAATTGAGCAATCCTTTGTAATCATTCGCCATGCTAACCAACACCCAATCATCCAGTGCGCACGTGTACTCATCCAGATCCTCCACCCGAGTACTGGATTTCAGTCTCTGGAAATCCCTGAATTTCAGCAGGTACTGTTCAGGAGTGAGCCCATACCTGAGGCATAAAGCCTCCTTCATATTGGCATAGGTCAGGGTTCCCGCCCTCTAGAAAGGTGGTAAAACATCCCTCCCAGAAGCCTCAAAGTGTTTCCATAGGCCCGCCCCCCAATGCTTCTCAGGCACCTCATTCACCTCAGTGCGATCTCATATGCCGTGAACCATGCATAAATATCATCACCCCTTTGGTAATCTCGCACTAAGTCTTTGGGAATGTACACCTTACCCGCTGGCACTGGTTGTGTGCTGCCACCATTCAAACTGGACTCAGCCTGTTTAGCCTTAAGGTCCAGTTCCCTCATGCTTAACTCATGAGCTAAGAGAATCTTCTTCTCTTCCAAGGCGAGAGCGTTCTTGCTCTCCTCTGCTCGCTTTTCACTTTCAATGAGCAGCTTTTTCTCTTCTGCTTGAGCCTTAAGTTTAACACCTCCAACTCATGCTCTCTGACCCTTTGGTTTTCCTCCAGCTCCTCTGGGGAAAAACTCCTCCCTGAATGGTTACTACCAGCCCCTGAGACTGGTCCTTCCACCGGCAAATCCTGTGGACCAAATCCATTCCCTGGGTCATCCTCATCCACCTCAGCATCACCTGTCTCCTGAGCCCCTTTGGCTTCCATCCATGCCCTCAAGGCCATTTGCAGCTCCGCCTTCTTGGCGCTACTTCTCATGGCACATCCCAAAGCTCTGCAGAATTGCCTCAATTGATCAACTTTGTAGGTAAGCAGTGCCTCAATGTCGAACTCCAATTCTGCAACCTCACTGGCTACTTGACTCCTCTGAGACATGATGTGTGGCTTAAAGGTCGCTCAAAAATAGAACCAAAAATCAAAACACAATATGTGGTTGCGTCGTGGTCTGCGCTAAACTAGTGATGTACACCAATCACTGTGAGTGAATTTGCAAATACACATTCCAATCCCACACCGCTGACCACCAATGTTAGACCTGGGGTCTCTAGTTGGCTGAGGTATGTACCTTAGTCCAAATAGGGACCCTTGCTTCTACATCAGGGTAAGGAGGGACACACCTTCAGATAACCCCTGCTCACCCCCTGGTAGCTTGGCACGAGCAGCCAGGCTTATCTCCAAGGCAAATGTGTAAAGTATTTGCAACCACGCTCTCAGTGACACAATGATAACACCACAGATGGACTCCACACGAGTTTCATAAAACCAATTATATGCTTATAAAAAAAAGATATACGATGAGACCACACGATAAAAATCAAAAAAATGCGTATTTGTAATATTTCACCTTGCCGGGTATTAGGCCAGCACACACTGGTAGGTTCTTGCAGTATTAATGAGCAATTCAATGATCCAATGCAGTCCTAATGCAATGCTATGCAGTTCGTAATGCAAGAATCAGGCAGTCCGTAATACAAAAATAATGCAATTCGTAATGCAACAATCAGGCAGTTCGTAATGCAAAAATAATGCAATTCGTAATGCAACAATCAGGCAGTTCGTAATGTAAAAATAAGATAATTCGTAATGCAACAATCAGGCAGTTCGCAATGCAAAAATAATGCACTTCGGCACCGATCGCGGTGCTCTGAACAGTCTCTATGCCACTCTTACTGACTCGCGGTCAGCTACTGCCAAAATATGCCCCCAACACTGTTAAGATGGAAAACAAAGTGCAGCTCCACACTCCGGCCCCGGTACTGCCACTCCTCGGCAAGTACGGGCCGCGATACGGACTTGAGCAGGGGCTCGCGCTGCAAAGATGGGAAAGGCCGAGAGCGTTTCTCTCGTAGCTCGCAACCCGCCCCAGGTGGCGACACACGCACGCTCGCTGAGCGTTACCTGGGGGGTGCAATCTCAC
Organism: Calotriton arnoldi; assembly: GCA_963921515.1. NCBI lineage: Eukaryota > Metazoa > Chordata > Amphibia > Caudata > Salamandridae > Calotriton > Calotriton arnoldi. The sequence continues at coordinate 1,181,627 of CAWUFW010006133.1, read as the reverse complement.
TCTCCTCTCCTTGAGGCTTGGGCCTCCGGTGCGACTTCGTTGATCTTGGGCAGTGGAACTCGGACCCACGACGGTGATGGTTTGAGGACTCTCCTTGGCAAAGGCAGGCTCGGCCCGGTGGTGGTGAATTCCCACAGTTCCTCTGGGGATACCGGTCCGGCCCGATGGCAATGACGATCACAGCAGTTCTGGCCTCGCTGTCGATCGAAGCAGAGAACAAGACTGCTCCGGGACACACAGTCACGGGGCAATTTCTCACAAAGGTCTCAGGCTGCCACAGGGCACACGCACACAGCGTCGCTGAGACTCACTTGAACTCCGGGTGCACACGATCACAGGGCAATACTCACGAAGGTCTCAGGCTGCACGAAGCATACGCACACAGCGTCGCTGAGACTCACTTGGACTCCGGGTGCACACGATCACAGGGCAATCCTCACGAAGGTCTCAGGCTGCACGAAGCACACGCACACAGCGTCGCTGAGACTCACTTGGACTCCGGGTGCACAGGATCACAGGGCAATCCTCACGAAGGTCTCAGGCTGCACGAAGCACACGCACACAGCGTCGCTGAGACTCACTTGGACTCCGGGTGCACAGGATCACAGGGCAATCCTCACGAAGGTCTCAGGCTGCACGAAGCACACGCACACAGCGTCGCTGAGACACACTTGGAAACTTTTATGTTCCTGAGTTTCCATAACAGGGAGCCAGCTCTCCTCGGGCCCTTGGAGACAGGCTACTTCAGGACACAGCACACAGCAAAGTACTCACAAGCAGGGGGACACAGCAAAGACCCTTGTCCTCTCCTTAGTCAAACCAGCAAACTGCAGGCCAGCCCCAGAACACACAGCAAGGGTCAGTCATTCTCTTCAGTCTCTTCAGCTGTTCTTCTTTGGCAGAGGTTCCTCTTGAGCACCAAGTAGGTTCAATCCTTTTTCAATAGGGATTTCAGTCTAAAGTCCAGGGGTTTCAGCTCTCATAGTTATACCCCTAAATGTCTTTGAAGTCTTTGTGTTCAGGGGGCACTGACCCCTGTCCACCCAAGTTCTGGGTGTCTCCCTGCCAATGACACCTTCTTCCTTTGATAGTGGGGGTCTCGATCTTCAATCACTCAGCAGGAGATGGAGCCCTTGTTTTATGGCAGCAGCCCAGGCCTCTTCACCTCCAGGAGCTACTCCTCCCCCCTACACTCCTGATGCAGGTCAGCCTGTTGCTGTCTCACCTCCCCTCCCTGGGTCAAGACATTTCCCAGATCCTATCACATTCACATCCAGACAGTCAATCCACAACCAGGCAGAGACACACAGAATTGTTAGAACAAAAAAAACAGCCACTTCTAAAAGTATGGTTTCTAAACACACAATTGAAAAACCACCTTCACAAAAAGATGTGTTATTAAATTGTGAGCTCAGGCACACTAAACTTCACCTCTCCATCTTAAACCTATGGGAAGATAGGCTGGAAACAAATTACACAGCCTTCCCCATTCTGTCCTATGGGCAAGATGGCCTTGCAGCAGTGAAAAACGAAATGGAGAGTATTTCACTGTTAGGACATGGTACACACCTCAGTACATGTCCTACCTTTCACAAACACTGCACCCTGCCCAGGGGGGTACCTTGGGCCTACTATAGGGGTGTCTGATGTGCATGGAAAGGGAAGGGTAAGGCCTGGCAAGGGGGTGCACTTGTCAGGACAACATGGCAGTTTAGCAAGCTGCGTGCAGGCACTGCAGTGGCAGGCCTGAGTTCTCTCTTTAGGGCTACTTGTGTGGGTGGCACAATTAGTGCTGCAGGCGCACCAGTAGCATTTGCATTACCAGCCCTGGCACACATAGTGCACTTTACTAGGGACTTTACTAGTAAGGCAAACATACCAATTATGGGCAACCAATTACCATTACACTTTACACAGGGAGCACTTGCACTTTGACACTGATTAGCAGTGGCAAAGTGCCCAAAGCATCTAAGTTGGCAACCCCATGTCAGAAAAAAGGTCTAGGGGGAAAGCAAAAAGTTTAGGGAACTTTAGCCAAAAAGGGCCAAGTCCAACACCTCCTCTTTTATCTTGCTGCACCATTTCTATACCACGAAACTGGAAGCTCCTATATGTTGGTCTTGCTGTGTGCATGTCAATGTATGTAAAGCAAAAGGATATTTGGGATCCCCTTGTTTTTTTGCTCGAAAGTATTCCATCACCCTTCCTTTACCATTCTCACTATGCTGCCCACATAGATCTTATTACATTTACATGTCAAAACGTAAACTGCATAGTGTGTTGTGCAGTTAATGTTACCCTTAATATGGAATTTAGGGCATTTGTTATATTAGAGCGACTTTATTTCTCTAGCAATTCTGCACATTGTACAATGTCCACATTTGTGAAAACCCTTCATATGTGGTGTTAGCCAGTTCTCTCTTTGTTTATTGCCAGGGTAACTTTTGCTGATAAGACCTTGAGGGGCCAGATGTACAACGCTTGCATTTTGCGACTCGCAAATTGTGTTGCTTAGCGACTCGCAATTTGCGACTCGCAAAATGCAATGTACAACAGTGTCTCAGACACTGTTTGCGATTCCCAATGGGGTCGCAAATTGCATGCCTCATCAATATTCATGAGGCAAGCGCAATTTGTGACCCCATTGAGAAGGGCTAGCACTCACAGGGATGGTGGCCTGCTGGGGTCAGCAGACCATCATATCTGTGACTGCTTTTTCAATAAAGCAGTTTTTTTTAAAATGCAGCCCGTTTTCCTTAAAGGAAAACGGGATGCATTTAAAAAAAAGAAAAATGAAACTTTTCAGTTTTATTTTTTTAAGGGCAGGAAGTGGTCCCTGGGACCACTGCCTGCCCTTAAAAAAGGTTTTTCGACCCATTCACAAAGGGGAAGGGGTCTCCTGGGGACCCCTTCCCGTTTGGGAATGGTTTACCACCTACTTGAAGTAGGTGGTAAATTGCGAGTGTTTTGCGACCAAAATTGCGGTTGCAAAACATTTCTACATACAAATGTGAGTCGCTATTAGGAAGGGACGCCCTTGGCACGCCCCTTCCTAATAGCGAGTCACAAACCTCATTTTGCAAATCGGTAAAATTTACTGATTCCCAAAATGAGGTTTGTACATTACCATGCCCTAAATTCCGGTCGCAAACGGGCCGATTGCCTGTTTGCGACCGCAATTTAGGGTTGTACATCTGGCCCTAAGTGTCTTCCCTTTCCGAAATGTAATATTCGGATATCTGGTAATATGTGGTTCATTCTTAGTGTCTTCCTTCAGTAGGTGCCAATGCTTATTGAGCACCCTACGACATCACTTATGTTCTTGCCATATTTGATAATTTGATAAATGGTGTCTGGCACATGAGAGCTAATTTCTCCTGCATAACAGTGTGGTAATTTTAACATGCATTGTGGAGACATCCTATGTCTTAGGGCCGTCATATTTTTGTGAATAGAGTTGGATTAGTCAGCCCCAAATTACACAGAGTCTACTAGCATGTATATCTTAACATAACCTGTTTAATTGGATGACTAAATTAATAATTTAAAGGCAGCGAAAATGCAAGATATTTGTAAATTACTAAATTACATTCAACTCATGAATTTAGTATCCAATTTGCAAAGTTATGTTGTCAAATCTATTTAGCAGAAGAGGTTAAAAAAGGCTGCTTAAATCCAACCATTCCAGTTCAGTACTACAACAGAAACGGAGCTGTTTCAGAGTTTCCTACAAAGAATAAATACATATTCAGATATGCCACAATATTTCAAAGCTTCTAGTGTGGCTCAAGGAGGACACCTGGAATACTTTACACAGGGCAGGACAATTTTGTTCTTGCAGGGAATGTACAGCATTGGGTCTACTACATGGACCTACATTATCATAGAGTGTTACTTTGATGTACCTGGAATACAAGGGCAAAGATGTATATCTTACCCAAAGTGTGAGCGTCCCTCCATTTTGAATTCGCATTACAGTGGATATGAGATTTTAGTAGCCTGAACCAACTCTGATAAGATTTAACAGAAGTCAGTCAATGTCAAGTCTCACTGGTGCCATGGACGTGTTGAAGATGTTCCCCTTAGTACCCCTAAACTTACCAACCAGAGCTACTATTGTTTCTTGGGTTCAATAGCATAGGCAGTCAACCAGAAACCTTTGATGGATAGGCACCGGGATGCAAATGGAGGAAACTAAATCAAAGGAAGCAGGGAAAAACCGGGTGATTACTACTGGTGACAACACTAGCTCCTCAACACAATTCTGGGGTATATTCACAAGAACGTGCGATAAACATCGCCAAAATAGCTTACCGCAACTTCTCACATCGCAGTCCATCGTGGGAAAATAACGCCGTGTTAACGTGGCATTCTCAACACGGTGATACCTTGCGATAATCGCACGATAACGCGGCAAATGTCCGCGAAACAACTACTGCGATGGCGATAAAAATGCAAACCCCAACGCGAAAAAAGTTGCGATGGGCCCAACCGCGATAAAATCTGTGTGATAATTAGTGAGAGGCCAGCAAGTCCCACGCGTCATGCGGGGAAAAGCACAAGAAAAGCACCCAAAAAGATCACACCAAAAACAAGTTCAACTGCGGAGCACCAAGGATGCACCCGGACGGAGTGCAGAGGACAAAGTGAAACCCACAAGACCCACGGAGGCCCAGCCAGGAAGCCAGGTGTCATGGAAGGGCAATGAGAAGAGGGAGAGGAAGACGGGGTACAGTGTGCAGGAAACCCGGATAGACATCACGGATGAGATAGAATACCACCACCAACTGTACGTCACCTCCAACGTGTCATTGGCAAAAAAGACGCTGAGATGGCAGACCATCTTGGACTGTGTGAATGCCGTTGCTGTGCCGAGGAGGACAATGGAAGAGGACAAGAGGCGCTGGAATGATGCGAAGGGCAAACCCAAGAATTGGAGGTAGGGGGCCAGCAGAACACCAGGAGCTGGATGAAATGGAGAAAATGGTGGCCACAGTCATCAGTCGGGAGACGGTGACAGGATCAGAGGACCCGTACACTGCTCAACATGACCTGACACAACATAAATAGGGTGAGTACAAACCAGGGAGTGGGGGGACGGGGGGAGATGTGCACAATGGCACACATGCGCAATTAAGCAGAGCACACTGCACACCCACAATGACTCTGGATCATGTCCCTGATCCCCCTGGAACACTGCAGCACACACACAAACACCAAGTAGTCCCACCTCCACCATGTGCCCAAAGGGGCCCCACCCAACACATCACCAATCACACAACCAACACATGCAAACGTGCGAAACCCAGCGAAGATGCGTATCCGTCAGCCACACTGACAATGCAAGAGACACTACATGATGAGTAGCATTGCTGCAGTCCAACTATCATGTCAATGTGCAGGCCACGACACTGAGGCGGCTGAGTGTGAGCCAGATCTGCAAAGGTGCAGGTCACACTCGGACACATCCACGTGCACAAAAAACCCATGACGTCAACTACACATCCGCCTACAGACCATGACCACGAGTCACAACACGACGAAAGGCACAATTCACTCAAGTCAGCAACATCTCTGCACTGTAGACGCACAGAAGTGAAAGGCACACCGCCTGAAAGGGATGAGTGGCAGCCAATTCAGAGCTGCAGGGGCGACTCAGCCACAGTGCAGCATTCACACATAAGAATTTGAGCACCCCAACATTGTCAACAATGTGGTACATACTGCAACACTTCCACAACAGAACACAGGACACAACTGGTGACGCATGCGTGCACAAAATGGCCAATCACATCTGGCATTGCAGGAATCTGTGACATGACAATGGACGAGTACAACCTGTAACCTGTATTAGTTTTATTTACACTTGCAGTGCCAGTGGACATTTTGTACTGTCCCATGATTGTACAGGACGGACACAAAGTGACGTGCTCAGGTGAAGAAATTGGCAATGAGGGTGTTCCTAGGGGCTATTCCTGCTGCAGCTGCAGTGGGGTGTGGGCCACCTGCCCCATCATCCTCATCATCGTCCGGTGCATCTGGCACAGGGATCCATGGAGCATTGGAGCGTACACAGATGTTGTGCAAAACACAACATGCAACAATCATCTTGCACACGATGTCTGGCCTGTACAGGAGCCTTCCGCCTGTGATGTCCAGGCACCTGAAACGTGACTTCAACACGCCAAATGTGCGTTCCACGATGCCCCTGGTGTGTATGTGGGATGCATTGTACTGCCTCTGGGCATGTGTGTTCGGGTCTCGGAGGGGTGTCATCATCCAAGGGCAGAGTGCATATCCCTGATCACCTGTGACAGTGCAGAGAGAGATGAGTCAATAGGTGGTTCGGCATGATGTGTTGGCAGGCACACTAGTCCAGTGACGCCTGTGCTGGCTGTGCGTGGGGTGAGTGTAAGACAGCCCCCAGGGAGTGTTTGGTGCTGGCAACAACTACAACAGTCATCACTCAATCAGAAGTTCAAAGTACAAACAGCAAGGGACCATGACTTGAGGTGCACAGAGTTAGTGGCCCCAGATGGGCAGTGGCCGGCACGGGCACACCGCCATGGGACGGTGACTTGCGATGCACTGGGTTAGGCCCATGAGAGCTGAGCGGGTCCTCATAGATGTCCAAGGTGACTGTCGCTGAGTGTATCGTGGCACAGTGGAAGGTGTTCCCCCAGGGCATAATGCAGAGGGCACAACCAAGCAGCAACAGGCAACATGGGAGATATGAATGCCACAGACTCATGCCAAACACCAAGTCCTTACCTGCCAGATGATGAGGACGACAACCCCCAGGCCACAGACTCAGACGGCACCAAAGTTCAACCAGAGAGTGACCATGACTCACGGCGCATGGAGTCAGTGGCACCAGGGCTGCAAGGGGATGCAGTCTGCGATGAGGTGTGTACATTGGTGTAAACTCAGCCATTCAGAAATCAAGACCCAGTCACAAATGTGGGACCTACTTGACAGCAGTGTCGGCCGGTGGCAGCAGTGTGCGTGGGCCAACCGTTGTTCAGCCAGCTCCTCCTGGAACTCCCACACACAGCGTTGGAATGTCATGTGGCGATGACGTGTGGCTCACGGAGGCTGAGGCACCAGAGCTGAGCATGTGTGCAGCCTGCGAAGATGTTGTGCCCTGGCTGGTTCCGCCTTGATGTGATTGGTGTGAGGCCGGCTGGCCCACAGTGCATGCCAGAGCAAGTAGTCTGCAGGGGCGCACTAACACGTGTCACCGGCTTGCGTTGAACAGGGTTAGTGGCACCACGTGTCGCCGGCTTGCGTTGAACAGGGTTAGTGGCACCAGGTCAGTTGTTGCTAGTGTTCGGTCACCTCCGTAACGAGGATCCGGCTTTCATCCAGACTGAACCGCATCTTCCTCTTACTCCTTTCCATGCGTTCACTGGTATGGACTCTGCCATTCATGAATCACGACTAAGTGCTGGATGTGGGACCTACCGGACCGCAGTGTGGTCCGTGGGCAGCGGTCAGCACGGGCCCACAGACACGTGTTGTGTGCTTGCGATGCAGAGTTTGGGTCATAGATCAAAGGGAGTTTAGTGATATAAACGCTGCCATAAACATTTGGTCACTGCCATTCAAAACTCAAGACTCAGTTCAACATGTGCCACCAACTGGGCCGAAGTGTACGCCGGTGGGGTATGTCAACGAGAAAGGAGTGCTGCCTTTGTCGTGGAGGCCAGCGATGGTCTGAGGTGGCTGCCAAGGTCGCAGGCCTGGGGCTTGGAGCTTGCACCGGCACATGGTGGGCCCTCTTTGACACACGCCGGTGTCGGCAGGTGAGCGGAGCATCCTTGGTGCGGAGGGGCAGGCAAGACGGGTCTGGGGATCAGCGGCCTGGGGTGCAGCAGGTGCACAGCGTGGCAGGCCCCGCCGCTCACAGCGTCGGCCTCGTGGCGGGCTGAGAGGCGCCGCCCTGGCAGACATGTTGGCCGTTCTGGAAGAGAACCACGCCCAGAGTGACGGGGTTTTTATTCACACCCCTACGCAGGCCTGGCGTACGCCGTGACAACCCACTGCGCCCATGCCTACAAGGGGGGGACGTAACGAGCAACATTTCCGTGTTCTACCCCACATCCTGTGGTGACATGATAGCGTCCACTGGCCACACACTCCATGCACCAGCGGTTAATGTCCACATGGACATTTCCGTGGTTTGCATACTCAAGTCTGTCCAGCACATCCACGCCACACTTGTCATTGGGTAGGTTCTCATTCATTAGTCACTTGCCTCCTTCGCACATGCCTGCTTCCAACCTCTCCACACATTCTGCAATTGTGTGGCTGTGGTGCCATGCCGTAGCTGGGTTGTGTACATGGCAAGCCCAGGTTCCCAATTGAGTTGTGTTGTCGTGTCTGGTCGGTGGGCATGTTGTGTGGCATGTTGCATGTAGTTTTGCTGCATGCCCATTACCAGAGTCGTGAGTTGCATGACTGTGGAGTTGAGGTGTGTGGTGTGTTCATTTGGTACTTACCAACGAGCAATGCATTTCCATAGTTGCCATCCTGGAAGCGCTGGTTGATGATGGACTGTCGGAAGATGAATGAATCATGCACACTGCCTGGGTAGTTAGCCACAACATTGGTGAAGAGTCCCCGGTGGTCCACTATTGCCTGCACATTGATGGAATGTGTGTTTTCTGTTGCGGTAGTTGTGTGCAGTGTCGGCAGGGGGCACAAGTAGGACATGTGTGCAGTCAATAGCCCCCAACACGTGAGGGAATCCAGCTATGGCGTAGAAGCCTTGCTTGGTCTCCAGCTGCTCCTGCGCAGTGTGGGGGAAGTGAAGGTGCTGGGGTACCAGGCTGATGATGGCATCCAGGACAGGTGTGATGAACTTGGATAGCGCTGGCTGTGAGACTCCTCTGACTCTGGCAGTTGTGGGTTGGAAGGTACCAGAGGCCAACATGTGCAGCACAGCCAGCAGCTTTGTCTGCGGAGGGATGTTGGTACTCCGCTGTGTTGGTACCGTCAGCCTGTGGGCGATGTGGGTCAGGATGCGGAGGATGGTTGTCCTTTTGAGCCTGTAGTGGGCAATGACCTCCTCTGGCGTTAAGTCTGTGAGGCTGGTGCGTTTACGGTAGGTCTGCTGTCTTTGTCTACGCTGCCTCTGTGGTAGTCCCGGGGAGGGGGCGTGGCGGGTCCTGGGGGTGGTGGCGGGCCTGGGGGTGGTGGCGGTGGGTGTTGTGGCCCTCTTGGGTCTCCGAGCTGCATGATCAGTAGCTCCATGGCATCTGTTGGTCTGCAGGTGTGGCTCTGGTCTGGGCTCCCTTTCATACTGCAGGTGGTCGTTCTGCTTAGCACCAGCAAAAGGCAGGTGTTAAATACCTGCTGCTACCACAGCTTATCGCCTGTTTTTGACTCGCATCGCAGATCTGGCTGCCCGTTGAGAATCGCGCGGTGTTGTCTTTTCGTGTGTTTTTGCACGGACACGCCTATTCTGCATCTCATTATCGTTAGTTGGCGGTGTCAACCGTGGCAATGTTTTTTGTGGCAGCTATCGCGGGTTATGTGGCAATGTAGGGAGTTAGCATCAGCTTGCGAATGGGGCGGTAATTCTATCGCCACTTTTGCTGCGCTAAAGTGCCGATAACTCGGCGATAAGTCCTTGTGAATATGCCCCTCAGTGTTGGTCCTTGACCACTATTCGCAAAAAGTTACTTCACACGTAAAGGATACTGATGTATAACAGATCTCTGCAGAGAAAGCACTTTAAAGAAACCTCATAAATCACTGAAACTAATCAACACTGCGCCTCTTAGCGAACAAGCTACTATTTCCTAGTGAATGTTAGTGTGAGTGTTACAATAGCTTTATTTCGACAATGCATGTCAAAAAAGCGTTATTAGATAAAATACAGTATAAAAGATAAAACAATGAATTCAAATATCATACGTACATATGCAAGTGTTCATAAAATATCAATTAATTCTGAAGCTATAAAAAAGAGTCACATACAACAATACATGTTAAGGTGAGTTTTCTTTGGGTATTAAAAGGAGATGAAGCCATAGTCAAATGAAACATGCTAACTAACACAACCTAAGAACTTTCTTCACAGCAATATGCCATATATGGATCGTCCTATTCATATATGCTATGTGATTAATAAAAAACTAGTCCAGTCTAAGAGCAAACTAAAAACATAACATGTTCTAAAGACATGAATGCATGGTCACTGAGGAAGGCTGGTGAGTTATAAGGACAATTATTTCTCCCTTCTTTTCCTTCCAGACTGCGGCTTCAGGAGAGCAAGAGCTGTCCATCATAACTGTGAGAACATAATTACTGTCAACCACTACAGTAACCCTTACACTGCCAGCGTGTTTGCACACCTCTGTATGAAAGCTTTTTCTTTGAAAGAACAAAATCAGCAGTAGTTGTTTATGCACATGTATGTCTTGGGTCTCTTTGTGCACCCATACAAACTATATATCTTTTTCTTGCACATTCAAGGTTATCTATATGTGCAAGGACTGCATCAGTATTGTATTACCTTTTTAATATATTATGAAAAATATGGAGATTTGCTCATATTTTAACAAAATGTGCTCAATATATTGTTGCATTTCTAAAATGGACACAAATAAATTCAAGAACACTAACCCCGCAAATGTTGCCGTTATTCTCTGAAGCCTGGCAATACCAAATATATTAGGGATTTCCTCGGTAATATAGTCTCCTCAATCAATTATGTAATATTAGCACTCATCATAAAACTGTGGCAGAATTAGAGTTTATAATGCACTGTTATTACTACCACTAGATAATAAACTCAGGACTGTATGGAAGGTATAAAAACTATATATTTTCTAATTCTGTACAACATAAGGATTCTATTGATGCAAATCAGATCTCTGTTGCCTTGACTGTCTGACCAGTAGAACACCATGACTTTGCAATTTGCCAGGTTTTAACCATTTTTTCCCCAAAACATGTCAATTCGCCCAGTCTCCCCCACGAACGAACATATCCATGGGAAGACTTAGTCCCCAGCTTTGGTCCTTTGAGTCTCTTAAGCATGGGGGTATCAGACATATATTGGGTTTTTATTGGTTCAGGGCATCTACTGGCAATAAACTGAGTGCAGCAGCTGTAAGCGAAATGTAGGTTCAGGGTACCTATCATTTGGTCACAGATTTCATCCCTGAATTCTTTGAACACATACCGTAACCATAAATTTCCAACATCTACACATCTTAAAGTGTATATTTCTGGGTGCCATTCCTGCATCAGAATGTTTAGCTGGCTGCAAGGATGCCCCAAACATGACATTTATCAGATTCGAATTTTTTTCAAAACATGGTAATTTTCTCCACATTCTCCCGCACAGAAACATATCCTTGGCAAAGACAAACTCCCAAATTTGCTCCTCTGGATTTCCGGAGCATACGGATGCCAGACATGCATGGATTTTTCTGTGGGTTCAGAGTGCCCACAGGAATTAAACTGATTGTAGGTCATTTTTGAAATTTTAAAAGCAACTGCAAGCAAAATCTCGGATTAGTGATCCTTTCTTTGGGTGACAGATATCGACCCTCGTCCACCTGGACACATACCAAAACCATGTGTTTTTAGCATCTACACATAGTAAGATTTCCATCACTTTGTTGCACACCTTGCTCTACCTAACTGGCTGGCCAGAAGACTGCATGGAATATGACATGTGCCAGATTTGTAGCATTTATTTCCAAAGCATGTTATTTGCCTCCAGTCCCTCACATGTAGAATCATAGCTTCCAAAGACTTGATCCACAGCTTTGTTTTTCTGCATCTTCTCAGAGCGGGGGTATCAGACATGTATGGGTTTTCTATGAGTTCAGTGTTCCCACAGCTGATAAACTGGTTGAAGTACATTTTGGTAATTTGGAAAGCAGCTGCTTGAGAATTTCTTATTTACGGGACCCCATACTGGGGCAGAGAAAACATTCCTGAACGCTACTGAAACATACAAAGCATCCAACAAATATACATTTTTAGTATCTTTACATCATAAAGTTTCTGTTGCTCACTGCTAGACTGGACTGCCCTCACCCTGATTAGCTGGCTGTAGGAATGCGCTGAACAATACATTTGTCAGATTTAAAAAAAAAAAAATTCTCAGAACAGGTAGTTTCCTTTAGTCTTCCTAAAACAAGATAATATCCATCCAAATGCTTGACCCAGCACTGAGTTTCTCCTAGGTCTTCTGAGTGTTTTGGTTATCAGGTATGGGTGAGTTTTCCATAGGTTTGAATAACGATCCATCCATTGGAACTTAGAGAATGTTTTTGGTTGCAGAGATTCCATGAGGCATATCTGCAGCATTTGGACACAAGATCGTCTGGACCCATGGGAACCTACAAACCACAGACATTTCTGAATAAAAGAGACACAGGGGATCCACAGCAATGTGCATTAAATAAATCTCAACATATTTTATCACTCAGAATCCCCTGCAAAGGTCAAAGTATGGGTAAAAAAATCAAACTACAATTCTTCATTTTTCCTTGAGAAAAATCCAGACTTTACAGCAGAAGTCCTGTCATTCAATGTTCCCACACATCTTTTTATTAAATTGCTACTTAACATGTGAGGGTGGACTTTTTCAAGGGAAAGATATGGGCCGAAATTATGATGTTGTAAAGACCACATTGACATTACATTGATTTTCTCAGCAATATATTTGGCCTATTCCTGTCAGTTGTGCCAAGTCAAAAACACACATGAAAGCTACTGTTTTTTTGGTAGGAGTGTGGGAATACTAGGTGGTGGGAGTTTTGCTGTTCTCCACATATTCTGGAATTCTCTGACACAGACATGTGTGCAAATCCATTTTAATACATTCTTGACCTGCGCTGGAAATACTGGGCAAGTAAAAAGTGGAGGTATCCTCGCAGGCCACACCATACAGGACACCTCCAGGTGATTTTTGTTCAGAAATGTCTGGGGTAGGTAGGCTTCATAGGTGTCAGATGAAACTGGGCAAGTAAAAAGTGGAGGTATTCTCGCAAGCCACACCATCCAGGACACCTCCAGGTGATTTTTGTTCATAAATGTCTGGTATAGGTAGGCTTCATAGGTGTCAGATGAATCTGACCCAGAGGTGTCTATCTGTGCTCTAGAAAGTACCTAAATGCTGTTTGTATCTTTTCTGATCATAGGACAAAAATCCAAACTGGAATGCAAAGCTGTCCGTGTCTGCACCTCAGCAAAGAGCCGGGTGATCTTTGGATTCTCTTCTGAGAATAAGAAAAAATCCAAACAGCATCTGGCTTTTTCACTGGAGCACAAAGCTGTGCAGCTGAAAGGAGCCATCAACTGTGTGGATTTTTTCATACGATAAGAAAAAATCCAAACAGTGTTTGACTCCTTGCAGAGGGTCATTGTTTGGATTTTGTTTCTTATAATAAGGGAAAAGCTATACACTGTCTGCCGCCATGCTAGGGCACAGACACTGAGCTCCTTCTCTCAATGCTTCTCATGGATAGAGAAACATTGGGAGCTGAAGGAGCCATATTATATTGCATAAGGGAGTGGGAATTTGAAGTCCTCCCCTTCCAATTCCCATCTCTTGAATTGTTTCTTCTGCTAGAGGGGTGGAGACACAGTCAGAAGCTGCGCTGCACCTCCCACCCTCTTTCCCACCTCCCTCCCACCAACAGAAGAAATTGGATGGAACTTGTGAGCCAGGCAGTGAGAAGCTGGGGTAATAAAAGCTGTCAATAATAGCACATCCTGTTGTTTTGTCCTTCAGCTGGATCATTGGGTGGACATTGGAGGGTCCAGAAAATCCCTCTCAGGCCCATATGATATACATGTGTTTCACTAGTGATGTCATACCCAATTGAATGAGATGACCTGGAATTGAGCACTGGGTTCATTAAGTGACCTAGCACTGGAAAGGTCCAAATAAAATCCCACTTGTGAGAAATTGTGTTGTTAGTTGACTGGGGTATGAGCCTTGGTCAAGCAACAGTTGCAATCCCTTGCAGGGTGAACCACAAAAAGTCACTACATTAGACTGTGCTTAACCCTTGGTAGCTTGGCACAAAAAGCATGCAGGCTTAACTTAGAGGCAATGTGTAAAGTATTTATGCAGCACACAAAAAGCAATAAAGTAAAAACACAACACAGGAAAAATCCGACACCAATTTAGAAAAAAAGTGTAAATTTTAATAAACTACTTGACACCAAAATGACAAAAATACAATCAGTATAACTGGAATTATGAATTCTTAAAGATTTTTGTGAGAATAGCACCAAAAAGCATAAAGCGCCAACTATGGATATGTAGTCACATTGGATCGGGTCAAAGTCACCCTTTCAGGCCGACCTCAGTGGAGTGTAATTTGGCTACAGTCACCAGATTAGTCCGCTGAAATTTTACCTTCTAAAATCAGTCCCAAGTGTCCTGTTTGCAGTGGAGGGGGCCAGGAGGAGCAGGAGTAGTGTGAAGAGAAGGCCAGGTATCACAGACAGGAGTTGCGGAGCTTCGCGTTGTCGGTCCCCTGCGAGCGGTCGATACTGTAGCCTGAAAAGGCAGCTGCTGGAACTTCAAGATAATAGCACCGCAGGCGACGAAGTCTTGGTGCAAATAGACCCGTTTGCGGTCGCAAGGAGCCCAAAAACTTCAATACAGGTATCTGAGGCAACTCCAAGGGTCCATGACCTGAGGGGTCCCACTTGGGGGGCTGGAACTCTCTTTAGCTGGGTCCAGGTGCTGGTGCAGGATGTTAGGGAGCCTTTTATGTCACTGAGGCTCAGATCAGGAGGCCAGCAGACTAGCCCTTGAAGTCACTCTTGTAGCACTGGGTTCAAGTTGCAGATCCAGTTCTCCTCTCCCAGGCAAGAGGACAGCAGGACATCAGGGCAGCAGTTCAGCAAAGCAGCAGTCCAGCAGGGCAGCGGTCCAGCAGAGCAGCAATCCTTTCAGCAAAACAGCAGTCCTTCTTCGTGGCAGAGTCCACAGGTAAAGAAGTGTACTGAAGAGTTGGCATCCAAAATCCCCTTTTTTATACCCTGATGCTCTCCATCTGGAGTGTAGTCGAAGCTTCTAGACAGTGGCTTTAAAGTGTATGGAATTTCCAGACTCCACTGCCTAGCTTCAATCTGGCTCCAGTGACAATGTGGAGGTAATAGGGCCTTTGTGAAGGCAGAGCACTCCCTATTCAGTTGCAAGTAGGGCTGTGCCAAGCTCTGCCCCCTCATCCTGCCAGCAGATGGCCCATTAAGGCACACCTAATCCCTATGTTGTGTGACTATGAGAGAGGAATTCACAAAGTCTAACTGTCAGTAACACCGAGTAATGTGACCCAAGGAAGGCTACAGGCACAAAAGGGCTAAGGGCAGAAAAATGCCAACTTTTTAAAAGTAAACACAAGGAGATGATGGACGGAGCGCTGAAACTTTTCAGACACTCACCCCCAGTCACAGATCTGGGTTGAATCCATCATCGTTCTTTAGCTCACTTCGCCACCCCAGTTCAGACACAGCTATAGGCAAATCAGTCTTGACCCTGTGCCTCATGGGAACAGTCCAGCCCGAACTGCCAAGCCATGTCTTCCCTGGACCAGAAACAAGCATCCTGGGACCGGTTTCGGGCTAACAGCCCTCATCAGCCAGGCTAGCTTCAATCCAGTGGCAAAGTGAGCAAGGGACCCACGTCTGGGCATACCCTGCCAACTTAGGGTGAACAAAGCAAACACAAGGAGATGATGGACGGAGCGCTGAATCTTTTCAGACACTCAACCCCAGTCACAGATCTGGGTTGAATCCATCATCGTTCTTTAGCTCACTTCGCCACCCCAGTTCAGACACAGCTATATGCAAATCAGTCTTGACCCTGTGCCTCATGGAAACAGTCCAGTCCGAACTGCCAAGCCATGTCTTCCCTGGACCGGAAACAAGCATCCTGGGACCGGTTTCGGGCTAACAGCCCTCATCAGCCAGGCTAGCTTAAATCCAGTGGCAAAGTGAGCAAGGGACCCACGTCTGGGCATACCCTGCCAACTTAGGGCAAACAAAGCAAACACAAGGAGATGATGGACGGAGCGCTGAAACTTTTCAGACACTCACCCCCAGTCACAGATCTGGGTTGAATCCATCATCGTTCTTTAGCTCACTTCGCCACCCCAGTTCAGATACAGCTATACGCAAATCAGTCTTGACCCTGTGCCTCATGGGAACAGTCCAGCCCGAACTGCCAAGCCATGTCTTCCCTGGGCCGGAAACAAGCATCCTGGGACCGGTTTCGGGCTAACAGCCCTCATCAGCCAGGCTAGCTTAAATCCAGTGGCAAAGTGAGCAAGGGACCCATGTCTGGACATACCCTGCCAACTTAGGGTGAACAAAGCAAACACAAGGAGATGATTGACGGAGCGCTGAAACTTTTTAGACACTCACCCCCAGTCACAGATCTGGGTTGAATCCATCATCGTTCTTTAGCTCACTTTGCCACCCCAGTTCAGACACAGCTATATGCAAATCAGTCTTGACCCTGTGCCTCATGGGAACAGTCCAGCCCGAACTGCCAAGCCATGTCTTCCCTAGACCGGAAACAAGCATCCTGGGACCGGTTTCGGGCTAACAGCCCTCATCAGCCAGGCTAGCTTAAATCCAGTGGCAAAGTGAGCAAGGGAACCACGTCTGGACATACCCTGCCAACTTAGGGCGAACAAAGCAAACACAAGGAGATGATGGACGGAGCGCTGAAACTTTTCAGACACTCACCCCCAGTCACAGATCTGGGTTGAATCCATCATCGTTCTTTAGCTCACTTCACCACCCCAGTTCAGACACACCTATATGCAAATCAGTCTTGACCCTGTGCCTCATGGGAACAGTCCAGCCCGAACTGCCAAGCCATGTCTTCCCTGGACCGGAAACAAGCATCCTGGGACCGGTTTCGGGCTAACAGCCCTCATCAGCCAGGCTAGCTTAAATCCAGTGGCAAAGTGAGCAAGGGACCCACGTCTGGGCATACCCTGCCAACTTAGGGCGAACAAAGCAAACACAAGGAGTCAACCCGAGTGGGACGGGTATGCCCAGATGTGGGTCCTGTGCTCTCCATGCCACTGGAATCAAGCTATCCTGGCTGAAGAGGGGTGAAACCCCGAAACCGGTCTTAGGATGCTTGTTTCCAGTCCAGAGAGGACCTGGCCTGGCAGTTCGGGCTGGACTGTTCCCATTGGGCACAGGGTCAAGACTGATTTGCATACGGCTGGGTTCAAACTGGAATGGCATGGTGAGCAAAAAAATGATGGATTTAGGCCCAGATCTCTGTACTGGGGTATGACATTGTTCTGCATTCTGTCCATCAATTGTTGTTTTTGCATTTGTCACCCCGAGTGGGGCGGGTATGCCCAGACGTGGGTCCCGTGCACTCCTTGCCACTGGAATCAAGCCATCCTGGCTGAAGAGGGGTGAAACCCCGAAACCGGTCCTAGGATGCTTGTTTCCAGTCCAGGGAGGACCTGGCCTGGCAGTTCGGGCTGGACTGTTCCCATTGGGCACAGGGTCAAGACTAATTTGCATATGGCTGGGTTCAAACTGGAATGGCATGGTGAGCAAAAAAACAATGGATTTAGGCCCAGATCTCTGTACTGGGGTGAATGTATGACATTGTTCTGCATTCTGTCCATCAATTGTTGTTTTTGTAACTTTCTAAAAGTGGCATTTTTAAAATTGCAATAAAAAAACAACTTTTTTTCTCTTCGCATTTATAAAGCACACAGCTACCTAAAACGGTGTCCTGGGGCTAACATTTACCATTATATAGAGTTTTCATTATAATTCCAAATACCATAAACATGATATGGCTACCTTTTCCAATTGGGAGTGAACAGCTTATTAAATGTAATAAGGAATCTCCAATGTTATCCTATGAGAGGGGTAGGCCTCACACTAGGGAAAAATGAATTAAGGTGTTTTTTACTACTAAGACATGTAAAACGTAGAAGTACACGTCCAAACTTTTTGTTATACAGCACCCTGCCCTATGGGCTACCTAGGGCCTACCTTACAGATGACTTTTATGTAATAAAAGAGGAGTTTAATGCTTGTCAAGGGGGTTTTAATGCCAAGTCGACATGGCAGTTTAACATTACATTCAGGCTGCAATGGGAGGCCTGGGGTATGTTTTAAAGGGCTACTTAAGTGGGTGGTACAATAAGTGCTGCAGGCCTGCTGGTAGAATTTAATTTGCAGGCCCTGGGTGAATGGTAAACCATTCTACAAGGGGCTTACAAGTAAATTAAATATGCCAATTGGATATAAGCCAATTCTACCATGTTTAAAGGAGAGAGCACTTTAGCACTGGTGACCTGTGGTGAAGTGTACAGAGTCCTAAGGCCAACAAAACCAAATTCAACAAAAAGTGGAGGGTAAAAGGCATAATGTTTGGGGGTGACCCTTCAGAGATGGTCGGGTCTAACACCACAGAAGAGGAGTTTGTCCATCATTGGTGGAGGGAGATACAAAACAAAATAAAAAAAGCCTACAATGCGCAGGTTCACCCTGCCTTTATTGACCTTCTGCATAGATACTTGGTAAAACACCAAGAGCTCTAACAGGAGTATCAGCACTAGTAAATCTGTTATTCAGCATTAGAAGAGTAAATCTATCCATTGATTTGATATAATTTGGTGGCTAGTTACTAATTAAAATAAATAAATAACTGGTCTCTTGTCTTCATTTTCTATACACAGAGCTAAGGGAACTAAAGCAGAGCAAAACACAATACGGTAATTTAGCTCAGGCTACCAAAGTCATCCGTTAATTAAACAGCTGTGTCACCTAAGCATTAGTTGGGCCCAATTTACATTGCCATGTGCATATTGTTCGATTTTTGAGTTCAAATTAATAAAACACAATGGGTCTATACACATACTGCATTTTGTAGTACATTTAGTAGCACTACAATAGTACCACTGAAGTACTACTAAAAGGTATTCACAACCTTGCAATAGTAAATCTCCACCTCTCTTACCTTTTCTATGGGGAGATCTTCACATATGTAAGTTTACTTCTTAGTAGTACATGAGGAAGGGAACGGCGGAGAGGTAGGATAAAGGGGAATACTTAATGGGAGGATTATAGTGAGTAGTGAGATGGGCTAAGGGAGAGTTAGGGAGGGTTTATGGAGTATAAAGAGGGATATGTACCCATCCACAAAAGATAAAGACTATTGTTATTTATAAACTGCACTTCTAAAGTTACTAAAGCTAAAAAGGGACCCAAAACTGTAGTAAATTACTCTAGCTCAGACCCGGAGTATGTCCTGCACCACACATGGCGAACTACTGGTACTGCAACATCCTCCCATAGAAAACAATGGATGTAGGGACCCCACAGAAAAAAATGTTACATTAAATTAAATTATTTAAAATAGATAACATTATGAACAAAAATAATTCAATATTTAAATCGGGCACCACCCAGGGAAACTTCTCAAACCCAGACATTTCTGAAAACTATACACTCAGGGGTTCCCTGAGCAGTGTGACTTGTGTGGGTCTTATAAAAATGTTCTTACCCTGA
Source organism: Calotriton arnoldi (assembly GCA_963921515.1). NCBI lineage: Eukaryota > Metazoa > Chordata > Amphibia > Caudata > Salamandridae > Calotriton > Calotriton arnoldi. The sequence continues at coordinate 1,162,082 of CAWUFW010006133.1, read as the reverse complement.
AGGAGTTGCAAACCTCAAACCTTTGCTAAAAACACACCTTGCTGTGAGACAAAGTTTCGGAATCTGTAGGAATCCACACATTTCCTGCTTCTCAGTGTTCAGGCATATCTCCCAGTAGAAATGGTTGCCTGGTGTCTAGTGGGGTTTCTGCTCCCAATGGTAGTAGATTGGGGATAAACACCCCCTTCAGTCCCACTGGGAGGTAGAAAGACTGACAGTACTTTGAGAGGTGAGAAGAGCACAGGCCCTTGCCCAAGGGGGCACTGCCCCTACAAAAAAAATCCCTGGTGTTGTTTCCTTAGTGCAGGTCCTGCAAATGACATAATTGTGCCACTGACACGATCGCATCATTTGCAGGACCGTCACACCCCCTGGGCCCGAGTGGGATTCCAACCCATTGGGGTGTGACAGTAGGTGCACCAGAGCAGCACACAACAGCTGCTGCTCCAGTGCCAGGCATGTGGACATTAAACTTGTGAGTGCCATGGACGTGGAAGGTACATCCCTAGTGCCTATTCCCTTATGTTTTGCAGCTTTGATTTCATCAAGATGGCTTCACATTTGCCACACACATAAATACAGAATTTTTGCACTCTTGTTGTTCATTAGAACACTGTAGAAAGCTACAGTACAACACTTGGGAATCAAATGACAGGCTGCTGCTGCTGATGAAAGTTTATCTTTTACTAAGAATATCAGACTTTAATCTCACATAGCTGAAGAAGACAGCGTGAATTTACAGAAACTCAGCTCTCATTTTGGCTTCTGGAGCACCTTCCAAAACTTATAGGAGTACGTTATAAGAGAAATCCATTTTCTCTCAAATATTGTTAATCAAATCCTCGCAGAGGTTCTGCATTTTTCACATGGTTAAATCACCTGAGAACTCATCAGAGTTCCTAAAATGAGAATGACACCACCAAGCCCATAGATCTAACCACTGGCAATCACTTTTGGCAGCATTACAACTCATTGTTGGGGCTGGACTGTCCCTATTGGAGCAGGACCAATATTGATTTGCATATGGCGGGGTCTAATCTGCGGTGGCAGGCTTTGTGGGTAAAAGAACAATGGGTTGGAAAGCTACTCTGAGCTATTGCCAGTGGTTAGGAAAATTGTAAGCATTCCTCGTAGTGGTGTAACAAAGGCCCCTGCAGCCCCCACAGTGTGGGGGGGCCCCCGAGCTCCAGCATCCCCCTCAGCACAGTACACTGGCCTAAGAGCTCTTGAGTCTGAGGGGGGACCCTCTATATATTTTGAAGGGGGGCCCCCTCAAGTTTCGCTATGCCATTGACTCCTCCTGTCACCTTTTTTTGCATTTCATAAAACTCCCTCAGTGGCCAAGGGTGTGCCCAGATGGGGGTCACTTGCTCAATGTACCACTGGAACAAAGCTGCACCTAACTAACGAGGTCCCATCAGGAAGATGCCAGTTTTGGGTTCCTTTGGGTGATGTTTGGCCAGGCCTACTTATTTTTTTAAATCTTTTCTTGGGAGTACCAAATCTATAGGATTTGTAATTTGAGACAAGCTTCACACATTTAAGTTTGCCTCTGATTCACAATTCCCTTGTGACTCATGATTCCTCGCAACTAAAATGGTGACCCGGTTCCACGCATCTGTCATGTTACTGTTGATTCTGGCCACCTTTTTATGTGTAGAGGATTAGCAAGTCCCAAGAGAAATGGCAAATCCTGCAACTTTTTGTACGTTTTTTAAAATGTAATTGTTAGAAATGGGGCTCTCTAGTTGGCAGAGGTAGGTACCTTTGTCCAAGTAGGGACCCTTCTTTTTAGTCAGGGTAAGGGAGTTACATTCCTAAAATAACCCCTGCCCACCCCCTTGGTAGCTTGGCACGAGCAGTCAGGTTTATCTCAGAAGCAGTGTGTAAAGCATTTGCACATAATCAACAGTAATACAGTGAAAACACTACAAAAGGACACCACACAAGTTTAGAAAATTATCCAATATTTTTATATATCCAAAACAAGACTAAAATGATAAAAATCCAACATACAGTACTTAAAAATATATACTTTGCAAGATATCCTTAAAATTGCGGAAATACCTCAAAAACAAAGTTCGTACGAGGCGGTAGCTCTGTTTGGGGCGACCTCGATGCTGAAAACAACAGAGTCTAACAGTTTCAGCCGACCGTGTCGGTCCAGGCCAGCAAAAGCGTGGACAAACTCGGCTACAGTACCTTTGTCGTTGCGGCTGGCACGTTGGTGCGAGCCGGTCATGGCAACCGTCACGGTCATGTTGCAAAATGGAAGCGGTGCAGGGTGCGGTGCCCTCTCGATGTGGTGCAGGCAGCGGCTCAGTGACAATCGTCCAGATGGCATCGGTGGGACCAAGGCTTACAGTTCAGGGCGAGGCGGTGCTCAATGCGGTACTGGCAGATTGCGGTGCAAGCGACAGAGCCGGTTAGCAGGAGCTAGTGTTGGTCGGCCCAGACTGCTGTGTGGGACGAGGCGGTGAGTCGTGAGACTTACGAGTGGTGCCCTCAGCCACAATGTGGTCACGGGTGTCGAAGTCAGCAGCAGCGATGGCGTCGGTGAGACCAGGATGGCAAAGTGAAGCGAGGCGGTGTGGAGTGTGGTGCAGCGGCTTGGTGGCGGCAGCATCGTTCGTCGTCGTCGGTGAGACCAGGGTTCCAGTGCAAGATGTGGACGGTGCCTTCTGCGGTGCCGTCAGGACACAGAGCCAGCAACGGAGTCAGTTGCATTTCCCTTCTCTGTGGAAACTGAAACAGCGGTTCAAGAAGCGGTACCCAGAGGTTGGTGAAGTCTTTGCAGTCCCTGAGACTTCAGAACAGGAGGCAAGCTCTACTTCAAGCCCTTGGAGATACTCAGCAGAAGTAAAGAAAGTTCAGTTGAGTCCTTTCACTGCCCAAGGCAGAAGCAGCAACTGCAGGCCAACCCAACGAAGCAACAACACAGCCAAGGGGCAGTACTCCTCCTGGCAGCTCTTCCAGCTCTTCTTCTTGGCAGGTTCCTTGATTCCAGCGAGTTCTAAAGTTCTGGGGTCTGGGCCCCAATATTTATACTTAAAATTCCTTTGTTCTCTCAGGCAGAGAGTGTCTGTGCTTCGTCCAAACCAATTTGGTGCTCTCTGTCCCTGCTTCCCAGCAAGAGGTGGAGACAGCATTGTCCAAGGCAGACAGGACCTACTCAGGTGCAAGGGAAATCTTCTCCCCCCACTCTAAATGCAGACCAGGCCTATTCAGGTGCTAGTGAAAACTCCACCCACTACTCTGAATGCAGCCCAGGTCTATTCAGCCCAGCCCTGACTCATTCAGGAAAGGCAGGACACACGTCACCCCCCTGGTGGCTGTCTGAGAGAATGCACCTCCCCAGCCCCTGTCACTCCAAAGCCAGACAGTCAATCCACAAACCCAGCAGAGGCACACAGGATGGCTAAGCAAGAACATACCTACTTTCTAAAAGTGGTATTTTCGAACACAGAACATAAAAATCATCTTTACTAAAAGATGCATTTTTGCATTCTGAGTCCAGGCATACTAAATGTCATTTCCCTATCTTGTCCCAATGGGAAGTAATATTTATAAGATGTTATAAATTAACTCCCATTCTATCCTAAGGAACAGAAGCTTTTCAATAGTGAAAAACAAAATTGGCAGTATTTCACTATCAGGACATGCCATACACCTCAGAACATGTCCTACCTTTCACATACACTGCACCCTGCCTATGGGGCTACATTGGGCCCACCTTAGGGGTGTCTTACATGTAAGAAAAGGGAAGATTAGGGCCTGGAAAGTGGATGCACTTGCCAGGTTGACTTGGCAGTTCCAAACTGCGCACAGAGCCTGCAGTTGCAGGTCTGAGTTACATTTACAGGCTTCTCATATGGGTGGCACAATCCAGTGCTGCACGCCCACTAGCAGCATTTGATTTACAGGCCCAGGCACTCTCAGTGCACCTTACTAGGGACGTACCAGTAAATCAAATATGCCAATCATGGAAACACCAATCCATAACACAATTTACACAGAGAGCATATGCACTTTAGCACTGATCAGAGGAAGAAGCAAAAAGTTTGGAGATAACCCTGCAAAAAGGGCCATTTCCAACAGTATTAAAAAAAGGTCCCCCCACTGTGACTTGGGAGCCAGCGTGTGCCTACCCTGCCCCCCATATGGATTTCTAGTTCTTGGAGGGCACAGCGACTGTTCCCTGCATCCTATACTGGTTGTCAGAAGAGGAATCTTTCTCTTATGGCAGCCAATCAGATCGCTAAAATCCATGTTACCAATACTGGTACCACAGATCCTAAAGGGATTTCAGGAGAAAATGCTTACTTGTTCAATCAGATTATTTTATTTTTTGGATTTGTACATTACTCTTGAACTCCAAAACAGCAGAGCTATACAAAAGTATTAACTCTTCAAATTAAGCTCAGCAACTTTTTAAAATGCTTATATGTCAAAAACTACTCAACAAATTTATACCAAACCACAAAAATATGCTTTTTGAGTAAAGTTCTACATTCATGCCAAGTTTGGTATAAATCCAATAAGTGGTTCGGGCTGCAGATGTGAGCTAAATTTCTGATGGAACCTAAAATAGGAAAACACTTCTTTTTTTCTCCCGTTCATTAAACCGTTTTCTCCGTAGACAGATTTTCTCCAAACTTAGCATGCTGCAGCCTAGCTGACTAAGGTAGTAAATTGTCAAATGTCATGCAGTTCCGTTCATGGGCTCATATTTTTCAGTCAAATAAAAGAAATGACTTTTCAGTGGAAAGTGCAACAGTTGTATCCGGCATTGCTTTAAATAAATATATATATATATATATATATATATATATGTATATATATATATATATATATATGTATATATATATATATATATATGTATATATATATATTACCTACTGGCAGTCGTAGTTATAGTTAGGGCCTAGATTCCATAGGAAATTTTTTTTTTGACCTGCCTATAACTTTGGTCTTGTTTGACCAATCTTCATGAAATTTTCCCCAAAAAGGTGATTCGTGCAGTGGGGGCTGAGAAATAGGGGCATGAAAAAAGGGTCATTTGTAATGTTAATTCCCATAGGAACGCGTTGTCAAACCTACAGCCCGAACCAGAGGTAGATGTTGTTACGCAGCTTGTGCTTTTTGTTATTTGGTGCAAGTCCATCCAGTAGTTTTTGCGAACTTTAGGCCAAAAATTATAGATATATCTCTGGCCATGGATATTTCGCATTGGTTTCGCGATTAATCGTGGATACGCACGCCATCAGGAATACTGTGATTGGCTGGACGCAACCTGAACAGAAAGTTGCAGCTGCCATTTTGTCATTTGGGCACGGTTCCCGGGGCTGAAAATTTGCGTACAAGTTAACATAAGCGGTCAGGGTGGAGATACTCTGACCCCATGTTTGAGAAATGGGTGTGTTAGTGACACAAGTTATGTGTCCAAAATTGATTTTTTCCATCTCACGCGATTTTCGTGACAACGCAGTGACCACCAGCGTGGCCCCCCTGTACCGTCGCGGGGACGTCGTGAGTATTGCAGTGACACCGCCAATATTGATGGAAATATAAAAAAATATATCAGTGAATCATTAATACATATTGTATTATTTTGAGATTCTGATAAATGTTTTTGTAGTTATTTAGATAGTGGCTATTAAATTCCTGCTTTTGCTTTCCGCTTTTGCGCCATATCCGCGGGGATCGCTATTACTGACGTCATCGTGATCTCCTGCCTCACCGCGAAAACGGAAAATAGGTTTTAGAGATGGTTGTTCTAGAAATACACTAGAAAAATATGCGTTCGAAGTGTACACTAATAAACCCCTAGTGTGAAAAATAATATAATATGTGGTTTTCACTTTATGGAAATGGCGCGATCGTTGCGGTTGACAGCTTCGTTGTGACTCCCGAATAACCGCGAAAACAGAAAATAGGTCTTAAAGATGGATTTTAAAGAAACTTAGTACCAAAACATGAGTTTAAACATGTTTTTAAAGAAGTATGTATACAGTAATATGTGTAGCGCAATGTTTAGAATGGATTTTTTTACTTACTATTTTTGGATGTGCTTGTTGCAATTGAATGTCTGCTTTTGTTTTCCGTTGTTGCGTCGTATTCGCGACCCTCGCGACATCGCCGCGAAGATTCCTAAAAACTAAACAAAAAGGATCGCTATAAAAAAATTAACAATATTTCAGGTACTAGGGTTGCTCTGACAAGAACGTTTGTGTTGATTGTGTGTATATGACAGCTACACATAAGACCGGATGCAGAGTTTCAGGTTACTTAGAAACACCCTGTTGCCTTCATCTGTAAAATGCACTCCATCATTTCTATAAATTCCATGCATGTCAAAATGTAGATTGTTGTTATAGATACAGCCCATGCGATGGTCTCTGAGGAATGCAGAAACAGTTTTATTAACATGTTTCCTGGCTTTGTCAATCTGTGGACAGAATTGATTTGACCACTTACATTTCTGTCTTTGGCATGTATTGAAGTACACCAAGACAGTGTGAGGGAGAAGCAACATCAGTTCAGCAAAGGTATCTTTCATTAGGCTTTCCAGCCCTACCCCAATGAATGTGCTTGGGTCATTGCCACCACAGTGCACAATCATGAGACGAGGAGCTCTGCAATCCACAATGGATTTAACAAAAGCCAGCAACTGGTGAGACTTTAACACTCTCTGGCCAAACCAAGTAATCTCCACCTTTGACAAACCCAAGTCCCTGTCAATACCTCGAGCTGAATTACGTAGTTTTCCAAATATAAAGCAGTTAAAATGGAGGTGTTTTTTTTTTTTAAAGGTATATTTCATTGGATGCTGTCAGCATGCAAGTGAATAAAATTAGGTAGTGTGTTGGATACCTTAGCAAGAAGTCCTATGATCGGCTGTTGTTTAAAAAGAAATGTAATACAGGCAGGGATATGGGTTTGAATCTGTGGAGTAAACTGCACCTGCTCTATCTCATTTGGTAGTAGCATGTTCCTTCTAGAATGTGATGTGTACTTGTTCCACTGGGTTGCTAGGTACATTGAGCTAATAGTGTATTAGGGGAGGGGTGTTAAAGAGAGAGACAGAACATTTTTTTTAAAGTTGAGGAGTTATGACACAATTTAAATAATGACAAACTTAAATTAACAACTCGGGCTATGTAATAAACTGTTGTGCAGTAGTACATTTTTAAAAAACTGAAGCTAAATATAGGTTTGGACTCCCGTTTTTTTTGCGATTATTACGCGATGATTCCAAAAACAACACAAACACGCAGAGACAGGAACCTCATTTTGAAACAGAGGGAAAGGGTTAACAGATGCTAACCATTCACAAGTAGAGATGCAGTAGTCTAAAACGAAAGACATGATTTTATTTGCTACCTTTCTCATGATTATAGAGTTGCTTTCTATGAGAGTGGTGTACCATTCTTGTGTTTAGTTTTTGCAAATCGTAACAGTGTCAAAACTATCCAGAAAGAGCTAAAACAACAATATAATCTACAAACTCAATTCACTGGTATGTATATAACTTTTTAATTATTTAAAAAATGTACATTAGAAATGAAGATGTATATGGGAGTTTGATTAAAAGAGTATCCCATTGATGTGAAAAAAAATATATCAGATGAACTATATCTGGCAGCAGGTATGTGTTTAAGATGTTAGTACTGCTTAAATTTACCATGAGCAATGCCTTTAAAAATGACAATGTTTTAAATGTCTAAGCATTATATGCAGAATAGATACATTTATATTGTTTGCATTCTGGGAGTTGTGGTAGTTTCAGTCACATTATGAAACAGGAGTAGTGTAGTCAGAAATAAAACATAAGAAAATGTGCTGCATCTGTTTAGGAATTATATAGTAGTAATACTTGTTAGGTATATATTAGGGAGTGTTTGTCAATGTTGTTTTTAACTTATGTGTCCGGTTTGCATATGTTTAGATGGTGAGATATGGTTGTTCTGGTTTCAGATAGTTATATGTATAATAAGACTCTTGAGTTTACTTAAAAACATAGAGAAGTATATATTTTTGTAAAGATGGTCTGAAGGTGTATATCTATTATAACATCACATATTTGTTTACATGGTGATCTATGTTCTTAAAGGCTGTTGAAAATGTCATGTATATGGTGAAGGTGGTGCATTTCTTTAAACATGCGCTGTTTAAAATTGAGGAGGGTTACTAGTGCAGAATGTCTCTTGAGATTTCTTGTGCTAGCTTTACTTGGTGTTTAACTTTTCTTTGAGAAATGCTGAATATATATTTAAAATACAGAAGAAATATTTGAGAAATGATGTAGGTATGCCATTAGGAAAAGGTTTTGTGCTTTGAAAAAGTGAGAATTGTTGTTTTCAGTTTTAGAATCTTACTGATGCATGTGCATGCTGAGTAACAGAGCAATGTATGCTCTTAGAGAGCCATGTATGCAATTATATATCAAGTGTGATATCTAGACTTATTCAATCACCCAGGCACTACACATGCACTCTTCCGATCACGCAGGCACTAATTATGTACTCATTGAACTACGCAGGCAACACCCATGCATTCATCCGATCACCCAGATAGTAGCAATATAGTCATGCGAATACCCAGGCACTAACTATGCAGATATGGGACCACCAATGTATTTCCTACATACTCAGGAAATCATGCAGGCACCACCTATATTCTGAGGGAATCACCTAGGCACTATCTATGCACTCATCCAATCATCCAGGGAGTATTGTTGTACTCAACCACAAACACATGTATTTACAAGTTTTAGTGATGAATATGTACTCTTTTAGAACCATCTGGTGAATTATATATGCTACCTGTCACACACTGCTTGCATGTACTTGGACGAATTAGAGAGCCATATGCTGTGATACATATTAATATGCATATTTTTATATGTAGTGCTTCTCAAAATATAAATCTGACACATTACAGTAGAAAAGTACTGAAACACTAAATATACCAATGACACAGTGGTAGAGAGTCACATAAATAGCTCTTATGTTGTGCTTTCGGATTTACAGTACTGAGATACTGTATGTCCTTTTACACTTTGGTTGATGTTTATTTTAAAATTTACTACAAGAGGGATAAAGTGGTATTTTACTGTGTAAAAGTGAGAACTGAGATATGGTGCCGCTGTGTTGTAGGAGAGGGTGCTATAATATTAAAAGGAAACTAATAAATTAAGTTTTGTGTTTTGGTTTAGGTTTGGTACATTGAAGTAAGTGCTTGTAGTTATATAGCTAGGTTCATCTGTAGATTTAAAACTGCAACATAACATAAAAACTGTTTTTGCATTATGTGTAAGTAGTAAAGTAGTTGGTATGTTGGCTAGAATAAAAATTCAAATATACTTTTTTTTTTTACAGAACAATATCTGCATAACTACAGACAGAATGCCTACCAAAGCTTGGAGGAAAAAGGAACAGAATCAACTACAGTATCTATGCAGAACTGAGACACAAAAGGGACAAAATGAAGAAAAAGTGGTGAAAGAAAAAAGAGTTACTGGTAAGAGGACTAAGTCATTTCTTAAAAATATATGTGGACATTTCCAAAGATTACCAAATAATGAAAATAAAATTCAGACTATGAGAAAGAATAACAGTGGACAAAATCTATATAAAAAGATCAAGAAGGAATGTAACAAAGATGGACACACCTTAACCAGGAGACAGAAGCAGCTTAAGGAAATCAGAGCCAGGGTGTTTCATAGTCGAGTAGTTATAAATCTACTGAGAACTATTAAAAAGTATAGAAAAAGGAGAGAGGCACTGAAACAGAAAGAACGAATTGAGAGAGTAGTTGATAAGGCCTTTGCTTTGAAGGTGAAGCTTTTCATTTTGATTATAAATAGAATGAAAACTCTTGACAAAATGGGGTTGTGCATGAGAAGACAAAACCAGAAAAAAAGATTAGAGACTAGAAGTAATTTTTGCACAGTTTTTAGTGGAGAATGCACACATACTTCTGGTACAGAGTCTTTCTTTAATGAAGAAAGCTATGTCCAGGATAATAGATTTGTTCATGCTATTGATGACAGAGAACGGTATTATGAAATGAAGAATGGCACTCCTATAGTGAAAGAGGAGATGGTACTTTGGAGAACAGGTACAAGGAAGGCGGAGTCAGGCGCCTGTATAGAAATTGAATTGTAGTAGTGTTTGTAGTATTCAACAGCAATCCATTGATATATTAAGGACATTTCTGCATGTCTTTCCAAGGCAAAGTTTAAAACAGAAAATAAGTACTTTACAAGGATTGGATCCTTGCAAGATTAGAAAGCGTACAAATTTGCAAGGACACTCGCTAGCTTGTTTATCAAACAAAGTGTGCCAAAGCACCTTTCATCATTTTAGGATGTTAGCTGTACACCACTCAACAATGCAAACTTTAGTTAGGAGGCTGTACTATGTCAAAACGTCTGCTTTATTTTTAGGAGAAATGAATAGAGACTTTTGCATGGTACTGTGGCAGACGTAGAAATGGTTTGTGGTGATGTGAAGTTTAGTTTCTTTGGTCCTGAGCAGGATTCTAGGGAATGAAGAGTTGTTAAGAGGAGTTGCAGAACATATATTACACATATATTACAGTTGATTACAGTTGATAGTTTTGAAGATGAGATTACAAAATTTAACAGAGTGTGGTCTAAAAAAACTGAGTATGTTAGTATATGTTGTTGATGCACTCACTAGAAGATTTAAACACAGACTATTGACTTATATTTAAAAAGTAAATAATGATAACTGGTAAAAGTTAGCTTTGTATTTATTTGTAGAGGAATGCTTTGACTTGTCCATACAGCAAGTTATATGTAAGTAGTGGTACAATAAATTCAAAGATTTTAAAAATGAACAACACATAGATATTGGATTCCCATTTTGTAAGGTAATTAAATGCCTGCTAATGTAAAAAAACTATAAAGGGCCAAAAATAAAACAAATTCAACATTTATGATTCTTTACAGCATTGCGAAGGGCCGTTATGGACTGCTCTCCAGCACTCCCTACAACTGGACAATCCATGCAGTATGATGCCATCCAAGCAAACTGTGAAGCTAAATCTTGAAGTTGAGATTGGACCTCTGAAGAGACTCTCTGCCCCGGTGTTGTTGTGGCTGCTATTGAAGTTGAGGGTCCTTCAACCTTACGTTGCTTTCTTGCTGCTTTCACAATATTGCTTTGGTATGTTTTTAGATGGTAAAGCATGGACATAGTTCTGCAAGAATATCTTTTATTTGTACCCCTTGACGTTGTCTTGTGACATATTGTACATTGAGCAAATCTGCTCACTATGAACTCTTCTTAAAGAATGTTCAAGATAGATAAATGGGCATGTTCTTCGTATTGTTTTAGTTAAAAAGTGTATTATCCAATGACTCCTTTATTTCCCGGTGACATGAATTCTGTTTTGTTTTTGAATTTTGTTTTGTGGTTTTGTAAAGTTGTAAAATTGTTTTGTTCCTTTTTATGGTAACAAAAATGGCAACTAGGACAGGAGGAATTCTAAAAATGTGCACTGAGAAATGTGCAAAAAATATAAAAGGGGAAAAAAATTAGCATGTATGATTTTTTGCAGCATTGTGAAAAGCTGTAACACACTGCTCACCAGCAATTATAACAACACTACAGTCCAGGCAATATGTGGCCATTCTTAAAAACTCTGGAGCCAGATCTGTTGTAGTAGTATGCACCTCTGAAGTGACTTTCTGGCCGTGAATTGTTGTTGCTGCCACTTATGTAGATGGTCCTCTAGATTCCTTCTGCTTGATTGTCTGGACTAGACCACATCCTTCCTCTCCGGCAGAACACAAAGCGTCCGCCTCGCCCCCTTCCGATCCAAAGCCACCAAGATCATCTGCGGCGTACCCCAAGGCTCCTCCCTCAGCCCAACGCTGTTCAACATCTACATGGCACCCCTCGCCCACGTCGCCCAACAGCACAACCTCAACATCATCTCCTACGCCGACGACACCCAGCTGATCCTCTCCCTCACCAAAGACCCTCACACCGCCAAAGCCCACCTCCACGAAGGAATGAAGGCTGTCGCCGAATGGATGAGGACCAGCCGCCTGAAGCTGAACTCGGACAAGACGGAGGTCCTCATCCTTGGTTCCAACCCTTCAGCATGGGACGACTCCTGGTGGCCGACATCACTGGGAACAGCCCCGACACCCACCGACCACGCACGCAACCTAGGGGTCATCCTCGACCCCACCCTCTCCATGACTAAGCAGGTCAATGCCGTTTCCTCATCCTGCTTCAACACCCTCCGAATGCTCCGCAGGATCTTCAAGTGGATCCCCACCGAAACAAGAAAAACAGTCACCCAGGCCCTCGTCACCAGCAGGCTGGACTACGGAAACGCCCTCTACGCAGGAACGACGGCTAAGCTCCTGAGACGGCTGCAACGCATCCAGAACGCCTCTGCACGTCTTATCCTCGACATCCCCCGACGCAGCCACATCACACCCCACCTGAGAGACCTGCACTGGCTCCCTGTCAACAAGAGGATAACCTTCAAGCTCCTCACCCACGCACACAAAGCACTCCACAACTCCGGACCAGCCTACCTCAACAGACGACTCAGCTTCTACACCCCCACCCGCCAGCTCCGCTCCACCAGCCTCGCCCTCGCCACAGTCCCCCGCATCCGGAAAACGACCGCCGGCGGCAGATCCTTCTCCCACCTTGCCGCCAAGACCTGGAACACCCTCCCCACCAACCTTCGGCAGACCCAAGACCTACTGGCCTTCAGAAGACTCCTCAAGACCTGGCTCTTCGATCAGTAGCAGCACCACCCCCCTCTTCCCCCAGCGCCTTGAGACCCTTGCGGGTATGTAGTGTGCTTTATAAGTGACATGATTGATTGATTGATTGATTGTCAGTTGGAGACATTTTCTATGTTATGTTTTAAGATGATAGAACATGGACGTCATCCCACATGAATATTTTCTGTTCGTTAATTAAAAAAACCTTAGAAATTCACAGAAAAAAACAAAGGTTACAGGGCCATTATAGTTAGGAAATATACTTTAAAAAAAATAAAAAATTCACGGAAAACATGAAAGGTTACAAGGACGTAATAGTTAGGCTGACATTTCACTTGTACACAACCAGAGAAATACTGCTGTTATAGTTAGCTGAGCTAACTATATCTTGAGCCGCCGCAATTCACTGCTTATGACCTCACACATTACATCAATCATGACATGGTCAGTGACATCACTGATGACATCAATGATGACATCTCAAATGACATCACTCATGAAATCACTAATGATATCATCTACAGAATCTCTGACTCACCACTCACACCCCCATGTAACCTTTCATACACCCACTCCAACTTTCACCCTATTATTCTCAAAACCATTGACACACCCATACAAGTACTTACATACCCACTCACTGATTCACAGGTCTACACACACATCCACTCACTTATCCATACAGCCACTCCTACACCCACTCCCTCATTAATACATCCACTGACATATCTACTCATATACCCATACAGCCGCTCACACACTGTCAGACACTCATACAGCTACTCACCCACCTACTCACTCACCCATAGAGTCAATCACAAAGCCACTTACTCACCTTTACAGTTATACACACACCAACTCACTTATTCATACAGATTCTAGAACATGCTTACTCACCTATACAGTCACTGATGCAAGCACACACTCACCCATACAGCCACTCTCACAATCACTCACTCACACATACAGTCACTTATATACTCCAACACTCACCTATACGGCCTTTCACATATGCAGTTACTCACCCATATACCACTGACACATCTATGCACTCACCAACACAGCCATACATACACTCACTCACCCATACAGCCCCTCTCAGATGCACACACGAACCCATACAGCCACTGATTCACCCACTCACTCATCCATGCAGGGAGTCACACACACCCTCACCCACCCACACAGACACCTATACAGGTACTCAGACAACCAATCAAAAACCCATACAGCCACTCATGTACCTACTCACCAACCCATGCAGCAATTTACACACCAACTGACAGACTGATACAGACATTTTCACAAATTAGTCACTCACCCATACATTCACTGAGACACGTATAATCACTCACTTATACAGTCAGTCACACACCCACTAAATCATCCATTCAGGCACTCATACACCCACTGTTTCATTAATACACCTTGGTGTATATATTTAACACTAATAAACGTTTTAGAAACACTCACAGTCACCGGATGATGTCATCAGGGATGTCATCAGTGATGTCATTTGAGATGACATCAGTGATGTCACTGACCTTGTCATGAGTAATATAATATGTGAGGGCATAAGCAGTGCATTGCAGGGGCGCAAGTTCTAGTTATGAATTTCACTGGTTTTGTATGAGTAAAATCTGACCCTAACTTTAACATCCCTGTAACCTTTCATTTCTTTTAGTGTGTATATATATATATATATATTATCTACTGGCGGTCGCCAGTAGATAGTTATAGTTACAACCTATTATCCATAGGAAATCCGCGACATTCTATTTGAAATAACACTCTTGCCGGTTGACGTATCTTCGTAAAATTTTCAAACTTTATGGCCCGCTCCGGTCCGCTCCTACCCTGAAAGTCTCGGGGGATTCGTCAAGCGGGGGCCGAGAAAAAGGGGGTCCCAAAACGCGTTTTCCCCATGCAATTTTCCATAGGAAACTTTAGACACGGCTACAGCCCGAACTGCTGAACGGAATTACACCAAATTTGGCAAAGAGGTAGTTCTTGTTTCAGAAAGAACCCTTTTTGTTAAATGGTGTAAATCCGTTCAGTAGTTGCTGAGAAAATCAAAAGTAAAAAGATAGTGATATCTATGGCCGAGTAGGGTCCGCGTACCCTCCCGATCACGAGCTGCATGTTAATTGGCTGTCAGCTGGCTGTCAACATTCCGATTCAGGAAATGTTGGCAGCCATTTTGTCCCTCGGTAGAACCGAGGGACAGAAACAAGTGCGCAAAGCGCACAAAGGGGGCAGGGTAGAAACACCCTGACCCCTAGGTTTGCTCAGGGGTCCCACAAGGACCCCTGCGCAAAAAAAAAAAATGTTTTTTAAAAATTGGCAGGATGCGCTCAGGGTGCGCGAATCCTGCCGAAAAATAATCGAAGCGCGGTCTCCCGCGCTCGATTGCATTTTGCCCCGGGTGGCCCAAGTCCCAGGGGCATGGTGAGGGGGTTAAATTTATGTATGGGGGCCTCAAGGGCCTCCAAGCCCCGGGGACCACCACCTCCCCGGGGCTTCTTTTGCCATTTAAAAACCTGTGTGGGGGCTCCAGCCCCCACATGCCCGGGGACCGCCACCTCCCCGGGCCACTAACAAATTAAAATGGGGGTCCGTTTTGGACCCCGAAGCCCCGGGACCACCACCTCCCGGGGCTGTGCTGATGTTGGGAGGGGGCCGCGCGGCCCCCTCCTGGAGCCTGTGGTGGCCTAAGGGACCGTCACCCCCAGGGCCGGCTCCTGCAGTGTCCCGGGTGCCTACCCCCGGGACACTGCTGTTTGCAATGACAGGACGGGAGCCTCGCGGCTCCCGTCCTGTCATTGCAAACTTGCTTTGGATATTGGAAGAGAGAGCAGGAAACCTGCTCTCTCTTCCAATATCCAAAGCCGACTGCTTTCCACATGGGGAGCTGCATCTTAGCAGCTCCCCATGTGTAAAGCAATGCCGGCTCCCGTAGGACACGTGGAGCCGGCGGGACTGTGGGGTGTTTGGAGACCCCCACAGTCCCCAACGAGAGGCCAGGCCCCGGGGGATGGGGTCCCCGGGGCCATAAGTGGCCACGGAGAGGGGCCACGCAGCCCCCTCCCCAAAAAATAAAAATAAAAAATAAAAATAAAACGGAAAGGCCGGCCCCGGGGGATGGGGTCCCCGGGGCCATAAATGGCCTGAGGAGGGGGCCACGCAGCCCCCTCCAAAGAAAAAAAAACGAGGCCATGCCCCGGGAATGGGGTCCCCGGGGCCAATACAGGCCCAGGGAAGGGGGCCACGCGGCCCCCTTCCAATTTTTTTGTTTAATATTTAATTAAAAAAAAGGGGTAAGGCCCTGGGGGATGGGGTCCCCAGGGCATAAAAACTGGAAAAAGGAAGGGGGCTACAAAGCCCCCTTCAGGGGACAAACATTTTTTTTTTTTTTTAAACGATCGGGCCCGCAGGCCCCGCCCCCTTCCTTCACCACTCTGCAAACGCGCCCCTGGCGCGTTTGCAGATGGGGAAGTAATTCCCGTTCAATACTGGGGTCCCTGAGGCCAACTAGCCCACCAGGAACCTCCAGTATGCGCTAGGGGCTGCCTTGCATAGAGGTGTACAGAGGCCACGCCCCTTTTTACACCTCTCTGCAACGCAGCTCTGTGGCGCTTAATGGAGGTAGCTGGTGGGCTAGTTGCACCCCAGGGACCCTCAGGATTTAAGGGGACTTAATCCCCCGACTTAAAACGCGCCACGGGGCGCGTTTGCACAGTGGTAAAGGGAGGGGGCAGGGCTTCAGGTGACATGTGTGCAAACAGGCCCCGTGGCGCGTTTTAAGATGGGGAATTAAATCCCCTTCAATCCTGAGGGTCTCTGGGGGCCAACTAGCCCAACAGGTACATCCAGAAAGCGCCACAGAGCTGCGTTGCAGAGAGTTGTAAAAAGGGGTGTGGCCTCTCTACACGTCTCTGCAACGCAGCCCCTGGCGCATACTGGAGGTTCCTGGTGGGCTAGTTGGCCCGTAGGGACCCACATGATTCAAGGGGACTTAATCCCCCAACTTAAAACGCGCCACGGGGCGCGTTTGCACAGATGTCACCTCAGGCCCCGCCCCTCCCTTCACCATTGTGCAAATATTCTTCTAAAATCATCCGAAATACGAATTCCGATTTACTCACCTGTTATAAGGAGAGACCTCAGTGCTGTATCTTTCAGCCCAGTACTAATCCTGAAAAGTAATTTTAACCGTACTTACCAGTAACTTGAATTTCCTTCCATAGGATATCATTGACTGGTTTCACTTGGAAATTCTTCTAAGTGTGGAGTTTTGGAACTTTCAAATATTCCTCTAAAATCAGCCGTAATCCGAATTCCGATTTACTCACCTGTTATAAGGAGAGACCTCAGTGCTGCATCTTTCAGCCCAGTACTAATCCTGAAAAGTAATTTTAACCATACTTACCAGTAACTTGAATTTCCTTCCGTAGGCTAACATTGACTGGTTTCACTTGGAAATTCTTCTAAGTGTGGAGTTTTGGAACTTTAAAATATTCATCTAAAATCAGCCAAAATACGAATTCCGATTTACTCACCTGTTATCAGGAGAGACCTCAGTGCTGCATCTTTCAGCCCAGTACTAATCCTGAAAAGTAATTTTAACCGTACTTACCAGTAACTTGAATTTCCTTCATAGGCTAACATTGACTGGTTTCACTTGGAAATTCTTCTAAGTGTGGAGTTTTGGAACTTTATAATATTCCTCTAAAATCAACCAAAGTACGAATTCCAATTTACTCACCTGTTATCAGGAGAGAACCCAGTGCTGCATCTTTTAGCCCAGCACTGACCCTGAAAAGTAATTTTAACCGTACTTACCAGTAACTTATATTTTCTTCCATAGGAATCCATTGTCTGGTTTTCAGCAGAAAAGTTTCAAAGTGTCGATTTTCACAAACTACAAATATTCCTAAAAAATCGCCTGTATGACTTAAACGCATTCTTTCAACTGTTTACAGGAGATGCACCAGTGCTGGATCCAGGATCCAACACTGAGTAAGAAAAAGTAACGATAACAGTTTTTAACTTCTAAGTGAATTTCCTTCCATAGGATAACATTGGTGATTCTATGAGAAAAAGTTTCTAAGTGGGAACTTTTAAAGTACAATAATATTCCTTAAAAATCACGACTGTAACCAAAACGCTTTTACTCAACTGTTTACAGGAGATGTCCCAGGACTGAATCTAGGATCCAGTCCTGTGGTTAGAAAAGTAATCCATAAAGTAACTAATTGCATTTAACTAGAAATTCACATTGAGCTGAATGTTGCATTGTGTTTGAAAATGTGTTGCCCATTGCAACAACTGTAACTACTGTACTTAAAAGTCTATTGCCTATGTGCAAAGTATTTAAACTAAAGTAATTCATTCTGAGAAAGTATTTTTTATAATGTAATGTATAATGTAATTACAATGTAATTTAAAAAATAAAATATGTAAAAAAAAATTGTTTCTAAAAATGTAGTAAATCAGTATGAAAAAAATGTATATAACAATTAATACATTTAAAAATTGACATTTACAAAACCTTTGAAATTCACTGAAAAGCCGTAGGTTTCAGACATGTTATAGTTACAAATTAGCATTTAAAAACCTTTGAAATTCACTGAAAAAACCATAGGTTTTATGGACGTTATAGTTACAAATTAGCATTTAAAAACCTTTGAAATTCACTGAAAAAACAATAGGTTTTAGGGACAGTTATAGTTAGTTGGACATTGCACTCGTACAAAACCCGTGAAATTCCCCCGTTATAGTTAGTCCAGCTAACTATAACTCGCGCCCCGCAATGCACTGCTGATGACATCACATATTACATCACTCATGACATGGTCAGTGACATCACTGATGACATCACTGATGACATCTCAAATGACATCACTGATGACATCATCCACGTGATAATCTGATGCACCTCCTCACACCCTAATATAACCTTTGATACACCCACTCTAAATTACAGACTGCCATTCGCAAAACCATAGACACTCCAACACCAATAACTACATACCCACTCACTGATTCTTAGGTCTACGCACACATCCACTCACTCACCCGTACAGTCACTCATACTTACGGTCACTCAGTACAGGACTATAATATGCACTCATACTCCTATATAGACACTCAAACACCGCCACTCATCCATAGAGGTACTCACACACCTAGTCAGTCATGCAAATAATTAAACACACTACCATTTACTCACCTATACAGTTATACACACACCAGCTCACTTACTCATACAAATACTAGCACATTCTTATGCTCTTATACAATCACTGATACAAGCACACACTCATCCATACAGCCACTATCACAATCACTCACTCTCGCTTATAGCTATTTATATACTCCAACACACATATATACTGCCTTTCACATATGTAGTTACTCACACATGTACCACTGGGACATACATTCACTCACTAACACACTCTTACACACACTTACCCACCCATAGAGTCTATCACAGATGCACTCTTGAAACCATCCACCCAGTGAATCACCCACTCACACATCTATGCACAGAGTTGCACACACCCTCCCACACAAACACTCAGGCACCCATACAGATACTCAGACAAGCATTCAATAACTCATATAGACACTCATGTAGCTATTCACAAACACATGCAGCCACTTACACAGCAACAGACAGACGGATACAGACATTCACCCAGTTTAGTCACTAACCCATGCATTCAGTAAGATACGTTAAATCACTCACTTATAGAGTCAGTCACGCACCTACTAAATCATCCATACAGACACTTACACACCCACTCATTCTTCAATACGTCTTTTCCTATATATATTAAAAATATTTAAACTTTACAGAAACACACAGTCACTGGATGATGTCATCAGTGATGTCATTTGAGATGTCATCAGTGATGTCATCAGTGATGTCACTGACCATGTCATGAGTGATGTAATATGTGACGTCATCAGCAGTGCATTGTGGGGGCGCGAGTTATAGTTAGCTGGACTAACTATAACGGGGGAATTTCACGGGTTTTGTACGAGTGCAATGTCCAACTAACTATAACTGTCCCTAAAACCTATGGTTTTTTCAGTGAATTTCAAAGGTTTTTTAAATGCTAATTTGTAACTATAACGTCCATGAAACCTATGGTTTTTTCAGTGAATATATATATATATATATATATATATATATATATATATATATATATATATATATATATATATATATATATATCCAACAACTGCTTTGCCCAAAAGATAATGCCACACACTGAGAGGTAAGTTCCTTCCTTTTATTGCAGGTTGCAGCAAAACACGGCTCCTTCATTTGCATCTTGGATCTTGAAGTTCCCCAGTTTTCCCCAGTGGGTGCCGACATGTTTTTAAGAAAAATAAAATAAAATAAAAGTCTCTTGCCCCGGTGGGTAGTGAAACTCGGAACACCATGTGTGCTGCCAATACATCATGTGCAATACAGGAAACTCTCAATCCTCTCGGCACCAGGACTCCAGCACCGCAGGGCCGCCTTCAAGCAGTGGGGCGTAATCGCGGTTAAGGCGTCCCGCAAAATATCCAACAACTGCTTTGCCCAAAAGATAACGCCACACACTGAGAGGTAAGTTCCTTCTTTTTATTGCAGGTTGCAGCAAAACACGGCTCCTTCATTTCAGCTCAATAGTCTGCCATACGCGTTTCGGACATACACGAGTCCTTGGTCACTGGCACAGTCTTAAACACCGCAGCATTCAGGGAACTTAAATGTCTAACAAAGTCCCGCCCCTGTGGGCGTGTGCCATTGCATCTTGGATCTTGAAGTTCCCCAGTTTTCCCCAGTGGGTGCCGACATGTGGTTAAGAAAAATAAAATAAAATAAAAGTCTCTTGCCCCGGTGGGTAGTGAAACTCGGAACACCATGTGTGCTGCCAATACATCATCTGCAATACAGGAAACTCTCAATCCTCTTGGCACCAGGACTCCAGCACCGCAGGGCCGCCTTCAAGCAGCGGGGCGTAATCGCGGTTAAGGTGTCCCGCTAAATATCCAACAACTGCTTTGCCCAAAAGATAACGCCACACACTGAGAGGTAAGTTCCTTCTTTTTATTGCAGGTTGCAGCAAAACACGGCTCCTTCATTTCAGCTCAATAGTCTGCCATACGCGTTTCGGACATACACGAGTCCTTGGTCATTGGAACAGTCTTAAACACCGCAGCATTCAGGGAACTTAAATGTCTAACAAAGTCCCACCCCTGTGGGCGTGTGCCATTGCATCTTGGATCTTGAAGTTCCCCAGTTTTCCCCAGTGGGTGCCGACATGTGGTTAAGAAAAATAAAATAAAATAAAAGTCTCTTGCCCCGGTGGGTAGTGAAACTCGGAACACCATGTGTGCTGCCAATACATCATCTGCAATACAGGAAACTCTCAATCCTCTCGGCACCAGGACTCCAGCACCGCAGGGCCGCCTTCAAGCAGCGGGGCATAATCGCGGTTAAGGCGTCCCGCTAAATATCCAACAACTGCTTTGCCCAAAAGATAACGCCACACACTGAGAGGTAAGTTCCTTTTTTTTATTGCAGGTTGCAGCAAAACACGGCTCCCATGGCCCAAAAAATCATTAAAAAAGAAATCGCCAAAAATTTGCGCTGGGGTCGCCGGTTCTCGCGTTTTATTTTAATGAGGCCCTTGGGTGGGCTAGGTTGCGGGGGTATTTCTTAAAAAATAATAGCAGGGGCTCGCAGGGGTGGCAGGGGCCGCTGGGGTCCGCGCAGCCCCGGGGCTTCACTTATGTTGGGAGGGGGTTGCGCGGCTCCCCTTCTGGAGCCTTGTATGTGCTTGTAACTTTGGCGTCGTTTGACGAATCTTTAAGAAATTATCCAAAAAGTTTCTCTTTTTGGATTAGCTCTTATATTGAAAGTTTGGGGGTGAATGGTGTAGGAGGGGCTGAGAAAAAGAGGGTCCTAAAACGTGTTTTCTCCATGCAATTTCCATACGAAACTTTACAGAAGACTACAGGTGAAACTGCTGAACGGAATTACGCCAAATTTGGCAGGGAGAAAGGTGATGGTCCAGAAAGCACGCTTTTGTTTAAATGGTGTAAATCTGTTCAGTAGTTTTTGAGAAATATCAAATTTTACAGATATCGATATTTGAGAATTCTGACATGTGATTGGCTGAGGGGTTACAAGCAGCAGCTTGCGGCTTATTGGCTGTGAATGGTTGAAACCAGGAAGTGTTGGCAGCCATTTTGTGATTTACTCCGTCAGCTCGCATCTCTCCATGTAGAAGCCATCGGGTTCGTAGTTTTACCTCTGCGAGGCAACACTGGCATCTGTGTCTGTGTGAGATATGCCTTTCAGGCTGCCTCTCCTCATATCACCAGGTCGCGGCTATGTCTTTAGAAGTCCGTCCGTCGGCTCGGAGCTCTGTGAGTCAGTCTGTCGGCATGACCCCCTACACTACCCAAAGACTACCCAAACACCACTGCACTGTCGTAAACTTGAAAACACTACCCCAGCACGATCCCCTACACTACCCAAACACCAGTGCACTACCCTAAACCCTAAATCTACCCCCAGCACGATCCCCTACCCAAACACCACTGCACTACCCTAAACCCTAAAATACTACCCCCAGCACAACCCCCTACACTACCCAAACACCACTGTACTACCCTAAAGCATAAAACAGTAGCAGTCCGTCGGCTTGCAGCTGTGCATCTGCGAGCCGTTGTCTCCCTAGCTGTACATGTCCGAGTGAGTCCGTTAGGTGATAGATGTGTGTCTGCTACCAGGGCGGTTGACCCGTTGGTGTCCCTTTGCGAGTTAGACCAGAGCTCTCCCTCTGCGAGCCAGCATGCTGGTGTGCGTTTGCAAGCCGACGGCCCGTAGCTCACACTGTGCGAGCCGAGCCGACGGCCCGTAGCTCTCCCTGTGCGAGCTGAGCTTACGGGCCGCAGGTGTCCCTCTGCGAGGCTGCTCGACGGCCCGCAGGTCTCCCTGTGCTAGCCGGATCGCAGCTGTCACTCTGCGAACCGATATTGGGAATATAAGGCAGCTCTAAAAAGAGCCCTTGTGTTTATTAGTTGGAGCTACATATAAGTGCGGATGCACAGCTTCAGGTTATTCAGATAAACTCGATTTCCCTGATCTGTGAAGTGTACTCCATCACTTCTGTAGATATCAGCCATATGAAAACGTATGTTATTGTTGTAGATCGACCCCATTCTATGGTCTCTGAGGTATGCAGACACAGCTTTGTTGACATTCTTCCTAAATTTTTCAATCTGAGGACAAAATTGGTTTGACCATTTCCACTTCTGTCTTTGGCATATATTGGAATATACAAAGACAGTTTGAGGCAAAAGCAATATCAATTGTCGAAAGGTGTCCTTCATTAGCATTTCCAAACCTACCCCAGTCAATGTGCCTAGGTCGTTTCCCCCACAGTGCACAATCATGAGGTCAGGGTGTTGGAGATGCAAACAGGTTTTAACCAAAGGCAACAATTGGTGCCACTTCAATCCTCTTTGTCCAAACCATTTAATGTCCACATTTTATAAACCTAGGTCTAAGTCAATACGTCTCTGTTCTGCATACCTCTTGCACCAGAAACCATAGCTATGTCCTACGATCCACACTAGCATTTTGAAGGTATGGCTGGGAGGAATGAATAGATGTCTGTAGCTCATGCAGTCCGTTCGTAGAATAAGAGATATGTTTAAAGATGGGGAACTACTTTTTTTTGCCATACAAAACGATACCTGATTGGGAGATGAAAAGCATTGTTTTTTAAAAGTAGGGTGCACATTCATTTGGTGGAAAAGCATCTTTGTGATTGGTTAAGAAAAAGCAGTTTAAACGTGGAGTACATATCATAGGATAAAATTTGCTCAACTCAACCACATCTGCTACTTGCATTTGGAAGGCACTGTTCGAACTTAAAACAATCGTGAACTTTTAACCTGCACGTGCCGTTAAATGTTCGAGAAAATGTTGCAAAAAAATATCGTTAGGTTTAAAAAAATTGATGAACTTTTAACCTGCACGTGTTCTAGAAAGTGTGTTGATAGAATACGTTGCACTTCTGACTTCTATGTGTCCTTGAATATTAAAAAAACTGTTCTTATGGAAAATGTAAAAAAACAATAGAGAGAAGTTTTGAAACCTAAAAGAATCAAGGAACTATTCTAATTTGTTCATTACATGTATTTATGTGTGGAGCAACAAAATTACAGACAGAAGCAGGGAGTGGGGGGACGGGGGAAGATGGCCACAATGGTACACATGCACAACTAAGTACAGCACAACTATAGACAAACCATGGCCAAAATGAAACACACCAACAAGGAGCACAAGTCACACAACCCGCCAACATCACACCACTGAACAAGCATAGAAGTGAAAACCACACTGCCGGAAAGGGAGAAGGGTGAACAAAAGCTCACATGAAGGGACATCTCACACACAATGCAGCACACACACATAGGAAGCAGAGTACACCAACATCCAACACAATGTTGTCCAAACACAAAGATTCGTACAATCGAACACAGGACACAAATGCACTCGCCTGAGGCGGATAAGCATCCAAAAGCGTCAGTACGAAACAGGCACATGAGAACGCATAAGTACAAATCCACAGTCTGGATGGGGTAGCAATTCACGCATGGCAGGCAGCCAGAGAGTCCGTGACACACACATTGGCATACAAATGAAGACACTACACATTTGGAGACAAGTGAAAATGTGGAAACTTTATTAAAAAAAGTGCGTGTCAGTACGGCCAAGAGTAGTGCCACGATATGCAGAGAAATGCAGAAGCATGGCTGAATAAGGAACGTAGGAAAACGT
Source organism: Calotriton arnoldi (assembly GCA_963921515.1). Classification (NCBI taxonomy): domain Eukaryota; kingdom Metazoa; phylum Chordata; class Amphibia; order Caudata; family Salamandridae; genus Calotriton; species Calotriton arnoldi. The sequence goes on along the minus strand of CAWUFW010006133.1, from coordinate 1,137,441 downwards.
CCATGTTCACCTCGGGGTAGTCCATCACCAACACACGTCCGTGTCAAGCAGCGTTGGTTGTCCGCGCTTCGGACATGATTCGACACCAATGCAGCCATGTCCACTGTTGTTTTGGGACATGTAACCAGATGTACAACGTGCAATGATGCGGAGGGACACGTGCAATGTGGCACATTGAGTCGTGGTTGGAGGTACCTTGTCACTCGTCCCTGAACGCAAGTGCAGCTGCGTAAGCCACTATCTCTAATGAGTGATGGTTGGCCACAATATTTGACATGTCATCGACGTAATCCATCAACTGACCGGGACAGATGTGCTGACTCCAACCACTGTACCCAATGTGCACCAAAGCAGAATCGGGAAGTGGGTCAATTTGCTCACTGCATACTATGACACGTGCAATCTCCCAGGCCCAGTTCCCAACATGCATGCCAAACATCCATGCATGCCATAAACGGGTATCACCATGACAGTCCTGGTTGTGGGCCAACAGGGGGCACACACACCTGTCGTAATCCATGTCAGCTACCCACTCGTTGGAGAGGCACACGTCCATGCACCACTCGGATAGGCCCGTGCGACATTGCAATACAGGTTGAACGCAGGTGACGTCCGCAATGCGGAAGCACAGCCGGTAAGTGATCCGCAGTACTGCCAAAGGCAGTGCACCCAGGACATGCAGCAGATGTGCAAGGTATAGGTGGAAGTGCATGGAGTCGACCATGTGTTCGGGATGCTCTGCCATTGCGTCAGTGACTCTGCTTGTAGCTGCACTGGCTTGCCGTGTGCCAGTCTTGTGGATGAAATGGCACAGCTTGGTGCAATGAGCCGGGTCTGTGTGCAATGGGTGCAGGGCAGGGGTGTGGTGGGAGTACGTGTGAAGGCCATTTCACGCACGCTAACTACGACGAAGGACTTTTGAGTGTGGGATGTGTACTCGTTGTTCTCAAATCGGGCAGTGCGTAGTGTGGGAGACGGATGCAAATATTATCGTATCTGTCAGGGGGCCTGGCCACTTGCAAGTTCCTTCTCGGAGCAGCAGATGTGCTACTGCAAGATAGCTCAGACAAAGAACCTTTCATCCCTACAGTAAGTTCTCCAGCTGCATTCATACAGGATGTGTACAAAGGCCGGTCGTGGGTGTTGTGGGATGTCTGCGACCCTGGTCATTATGGATGAGATGCCCAGCACGTGGCACATGGGCGGGTTCACTGTGTGTTACGTTGCCAAACAGCTGCTCCTCCCTCCCACGAGCCCCCACACTTTTGTACACTGCACTGTTGTATCCCATGCACTGCTACGGTGCACCATTGTAATGCCTATTCGCGCGTGTCCTGCGGCATTCCAACCACACGGTGAGACTGCAGTTTGGAGGTTGTGCATGCCACTGTACAACATCGACTGCTGTGGCCCTTGTGGCGCACACCAGAACACAGAGACTCACTTACCACACTTCCTGAACACGGACATGTCCGAGACACCCCGTTCCCCTTGCCGGAAAGGCAGACCCCTGCGCTGACCTGTGTACGCCGGACCAGCACACGCCGCTTGTGCATGCAGGAGGATGCGTGCGTAGCTACATGTCCAGGCTCACTGCCAACGCTGAGGTGACATGGTAACGTCCGCTGACACTGTGATGTTGCAGGGCCGGTGCCTATCATGCTAACACAATGACCACACGGACACACTTGCTCAGATGCGGGTTTGGGGGGCGTTGGCAGTCCTGGGGTTGTTGCGATGAGTGTTGTGGACCTCATGGGTATCCGTGTATCATGCTCATTGACTGTATGGCACCTGTGGGTGTTTCGGTGTGGCTCTTGGCTGTGTTCCCTTTCATGCTGCAGGTAGTCGTCCTGCTTAACACCAGCAGAAAGCAGGTGTAAAATCGCTGGTGCTAACGTGGCTTATCGCCGGAATTTGTTTCGCATCGCAGTTGTTGTGAAAGTTGTGATGTGGTTTTTTCGTGTACAGAAAAATAAACGAACTGGGCAGTGTATCCCGTCAAGATCCAGCACCTGACCCACTATTCCCAATCAATATAAATACAATGATATTTCTTCATTGATTTTGTGTGTACACTGTAAGTGCACCCACTACCACAGTGCAATTCAATACAGGATTTTAGTATTTAGAATAAATCGCAAAAGGTGCACCTCGTGTCTTTTTGCACGGGAACGCCTACTCTGCATTTCATTATCAGCACTTTAATGCAACTAAAGTTGAGATAAATATAACACACTATTCAGAAGCTGGTGCAAACTGCAGACATCACCAGTATTCCCGTGATAACTGCCCCAAAATTTAACACCATGGTGGACACTACGAAATTACAGTAATAAGAATGAGAAAGAGTCACACAGCACTTAAGTAACAACCAAAAACGTTATTGTTGTTTTTTTTTTATCAAACTTTATTTTTTCGTAAACGTATATATAAAGGATAAACTAAATTTAACAAACTGAACACAAAACAACAAGGCGGAAGACTCCTGTCGGGACCATGAATGTCGACGACACAGCCTGGAAAATAAAGCACAAAATAAGGATGTGTGTAATGCGCATATCAAAGGAGTGAGACACAGAGAAGGAAAAAAAAGCCAGAGAGAAAAAGAGAGGGAAGGAAAGAAAGGGAGTGAGAAAGGGAGAAGGGAGATAGAGAAAGAGAAGAAATGGAAGGAAGAGAGTGAGAGAGAGTGAAGAGAGGGAAGTGAGAGAGAGAGAGAGAGAGAGATACTGCCGCCCCTGCGCATCCATGACCAAATAATTACCTGCTGCCACCAAAGTGTCTACCAGTGGGCACTCCACAAGCCCGTCAAAGCTCCGCGGCCCGGCAGATCTCACAGATGTCGCTGAGTCCTGAGTCATGAATGGCAGAGACCACATCAGCTTCTCCGCGGGCTGGCAGATCTCACACATGTCACTGAGTCATGAGTCATCAATGGCGGAGACCTCATCAGCTTTTGGTGCCGCTAACCCTGTGCAACGCAAGTCAGCGCCACGTGGTGGTAGGCCGCTGACGGCCATACAATTTAGGGTGCGACTAACCCTGTGCAACTCAAGTCCGCGCCACGTGGTCGAAGGCCCCTGACGGCCACATCAGCTTCGGGTGGCACTAACCCTGTGCAACTCAAGTTCGCGCCACGTGGTTGTAGGCCCCTGACGGCCACATCAGCTTCGGGTGGCAGTAACCCTGTGCAACTCAAGTCCGTGCCACGTGGTGGTAGGCCCCTGACGGCCACATCAGCTTCGGGTGGCAATAACCCTGTGGAACTCAAGTTCGCGCCATGTGGTAGTAGGGCCCTGACGGCCATAGAGCTCAGGGTGCGACTAACCCTCTGCGCAACTTTTCATGAGTCTTTATGATTGCGAGCCGTGGAGCGTCCGCCATCCAGTCACCACTGGCAATAAAGGATGAGACGTTGTGGATCCATTATATTTGCGTGGTCACATGGCCTGTGACGCATGTGCCGGATGGGTGTGGTGTGTGTGCAAACCTGCCCTCAGGGAGTGGCCGTGACATGTTGAGAACTAGACCACTGACCTGCACACCAAGAGCGAGTACGCCTGCGACAGGTAGCTATGTGGGGGGGGTGAAAACGTGTTTTCTCAATGGATTTTCCATAGGAAACTTTAGACAAGGCAAAAGGTCAAACTGCTGAACGGAATTACGCCAAATTTGGCAGGGAGAAAGGTCTTGGTCCAGAAAGTGTGCTTTCTCGCATCGACTGAAAATATAAAAGAAAGGTCTCGGGGGCAATTTAATATACCGGAGCTCTGTTTCTGCGAGATAACTCTTTCACGCTCCGTCTGCCCAACATCACCACTTCGCAGCTATGCCATTAGAAGCCAGTCCGTCGGCTCGCAGCTCTCTACGTTGGCGAGCTAGTACGCTACTGTGCCTGTACCTCTGCGAGGTACTACGCTGCTGTTCCTTTGGGAGTGGACGGGTCGTAGTACTGTGTGTGAGTCGAGCGAACGGGCCGCAGTTGTCCCTCTGCGAGCCTGGGTGCGAACTGTTTATAACTCACACTACATAAGCATTGAAAAACCATTTTGTGATTCAGTCCGTCAGCTGGCATCTGTCCGAGGCATTTCTGAAAACATATCGGAGTTCTTTCTGTGAGAGATACCACTTTCACGCTGCCTCTCCCCACATCAGCAGGTAACGCACCCTCTTCCCACATAACCAGCATACCCCCAACAACCTTCTTGGGCCCGGTAGTGTCCCTGTGCGGTTGGACAAACAAGAATCTTAGTCATGTATAGGTTTACATATGAAACATTTTATTTAAAGAAAACAACAACAAATAAAACTGAAGGGAGTCTGGTGCTGTGGTCGCTGCCACAAAGTTGGGGTCACTGCCATTCTGGACTCAGGACACAGTTCCACATGTGGGATCGGCTTGTATTGAACAGGGTTAGTGGCACCACGTGTCACGCCTTGTGTTGTACAGGGTTAGTGGCACCACGTGTCGCCGGCCTTCCATATGCAAATATGCCTCACTAATCGAAGGGAGTCTGCTGCTGTGGTTCTCTCACGGATATGGGGTCACTGCCATTCAGGACTCAGGACACAGTTACACATGTGGGATCGGCTTGTGTTGAAGAGGGTCAGTGGCACCACGTGTTTCCGGCCTTCCATATGGAAATATGCTTCACTGATCGAAGGGAGTGTGGTGCTGTGGTCGCTGCCATGGACTTGGGGTCACTGCCATTCAGGACTCAGGACACAGTTACACATGTGGGATCGGCTTGGGTTGAACAGGGTTAGTGGCACCATGTGTCGCCGGCCTTCCATATGCAAATACGCCTCTCGAATTGAAGGGAGTCTGCTGCTGTGGTTCTCTCACGGAGTTGGGGTCACTGCCATTCAGGACTCAGGACACAGTTACACATGTTGGATCGGCTTGTGTTGAACAGGGTTAGTGGCATCACGTGTTGCCGGCCTTCCATATGGAAATATGCCTCACTGATCGAAGGGAGTCTGGTGCTGTGGTCGCTGCCATGGACTTGGGGTCACTGCCATTCAGGACTCAGGACACAGTTACACATGTGGGATCGGCTTGTGTTGAACAGGGTTAGTGGCACCATGTGTCGCCGGCCTTCCATACGCAAATACGCCTCTCTAATCGAAGGGAGTCTGCTGGTGTGGTTCTCTCACGGAGTTGGGGTCACTGCCATTCAGGACTCAGGACACAGTTACACATGTGGGATCGGCTTGTGTTGAACAGGGTTAGCGGCACCACGTGTCGCCGGCCTTCCATATGGAAATATGCCTCACTGATCGAAGGGAGTCTGGTGCTGTGGTTGCTGCCACGGACTTGGGGTCACTGCAATTCAGGACTCAGGACACAGTTACACATGTGGGATCGGCTTATGTTGAACAGGGTTAGTGGCATCACGTGTTGCCGGCCTTCCATATGGAAATATGCCTCACTGATCGAAGGGAGTCTGGTGCTGTGGTCGCTGCCATGGACTTGGGGTCACTGCCATTCAGGACTCAGGACACAGTTACACATGTGGGATCGGCTTGTGTTGAACAGGGTTAGTGGCACCATGTGTCGCCGGCCTTCCATACGCAAATACGCCTCTCTAATCGAAGGGAGTCTGCTGCTGTGGTTCTCTCACGGAGTTGGGGTCACTGCCATTCAGGACTCAGGACACAGTTACACATGTGGGATCGGCTTGTGTTGAACAGGGTTAGCGGCACCACGTGTCACCGGCCTTCCATATGGAAATATGCCTCACTGATCGAAGGGAGTCTGGTGCTGTGGTTGCTGCCACGGACTTGGGGTCACTGCAATTCAGGACTCAGGACACAGTTACACATGTGGGATCGGCTTGTGTTGAACAGGGTTAGTGACACCACGTGTTGCCGGCCTTCCATATGGAAATATGCCTCACTGATCGAAGGGAGTCTGGTGCTGTGGTCGCTGCCATGGACTTGGGGTCACTGCCATTCAGGACTCAGGACACAGTTACACATGTGCGATCGGCTTGTGTTGAACAGGGTTAGTGGCACCATGTGTCGCCGGCCTTCCATATGCAAATACACCTCACTAATCAAAGGGAGTCTGCTGCTGTGGTTCTCTCACGGAGTTGGGGTCACTGCCATTCAGGACTCAGGACACAGTTACACATGTGGGATTGGCTTGTGTTGAACAGGGTTAGTGGCACCACGTGTCGCCGGCTTGTGTTGAACAGGGTTAGTGGCACCACGTGTGGTGGCTTGTGTTGAACAGGGTTAGTGGCACTAAGTGTCCAAAATTCGAATTACGAGCTCTGCTGCCCGCAGTGTAGACTGCTAATGAGTGTTCGTTTGCACTTGAAGATGAATTTGGTGATTGTACTAAAGCTATAACTGATATAAAAAAAGTTCTTGAAGCAAGGATACTAAAAGGATATTATGTAGATTTTATGCCTGTGATAGTTACTTGCCTACTGGACTCTGTAATTAATGAATCAAGACTTAATTTTAATTGTGAGCCCTGATGACCGCAGTGTAGGCCAGAGGTAGCGGTCAGCAAGGGCCCACAGCCACGTGACGTTGACTTGAGCTGCACAGATTGGGACCATACAGTCTTCTTAACCGATTATACTCTCTTACACAATTAGCACTAATCTTGAATTGTTAGCCCTGCTAACCGCATTGTAGGCCGGAGGCAGGGGTCATCAAGGGCCCACAGCCACGTGGCGTTGACGTGAGCTGCACAGAGTTAGTGGTACTTGAAGCACTTAGCGTGTGCGTAGTCAGCGATGATGCGTGGTCCGGGCTGGCCGCACTGGTAGCAATGTCTGTTGCCTACTGGACTGCGTCATCTGCAATCGCGAGTCGCTCTGAATTGTGAGCCCTACTCACCGCATTGTAGGCAGGAGGCAGCGGTGAGGAAGGGCCCACAGGCACGTGTTGTTGACTTGAGCAATGTCTCTTGCCTACTGGACTGCGTCATCTGCAATCTCGACTCCATCTGAATTGTGAGCCCTACTGACCGCAGTGTAGGCCGGAGGCAGCGGTCAGGAAGGGCCCACAGCCATGTGTTGTTGACTTCAGCAAAGTCTCTTGCCTACGGGACTGCGTCATCTGCAATCGCAACTCGATCTGAATTGTGAGCCTTGCTGTCCGCAGTGTATATCGAAGGCAGTAGTTTGTACAGACATAAGTCCGCGGTGCTGTGCCGCTGGGGGCCTGTGTGGTGGAAGCCAGCGATCGGCTGAGGAGGCTGGCGGTCATGTTGGCAGCCTCGTGGCAGGGTGAGGGGCGCCGCTCTGGCAGACGCTTTGGCCTTCCCACAAGTGAACCACGCCCAGAGCTCCGGCCTATTTATTCACATTCCTACGCTGAAGTGGCGTACGTCGGACCAGCCCACTCCGGTTACGCTTATGCTTACAGGGGGGGGACACAGCTACATGACTGAGATCTTCCCTAGTGTTTGACGTAACATGGTTAGGTCCACTGTCCACAACACTACAAGCACCAATAGTATTTGTGCACATGGAGAGGTGTGTGTTCTGCATACTGAGATGTGTCCAGCACATCACCGCTACACTTTGCATTGTGTGCATTGTTAAACATGGGTGAATTGCTTCCTTCACATATAGTTTGTTCACACCTGTCCCAATATTCAGCTATTGTGTGGCTGAGGGGCCATGCCGTTTTCGGAAAGTTCGCTGTCTTGTTCTGCGCTGCCTCGGTGGTAGGGGGGGGATGGGGGTGGTGGTGGTGGTGGGTGTTGTGGCGTTCTTGGGTGTCGGAGCTGCTTGATCAGTAGGTGTATGACATGTGTTGGTCTTCAGATGTGGCTCTGGGCTGGGCTCCCTTTCATACTGTATGTAGTTGTTTAATATTTAAAAAACAAGAAGACATTATATAGTTTAAATAACAAATAAAAAAAATTACAGTAGGGAGAGGGGTGGTAGGGGGGAGGTCCTGAGGGTTGTGGCAGTGGGTGTTGTGTCCTTCTTGGGTGTCGGAAAAAACTTTAGGTTAAATAAACATTATAATTAGAAGTTAGCATTAAAAAAAACATTGAAATTCACTAAAAAAACATAGGTTTCAGGCACGTTATAGTTAGAAATTAGCATTTAAAAAACCTTTGAAATTCACTGAAAAAACCATAGGTTTCAGGCACGTTATAGTTAGAAATTAGCATTTAAAAAACCTTAGAAATTCACTGAAAAAACCATAGGTTTTAGGGACAGTTATAGTTAGTTGGACATTGCACTCGTACAAAACCTGTGAAATTCCCCCGTTATAGTTAGTTCAGCTAACTATAACTCGCGCCCCTGCAATGCACTGCTGATGATGTCACATATTACATCACTCATGACATGGTCAGTGACATCACTGATGACATCACTGATGACATCTCAAATGACATCACTGATGACATCATGCAGTGACTGTGTGTTTCTGTAAAGTTGAAATATGTTTAATATATATAGGGAAAGGCTAGTGAGTGTATAAGTGTCTGAATGGATGATTTAGTAGGTGCGTGACTGACTCTATAAGTGAGTGATTAAACGTATCTTACTGAATGCATGGGTTAGTGACTAAACTGTGTGAATGTCTGTATATGTGTGTCTGTTGGTGTGTAAGCGGCTCATGGGTTTGTGAATAGCTACATGAGTGTCTATATGGGTTATTGATTTGTTGTCTGAGTATCTGTATGGGTGCCTGATTGTTTGTGTGGGTGGGGTGTGTGTGACTCTGAGCATAGATGTGTGAGTGGGTGTTTCACTGGGTGCATGGTTTCAAGAGTGCATCTGTGATGGACTGTATGGGTGGGTGAGTATGTGTATGGGTGTGTTAGTGAGTGAATGTATATCTCAGTGTTACATGTGTGAGTAACTACATATGTGAAACGTAGTATATATGTGTGTTGGAGTACATAATTGGCTACAAATGAGAGTGTGTTATTGTGAGAGTGGCTGTATGGATGAGTGTGTGCTTGTATCATTGATTGTATAAGAGCGTAAGAATGTGCTAGTATTTATATGAGTAATTGAGCTGGTGTGTGTATAACTGTACATCTGAGTAAATGGGAGTGTGATTAATTATTTGCATGACTGACTAGGTGTGTGAGTACCTCTATGGATGAGTGGCGGTGTGTGAGTGTCTATATAGGTGTATGAGTGCATATGATAGTCCTGTACTGAGTGACCGTAAGTATGAGTGACTGTACGGGTGAGTGAGTGGATGTGTGTGTAGACCTAAGAATCAGTGAGTGGGTATGTAGTTATTGGTGTTGGAGTGTCTATGGTTTTGAGAATGGTAGTGTGTAATTTAGAGTGGGTGTATCAAAAGTTATATTAGGGTGTGAGAAGATGCATGAAATTTTCACATGGATGATGTCATCAGTGATGTCATCAGTGATGTCATTTGAGATGTCACTGACCATGTCATGAGTGATGTAATATGTGATGTCATCAGCAGTGCATTGCGGGGGCGCGAGTTATAGTTAGCTGAACTAACTATAACGGGGGAATTTCACGGGTTTTGTACGAGTGCAATGTCCAACTAACTATAACTGTCCCTAAAACCTATGGTTTTTCAGTGAATTTCTAAGGTTTTTTAAATGCTAATTTCTAACTATAACGTGCCTGAAACCTATGGTTTTTTCAGTGAATATATATATATATATATATATATATCTATAGATAGATAGATAGATATTTTTTTTACCAACAAACTATCCTCGATGCAGAACACAGCTCGACCTGTGTGAGTCGCGGACGGATCAATTCCACATATAGACTGTCCGAAAATTGAAAACTCGCACTCCAGGGAGTCTGTATGTAAGGCAATTTTTATTTCATCATTGCCATCAAGATTCTAAACCAACGCGTTTCGACCTAGCGGTCTTGATCACCATGATCAAGACCACTAGGTCAAAACGCTTTGGTTTAGAATGGTGATGGCAATAATGAAATAAAAATTGCCTTACATACAGACTCCCTGGAGTGCGAGTTTTCTATTGTTGGACAATATATATATATATAGATATATATATATATAACCTACTGGCGGTCACCAGTAGGTAGTTATAGTTAGGACCTTAGTTTCCATAGGACAAGTGTTTTTTGATTTGCCAATATCTTTGGCGCCCTATAACGTATCTTCGCGAAATTTTCAAACCTAATGGGGCGCTCTGGGCAGCTCCTGTCTTGAAAGTTTCGGTGTGATTCATCAAGCGGGGGCCGAGAAAAAAGGGAGACCCAATATGTGTTTTCTCCATGTTAATTTCCTAGGAACTTTTGTCTATGCCTGGGCGGAAAACTACGCTACGCTCCCGTAGTTTGTGTAGTTTGTACAACTACGTGCTACGCGAATTGCACGTAGCACAGTGCAAAAACGCGTAGCGGGCATTTTTGCTTGCTCGCGGTCCTCAACGTCAAGTTGGCGACCGCGAGCGAGCAAAATGACATCCCGGCTAGACTTTTTCCTCGTTCGCGATCAGCAACATCAAGTTGCTGATCGCGAGCGTGGAAAATAAACCTCCCGGCGAGATTCTCAATGCGGGGAGGTCAGGTTTCTCATTGCGAGTGGTCGCGTATGCTCGCGACCGCTCGCGATGAGAATCTACCAGTCCGCGTTGAGAAAACTGCTGCTCGAGTACAAATCTACTCGAGCGGCAGAAAACGACCACTTGCACTGTGCAAGATGCCGTTTGCAATGATTGCACAGTGCGGACAAGCATCCGGCACTGTGCAATCATTGCGAACAGCATTTCCTACCGCACTACGCAGTTCGCGTAGTGCTACGCGTAGTGCGAAGTGCACTTCGCGTAGCTACACGTAGCGCCACTACGCGAACTACGCCCAGGGTTACGGTTTTGTCGCGGCTACAGTCCGAACTGCTGAATGGAATTACACCAAATTTGGCAGAGAGGTAGGTCTTGGTCCAGAGTGCACTCTTTGCTTTAAATGGTGTCAATCTGTTCAGTAGTTCCTGAGAAATTTAAAAATAAAATCTAACGATATCTGGTGACCAAGGAGCATTCGAGAACCCTCCCGATCACAAGCTTGATTCTGATTGGCTGCCAACACTCCAAACCAGGAAGTGTTGGCAGCCATCTTGTGACACGTTAAAACCGAGTCACAAAAAAACAATTAAAAAAAAAGGATAACAAACAAGAAAAGGGGGCAGGGTAGAAACACCCTGACCCCCTAGGCCTGATCCCCTAGGGCCTCAAAAAGCTTTTTTTTTTTTAAAACAGCAAGATTCCCGCTGGGTTCGCGAATCCTGCTGAGAAAATAAAAAAAAACGAAGCACGGTCTCCCGCGCTTTGTTTTAATGAGCCACCGGGCGGGCCAGGTCCCGGGGGCAATATGCTAAATATATGCGGGGGCCGCACAGGCCCCAGCAGCCCCGGGGACCGCCACCTCCCCGGGGCTTAATTAATTATGCGCAAGGCACGCACCACCTCCCTGGGGCTTTTGAGAAAATGCATGGGGGGGCTCCTGCCCCCACGCTGCCCCAGGGACCACCACCTTCCCATGGCATTCAGATATGGGGGACCTCATGGGCCCCCCAAGCGCCAGGGACTGCCACCTCCCCCGGGCTTTGCTTATTTATGTGTGGGGGGCCTTGCGGGCCCACCCAAGCCCCAGGGACCGCCACCTCCCCGGGGCTATATCAAATAGTAAGTGTGGGGGGGCTCAAGCCTCCCACACTGCCACGGGGACCACCACCTCCCATGGGGCACTAATTATTTTAATACGGGGGTCCGTTGCAGACCCCAGGCCCCGGGGACCACCACCTCCCTGGGGCTGTTGGGAGGGGGGCCGTGCAGCCCCCCTCCTGGAGCCCTCTATGGCCCTGGGGACCGCCACCCCCCAGGGCCAGCTCCGGCAATGTCCCGGGGTGCCCACCCGCGGGACATTGCAGTTTGCAATGACAGGGCGGGAGCATGGTTCCCGCCCAGTCATTGCAAACTCTGCTTTGCTTTGTGGAAGTGAAAGCTGGAAACCTGCTCTCGCTTCCACGAAGCAAAGCAGATTGCTTTTGGACAAGGGGAGCTGCATGTCAGAGTGGTGTAAAAAGGGGGTGTGGCCTCGGACCACTCTCAGCAATTCCGCTGTGTGGGGCTTACTGGAGGTAACAGGAGGGCTAGTTGGCCCCCAGGGACCCTCAGGAGGCAAGGGGACTTCATCCCCCAACCAAGAGCACGCCAGGAGGCACGTTTGCAGAGTGGTGGACGAAGGGAGCATGGCCTGTGTCCACCTCTCAGCAATCCCAGTGTGTGGGGCTTACTGGAGGTAGCAGGTAGGCTAGTTGGCCCCTAACCACCCCCAACAGCGAAGGGGACTGTAATCCCCATCAAAGAGCGTGCCAGGGAGCAGGTTTGCAGGCTGGTGGGCAAAGGGGGCGTGGCCTGCTATGAGAACTTACCAATGCTTCTGTGTAGGACTTACTGGAGGTAATAGGAGGGGTAGTTTGCCCCCAAGGTTGTCCTTGGGGGCCAACTACCCCTCCTGTTACCTCCAGTAAGTCCCACACAGTGGGATTGCTAAGAGGTCTTCAGAGGCCATGCCCCCCTTTCTCCACCAGTCTGCAAACGCGGCTCCTGGCACACTACGGGTTGGGGGATGAAGTCCACTTTTATCCTGAGCGATTTTGGGGGCCAAGAAGCCTTCCTGGTACCTCCTGTAAGTCCTGAGCGGTGGTCGGAGGCCCAGCCCCCTTTCTCCACCTCTCTGCAAACGCGACTACTATAAAGAAGCATTTGCAATGTAATAGGTTTCGCATTTGCGAGAATTAGAGCTATTGGAGTTGTAAATGTAAAAGTGTTTTATTAATGTTTCTTGGAGTGGATGTAGGTTGTGTGTAGTGGAATTATATGGTATGTTGTGCAGTGAAATTATGTGGATAGAAAGTATGTGGTATTTAGTGTATAGGAATTATGTAGAGTGGGATTATGTGTTATGGAGAGTAATTGTGTGGTATGATAGTCTGTGTTGTGGAGTGGTAACCTCAGGTTTAGTCTTCCTCGATTCCATAGAAGCTAAACTATAAACTCAAGGAGACAAAAAAAAGAAGGAACCACCGAGGAGCACTTCTGGACCTAGTCAGAGGTATGAGCAGGGCCACTGGAATTATGCGACTGTTTGGCTGCACCGACCTTTGCACAATTATACATTTTCCGCATTTGCCACATAATCCATCATCTGCTGCATAATCTGCAGATTTTAACAAAAAAAAAATTGTTATCTAGCTCAAACGGCTCAAACGTTACCAAAAATGTAGCGACAAGTATTACAGCGTGGTGGAAGGCCCTTTGCAAACCTAGAATGGGCAGCTGTGACTTATTGCTAAATGTGGGTGTTAAATTGGTACTAATGGTGTGCAAACCACTCTTGCTTCTTTCTGCACCTCTCTTGCCTCTTTCTGCATTTCTGTTGCTTCTTTCTGCACCTTTCTTTCTTTTTCTGCACTTCTTTTGCCTCTTTCTGCTCATCTCTTCCCCTTTCTGCACCTCTATTGCCTCTTTCTGCACCTCTGTTGCCTCTTTCTGTACCTCACTTGCTTCTTTCTGTACCCCTCTTGCCTCTTTCTGCACCCTTCTTCACTCTTTGTGTAACTCTCTTACCTCTTTCTACACCTCTCTTCCCTCTTTCTGTACCCCTCTTGCCTCTTTGTGCACCTCTGTTCCTTCTTTCTGCACTTCTCTTGCCTCTTTCTGCACCCCTCTTGCCTCTTTTTGCACTTCTGTTGGTCCTTTTGCACTGCTCTTGCTTCTTTCTTCACATCTCTCTATCCACTTTCTGCACCTCTCTTGCCTCTGTCTGCACCCCTGTTCCCTCTTTCTGCAGTTCTCTTGCTTGTTTCTGCAACTTTCTTGCCTCTTTCTGCAGTTCTCTTGCCTCCTTCTGCACCTCTGTTGCTTTTTTCTGCACTTCTTGTGCCTCTTTCTGAACATCTCTTGCTTCTTTCTTCAGCCCTGTTGTCTCTTTCTGCACTCGTCTTCACTCTTTCTGCACCTCTCTTGCTTCTTTCTGCACTTCTCTTGCTTCTTTCTGCACCTCTCTTGCTTCTTTCTGCACCCTTCTTCCCTTTTTTGCATCCCTCTTGCCTTTCTGCAGTTCGTTTGTCATTTTTTGCACCTCTCTTGCCTCTTTCTGCACTTCTCTTGCTTCTTTCTACACCTCTGTTGCTTCTTTCAGCAATTCTCTTGCCTCTTTCTGCACTTCTCTTGCTTGTTTCTGCACCTCTCTTGTGTCTTTCTGCACCTCTGTTGCCTCTTTCTGCACCTCACGTGCTTCTTTCTTCACCCCTCTTGCCTCTTTCTGCACCCCTGTTCCCTCTTTCTGCACCTTTCCTGCCTGTTTCTGACCCTCTCTTGCCTCTTTCTGTACCTCTGTTGCTTCTTTCTACACTTCTCTTGCCTCTTTCTGCACCCTTCGTGCCTCTTTCAGCACCTCTGTTGCTTCTTTGTGCACTTCTCTTCCTTCTTTATGCATCCCTCCTGCCTCTCTATGTACCCCTCTTGCCTCTTTGTGCACCTCTCCTACCTCTTTCTACACCCCTCTTGCCTCTTTTTGCACCTCTGTTTGTTCTTTACGCACTGCTCTTGCTTCTTTCTGCACCTCTTTTGCAAATTTCTGCATCCCTCTTGCCTCTTTCTGCACCCCTCTTCCCTATTTCTCCACCTCTCTTGCTTCTTTCTGCACTTCTCTTGCTTCTTTCTGCACTGGTCTTGCCTTTTCTGCACCTCTCTTGCAAATGTCTGTATCCCTCTTACCTCTTTCTGCACCCCTGTTCCCTCTTTCTGCACCTTTCTTGCCTGTTTCTATACCTCTCTTGCTTCTTTCTGTACTTCTCTTGCCTCTTTCTGCACCCCTCTTGCCTCTTTCAGCACCTCTGTTGCTTCTTTCTGCATTTCTCCTGCTTCTTTATGCACCCCTCTTGCCTCTTTCTGTACCTCTCTTACCTTTATCTGCAGTTCTCTTGTCTCTTTTGCTTCTTTCTGCACTTTTCTTTCCTCTTTCTGTACCCCTCTTTCCTCTTTCTGCACCTCTGTTGGTTCTTTCTGCACTGCTCTTGCTTCTTTCTGCACCTCTGTTGCAAATTTCTGCATCCCTCTTGCCTCTTTCTGTACCCATCTTCCCTGTTTCTGCACCTCTCTTGCCTCTGTCTGCACACCTGTTCCTCTTTCTGCACCCCTTGGCATGTTTCTGCAACTCTCTTGCCTCTTTCTGCAGTTCTTTTGCCTCCTCCTGCACCTCACTTGCCTCTTTCTGCACTTCTCTTGCTTCTATCTACACCCTTCTTCCCTTTTTCTGCACATCTCATGCCTCTTTCTTCACCTCTCTTGCCTCTTTCTGCACATCTCTTGGTTCTTTCTGCACTGCTCTTGCCTCTTTCTGCAGCCCTCTTGCCTCTTTCTACACCTCTTTTGCTTCTTTCTGCACTTCTTTTACCTCTTTCTGCACCTCTCTTGCTTCTTTCTGCACCCCTGTTGTCTCTTTCTTCACTCGTCTTTCCTCTTTCTGCACCTCTCTTGCTTCTTTCTGCACTTCTCCTGCTTCTTTCTGCACCTCCCTTGCTTCTTTCTGCACCCTTCTTCCCTTTTTTGCATCCCTCTTGCCTCTTTCTGCAGTTCTCTTGCCATTTTCTGCACCTCTCTTGCCTATTTCTTTACCTCACTTGCCTCTTTCTGCACTTCTCTTGCTTCTTTCTTTACCTCTGTTGCTTCTTTCAGCAATTCTCTTGCCTCTTTCTGCACTTCTCTTGCTTGTTTCTGCACCTCTCTTGCGTCTTTCTGCACCTCTGTTCCCTCTTTCTGCACCTCACTTGCTTCTTTCTGCACCCCTCTTGCCTCTTTCTACACCCCTCTTCCCTCTTTCTGCACCTCTCTTGCCTCTTTATGCACCCCTCTTCCCTCTTTCCATACCTTTCCTGCTGGTTTCTCCACCTCTCTTGCCTCTTTCTGTACCTATGTTGCTTCTTTCTCCACTTCTCTTGCCTCTTTCTGCACCCTTTGTGCCTCTTTCAGCGCCTCTGTTGCTTCTTTCTGCACTTCTCTTCCTTCTTTCTGTACCCCTCCTGCCTCTTTCTGTACCCCTCTTGCCTCTTTGTGCACCTCTCCTACCTCTTTCTACACCCCTCTTGCCTCTTTTTGCACCTCTGTTGGTTCTTTCTGCATGGCTCTTGCTTCTTTCTGCACCCCTCTTGCCTCTTTTTGAACCCCTTTTGCCTCTTTGTGCACCTTTCCTGCCTCTTTCTGCACCTCTCTTGCCTTTTTCTGCAGTTCTCTTGCTTCTTTCAGCACCTCTCATGCTTCTTTCTGAACCCCTCTTGACTCTTTCTGCACCCTTCTTCCCTGTTTGTGCATCTCTATTGCCTCTTTCTGCACCTCTCTTGCTTCTTTCTGCTCCCTCCTTCCCTTTTCCTGCACCTGTCTTGCCTCTTTCTGCACCTTTGTTGCCTCTTTCTGCAGTTCTCTTGCCTCTTTCTGCACTGCCTTCCCTCTTTCTGTACCTCTTTTGCTTCTTTCTGCACTTTTCTTGCCTCTTTCTGTACCCCTCTTGCCTCTTTCTGCACCTCTCTTGGTTCTTTCTGCACTGCTCTTGCTTCTTTCTGCACCACTCTTGCAAATTTCTGCACCCCTCTTGTCTCTTTCTGCACCCCTCTTCCCTCTTTCTGCAATTCTCTTGCCTCTGTCTGCATCCCTGTTCCCTTTTTCTGCACCTCTTTTGTCTGTTTCTGAAACTCTCTTGCCTCTTTGTGTGGCTCTCCTGCCTCCTTCTGCACCTCTGTTGCCTCTTTCTGCACCCCTCTTGCCTCTTTCTGCACCCCTGTTGCTTCATTCTGCACTTCTCTTGCTTCTTTCTACACCCCTCTTGCCTCTTTCTGCACCCATCTTCCCTCTTTGTGCATCTCTCTTGCCTCTTTCTGTACTTCTCTTTCCTCTTTCTGCACCCCTCTTGCCTCTTTCTGCACCTCCGTTGCTTCTTTGTGCACTTCTCTTGCTTTTTTTCTGCATCTCTCTTGCTTTTTTCTGCACCTCTCTTGCCTCTTTCTGCACCTCTCTTGCCTCTTTCTTTACATCTCTTGCTTCTTTCTGCACCTTTCTTCCTCTTTCTGCACATGTCCTACCTATGTAGGCATAGTTAGAAATTAGCATTTAAAAAACCTTAGAGATTCACTGAAAAAACCTGAGGTTTCAAGGAAGTTATAGTTAGGGATTAGCATTTAAAAAACCTTAGAAATTCACTGAAAAAAACCACAGGTTTCAGGGACGTTATAGTTAGAAATTATCATTTAAAAAACCTTTGAAATTCACTGAAAAAACCATAGGTGTCAGGGACGTTATAGTTAGAAATTAGAATTTAAAAAACCTTAGAAATCCACTGAAAAAACCACAGGTTTCAGGGACGTTATAGTTAGTTGGACATTTCACTCATACAAAACCAGAGAAATTCGGCCGTTATAGTTAGTTGAGCTAACTATAACTCGAGCCCCGCAATGCACTGCTGATGACGTCACATATTACATCACTCCTGACATGGTCAGTGACATCACTGATGACATCTCAAAAGTTTTTTCAGTGAATATATATATATATATCGTGTAACAGCAAGGCAGGCATTGAATTCAACATTTGCAGCAGAGGTCAGAGGCCACGTTGAGCGGACTTGTTATTAGCTCGGGAGAGCTTTCCGGGACCATGGTTGTTGCTATTGGATATAAATAGTAACATTAGGCAGCAGTGGTTTCTTAAGTATATTTTGTATATATTATATTTGATACAGGCCATACAGGATTATGAGTTTGGCGGTGAATTGTATATGCCTACAATATTCCAACTGTGGTGAAATGCAATGTACATGTGTGTTCTTATGGCTCAAGCTATCTGCTATAAGGGGTTTCTCCATTAACTGAATTTATTCATTGCGTAAAATGGGGTTTTATGTTACGTCTTACCCGCATGGCTGCAGACTTTAGGCTGTATATTGCATACACATGTATCATTTGGGCCTCATGTTGATTGCATACACGAGAGTATGTTTTCTATGTTCATTCAGAGGTCTAAAGGGAAGGGCTATATTATGCACCTCTTTAATGGTGCCAAGCTAGATTGACAAAGGCCTCTTTGTAGGCTGAAACGCATCTCTCTTTGGAACACCAGTTGTTTGTGGCTCTCCCTTCAGACCGGTTGTTTGGTGCAGTACGGGAGTGCTATTGGGGGAGCCCCTGGATGCGCAGCCAGGAGGAGGAACGAGGATGACTGTGGTGAGAGACTATGGTCACGTAGCGGGGCGTGAGGTCAGAGGCCACGTTGAGCGGACTTGTTATTAGCTTCGGAGAGCTTTCTGGGACCATGGTGGTTGCTATTGGATATAAATAGTAACATTAGGCAGCAGTGGTTTTTAAGTATATTTTGTATATATTATATTTGATACAGGCCATACAGGATTATGAGTTTGGCGGTGAATTGTATATGCGTACAATATTCCAACTGTGGTGAAATGCAATGTACATGTGTGTTCTTTTGGCTGAAGCTATCTGCTATAAGGGGTTTCTCCATTAACTGAATTTATGCATTGCGTAAAATGGGGTTTTATGTTACGTCTTACCCGCATGGCTGCAGACTTTAGGCTGTATATTGCATACACATGTATCATTTGGGCCTCATGTTGATTGCATACACGAGAGTATGTTTTCTATGTTCATTCAGAGGTCTAAAGGGAAGGGCTATATTATGCACCTGTTTAATGGCGCCAAACTAGATTGACAAAGGCCTCTTTGTAGGCTGAAACGCGTCTCTCTTTGTGCTGGGGATTGAGGGCGACCTGAATCAATAAATGGATGCCGAATCCTGAACCACTTCGTGTCTGTGCCTTCTTCCATGGAGTCTCTGTGGGAGCTGGATGCTTTTTTTCATTTCATTGTAGTGTGAGCGGTCGTCACGCTTTTCATGGAACACCAGTTGTTTGTGGCTCTCCCTTCAGACCGGTTGTTTGGTGCAGTACGGGAGTGCTATTGGGGGAGCCCCTGGATGCACAGCCAGGAGGAGGAACGAGGATGACTGCGGTGAGAGACTATGGTCACGTTGCGGGCGGTTTTCGCGACTGCCAGCATGCGATCCATATTTCTTCCTGGAAGAAATGCCTTGTCCGGTAGACTGGCACCTTCCGGTGACTGGGCACCGCAGACGCCAACGCCGATGCGGTGAGGTGGTTTTGGCGTTATCATAATTTTTTCTATGGGTCTCCCTCAACCCCGAGTTTTGTGCCTGATTGAAATTTAATGTATGCTGCCCGCCAATAGTGATAGATAGACATTTGCCTTTGCCCCGGTTTTACACGCTAATGACACTGGCTCTGCAACAATAATATTTATTGACAATTTCCTGCCAAGCAACTGACTATTTGGTGGCATTATGGGACTGGTAGTCCCGAGGGGTTTGACGCACGTGCTGGAGTATTGACATTGAGTTACGAGTTCTCTCTTTGTCAGATAATGTGACCCCGTGGTGAGACTGTTACTATCCGGTTTCGTGTAACAGCAAGGCAGGCATCGAATTCAACATTTGCAGCAGAGGTCAGAGGCCACGTTGAGCGGACTTGTTATTAGCTCGGGAGAGCTTTCCAGGACCATGGTGGTCGCTATTGGATATAAATAGTAACATTAGGCAGCAGTGGTTTTTAAGTATATTTTGTATATATTATATTTGATACAGGCCATACAGGATTATGAGTTTGGCGGTGAATTGTATATGCGTACAATATTCCAACTGTGGTGAAATGCAATGTACATGTGTGTTCTTATGGCTCAAGCTTCTGCTATAAGGGGTTTCTCCATTAACTGAATTTATGCATTGCGTAAAATGGGGTTTTATGTTACGTCTTACCCGCATGGCTGCAGATTTTAGGCTGTATATTGCATACACATGTATCATTTGGGCCTCATGTTGATTGCATACACGAGAGTATGTTTTCTATGTTCATTCAGAGGTCTAAAGGGAAGGGCTATATTATGCACCTGTTTAATGGCGCCAAACTAGATTGACAAAGGCCTCTTTGTAGGCTGAAACGCGTCTCTCTTTGTGCTGGGGATTGAGGGCGACCTGAATCAATAAATGGATGCCGAATCCTGAACCACTTCGTGTCTGTGCCTTCTTCCATGGAGTCTCTGTGGGAGCTGGATGCTTTTTTTCATTGCATTGTAGCGTGAGCGGTCGTCACGCTTTTCATGGAACACCAGTTGTTTGTGGCTCTCCCTTCAGACCGGTTGTTTGGTGCAGTACGGGAGTGCTATTCGGGGAGCCCCTGGATGCGCAGCCAGGAGGTGGAACGAGGATGACTGCGGTGAGAGACTATGGTCACGTAGCGGGGCGGTTTTCGCGACTGCCAGCATGCGATCCATATTTCTTCCTGCAAGAAATGCCTTGTCCGGTAGACTGGCACCTTCCGGTGACTGGGCACCGCAGACGCCAACGCCGATGCGGTGAGGTGGTTTTGGCGTTATCATCATTTTTTCTATGGGTCTCCCTCAACCCCGAGTTTTGTGCCTGATTGAAATTTAATGTATGCTGCCCGCCAATAGTGATAGATAGACATTTGCCTTTGCCCCGGTTTTACACGCTAATGACACTGACTCTGCAACAATAATATTTATTGACAATTTCCTGCCAAGCAACTGATTATTTGGTGGCATTATGGGACTGGTAGTCCCGAGGGGTTTGACGCACGTGCTGGAGTATTGACATTGAGTTACGAGTTCTCTCTTTGTCAGATAATGTGACCCCGTGGTGAGACTGTTACTATCCGGTTTCGTGTAACAGCAAGGCAGGCATCGAATTCAACATTTGCAGCAGAGGTCAGAGGCCACGTTGAGCGGACTTGTTATTAGCTCGGGAGAGCTTTCCAGGACCATGGTGGTCGCTATTGGATATAAATAGTAACATTAGGCAGCAGTGGTTTTTAAGTATATTTTGTATATATTATATTTGATACAGGCCATACAGGATTATGAGTTTGGCGGTGAATTGTATATGCGTACAATATTCCAACTGTGGTGAAATGCAATGTACATGTGTGTTCTTATGGCTCAAGCTTCTGCTATAAGGGGTTTCTCCATTAACTGAATTTATGCATTGCGTAAAATGGGGTTTTATGTTACGTCTTACCCGCATGGCTGCAGACTTTAGGCTGTATATTGCATACACATGTATCATTTGGGCCTCATGTTGATTGCATACACGAGAGTATGTTTTCTATGTTCATTCAGAGGTCTAAAGGAAGGGCTATATTATGCACCTGTTTAATGGCGCCAAACTAGATTGACAAAGGCCTCTTTGTAGGCTGAAACGCGTCTCTCTTTGTGCTGGGGATTGAGGGCGACCTGAATCAATAAATGGATGCCGAATCCTGAACCACTTCGTGTCTGTGCCTTCTTCCATGGAGTCTCTGTGGGAGCTGGATGCTTTTTCTCATTGCATTGTAGCGTGAGCGGTCGTCACGCTTTTCATGGAACACCAGTTGTTTGTGGCTCTCCCTTCAGACCGGTTGTTTGGTGCAGTACGGGAGTGCTATTCGGGGAGCCCCTGGATGCGCAGCCAGGAGGTGGAACGAGGATGACTGCGGTGAGAGACTATGGTCACGTAGCGGGGCGGTTTTCGCGACTGCCAGCATGCGATCCATATTTCTTCCTGCAAGAAATGCCTTGTCCGGTAGACTGGCACCTTCCGGTGACTGGGCACCGCAGACGCCAACGCCGATGCGGTGAGGTGGTTTTGGCGTTATCATCATTTTTTCTATGGGTCTCCCTCAACCCCGAGTTTTGTGCCTGATTGAAATTTAATGTATGCTGCCCGCCAATAGTGATAGATAGACATTTGCCTTTGCCCCGGTTTTACACGCTAATGACACTGACTCTGCAACAATAATATTTATTGACAATTTCCTGCCAAGCAACTGATTATTTGGTGGCATTATGGGACTGGTAGTCCCGAGGGGTTTGACGCACGTGCTGGAGTATTGACATTGAGTTACGAGTTCTCTCTTTGTCAGATAATGTGACCCCGTGGTGAGACTGTTACTATCCGGTTTCGTGTAACAGCAAGGCAGGCATCGAATTCAACATTTGCAGCAGAGGTCAGAGGCCACGTTGAGCGGAATTGTTATTAGCTCAGGAGAGCTTTCCGGGACATTGGTGGTTGCTATTGGATATAAATAGTAACATTAGGCAGCAGTGGTTTTTAAGTATATTTTGTATATATTATATTTGATACAGGCCATACAGGATTATGAGTTTGGCGGTGAATTGTATATGCCTACAATATTCCAACTGTGGTGAAATGCAATGTACATGTGTGTTCTTATGGCTCAAGCTATCTGCTATAAGGGGTTTCTCCATTAACTGAATTTATGCATTGCGTAAAATGGGGTTTTATGTTACGTCTTACCCGCATGGCTGCAGACTTTAGGCTGTATATTGCATACACATGTATCATTTGGGCCTCATGTTGATTGCATACACGAGAGTATGTTTTCTATGTTCATTCAGAGGTCTAAAGGGAAGGGCTATATTATGCATCTGTTTAATGGCGCCAAACTAGATTAACAAAGGCCTCTTTGTAGGCTGAAACGCGTCTCTCTTTGTGCTGGGGATTGAGGGCGACCTGAATCAATAAATGGATGCCGAATCCTGAACCACTTCGTGTCTGTGCCTTCTTCCATGGAGTCTCTGTGGGAGCTGGATGCTTTTTTTCATATGTATATATATATATATATATATAATCACTTTTCGAGCAATTAAGCAGACTAGCATTTCTCAGCCATTATAATTATAATTAACTGTATATTTACAATGATTCTATAGATGACGTCTTTAGTTGTCCTAATTGCACTTACTTTCTACTGTCCAAGCCTTATTTCCTCTCTTTTGTCTTCTGAGTTTAGCTCCCTCCCTTGCAAAAGTGCTAAAATTCTTCAAAGTTGACTGTCAGTCGCATGCTGATTATATGCAAATTTTGGCAAACACACCAATACATTAGAGGAATATTCCCAGATTCTCTGGAGAATACAATGAGCGCACTCTTCAAACACATGGCGTTTGGATTCAGTTACAATGTTCCTGCTCACTATAAAAGCTGCTTCAGTTCAGTCAAATCTGTCACTCTGTATAAAACACATACAGAAAAACACAAGTATGAATTTATCAGAATACAAGAGATGGACAAAAGTTGAAATGTTGCATTACTTTTGACAGACAGCTGTTAAGCACATCAGGGTTCAACTGAAGTGCAGGGTGAGGTAAAAGTTCACTGGGGGCAGGAATTTTATCACGTCTAATACCTTTTACTGCTCACAAAATCTTATGCTGTTTTCTAAATGCACTAAAGGTATAGATTTTGAATCAAGTGAACTGCGTGTGTGCTCCTTTTGGATTATGACTAGATCACTTACCTGTAAACCCCACTAATATAAGCTTTATTCTTCAGAGCTTTTAGTTTTGAGGTGAAGAGTAGCCCAACCAATAGATACTAATGTATTTCAAAGAAAAGCCACCGCTGATTTCTTCATTTAAAGTGCTGTGAATCAACTATGCTCTTATACCTGCATTAACTCCAGCTAATTTTTATTCTTTGTGGTGCACACATAATGACTTACCTGCCACTTTGACTGACCACTGGCACAGACTTTTCGTGACTCCATTAGTGCCTAATCAGTGGATCTCCCACTTTAAATGGGGCAAAGTAACCATAAGTGTGTCAGGGTGAGATAATCACAGATTGACTTCAGTTGTTCCATCTCACCAAACTCTAATAGACCCCCCTCTTTTTTTGTTAAATTGGTAATTGCTTGGTTTGCTCACAGACTATGACAAAAATAATGGGGCTTGTCCTGCAAAAAGCTCTGGGCATTAATGAAAGTTGGTCTCAAATGTTGATTTTTCTTTTTTATTTCAACAAAGTTTATTGCAATGTTAAGCATAAGAAAGAGCACACAGAACATGTCAGCATAAGGTGGCAGCACATAGCCAAGGTAATCATATACAGTGTCAAAGTTACTGAATAAAAACCTCAGATAATCAAGAGTGACTGCAAAACACCATTGAAGAGACGTCAAAGTGATGCTTGCATCTTAAGATACAACATGTGAGCACACCTGAGGGACAATGAATATAATGTCTCCAGCAGAATGTACCATGTCAAAGTAGGAAAGAACGAAAGGGAAGGCTGAAGCGAGTGGAAATAAAAGATGGAGAAAGGATAACAGAGAAGGGGGAAGGCATATCCACTAATGACAACAATCCAGGCAGGCCCGCATGGAGTCTATCTGAGCTATACACTGTCTGGGTGAAGGTACTCTGGTTAACCCAAAGGACTATGTGGATGTAAGCTGTCCATGGTGGTTTGACTTTTTTCAGATATTTGTCAAAGGAAGTCCAGAGGCGTCTCGCTCTGGCTGTGTTATGTAGCTTCCTGTACATTATGTTATATGCACCTCTAGTGGAGCATACTGTATTCCACCATTTATTGAAAGGGACCTCAGTAGAGTACTTCCATTAACACCCAGCGTTAACATCAGATCTATTAACAGTAGGTCATGTTCCAGGGAGATCAATGGGGTGTGGATAGGCTGCAATTCACAGAGTCACCATCAGAAATGTGGATGTAAATGGTATCTTAAACATATCTTCAATCGTCTGCTGTATTCTGGACCAGCGGGGTTACACTACTTTACATGAGAAGAACATGTGCTCAAGAGAACCAACATTCTCACAGCAGCACCAACAACTGTTTGTTGAAATAAACCCCAAATTATGTAAGTTGGACGGGGTCCAATATGTCTTGTGCATTGCCCAAAACGTAGATTGGGCAAGTGCGGGAATAATTTTCACCATGAAAGGGGAATGCCAGATTCTGTTCCATGTTGCATCCGAGAAGTGAGTGGTATGTGCTGATGAAGAAGATGGAACCCATTTCTTTTTCAGGTTCTTAAGTAAGTGCTTTCTAGAAGGTTCTAGTAATATATATAGGCATGACGCCAAATAGCCTAACCTCCTAAAGTTACCCAGTAGCCCCAGGAGATCAGAGGGGTGAGGCCTCCGCATTTTCCTGATGGCGCTCTTAAGTCTCAAGAAACTATAACATTTTATGAGGGGAAGGTTGTATTGTGCACTTAGAGCAGAAAAGGGAGTGGCGTTCAGGACCATACCCAGAGCAGAAAAGGGAGTGAGCTTCAGGACCGCAAATGTTGACTCTTTAACTGTAAATTGACTATAATAATCATACTCATTTATTTAAAATATGTTTACTTCTTGCATCAATAAGTTTTCATTATGCATTTATATGACATGCCATATAAGATAAGGATATAAAAAACAAACATTGCTTCTCCTGAGTATATCAATGTCTTGTTCAAGCAAAGTGAGCACTTTTACCACATTTTTGCGACCCATCCCCAGTCCCATCAAGTCTACATCTTATGACCCACCAGAAGCTTTCTATGACCAATGTGTGTAATCAAGTGTCCATCTCAGAGCTGTCTTCATTATGCCCCTGCCCTGCATGATCAGTGCGATCTTATCGAGACCCCTTCTCGTGTCAAGTCTCCTTGCATGCCTTTTAAGGCAGACACAAAATCCCTTTGGGGATGTGTATTAACAGCTCAGACCATACTTGAGCCTCTCCTGTGGTCCACATTATCTGGCTTAGTTAATAGTTATGGCAAATGTATGAACTTTTATTTAAATTTTGGCTTTTATGTGCCTAGGCTTGTTATCCGGTATATACACCATGGTGGTGGTACAAATCAGGCCTGCCCGTTACTTCAACAAGTGTTATTGTAACTGCTGTCAAAAAGCCTTCCAGTGCAGTGCATGACCAACCATGTGGTAAAAGGTTTCCCCTGCCTTGTCACATCTGAGGCGGTTACTAATATATCTTGTTAAAGCTTATGCAGTCTTATACAGTGTCAGATATGTTTGTTAGAGGTAGTTGAATCATATGTCATTAAACCTTGCATTCCTAGACACCATCTTTAAGAAGTATTTGATGCTATTCCATTCCTCACCAGTGATTAGTTTACCTCTTGCCTCCTCCCATTAAAGCCAGTCACACACTTGTCAGTTACGCCTCAACCTTAATGCCCCATACACTGGGATTACTGATTTTTGGCCTGAGCCCAGAGTGAGCAATAACTACGGAGCCTTGGCTATGGGATGTTCCCTGTTCTTTAACCCCAACAGCTCTTGCAGTATGTCTGTGATTAAATTACACAAGAAAAATTGTCCCACTAATAGTTCAAATTTCACCCATAGCTGTTTGGACTGCTTCGAAAATCCAAACAAAAATATATCTTCAATGTTGTTATTCCAACAGTCTCTCAAACTTACCTCCTGTTAACCTCCCCAACATATCAGAGGGATATCACTGGCTTATAGGCTGCTGACATTTTACTCTCCTAGTGTACATGAGCCAATGTATTCTTGCTTTACCAGCATGGAAAATTTCTATCCAATAATACCCGTCCTACAAAGCTGACATCATTGCAGTTCGTGCTATCATTTTCTCAACAATGATACCCTCTGGTGTCTTGGGTACTACGATTCAACATACTAAGCTTGGGAGCTGAGCTGTAAAGTAGAATATCTCTAGGTGAGGGACCCGAATCCCCCCTCCTCCATTGGCAGCTAAAGCTGGTCTAAAGGCACTTTTCTCCAAACATTAACACTCACCATTTCATAAATCAAAGACTTGATCCTCATAAATATTTTGTGAGGGATTACTGTAAATTTATTGGAAAATTCATACATGAGTCTTTGGAGAACCACCATCATAGTAAGGGCCACGCTTCCTAACATTGACAGCAGGAGGCAGAACCAGAATATTGCACAGTGCTGACTAAGCAAATGTGTAGTTTCCAGTTTGTGCTGTTCCGTGAAGGATACTCTTACCTCCACATCTTATCCTTCTTAGCTCCCTCTGGCAGTAGGAAGATATGGGATTTGGAATTGTTTACTATCAGACCCGAGACTTGCCGAATGCACAAGCTGTATGAAAATCTTTATCTCAGTGGAGTATTCCAATAAGTACAGAAGTATATTCTGATCATACAGCAATAGCTCAGGAATTTCATCATATATCTTAATTTCTTTGCAGCCTACTGGTTTTGTATTTTATTATCTCTTCATCACTATTCACTATTTTCGCAGTAGCATTTTCCTAGGTCCTGAAGAAAGCCTTGACACCTTCTGGGTCTTCTTGGCTGAAACATGTAGACCTGTTTTCGTCCGACACATGCAGTTCTAAAACCATACTGCAGGTGCACTGTTTTTAATCCTGGCAGCGGGAACGAGCTAATAAAGGCAACTTCTTCGCTCCCGGTAGCTAGTTTTAATATCACTACCCACACAGTTTGATACTTTTTGTTGCGCTGCACCCTCACCTTAACCCGTCCTAGCCTCTCTCATCTGCTGGATTTAGTATATCCTAAACAGAGTAGGAATAAAACATCCCTAAGCTCCTTCCTCTCAGAGAGGAAGTTGTAGCCCTTGGCGGGACTAGGCGTTCCCGCCAAGAGGAGAATCCCAATGATGAAGCATGCCACCTACGGTGGGTGAGGGATTTCGTCCTGAAAGGGATTCCCCCACAGGCTTTTTTTGTTAACCTTTAGTGCCTCTGTCTGTTTGCTTTGATACCCCAGACCCAAGGATTTCTTTGTTGTTTTTTGAGTAGATGTTATCAACCAGGTCATTAATTCTATTTTTAATCTCTCTCTGTCATTGGGGGTTATACCTGCTGCTTGGAAACTGGCTAAAGTGGTTCCTTTCCTTATGAAGCATTCCCTTGACCCTTACATTTTTGGCACGTATAGATCCATATCTTTGCTTTCTGCTTTTGCCAAAATGTTAGAAAAATTGGTCAATGTCCATCTCTCTGATTATTTGGAGCAAGGCAAGCTGCTACATCCCAACCAATCAGGCTTTCGTCCCCATCACAGTATGGACTCAGGGGTGCTAGAGATTTACAACCATATTAAATGGATGTTAGACTGGGGAAAAATGTGGCTCTCATTCTCCTTGACTTGTCTGCCACTTTTGACACCGTCCCAGATACCATCCTCCTACACCAGCTGTCCACTGTGGGTGTGGGTGGCATTGATTGGGATTGGCTAAAATCTTTTATGGAATCTAGAGGCCAATCTGTTTTGCTCGCTCCTTTTACGTCAGAGGTAAAGCTGTCAATCAAGATGTCCCCCAGGGCTCTTCGCTTAGTCCTACCCTTTTTTATGTTTTTGTCTCCTTTGGCTTCAGTAGTTGAGCTTTTTGGCTGTAAAATTATGTCTTATGCTGATGATGCTCAACTACTCTTTGCCTCTGATGGCCTGCCTGCCTTGATTGCATCATCCTTTAAGGACGGTTTGCTTGCTGTCTTTGAATGGATGCATGGCAGTAAGCTCAAATGCAATGCTGAAAAGACTAAAATCATTATGTTTGGATCACATGTGTCAAACTGGTGGGAAGGCATTTGACCCCTTGGTCTGTTGGTCCTGCCTCCCCCAACTTTGGTGCAAAAATTGAGGGACTAAGCAGGACAATGACCTCTCAATGGGACCCCAGATTTCTGCAGTTGTGGGTCAATGCTTCGCTGTCCTCCGCACACTGTATACATTTATTTTCCTCCTTCCCCTGGAATGTAGGAAAAATGTGATCCATAAGCTGATTACATTGCGTCTTGATTACGCAAATGCTCGCTATTTGGGATTTTTGAGTGCTTGTTGAATCATCTGAAGGTGGTCCAAAATGCTGCTGCTAGGCTCATCATGCACCTGCCTAAGCCATTTTCAATTTCACCAGTTCTGGAATCTCTCCATTGGCTGCCCATTAGGAAATAGATTCTATTCAAAGCTCTTGTTCTGGTTTATACAGCTATGTTTCTGTCCAGCCCAGGGTATATGGCTAGGGGATTTGAACTGTACCACCCCTTCACAACACTGCCTTCTGCCTCTGCCTCTGCCTCGCTGCTGACTATTCTTTGCATCAAGCGTGTGAGGAGGGGTGGTAAAGCTTTCTAATTTCTTGCTGTCAAAGCTTGAAATGAGCCCCCCGTGAACTGTGTTAGATTCCTCTTGAAGTCACATTTGGTAGGAAACTAAACACTTGACTTTTTCTTCTGGTATTTAGGGCTTTGTTGGATGGTTGTGTATCGCTCCTCTAGCACCGGGACACTATTCTAAGTATCTGCACACTTTATAAATCTTTCTCATTCATTCATTCATTCATTTTTATTCATTCATTCAGTCCCTATAATCAATGCAAATCAGCCTTTCTAATGATTCAGTCAATGGTGTGTTTTGTTTGACACCATTATGTTCGCTGGGTCTAGCAACTTCTAACTTTGATAGCTCTCAATGCAGTATGTTTCTGATCCCATAAATAGTTCTAATGCACAGTTCAAGAATCGCCACCTTGAATAATTCTGACTTATTCTACTATATCCCCCTGATCCTTCATTCTTGATAAAGTAATTCATTATGACATCTTAATGGGGGAGTCAGGTTGTGTCACTGATTTTGGTCTCTACAGAAAGGTATGAGGTAGTGGTTTAGCTCATGTCGTATAACATAGGGGAAAGTGACCAGTCACCGTCTTGCAGAGGCATTCAATCACAACAGTTTTCCCTATCATGGAGGCTGATGTTTTAAACTTGTCTAACCTAATGTGTAAGTTATGGGACGATATATAGTATAAGTACTCCATAGCATTGTGGTGGGCTTCCTTCCATGTCACAAAGGTTCCAATCTGTCAACCATGTTGTAAAGTCTTGTGCCATTTTGGTACTCAATATCTCAGGGAGAGGGGGAATGATCTATCTCAGTCAGCAGTGCCACACCGTTAAATTCTCTCTGCCAGATTATAAGGTTATGAACTTCCATTGCAAGTGTGGGCCACATTATATGCAGATGCAGAAAGCATGCATTCTTGGCATTGGGGGTGTATGCTTCCACTAAATCTAGTGTTCCCCACCAATGTACCTCCTGAGCCATAGGTGCCTCCCTTTTGGGTCACCTGTATGAGCTGGGCATATGTATGGGACCCCAGGTCTTAACCATATAATCTTATTACTGGTGCAGGCTGACTAATTAGTATTGGATAATTGGTCCTTCAAGTGTTTCTGCAATTTCTTGCCCTCACCCAGTGAAGCTGGTGCAAGTTCCCATGTCAACATTAGCAAATCAGTAGCAGACAGAGCCAATGTGTGACCAACTGGATGAATGTGATGTGTGCAGTGTAATATTGTATTGACAGTGCTCTAGAGCAGTCCCCCCTCACCCCGCCCCAGAGCCAAGAAAAGCAACCATTACCCAGTGATCCCAACCTATTATTATATCAGCGACTTTACCAAGGTGCAGATCAGTCTTTGGATCTATAGTCACGTTCCTCATGTTCTTACCCCTCCTTGTGTACTGTTACCTTCCTCCTTATTGTCGACTTCACCATCAAGTTGCAGTAAAAATCAGAAAGTTGCAAAGTGCCGCCTTAACTTTCTCAAGCACCAGTTAGAAACAATTGAGAGAGATATGCTAAGGTAACTCAACAGCATCTACAAACTAAGGTCCTCTGGCCTACCATGAAAAGGTAGGCTACTGTGACACGCCCACTTTTTTCCCCAATACCATACTTTTAGCAGTACAATAAAGGAAATGCAATGTGGTTATGTTTCAAAACAGCTTCTCATAAATCATCAAGGAACAACCCACTATCCTGTTGTTATGCACATGAAAGAAACCTTCCACCAGCATAGCAAAGAATCAAAAACAGCCTCTTCTGGCTTGCCTTTTTAGAATGTGGGCAATAACCTCAAAAAATGTATCCCTAGGCCTAAGGGGGAGCTCTGTCACAGCTTCTCCCAATGGCCGTTACCATGAATGCACCCCTGCCCCAGACACCAAGCACTAATGATGTGGACCCCTACCCTGCAGCAGTGTGTGTATTTCTTGCATGTCCCATTTCTTCTGCTGCTGTCCCCTTCTATATCCCAGGCACTCCAACTTGCTCCCATCCCACCAAGTCCCACAGCAAATGTGTTTGCGACACTACCCGATACTCCCCCAGACCACTACACAGACTTCCTGAGGTGCGTCTGTCTGTCCCGCCCTTCTACAGGAGCACTAATCAGGACAGCAGCAGCCCTAGTAAGGGAAAGAAGCAGTAACTGAGAACTTCAGCAAAAGTCAAGACAGCAGCATAAATTGCAAGTCAGTTTTAAAGAAAATGTTGATGCTGTGTGTTTGTTCATGCTGTGAGTGTGTGTTTTTATGTCTGTGTGTGCATACATGCAGTTCTGTAAATGTGATTGGGTGTGTATGCAGAAGGATTATATGAGTGTTGTGCCCTGTGTGCTAGCATAATGATGGTCATTCTTAGTAACTTATAGGCATCCATGGGATGATGCCCACTATCCACCCATAGTAAAATGTTGCTTTCACATAATGGTGGTGATTATTGGCCACCTGTGGAGATCCATGGGGATATTTCTATTGCCCTTGAAAGAAGGTGGTAATTCTTGGCAGCTGGTGCATATTTATGGGATGATGTTCATTCACACCCTAGTAAAATGATGGTCTTGACACAATGGTCGTAATTATAAAATACTTGTGGACATATGTGTCATTTTAAAATGCCTGCCCCTGGTAAAATGCAAGCCCTCACACAACAATGGAATTTCTTGGCTACTTGCATGCATGGTACTCACACCTTGTAAAATGCTGGCCCACCACAATAGTAGTAATTTATTGCAATTTATGGATGATGGTGGTATTATGTCCCATATTAAGAGCAACCATTTCCCAATGTCGGTAATTTGTGACATATTATGGGCATCCATGGCACCCACATCCGCTATAGTGCTAGTGAAAGAAATTGGGTTATTTGTTAAGGGGAGTGGAAGCCCCACTCAAGCAATAACCACAGTCTTTTTCAGGGTGAACCACAAAAGCCGCTAAATTAACCTGTGCTTTACCATTTGGTAGCTTGGTGCAAAAGCAGTCAGGCTTAACTTAAGAGACACAGTGTAAAGTATTTATGCAGCAAACAAATGGTAATAAAATGAAATGACAACACAAGAAAAATGCCAATTAGAAGAATAGAGTAAATTGTAATAAATAAAATTAATCCAGAATCACAGAAATCCAATGAAGAGAACCGGAGATTTTCAATTTCAAAGTTTTAGATAAATATAGCGGCAAAAGCACAAAGCACCACTCCCAGTCAACTGGTCATGCTTGACCGGAGGAAAGTCTCAAGTTCATGCCAACCACAAAGGAGCGCCCTATAGATACAGGGACCAGGTTAGTCCCGCTGAAAAAGTTACCTTCTCAAAGTCTAATGCAAAGATTTCTGTTCACAACGGGGGGGTCTGTGAGGAGAAGGGAGAGTGCTGTGAATGTTCATCACTGTAGCGCCACGAGCAGTCCTTGCGTAGCGGACGGTTGTTGCTGTATGCAAAGATTGTTCAGGCATTGCAGAAGGTCGTTGCTGGAGCTTCGCATTAGCGGCCACCGCAGACTGTCAGTACTGTAGCGCAAAGTGCAGATCTTGCGTTACTGTAGCATGAAAACTCAGGTTCAGAGTCTTGATGTGAACAGGCCTGTTGCACTTGTAAAGAACCCAAAACATAACTATTTCACCTTTTCTTGAAGAGAAGTGCACTCTGATGCCAGCCAAGAGTCCAGGACCTGGGAAGGCACCTCTTGGCGCTCAGGGTCCCGCTCTAGCAAAGGCCATTAGGGGTCAAGCAGGTCCAGTTGCAGGTCCAGGCAGGTCCAGTGCAGCAGGTGAGCTGAGCAGTTGCAGGGAGGCCTCTGGAGCTTGTTTTGTCCCTGTAGTTGGGAATAGGAGGTCCGCCAACTGACCCTTGTATTCACTCAGGTAGCTTGCATGAATGGAGCAGGCCCAGTCTTCCTTCTCAGAGATCAGAGCAGGTCTCAAGCAGGAGGACAATCCTCTGGGGAATAAGGCAAGCCTCCAGCAGGAGGCCAGTCCTCTAGAGAACAAGGAAGACCTCAGGCAGCAGGACAGTCCTCTGGAGACAAAGGCAGGTGTCACTCAATGAACAGGGCAGTCCTCTGGGGAACTAGGCAGTCCTCTCTCTTGTAATGTCCACAGGTCATGGAGTGCACTGAAGAGTTGCTCTAAAGGTCCAATATTGAGGTCTGGTTCCAGCCTTTGAAGTGCAGGGTATCCTGGTTACCCCCACATCTGGTTCTAGAAAGTTCTTCCCTTCCCTTGCCAAGAATCTATGAAGCCTAGGGTGACAAAAGACTAGTGTCAGGTTCTTTTGTGTGTGCTGGAGGCAAGCCCTTTGAAATGTAAGTTGGAAAGAGAACAGATCCACCCCCATCCATCCTGGCAGGGTGGTCCATCCTAATAACATCTAGTCTTCCTTTGCCTGTGTCTGGGAGTAATACACAAAGCTCAACAGCTAAGCTATTCACAGTCATATAACCCAGGACAATGGCAGCAGTCACCAAATGGCTAGGGCAAGAAAATGTCAACAATCTAAAAGTGGCGTTTTCGGAATTGTAACTTAAAATCTGACTTTACCATTAGAGAGGATTTTAAACATGATATTTCTACCTGCTCCCAATCAAAAGTTAGCACCTATTGAATGCAGTAAGGTAACCCAATGTTATCCAATGGGAGAGATAGGCCTTACAGTAGTGAAAAAATAAATGTAGGAGTTTTTTACTACCAGGACATGTAAAACTTACAAACACATGTGTTACTTGTTAAATACAATGCACCTTACCTATGGGTGTTTAAGGCCTGCGCTAGGGGTGACTTATATGTATTAAAAAGGCATGTTTATGCATGTCAAAAGGTTAATTTTACCAGGTTGAAATGGCTGTTTTAAGACTGCACTACAGGGTGCAGTGGAAGGCCTGAGATAATTTTTAAAGTGCTACTGTAGTGGATGACACAGTGAGCGCTGCAGGCATACTAGTAGCATTTAGTAGGCACTGGCTACCATGTAGCACCCTATACTAGGGACCTACAGGTAAATTACATGTGCCAATCACTTGTAGCCTATTTTACCATGCAAGGAGAGAACATAAGCTCTTTAGCACTGGTTAGCAGTGGTAAAGTGTGCAGAGTCCTAAAGCCAACAAAAGTTAAGTCAACACACAGGAGGAGGGAAGGCAAAACATTTGGGGTACTACCACAACAAGGATGTCAGGTCTAACAGGTGGTCTCTGCATTATGCTGGTAATTCCTGAAATATTGTGGCCATGCATGGCATGATAGCGCCTATCCAAGCCTAATGTGGCCCTTGTCTTAACAGCTGTATTTCCTGACATATTTTGTGGTACTTGATATGATGATGCCAAGAAACAAATGTAAACAGCTGTAAGTACATTGAAGTTCAAGCAGACGCACAGAAGAGAGGGATAAGTCTACGTGAACATAGGTAACAAAAACGTTAGTGTACTTACTTAGCCATTCCTCTCGTGAAAATCTAGGACAAATACATCATTGTCAATGCCCAGTTTTTGGAGAAACAGTTGGTCAAGGCAAAAACTATTTCATTTTAAATGCTTATTGGTAAGTGTGATTGTGATGGTCCCATTCTTTTTTATGGAATACCATTAATCAATGATAAAATCTATGCAGACAATTCAAATAACACTACTCATTAAGCTCTTTGTTCTATGCAGTTTTTAACTCCCTAGCAGTGGACCACCACAATTTCATTCCTTGCCTTCTCTTCTTCTGCTGTACCTACCCTTCCAGACACACCCAATCCCTAAGCTTAGGCATTTCACTTTGACTAACTTTGAGGTTGTACATCAGAATATTGATAGCACAATTATTGCCTGACAGATATTTGTGTCCTAAATATTGATTATAAAAATATCACCCTAGTGGGCGTATATTTTCTATTACTATGTCCACTGGGGCAATATTTTTGTAAACAACATTTAAGACAGGATATTTTTGTTGGACGAAGATTTGGTTATGATTAGGTCTGTGAAACGTTTGGGTTATTCTAGCGTAATTAACGTAATTTCATTTTACTAGTGTTTAGCAAAATTCATCAACTTACACTATTACCTTACATTGTATGCGCCATTCATGGTAAAAGTTTACCATAAGTGCACGGTTCATGGTAAAAAATTACAGTAAATACATGGGAGAAATACGAACAACAGAGAGTGAGCGGCTGTTGTTTGCGGTGCTTTTGCTTTTTTGCACTATTTTTTACCCCAAAATATATACCTGTGGCCAAAATTGTCATAGGAACACATGTTTTTGCTAACATACAGTATCAAATGCCTGTTTTGCATTCGTAATTATGTGTCATTTTTCACAACTTTGCTAACATTTGGTGTAATTCTGTAAAAAGCAAATTATGTGAATTTCTCACAATCCTAGTAAGGATATTCTGGTACCATCCTCGATTTTAAACATGAATTACAATATGAAACATGGGGTGTTTGAAGAAGATACTATGATATACTTTAACATAGCAGCTTCAAATGGTGGCAATAAGGAATAGTGGAATAGCTGTGGATGGAGACAAAACAAGGGCATGAATAAACAAGTGGCATAGTGATGCAATGGTCAATAAGACCCCGAAGAAGGAAGTGGAGTGAGAAGTAGCTGTTTTAGGGATACGCAAGTGTTATGTTTCGTATATAGGCCCTAATGTAGACCCGTTCATATATGCCATAATGTAGAAATACTCATATATGCCCTATTATGGTCATACTTGTATATGCCCTATTATGGTCATACTCGTATATGCCCTATTATGGTCATAATCGTATATGCCCTATTATAGTCATGATCTCCTATGCCCTAATATAGGCATGATATTTCACCTACATTAGTTCCCTACAGTACACAACAAACTCTGAGGGTTGAATGTTATCTAGTCTGTGGTTAGAACACTGCAAGGTCTTTCCCGAACACAGGCCTACAATGTACTCATAAATTATGCATGAGCATTCACCAGCTACATCTCCCGCATAATATGTATGTACAAAGTTCACCCCTGACGTCTTCCTCATGTCTAACAAAGACCAATACAAACCATACTGAGGGACGAGACACTCTAGGGTATAAATACACCACATCTTGCCATGGTAAGATAGAGGGAACCGAGACTTCCATGCTGACACACTGACCAGAGATGCTGAGGCTCCTGCATGCAGTCGCTCCAGCTGACAGCGGTCTAACACAGCCCTTGCTGGGTGTCCAATTCAAGACCAGGACGGGGTCCCACACTCTCTCTATTCAGGTATGGGGGTTCGACCAAATCCTAGAGGGATTCTTGGCTCTTAGGCTTTTAGACCTACACATATGCTAGGTACACTCAGGTACATCTAGTTAGGCATCGTAGGAGTACGCGCACTTTCATAATGCTCTTTATATTCATGTATGTATTCATGATTATTGCAATATGGTAAAACTATTCTATCCCTTCACTTTTATTGTACTGCTGATAATATATCTCTGCTATTGTCTGCTGGTTGCTGCAGCACATATATTTTACACTAAATAACAACTGTTCAATAAATACTTATTGAAACGCCCAGACTGTTTATTCTGTGTAACTCTCTGAGACAAACCGAATAAGTAAGCACAAGTGAATGAGCGAAAAGTAGTACATTGTTTCCACGATTCTGAGGAATTAGGGTTGTCATGATCTAAGGTTGCCAGGAACTAATCTCTCCCCGATAAGAGAGATTCTAGTGGCACTGTGAGCTAGCTAATGCAAATCCGGCTAACATACGCGGTGGGGGTGCACAGAATCAGTCTAACACCAAGCCCACAGTTTATGTTATCCAAACGCGCAGGTCCTGCAGGGGTACTATAGGAACTACACGACATGGCACCGCCAACGTTGGTTGGGTACTTATTGAACAGTAGAATCTGAGTAGTTCAGTCGTGCTATTCTCAGAGAACCTACTCACAAAACCCCAGAGACGTCTGGAGTGGGTAGGCACAAACTTCGCCACAGCTGAGTAGGCGAGATATCCTATTTATCGGCTGTTGGTTAATCAAGCTTGAAGGAAATTTAATTCCTAAATTGTGCATAAAACCTTTAACTAAGTTCTCTTGGGAAAGCTTTTCTTTTCAAAATGACTGAGAGCGATGAAGAAAGAATAAATCTTGAGGTCTCAGCCGGAGAACCACCCGAAAATGCAATACAGATTGCACCAAAATTCAGAATGACAGTCACCCTAAGACTATTAGAAAATGGTTTACAAGCTAGGGGTGGCATGGTAGTTTTCGTGATTGAGGCACACGAATCAAACAAAACAGAGGTGTTCTATTCATGGGTTACATTCCCAGCAGCAAATGCCATAACAAAGACATTTCACTACTATATTGCAGGAGATGCACCACCGGAATATGCCCCGTTTGAGGACATAGAGATTCCACTCACTTACCAGGAACATCATTACTGGTTTATTGGCGCCCTACCCCACATACGAGGAAGAGTAAAATTAGGCCCGCTCGGAGGAGACGGGGCCACATGGCCAATACTAGCGGCTTACACACCACACCCTGACATTGGAACAATGTCACAGCCAGAATTACTCATCCAACACAGAGATTTAATTAAAATCTACAGAAACCTGACACAATTCGTCATGAGGACTTTAACAATCCAACCTGCACCAGGTGCAGCAAATAGTACTCCAGCTCAGGGTACAGGAAATAAAATTACTCCTCAAACATTACACGCGGTAATGGGCAAAAGGCCCGCAAAACGCGAACAAATCCCATTCTGGATAGCTCAGAAAATAACTCAGCTCGAGGC
Organism: Calotriton arnoldi; assembly: GCA_963921515.1. Classification (NCBI taxonomy): domain Eukaryota; kingdom Metazoa; phylum Chordata; class Amphibia; order Caudata; family Salamandridae; genus Calotriton; species Calotriton arnoldi. Next base: position 1,099,652 of record CAWUFW010006133.1, on the reverse strand, counting down.
AGAATTCCCGAATACTACCACCTATGATAAACACAGAATTCTAACAATCTGCTTGCCCATGGGGATCACACCACAAGTAGAGGATTGCACCTCTTGGGGTTCAGTCTTTGCTGCCATATATACCAGAACAAAGGGTATCCCGTCCTTAGCAGTAGTGCCAGAGGTATTGAGACAGGCACAAAATGAGTACGGAGCAGAGCCTGCCCTAAACTTAGGGATGAAGTTACTAAACAACTTTAATCAGGTATCTGCCATAATAGTAGCTAACATTAAGGGGGAAGCAGCTTCAGTGGCGATCCGCCAACGCCTAAAGGAGTTCAGTCCAATAGAAAAACAACACGAACTACCCAAAATAATTGAAACTGCATATGCAGAATTAGGCAGAGACAGTCTAGGTGGGAAAGCATTAAAACCACAACTGGTGGGCAGTCCTGAAAAGGACACTACCAAGCAGACACCTACGTCTTCTAAAAAGAAGTGGGAAAATAAAAAACAACAAAAGTCTAAAGACAGCAGATCTCAATCCAGAGGTAGGTCTCCTCAACAGAAGCCCTCTGAAAGGAGGTATAACCTCAGAAATAGGGCTAATATTAAAAAACCTGACAGGTATCAGGATACTGATACACGTTCCTCTCGTTCCTTTCAGGGTTCATCAAGAAACTCAGAGAGGGAAGGACGGTCAGAACACAGACAAGAGGAGCGTCCAAAGTCCAAAGACAAGCAACGCGCTGCGGACTACGCACCTAAAAAAGAAGATAAACAAAAACAAAAATCTCAGTTCAAAAAGAAGAAGGTAGCAGGTCTCAAGATCAGACATGCCCAGAATTCTGAGGACACAGCTTCTGAACGGGCAATGGGCTCTGACGATGCTAGACAGCGCAGCAGAAGTAACGATAGCTCGCCAGAACCTGAAGGAATTTCTGGTGACAGCGGAGTTTAGTGAGTATATCACGGTGGAAACACCTGATACTCGGGTAAGTCTCCCACATAAGTTACATGAGATAACACTCCGGATGGAGGGGGACAAGCCCAGGAAAGTTAAAGGTCTATTTTGGGAAAATCTTTCATCTAGATATGACATCCTATTAGCAGAGCTAGGCTGGCCGCCAGCATTCGTCATGGAGTGCCCAAAGGGAGAAAAGGTAATTTTTCCAGCATTTTCCGACCTCGTTCCCATACATTTAAAACATGCATATGCGCAGGAGTTGGCGGTTGCCCTAGCTCCAGCATTGTACAAAAATCATGCTGGTTGGGATGAGGATTCAACCCACCACGTGATCCCGTTAAAAGTTTCCCCAAATGCCCAAAGGCAATACCCTATAAAGCAGGAAGCTAAAAAACAAGTCAGGGAGATCCTAGATCAACTAGAATACCAGGGTGTGATAGAAAATTGCACCTCACCAATGAACAATCCTTTGTTCCCCGTATCAAAACCTGACAACACATATCGTCTAGTTTTAGGTTACAGACATTTAAACACCTGCACAAAGACATTTGCAGTTCAAAATGCACACAGTGCCGCATTAATGAATAACATTGTGCGACAAAAATACAAAACAATACTTGATATCTCAAATGGATTTTTCTGCCAAAATATAGAGCCTGAAAGCAGGCATCTGACCGCATTCTCAGCGCTAGGGTCCCACGCAATTTTGTTGACTCCCCCAAGGGTATAAGAATAGCCCGGGGTTGTTTTCAGCAAGGGTAACAGAGTTACTCCAAAATTTGGATGAAGAAGCATTGTCCTATGTGGATGATATTTATCTGACGGACAATGACTTACCGAGGCACTTGACCAGGGTGAGCACCATTATTATGGGATTCGCCTCTGAGGGCTATAAATTTAATTTAAAAAAATCAAAAATTGCCCATCTCAATGTCCTATTTTTAGGGTATGAGCTGTCAAGTGAGGGAAAAAGCCTAGCAGCTAACTTTTTAGAAAAGTGTGCGCTGCTCCAACCTCCAAAATCAATATAGAATTTACAATCAATTCTGGGATTCCTAAATTTTGGTCGAACATACATTTTGGATTACGCAGAAAGAGTAAAACCTTTCTACGACTTAATAAAACCTGATTTTTCAATCAGACAATGGACACAGGAACATACAAATGTCCTACGTTCCCTACAGGAAGACATGATAGCTTCTAAACATTTACAGACACGCGTAAACGTACGCAACTTAGTGATCCGAGTAATAGCGGGTCAATGCGGGTACACTTATTTAACTTTCAATGCAGGCGAAACAGTACCAATCGCATACATATCACACCTGTACACAAACGCAGAGATGAGTTTCACTTCAACAGAAAAAATCCTAACAGCAGTGCAGACCGCTGTAGCAAGAGAAAGAGCACTGGCTCAGGGTAAACGCATAATAGTCGTGACCCCAGTACCAGCCTTAGAGGCTGTTACAAAGGCTAGCATTCCAAATGCAAAAGCCTTACATCCCAGATGGATACAATGGGCTAATTCTCTTACTGCAACGGATATGATGGAGCAAGAATTCACAATGAGACTTGCTTGGAAGCAATCCTCTCACAGTATTAATCTATTAATATTTGTAATGTTCGTACTAACAAAAGCACACACGAATACAAGTAGAAGTGAAGCTTGCCTATGTGTTTAAACTAACAAATAACGCTTGTCTGTTCTAGAGTGGCCGCTAAAGCGCGGGAAAACTTTATTGCGCATGTGTCAACCATATCACGTGGTGTGACGTCTTTCTTTGCTTGGTGGGAAATTCTTGCTTCTGCGCAGTGTGTATTAAAATGGCTGCTTAATGTTTTCACCTGCTACCGCTTGCTCACATGTTGCAATTAAACTGTGGTATTCTAAAGCTATTAATGCGGGATAGAATTTATAATTAAATGGGAATAGAGTAGAAAGAGTGGGTATACAGTGACACCATTTATTTGTGATTTTAATATTTTCTTCTTTGACTTTTATTAGTTCGTAAACGAGCCTGGGGGTAGTTGAACTGAAGCTCGAGAGACAATGGTTCTGCGCATGCTGCCCAGAGAAAAGGATGAAGTGAACCTGGACGTCGTCCAAGGCCGTGACCTGATGGCCAACACTGTTGTACCCATGATGTCCCTACTGAAAAGAAACAATTTATATAAACAATGTATAAACTTTGTCGTGAGACGGGTGGGAAATAAAGCAAATGTATTAATTATGATAGGCGGTATTTTAAAACAATGGGCTTAAAGAAATTGAACTAAATCGATATGGTGTGAGGATCAACCCCTGTCCCCGTCCAATCAGAAGTAGTGGGCCCATATTTTTGCAACATTAATGGGAGGTACATGGGCGTAGAAGGGTATAATAGATATAGAATTAGTTAATTAGTTAGCACAAGCACAAGCTCCAGCATTAGGTGATGCAGAGAAGCACAAGTGGAGTTCGAGATCAGGCTTTGGTGCTCGACGAGCTGATCGATTGCAGGCTGAACCGCTGTCCAGAGAGGTCCTGAGGAAGGGGCGGCGGATTCCATAAGAAGGAAGACACGGGAGAATCGAGGAGAAGCGAAGTATCAGAGAGGGGAACGACGCAGGCGTCGTTAATAGAGAGGTCACCTGTCCTGTCCTGAACCTGGAGGAGGTCTTTGCTCTTCATCCTTCCTGGGTCTCATTCCTTTCAAACTCCTTGGCCAAGGGGTTTGGTTCTCGCACTTTAGGTAAATATAAATGCAACCTTTAGTTGCGCTGCTGTCTCTATTTTCTTCTTTCAGAGGGACCGTCATTGATAGATAATTAGTTTTTGTGCTTCATCCTTGATATGCGATTAAGTATCATGCAATTCTGTACTTTACTCTGCTAAATCTTTAGATAAACATTTTAAAACTTCCTGACTCAGTGATTATTTCAGGATTATGATTTGTAATGAATGTCACTCATTTTAAACTTCCCAATTAATAAGGGGTCCATCGGTAAGTCATTACTCTTCAATCAGAAGGTAATTGGTAGCAGGGATTTTGTAGGAGAGTAGGATCTGCCTCTTATGTTGCCCCCACTTTTTTTCTGATGTTTACACTGGTTTCTGGCTATAGTCGGGCTGGGTCCCTGCTAATCAGGGCCCCAGCCTCTCTGTTCTCTCTAACGACTTGGAGTGCACTCTAGGTGCACTAGTGATTGGATACTGTGGTGCCTTATGAGTCCCTAGTATATGGTACCTTAGGTGCCAAGGGCATAGGTACTTCACAGGCCTACCAGGGGCTGAAGCATGTCTTATGCCACCCCTGGGAAGCAGACTAAATCTGACACCACAGGTCTGCTACTGCAGCCTGGGTAAGGTGGTGCATGCACCCCTTACTGTGGTATGGGCTACCTATACCACTACATACATACACACATACAAACCTATAGGTCACTCCTATGGCAGGCCTTATCAATCCTGAAGGCAGAGTGCTTGGTTCTTATGTGGGAGGGTGTCCCTGCATGAGCAGAGCCCCTCTGCAGCGTTCAGAGACCCATCTCTGATGCTGTTTGTAGTGCAGCCTGACCATATACTCTTAAGCGCATTATAACCTCGCGTTAAATGCTAACTTTGTTATGGCTGCACGGAAACATGTCGTGTTTGGTGTCAAACATCTTGGAATACTACCCCCCCCGCCAGTGCTGGCGGCGGGGGTAGCATTCCACCCTTCTAGAGGGAGAGACATGTACACACCGGCCTAACCGGTAACTTCTTTCCAGAGCCCTGGCATCACAAGATGGATGCCACCAGTCACAGACACTGGGCTGCCCTCCTGCTGATGACCGAAACTCACAGTGGAGGAAGCCCAACAATAGATATCCTGTCACAAGGGGGTGTGACCACCTCCCAGGCAGGGTTTAGTGTATTGGGGCTGGGTGGGTGCACTCTTAGAGTGCTTTGAAGTCCTGCACTGGGGGAGCAGAAGGCTCCTCTGTGTATACCCCAGTTCAAACCGGCTCAGGGGCTACCTGCCCCTGCTCTGGCGTGAAACTGGACAAAGGGAAGTGGGTGTAGCCACCCACTCCCCTGACCCTCCCATAGGTGGGGTCATAGAGCTAGTCCCTCCCTTCTTTTTAGGATAAGAGGGGGAACCTGTGCATTGCAACCCAGATCTCCCTGGACGACGCTCTACAGAAGAATCCTGGACCTTCGACGTTCCACTACCTTTGGAAGACTGAAGAATCTCCCTTGGAGTCAAGGAGTGACTCCCTGCTTGGCAGGCACCAAAACTACAACGACGGTCGCAAACTACGCCACTTTCGTCGGAGCCCGAAGGCCCTGCAGCCCAGGAAGAGGATTTCCCGACTTCTCCAAGGCCATCGTGAGTCCCCAGTGAAGCTGAGGCAAGTGGACTCCACGAGCGACGAGGAACCGCAGCCCCTGCATACCGTGCACTATTGTCGAGTGCAACCCCTTCACGACGTTCTACGAATTTGTGCTTTGGACCACGTGTGGTCCCAGCCTCTAGCAGCGATCCCTCCCGAATTCAGAGGCCTACACCATCCCGAGTGACCGTGGGCCCCTGTTGAGTGGATCCTCCCAAGGTGTCTTCGCGATCCCTTGCCAGCCGGCTTGTGGGTCCCCAGAAGACTTTACAACAAAACCAAAGGGCTCCCCTAGTTGCTCCAGGACTGCCCTGACCTACCTTTGCTGGGTAAGTCCCCCAGACCTTGCTGGTCTGCACCTTTGACTTTTCCTCATCACCACAAGACTTGCTGCTACCAAGGCTTGTTGGCTCCAATCGAGTCGCCGACACCTCAGTAAGCTGCAAACATCGTGGAACACACCGAATCCAGCTCCTGGTCATCATCGACACTGCCTGGACCACGTGGTCAAAGAGTCAAGACACCTGTGAACGACCCAAAGCTGTCGACGACGGTGGGCATTCATCTTCCTTGCCCAGAGTCACTGCCAAGTGACTGTGAACACTGTCCCCTCTGCTTTCAGGTCTTCCTCCTTCCGAATCCAGGCTTGGATTCCAACGGACACTTCTTCTGTCGTCGCAAGCAGCAAGTCTTCACTGGCTCCCATTGAAAACGACGCCGCAACCCGACACCAAAGGACACCTATGCACCCGGCTCCCCTGGGTGAAGTAACTTCAGCACTACGGTGCTCCTGTGGGTGTGGGCCCTAGAACTACTTACCCTGTAAGTGGCTTGCTTGTAGCTACCCTAGAAGTGCCCTAAAACTCCTATTTTCCCCGTGCGATTATCGCACTGGCTCGTACAGGGCTCGCGTCTGTGTTAGACACATCGCGTCCAACTCCCTTGTAACTCTATCAGTATCCGCGACCTTCGACTCGTACTGACCGATCGGTGTGTTCGCCTCGAACACGCCAGGGACCTGTAACATTGATAACTCAATCGCGTTCTCTCGCATAGACTCGTACAGGACTCGCACCAGTGTCTGAACATCGCGTCCGTCCCCTGTGGGTCTCCTACAACTACCTGGGGTGGTTCTCTGGGGTCCCTCGATTCTATGTGCTCTAGACCACGGTCTAGCCAAGATAAGATTGTGATATTTACTTGTGCTAACTTATTTTTGATAACATTTGATTTGTACATATGTTCCTGACTTCTAATCTCATAAAGAGATTAGTAGAGAGTTGTTTATTAATAAATACATATATATTTGATATACATACCTGTGTGGTGTCTTTTCATTTGGTGATTCAAGAGATTGTGTGGTAAAACAAGCTGCTTTACATTCCTCCAAGACTTAGCCTGAAGGCTGCTCTCCACAGCTACCACTAGGATAGCTTTCTGTAAAGGTTGTCTTAAACCTACCTACCATAAGAGTCGAATTGGACTGGTGCAAGGTGTCCACTTTAATTAGTGAACAGCATATACCAGGCCAACTTCTCACATTGGTGGCAGCGTGTGGGATTCCAGCTTGCTATTGTTTTACCAGAAAATCTCTATTTGAATTACTAACTGAAAACCACTATAGGTACTCAAGGTACATATAAAGTCAAGCTTAGTATCAATAAGTTCTACTGAACTTAGAGCTGTGTGCCAAGGGATAGCACACCCTTTCTACAGCTCAAGCTAGGATCAGTAGGCCACAAACTAGTGTAGGTAGTACAACACTGCACAACACTAGAATGTCCTTAAGGGATGGACCCAGTGGATCCACCCAGCTTCAGTATAAGGACATGACTTTCTTTGACTTGAAAGCCATGTGTGCTGAGAGGCACCTGAAGATAGGACAGAGTCCCTCCACCCTACACCTGATAGATCTGCTGACAGCAGATGTTCTTAGATTAGCTCTAGGAGCTATAGGGTCTGAATCAGGGGGTGGGTCAATTACAGTGTCTGGGTCAGATGATGAACATCAAGTTGACCAAGACTCTGTGATTGTAGGGCCAGGCCCCAAGGGGTCTGAAAAGGACAGAGGAATTCTCCCTAAGAGGACTGACACAGTGGAGGAGAGGCACAGGTCCCTTTCTAGGGACTCTGACCGCTCCTATCACTCTGGCAGAGAATTTGTCCAGCAGAGGAACTCCTACTTTCCCAGAAGAGAGACCTCCTCTGAAAGACTGTGCAAACTACTGCAGTATGAGGAAGCAAGATTTGCCCTCAAAACCAAGCAGTTGGCATTAGATAGAGAAGCCTTTGAGCTCCAGAGAGCTTCTAGAAAAGAGGGGTTAGAACCCCCTGGTGGCAGCAACAGTGTCCATAGAGGCAGAGAATATATTCCAGACCATAGGAACCTGAGCAAGGTTGTTCCTCCCTACCAGAGTGGGGATGATATCCATAAGTGGATAACTGCTATGGAAAGGGCCTGTAGAGTACAACAGGTCCCCCAAAAGCAGTGGGCAGCTATCTTGTGGCTCTCCTTTTCAGATAAAGGTAGAGACAAGCTCCTCACTGTTAGAGAAGAGGATGCTGATGACTATGAAGTCCTGAAGAGTGCACTGATAGATGGGTTTGGCTTAACCACTGAGCAGTACAGGTTGAAGTTCAGAGACACCCAGAAGGCACAGACTCAGGACTGGACTGACTTTGTAGATTGTGCAACCAAGGCTCTGGAGGGTTGGCTGGTTGGCAGTAGGGTTACTGATTTCAAGGGATTGTATAATCTAATGATGAGAGAACAGATCCTTAATAATTGCCAGAACCAGTTGTTGCATCAATACCTGGTGGACTCCGATCTGACCTCTCCCCAAGAATTGGGAAAGAAGGCAGACAAGTGGGTCAGAACCGGGGTGAGGCAGAACACCCAGAACCAAGGGGGAGACACCAAGAAGCAGGATTCTAAGGGCTCTGAGAAAGGTGGGGATAAGTCAACAGACCAGAAGTCTTCACAAGGGCCCCAAAAATCTGCATCTGGTGGGGAGTCACAATCCAACAAGGGAAAAGGCCAAAAGAAGCCCTGGTGCAAATTCTGTAAACAGAAAGGGCACTGGACTTCTGACTGTAACAAGTCCAAAGACCAAACCACCACCACTCCTGCCCCTAAGGCAACTGTTCCCCCTAGTCCAGCTACTGGTGGAGGTGGTACGCAGAAGAAGGGTGTAGTAGGGTTGACCCTGGGTTCTGAAGTGGACTCTGACCTAGTCAGAGTAACCACTCAGGCATTGCTGATTTGTGATGGAGACATTGACATGTCCTTCCTAGTAAGCCCCAGTAATCTGGGCAAATACAAACAGCAGCCTGTAATAAATGGCAAACAGGCTTTGGCATTTAGGGACACAGGTGCTAGTGTCACCATGGTGGCAGAGGATCTTGTGGACCCTGGACAGATCATCCTGGGCGAAATGTACCAGGTGACCAATGCAAGCAATGTCAGGACCAACCATAGGCTGGCAGTTGTGAATTTCTCCTGGGGAGGGGTAACTGGCCTCAAGAAGGTTGTAGTCAGTGCAGACCTCCCTGTAGAATGTCTATTGGGCAATGATCTAGAAACTTCAGCTTGGTCTGAAGTAGAGTTATGGACTCATGCTGAGATGTTGGGCATCCCTGCAGAGGTATTTGCTGTGACCAGGTCACAAGCCAAAATGCATGACACTGAACCAGCTCTGGATCATGAAACTATGGACCAGATGCTTCCCAAGAGGAGGAGCAGTAGGGTTAAGGCAGTGCCTTCCCCTCTGTCTCAGATCACTGATTCCCCTCCCCAGGGAGGAGGAGCAGACCCTGAAGAAGGAACTGCCCCAGAGGAACTTGAGCCTGATCAGGTTGAGTTCTTGGGGGCAGGGGGCCCTTCTAGGGAAGATCTGAGTATGGAGCAACAGTGCTGCCCCTCTCTTGAACCCCTCAGACAGCAGGCTGCTGCAGAGGCTGCTGGGAGAGCTAGTGGGTCCCATAAAGTTTATTGGGATGAGGGACTCCTATATTCTGAAGGTAGAGATCCAGCCCCTGGAGCCACCAGGAGGTTGGTCATACCTCAGAAGTTTAGGGGTTCCTCTTGACCCTAGCCCATGATATCCCTTTGGCAGGTCACTTGGGCCAAAACAAGACCTGGGACAGGCTTGTTCCACATTTTCATTGGCCACATATGTCAGAGGACACAAAGGAGTTTTGTCGCTCCTGTGTCACATGCCAAGCCAGTGGCAAGGCAGGTGGCACAACAAAGGCCCCCTGATACCACTACCTGTGGTGGGGGTACCCTTTGAAAGGGTAGGGATTGACATTGTTGGTCCCCTTGACCCTCAAACTGCATCTGGGCACAGATTTATCCTGGTGGTAGTGGATCATGCCACCAGGTACCCAGAGGCAATTCCTCTGAGGACCACCACAGCCCCTGTGGTGGCAAGAGCCCTCATTGGAGTCTTCTCCAGAGTGGGTTTCCCAAAGGAGGTCATCTCTGACAGAGGTACTAACTTCATGTCAGGATATTTGAAAGCAATGTGGAAGGAGTGTGGTGTGACTTATAAGTTCACTACCCCCTATCACCCACAATGCAATGGTTTGGTTGAACGCTTCAACAAAACCCTTAAGGGAATGATTAAAGGACTCCCAGAGAAGCTTAGGCGGAAATGGGACCTTCTTCTTCCCTGCCTGTTGTTTGCCTACAGAGAGGTTCCACAGAAGGGGGTTGGTTACAGCCCATTTGAGCTTCTGTTTGGGCATCCTGTAAGAGGTCCATTGTGTTTGGTCAAAGAGGGCTGGGAGTTACCTCTCAAGCCCCCAAACAGGATGTGATGGACTATGTACTTGGTCTCCGCTCACGGATGGCTGAATACATGAAAAAGGCAACCAAAACCTTGAGGCCAGCCAAGAATTACAAAAATCTTGGCATGACCAAAGGCTGTGCTGACTGTGTACCAGCCAGGACAGAAAGTGTGGGTGTTGGAGCCTGTGGCCCCAGCAGCCCTCCAAGACAAGTGGAGTGGCCCCCATACAATAGTTGAACAAAAGGGAGAAGTCACCTATCTGGTGAATCTTGGAACTCCCAGGAGCCCCCTGAGGGTGCTCCATGTCAACAGATTAAAGCCATATGTTGACAGGGCTGACATGGGCTTGCTCATGGCAACTGATGAGGACCAGGAGGAGGAGAGTGACCCTCTCCCTGACCTTCTCTCACAGAACCCTGATGATGGGTCAGTAGATGGTGTTGCTTTGGCAAGCAGCCTCACTGACCATCAGCAAACTGAGTGCAGACAGGTTCTGCAACAGTACAGACATATGTTTAGCCTGACCCCCAGTCAGACTACCTGGTGCACCCATGAGGTGGACACTGGGGACAGTCTGCCTGTCAAGAGTAAAATCTACAGGCAACCTGACCATGTCAGGGACTGTATCAGGACTGAAGTCCAGAAAATGTTGGAGTTAGGTGTGATTGAGCCTTCAGATAGCCCTTGGGCTAGCCCAGTAGTCCTAGTACCCAAGCCTCATACCCAGGGTGGTAAGAAAGAAATGAGGTTTTGTGTAGACTACAGAGGCCTCAATGCAGTCACTAGGACTGATGCCTATCCCATACCCAGGGCAGATGAGCTGATTGATACTTTGGCCTCAGCCAAGTACCTAAGTACATTTGACCTAACAGCTAGCTACTGGCAGATCAGATTAGCTGATGATGCAAAAGCCAAAACAGCATTTTCGACCCCTGGTGGGCACTACCACTTTGTGGTGATGCCCTTTGGATTGAAAAATGCACCTGCCACTTTTCAGAGGTTGGTGAATAAAGTTCTGGCAGGGATGGAAACTTATTGCTCAGCTTATCTAGATTATATTGCTGTCTTTAGTTCCTCCTGGCAGGATCACCTGGTCCACCTCAGGAATGTTTTGGAGGCTCTGCAGAAAGCAGGCCTCACTATCAAGGCCACTAAGTGCCAGATAGGGCAGAGTCAGGTTGTGTACCTGGGCCACCTTGTAGGTGGAGGCCAGGTTCAGCCTTTACAGAGCAACATCCAAACCATAATGGAATGGGTTGCTCCAACCACCCAGACACAGGTGAGAGCCTTCTTAGGCCTGACTGGGTACTATAGGAGGTTTGTAAAGGGATATGGATCTATAGTGACCCCTTGAATGATCTAACCTCAAAGAAAATGCCAAAAAGGTTCAGTGGACAGCTAGCTGTCAGAAGGCATTTGAAGACCTAAAGCAGGCCATGTGCACTGCCCCCATCTTACAGAGTCCAGACTACACCAAAAAGTTCATTGTCCAAACAGATGCTTCTGAGCTGGGTCTGGGAGCTGTACTGTCTCAACTGAATGATGAAGGTCAAGATCAGCCAGTAGCGTTCATTAGCAGAAGGCTGACCCCTAGAGAGAAACGTTGGTCAGCTATAGAGAGGGAGGCCTTTGCTGAGGTGTGGGCCCTGAAGAAGCTGAGGCCATACTTGTTTGGCTCTCACTTCATAGTTCAGACCGACCACAAGCCCCTCCTATGGCTTAAACAAATGAAAGGAGAAAACCCAAAACTTTTGAGGTGGTCCATTTCCCTACAGGGGATGGACTATACAGTGGAGCATAGACCTGGGACACAACATGCCAATGCAGATGGACTCTCAAGGTATTTCCACTTAGAGCACGAAGACTTAACTGGTCAAGGTTAGTTTAGTTTCCCTGCGTTTGGGGGGGGGTTGTGTAGGAGAGTAGGATCTGCCTCTTATGTTGCCCCCACTTTTTCTGATGTTTACACTGGTTTCTGGCTATAGTCGGGCTGGGTCCCTGCTAATCAGGGCCCCAGCCTCTCTGTTCTCTCTAAACGACTTGGAGTGCACTCTAGGTGCACTAGTGATTGGATACTGTGGTGCCTTATGAGTCCCTAGTATATGGTACCTTAGGTGCCAAGGGCATAGGTACTTCACAGGCCTACCAGGGGCTGAAGCATGTCTTATGCCACCCCTGGGAAGCAGACTAAATCTGACACCACAGGTCTGCTACTGCAGCCTGGGTAAGGTGGTGCATGCACCCCTTACTGTGGTATGGGCTACCTATACCACTACATACATACACACATACAAACCTATAAGTCACTCCTATGGCAGGCCTTATCAATCCTGAAGGCAGAGTGCTTGGTTCTTATGTGGGAGGGTGTCCCTGCATGAGCAGAGCCCCTCTGCAGCGTTCAGAGACCCTTCTCTGATGCTGTTTGTAGTGCAGCCTGACCATATACTCTTAAGCGCATTATAACCTCGCGTTAAATGCTAACTTTGGGATGGCTGCACGGAAACATGTCGTGTTTGGTGTCAAACATCTTGGAATACTACCCCCCGCCAGTTCTGGCGGCGGGGTAGCATTCCACCCTTCTAGAGGGAGAGACATGTACACACCGGCCTAACCGGTAACTTCTTTCCAGAGCTCTGGCATCACAAGATGGATGCCACCAGTCACAGACACTGGGCTGCCCTCCTGCTGATGACCGAAACTCACAGTGGAGGAAGCCCAACAATAGATATCCTGTCACAAGGGGGTGTGACCACCTCTCAGACAGGGTTTAGTGTATTGGGGCTGGGTGGGTGCACTCTTAGAGTGCTTTGAAGTCCTGCACTGGGGGAGCAGAAGGCTCCTCTGTGCATACCCCAGTTCAAACCGGCTCAGGGGCTACCTGCCCCTGCTCTGGCGCGAAACTGGACAAAGGGAAGTGGGTGTAGCCACCCACTCCCCTGACCCTCCCATAGGTGGGGTCATAGAGCTAGTCCCTCCCTTCTTTTTAGGATAAGATGGGGAACCTGTGCATTGAAACCCAGATCTCCCTGGACGACGCTCTACAGAAGAATCCTGGACCTTCGATGTTCCACTACCTTTGGAAGACTGAAGAATCTCCCTTGGAGTCAAGGAGTGACTCCCCTGCTTGGCAGGCACCAAAAACTACAACGACGGTCGCAAACTACGCCACTCTCGCCAGAGCCCGAAGTCCCTGCAGCCCAGGAAGAGGATTTCCTGACTTCTCCAAGGCCATCGTGAGTCTCCAGCAAAGCTGAGGCAAGTGGACCCCACGAGCGACGAGGAACCGCAGCCCCTGGGTACCGTGCACTATTGTCAAGTGCAAGCCCTTCACAACATTCTACAAATTTGTGCTTTGGACCACGTGTGGTCCCAGCCTCTAGCAGAGATCCCTCCTGAATTCAGAGGCCTACACCTTCCCGAGTGACCGTGGGCCCCTGTTGAGTGGATCCTCCTGAGGTGTCTTCGCAATCCCTTGCCAGCTGGCTTGTGGGTCCCCAGAAGACTTTCCAACGAAACCAAAGGGCTCCCCTGGTTGCTCCAGGCCTGCCCTGACCTACCCTTGCTGGGTAAGTCCCCCAGACCTTGCTGGTCTGCACCTTTGACTTTTCCTCATCACCACAAGACTTGCTGCTACCAAGGCCTGTTGGCTCTAATCGAGTCGTCGACACCTCAGTAAGCTGCAGACGTCGTGGGACACACCGAATCCAGCTCCTGGTCATCATCGACGCTGCCTGGACCACGTGGTCGAAGAGTCAAGACACCTGTGAACGACCCAAAGCTGTCGACGACGGTGGGCATTCATATTCCTTGCCCAGAGTCACTGCCAAGTGACTGTGAACACTGTCCCCTCTGCTTTCAGGTCTTCCTCCTTCCGAATCCAGGCTTGGATTCCAACGGACACTTCTTCTGTCGTCGCAAGCAGCAAGTCTTCACTGGCTCCCATTGAAAACGACGCCGCGACCCGACACCAAAGGACACCTATGCACCCGGCTCCCCTGGGTGAGGTAACTTCAGCACTACGGTGCTCCTGTGGGTGTGGGCCCTAGAACTACTTACCCTGTAAGTGGCTTGCTTGTAGCTACCCTAGAAGTGCCCTAAAACTCCTATTTTCCCCGTGCGATTATCGCACTGGCTCGTACAGGGCTCGCGTCTGTGTTAGACACATCGCGTCCAACTCCCTTGTAACTCTATCAGTATCCGCGTCCTTCGACTCGTACTGACCGATCGGTGTGTTCGCCTCGAACACGCCAGGGACCTGTAACATTGATAACTCAATCGCGTTCTCTCGTATAGACTCGTACAGGACTCGCACCAGTGTCTGAACACCGCGTCCGTCCCCTGTGGGTCTCCTACAACTACCTGGGGTGGTTCTCTGGGGTCCCTCGATTCTATGTGCTCTAGACCACGGTCTAGCCAAGATAAGATTGTGATATTTACTTGTGCTAACTTATTTTTGATAACATTTGATTTGTACATATGTTCCTGACTTCTAATCTCATAAAGAGATTAGTAGAGAGTTGTTTATTAATAAATACATATATATTTGATATATATACCTGTGTGGTGTCTTTTCATTTGGTGATTCAAGAGACTGTGTGGTAAAACAAGCTGCTTTACATTCCTCCAAGTCTTAGCCTGAAGGCTGCTCTCCACAGCTACCACTAGGATAGCTTTCTATAAAGGTTGTCTTAAACCTACCTACCATAAGAGTCGAATTGGACTGGTGCAAGGTGTCCACTTTAATTAGTGAACAGCATATACCAGGCCAACTTCTCACAGATTTGATAAAGAGTACAACTGACCCACCAGCGGAAATTGCTAGCGTTGTATGAATGTATGGGCCCAAGTGAGTATTTGGTGTATGAATGCTCGTTGCTAGTAACCCGCTGCATCAGTTTTCTGGCTAGCAGAGGATGGTTTTGGTCATACTTTGTTAATTGGGTAATGAGAATTATACTTTTATGAACTAACATCTGTTATTGTTTGTTTTATGTTGTCCAGAAATCCCCGGGGAAATTGAATAGCGGGTGGTAAGTGGAAGCCATACTGCAGTGAGGTTATCTGTCAGGCAGAAATAGTACTGAAAAGTTAAGTAGGGCTATCAGTACTTGTTAGGGAATCTATGCGTGTGAGTAATAGCAAAAGGAATATGCTGGTGAAAATTTGATGTTATATCACCTAGAAAGGGTAACATTGAAGAAGTAACAGGTATTTCTGAAGCTTATGTGAAGAGTAAACGGAAGGGTTTTACTCGTAGTGTATGTTTAGTAAACGGAAAGGTTTTACTAAGAGTGAACAAAACTATCTTTTTCAATTTAAAGAAACTGGCACGATAGCGAATGTTTTATGTTGTTACTGAATTTTAATAAGAAGCATAGAAAAAATAAAGTTTTGCGTACGACTTTGTAAAGGGAGGGTCAGTTGCCGGAGAGGGAACTGACGTCACAAAAAGCTGCGCTGGGATTGGTTGAAACAGCGGGCGTGGAACGATTCTTGTAAAGGAGGGGTCAGTAGTCAGGAGTAGTACTGACGTCACAGGTACCGCGCTGGGATTGGTAAAAACAGCGAGGGACAGAGAAGCGCAGATTGTAAAGGAGGGGTTGGCAGACAAACGTCACAAAAAGGCCGCGCTAGGATTGGTTCAGATACAAAAAAAAGTTAGCTGGAATTTGATTGGTTGTTATCATAGAAGTCGAAATCTTAGTGGATAGTGGAGATTGTATGTTAAAACGTGATCCAACTTTAATAGGAGTTCGTCCGGATAGGAGATTCCTAGGCTTTACAGGATATAACTTTATACACCGAGATTTGCCAAAAATGTACGGAGAAAAGAGGAAAATGTCATTTCTACAAAACATTAAGAATTATTTGAAAAAGGATAAACCAATCAAAATTAGAGAAGGAATTATCATTCCACCAGCTAAAATGCCCGCTTCATTCATGATGATGGAGAGAGGTTATCATACTTGCGTATGTTTAGAAAATTGGATAGAATATACCAAAAATGATGGAATATTAGCATTTCCCGAGAATGGTACTTTCAATGGGAGAATTCTTCAAAATTTGAGATTGAGGATGAATGACTTAGAACCAAGACCCAGACTAACTCAATATGAAGCCTTAGAAGAGTGGGAAACCGAGGCATTCGAACGCGACCGATCCAGGAGTAATAGGGGTTATCGGGGATTTTTCCCTAGATACCAAAATGAGTCATGGGACGGTCAGATGAAACAGTGGAGAAGAGCGATGCTTACAGAGGGTCTGTATCCAATATTAATGGCAGAAGAATCGTTAGGGAGCAAATGCACAGAAAAGACCAAACACTTGACTAGATTTGGAGATTCCGAAGATGAATTTATGGAAGAAATATTAAAGAACCCGCCACCATATCAGGAAGGGACAAGTGGATGCACCCCAAGTGCACCACTGTTAAGCACACCATTGGTACCGCAAGTATTGCATAATCCCCCAGTTAGTAGGGTACTTCACGATAAGGAAAAGGAAGCCATAGATAAAAACAGAGCAGAATTAATACAGAAAGTAACACAATTGAGTGTTCATCCTGATTCACTAACCATACCTGTAACAATTGGTCCAGTGGTTCCCTTATATGGTGACAAAGTAAGTTATCCGAAACCATTAGCGATGCCCACACCTGTAGAAATCCCAAAACCAAACCCTGTAATAATTGATGATCAATTTAGTGATTGTGAATCTATGATATCCTTAATGGATTTGCCTATTAGGGGTCTACAAATAGTACCCCTAGAAGAATAACACCTGGTTGCTCCAAAGATGTAAACATAGTAACTTCATCAGGAACCAAAAGTGCCACAGTGGTCACACCAGAAGATTTAGAAAGGTGGGCACAAGGATCAAACAAACAGAGTTCACCTCCAAAAATCATGGACATTTACAAATTAAAGGTTGAGTTAGAAGAAATGATAGCAGGAAATGTAGGGGTAGATCGTCTAAATACTTACGATGAAGAAGAGCTATTATTTGTATGCAGAAGCATCACTAGAAATGTAATATTTCATGAAAAATTATCAGATTTAGCTCTGCAGATGGGAATTGAAATAGGGAAGTCAAAAGTGTTACAGAAACCATATAGAGCAGATTTTTCTGACAAAGATTTAGAAAACATGAATGCCTCTGGTCGAAAATTACAAGTAAAGGAATTAATGACAGTCTTACAGAAATGGGGAGACCTAGAAAAATGGAAAATTAGATGGACAAAGAAAAAGGAAGAGGCACGATACAGTAGAACCACTTCTGAATATTTAATGAAGGAAACCGGGAGAACAGATCAAATGTACCCGATGCGAGAAGTTCCAGGAGGAGGATATGTACATGTCCCATGGAGCAGACAGGATATTTTGTCATTTACAAATGATTTTCCAAAGTTGAGAGAAAAGCCAATTGAATGGTACAAGCAGGTTGAGAGGTTTGTAAAAGTGCCAAAGGTATTATTGAAAGACTTGGATGGTCTGTTTGACATAGTGGTATCTGCCGATTTATGGACCGATTGTAAAATCACAGTCGATTGGCCAAGTGAAGAGTATCCTAGAGATCCAAAGACAGGTGCCCCATCGAGTGATGTAATGAAAAAGTATTAGCAGGTAATAACTTACCTAAAAGGGAAAATACGACCAAAAGAAACAGATTGGGTGAAAATAGACAGAACTACCCAAGAAGCCAGTGAATCGGTACATGCCTACTACGAACGTTTATTGCAGGTATTCAAACAGTATAGTGGATTTCAGGATTTTGGAGATAAAAACATGAGTCAGTTTGTTTACCGATTTGTTTATGGATTAAAACCAGAGATTTGTCAGATGATTAAGCAGCACATGTTGTGCTGGCAAGGGAAACTAATTGATGAGATTTTGAAATATGCCAAATATTGTGGAGACGACATTGAGGATAAGCACAAGAAACTGCAAGAGAAAGTGATATGGGCACAAGTGAAAATGGCTGGGCGACAGGGAATTAATTTGGATAATCCAAATGAAATTCAGGGAAAAGATTCTGGAACGAATGGTGACACTGGGAATGGTGGGAAAATGAGAGGACGAATGAGTAGAGAAGAGGCTAAAAAGAAATTTCCTTGTCATGGATGCGGAAAATTGGGGCATTGGAAGGATGAATGTAAAAAGATACGGAACAATAATGGCCCAAATCAAAATTTAAATCCACAGACGCAGAATGACTCACAGCAGGGTGTAAATCCTCAGAGTCAGTTACCACCTGCACCTATACAGGGTAATGTAAGCAGAGCAAAGCACGGGACAGACGTCGGATATCAAGGAGGAAGTGGTAAGAATGATTATGTAACCTCACAATTTCTTTTACAGGACGACTTTTGTCCATATAGTCAATGACGGTGCCTAGGAGAGGGCGTACTTGGCGCATCCTTACCGGTAGATCAGTCAGGTCCATATGTCGAAGGGAATGTGAAAGGTAATGATATTACTTTCCTTTTGGACACTGGTGCTACCAGGTCTACTGTGAGAACAGCAGACATACCAGACCTTCCTCTCTCTGGAGAAGCTATCCAAGTTGTGGGTGTAGCTAATCGAAAGATTAGAACACCTCTTACTGAACCAATGGAAGTAAAAATTGGAAATTTTAGAGAAATGCATCAATTTGTAGTGTGTGATTCCAGTCCAGTAAATTTATTGGGCCGAGATGTGTTGTGTAAAATGAACTGCACAATTTTCTGCACACCGGATGGTGTGGCAGTTCAGACCCCGGATGAAGACCATGTATATAAATTTATGATTGCAAAGCAAGGTACAGAAGTAGATGAGATGTTCTCTTTGATAACAAAAGACGAGTTGCCAGAAGAATTAAAAACTACAGTAAATTCCATGGTATGGGATTTCACGGGAAAGGAAGTAGGACTTATGGCCAAAATAGACCCAGTTAAAATTACTGTAAAGGAAGGTGCAATTTTCCCAAATACCAGACAGTACAAAATGAGTGCAGAAGTAAAGGCAGGAGTCATTGAAGAGATCCAGCGAATGGTAAAACAAGACATACTAAAAGAAGTAATGAGTAGCCCTTGTAACTCACCAATAATGGGTTTGTAGAAACCTAGTGGAAAGTATAGGATTGTTCAAGACCTGCGAAAAATAAATAAGATTGTGGAACCTTGTTGTCCTATAGTGACAAATCCTGCAGTAATTCTATACCAGATTCCTTGGAGTGCAGGATGGTTTACTGTGATTGATTTATGCCAAGCATTCTTTTCAATGCCATTGCACCCAGATAGTCAGTATCTTTTTTCATTTAAATTTGAGAACAAAGTCTATGTATGGAATCGTGTTCCTCAGGGGTACACGGAAAGTCCTTCCATCTTTAATCTAATATTGAAAAAGTGTCTAGAGAAACTAGTGATGCCAGGAAGCTCAGTCTTAGTACAGTATATAGATGATTTACTGGTGGCATCTAACACCAGAGAGGACTGTGTTGTTGACTCCATTGCATTATTAAATCATTTAGCCGAAGAAGGGCATAAAGTTTCACCTGAAAAGTTGCAGTTTTGTACAACAGCAGTTAAATATCTGGGACACCAAATTGAGAGGGGAAAAAGAAGAATAACCTCTGAAAGAGTAAAATTAATCAAGAAAATGCAAATGCCTGTCTCCCAACGAGAAGTGAGAATGTTCCTTGGAATAGTAGGTTATTGTCGACAATGGATACTAGGGTTTTCTCTGCTAGCAAAGCCATTAATTCAATTGACGAAAAAGAAGGCAAAGGACCCAGTTGAATGGGATGATGAGAGTGTAGGAGCTTTTGTAAAATTGAGAAATGCTTTATGTGCAGCACCTGCCCTAGGCATGCCTGATTATAAAAGAAAATTTGCATTATTCTGTCATGAAAGAGAAAATTGTGCACTTTCAGTCCTAACCCAGAGACATGGTTTGGACAGACGTCCTATAGCATATTTCTCTGCTACATTGGACCCAGTGGCAGCCGCATTGCCAGGCTGCTTAAAAGCAGTAGCGGCTACATGTTTGAGCATTGAACAAAGTTAATCAATTGTAATGGGACATCCTGTTAAAGTGTTCGTTCCACATTCAGTTGTGATTCTGTCGACAAGAACCCGAACTCAGCATCTTACTCCTAGTCGGCTGACTAAATATGAGAGAATAATCTTAAGGGCTGAAAATGTGACTATTGTAAGGTGCACAATAGTAAACCCTGCTACTTTACTACCAGATCCATATCATGAGGAGGTCAAAGATGATGAAGGGGAACATGATTGTTTGCAAGTCACAGAATTGTGCACAAAACCACGTCCTGACATACAGGAACTACCCCTCAGGGAGCCAGACAGGGAGCTGTTTGTTGATGGTTCATGCCAAAGGCATGAAGATGGTAAACTAACTGCAGCATATGCAGTATGTGAATTAACTGGAATAGTCGAAGCATCCTATTTACCAGGAGTAAAATCTGCACAAGTAGCTTCAGGATCCCCCATTAAAAATGGACAGTTCGTAAAAGTACTACTGGAAGCTATACAATCACCAAAAGAATTGGCTGTGGTGAAATGTGCCGCACACCAGTCAGGAGATGACTGGGTGGTAGTCGGTAACAGATATGCAGATTTGGTGGCTAAACACTGTGCCAAAAACAGGTTGTCAGTCAATAAAAGGGTTGAAAGAATGGGAATCAGCTGCCAACTTATGCTGTATGCACCTCCTGAAACATGGAATGATGTTAAACGACTATAAGATAATGCCGATGAGAATGAAAGAAATGCATGGATTAAAATGGGATGTTCTCAAAGGGCAGACGACGATGTATGGATTTATGCCGACGGCAGACCAGTCATGCCCGACTGTCTGATTTCACAAATGGCCAGAATGTATCATGGAGACACACATGTAGGGAGAGATGCAATGATTAGGCTCTTCAGACAAAATTGGTACAATCCAAGGTTTAGGGCCGTAGCAGAGAGTCTTTGCCAGAGATGTTTAACTTGCCAAATGCATAATCCAGGAAGAAAAACAATAATTGGTTTTGGGAAAATAGGAAAGGCAGAGGGTCCATTTGTGAGAATGCAGCTTGATTTTATTCAGTTACCACCATGTAGAGGACTGAAATATGTACTTGTCATAGTGTGTCTGTTTTCAAAGTGGGTGGAGGCTTACCCTACCAGGAGGAATGACAGTATTACAGTCGCAAAGTTATTGCTACGAGAACTCATTCCTAGATTTGGTTTCCCAGTAACTTTGGAATCAGATAGAGGAGGGCACTTCAACAATGATGTGATTAGAATAATCTGTGAAGCATTCCAAATAGAGCAAAAATTGCACTGTGCATATCGTCCAGAGGCTTCTGGAGTGGTTGAACAAATGAATGGCACAATAAAATCCAGACTGGCAAAAATGTGTGCATCAACATCGTTAGATTGGCCGGATGCATTGCCGCTTGTTTTGATGGGACTCAGAAGCATTCCTGACAGAAATACTGGATTGAGTCCGCACGAAATAATTATGGGAAGAGCAATGAGACAAGCACATGTTCCTACAAATAAACTGATGAATATAACTGATGATATGGTTCTGGATTATTGCAAAGGATTGGCTGACCTAGTGCGTTCTGTCTCTCACCAGGTTGGGGAAGACGCAGTTTCCAGGCAGCCTGAGCAAGAGCATGATCTGAATCCCGGAGACTGGGTGGTTGTGAAGAATCACACGAGAGAAACGTGTCTATCACCCAGGTGGGGCGAACCTTGTCAGGTTATACTAGTTACGAACACAGCAGTGAAATGTGCAGGATTGCCTAATTGGACTCATGTAAGCCACACCAAAAGAGTACCAGACCCTGAAGAAGAAAATCCTCAGACAGCATCGATAACTGAGGAAGCTGAAGGTTGCCCAGCTGAAGAATCTCAGGTACAAGATTCGAAGGAAGCTGAAGAAGAACAACCGAGCACAAGTCAGGACTGGATACCGGTGGTGGAAATACCTGAAGTTTACAACAGAACAAGAAGCCAAGCAAATTTAGAAGAAATTGAAGAAGATCAGATAGGTGAAGAAGAAGCAGCTCAGGAAAAAGAAGAAGAAACAATAAGAGAACCTGAGCAGGATCAGATAGGGAGAGGAAATTGGGCTCAAATCAACAACGAATCAACAAATTGTGAGCAGGGACAGACAAGTTTAGAAGAACGCAGTCAGGCTGCAGAAGTACAAAGTGCAATAAGCCCTGATCAGAATCAGTTAGACCTAGGAAAATACATTCAAACAGAAGACCACGAAAATCACGAGCATGAAGACGTAGCTCCTGAACAAGATCAGTTATTGGAAACTCACAGTGGAGCAGCTGAAAAGAAACCAATAAGACCTGAAAAAGAACAAATAGCAGAAGAAACTGAAATTGAAGAAAACCAAACTGTGCCACAACCTGAAAATAAACGAACTACTGAAGAAGAAATAAAGAGTAAAGAGACAGTGCAAACAAAGAAAACCAGAAAAGGTGATCATTGGCCTAGTGTTATTAAAAGAGTAAAATACCACATAACAACCAGAAGTGAAGATCCAGAACAAGTGAACGAAGTGACAAGCCAAACAGGACAAGAAAGTGGAATTGAAAAACGAAGAAGCAAAAGACTGAAACTCGTAAACAATAAATTTAAAGGTCCTGATTGGACTTATATCATCCTTGAAGACTACGAGAGCTCAGAATCAAGTGAAAGTGGTGACGAAGGAACAAGTGCGGAACTGACTTACGAAAAATAAATAAAACCACCTTGATAACGTAAAGATATTTGAAATATAGATAAGAAGAGAAATCTTCCTTGTCAAAATGACTGACGACAGAGTTTCTGGGAGACCAAAACGGAAATGTTGTAAAAGATGCTGTGCTATATGCATATGCAGTCTAGTAGTGGTGCTTGTAGTATGGTTAGTTGTGATCATAGCAATTCCTTACCTTCTGATTATGGATAGAAAGATTAACAACGAAACGAAGGGAAGGATAGAGAACTTGAAAAGTAATAGAGTAGAACTAAAGGCAGAGGATGAACCAGAATTTCATCATGAAGTAACAGATAACGACACTAGTTTGAATGTTTTCACAAAATTATTGTTTCAATATGTAGATACCATGGAAGTTAGTAATTGTTATGTCTGTATGAAGTTACCCGAATCAGTAGCAGAAGGGTTAACATATCATCACTTACCATTAACTTATGGCATATCATGTAGTGTATTGACTAGTTTATTTTATAGAACAGGGAGACTTCAGTATTATTATTCAAACATAGATGTGATATTTTCTGAGGTTCCAATTCGAAAGAACATGAACCCAGTGCTTAGTAGTCAAGATGCACAGTTTATGGGAGAATTTTTCTTAACAATGAAATCGATAGATATAAAACATGCACATAGAAGCAATCTAACATGTTCGTTACATGAAGAAGAAGAAAAGAATTTAGTAGAAGATAGAAGACAAGATTTTCAAAAGAAAGCTTCTGAGCATAAGGCTCATCTGCCACCTTGGGCTGAGAAAGAAGGTAGTTACACACCTGGCAAGGCTCAAGCTGCTATGGCTCTGGATTTTGTAAAAACAGGGAAAATTTGTCTACATAGGTTAAAGACTCATTATAACAATGTTTTCATCGGTACCAGTGAATGTGAACATAATTTCTTAATTCTTGGAGGTTGGGGACTCAAAGGAGGAACAGATTCAGTTTTTCCTGGAATCTATTATGTGTGTGGGAATAAGGCTTACTTTTGGCTTCCTGCACGGTGGTATGAAAGTTGTTATTTTGGAATAGTATTTCCAAAGATATACCACGTAAAAAGAAACACTGGGAGCGATGAAATGAATAGTGAATTAACACGTAGTAAAAGAGCTAGTTTTTCTGAAATTGTAGGTGATATATTTGGTGCATTGATACCTTCAGTGGGGATAATTCTGAACTCAAGGAAAATACGTAAATTATCTACAGTGGTTGATCGTTTATCAACAGACACTGCCGGAGGATTTCTAATGATTAATGCGGAAATGGTTGCGATTAGATCTATGGTTATGCAAAATCGACTTGCTCTTGACATTATTCTAGCAAAAGAGGGCGGAGTCTGTAAATTATTGAAGTCGAAACACTGCTGCACTTACATACCTGACAAAAGTGCAGAAATTGGAACATATATACAGAATATAACGAAACTTGAGAAGGAACTAAAACCACTGGAAGTTGATAGTGTATGGGAAAGATTGACAAATAGTATTACGTCAATTGGTACCTGGTTTGCTAATGTAGGGAAAGGACTTATAGGTCAAATATTAGTACCCTTAGCAGGGATAGCAATAATAATATTGTCAATAATAATATGGTGCAAATGTTGTAGAAAGAATGAATCATATAGTGTGACAGGAAAAGGAAAAAAACGAAAGTTTGATGAAATTGAACTAGAAGATCTGAAAAGTGAATTATATAAGAAACTGAAAGGAGATGTGAAAAATAGAAAGTGTAAAAATGAAACTGAGACAATTTTATGCTCAAAGTTGGCATCTGGTTGTGGGTAATATTTGATGGCTCAGAAACGCCATCAGAGAGGGGATTGATGGAGCAAGAATTCACAATGAGACTTGCTCGGAAGCAATCCTCTCACAGTATTAATCTATTAATATTTGTAATGTTCGTACTAACAAAAGCACACACGAATACAAGTAGAAGTGAAGCTTGCCTATGTGTTTAAACTAACAAATAACGCTTGTCTGTTCTAAAATGGCCGCTAAAGCGCGGGAAAACTTTATTGCGCATGTGTCAACCATATCACGTTGTGTGACGTCTTTCTTTGCTTGGTGGGAAATTCTTGCTTCTGCGCAGTGTGTATTAAAATGGCTGCTTAATGTTTTCACGTGCTACCACTTGCTCACATGTTGCAATTAAACTGTGGTATTCTAACGCTATTAATGCGGGATAGAATTTATAATTAAATGGGAATAGAGTAGAAAGAGTGGGTATACAGTGAAACCATTTATTTGTGATTTTAATATTTTCTTCTTTGACTTTTATTAGTTCGTAAACGAGCCTGGGGGTAGTTGAACTGAAGCTCGAGAGACAATGGTTCTGCGCATGCGTCCTGCACGGCTGCCCAGAGAAAAGGATGAATCCAACCTGGACGTCGTCCAAGGCCGTGACCTGATGGCCAACACTGTTGTACCCATAATGTCCCTACTGAAAAGAAACAATTTATATAAACAATGTATAAACTTTGTCGTGAGACGGGTGGGAAATAAAGCAAATGTATTAATTGTGATGGGCGGTATTTTAAAACAATGGGCTTAAAGAAATTGAACTAAATCGATATGGTGTGAGGATCAGCCCCCTGTCCCCGTCCAATCAGAAGTAGTGGGCCCATATTTTTGCAACATTATTGCGAGGTACATGGGCGTAGAAGGATATAATAGATATAGAATTAGTTAATTAGTTAGCACAAGCACAAGCACAAGCTCCAGCATTAGGTGATGCAGAGAAGCACAAGTGGAGTTCAAGATCAGGCTTTGGTGCTCGACGAGCTGATCGATTGCAGGCTGAACCGCTGTCCAGAGAGGTCCTGAGGAAGGGGCGGTGGATTCCATTAGAAGGAAGACACGGGAGAATCGAGGAGAAGCGAAGTATCAGAGAGGGGAACGACGCAGGCGTCGTTAATAGAGAGGTCACCTGTCCTGTCCTGAACCTGGAGGAGGTCTTTGCTCTTCATCCTTCCTGGGTCTCATTCCTTTCAAACTCCTTGGCCAAGGGGTTTGGTTCTCGCACTTTAGGTAAATATAAATGCAACCTTTAGTTGCGCTGCTGTCTCTATCTTCTTCTTTCGGAGGGACCGTCATTGATAGATAATTAGTTTTTGTGCTTCATCCTTGATATGCGATTAAGTATCATGCAATTCTGTACTTTACTCTGCTAGATAAACATTTTAAAACTTCCTGACTCAGTGATTATTTCAGGATTATGATTTGTAATGAATGTCACTCATTTTAAACTTCCCAATTAATATGGGGTCCATCGGTAAGTCATTACTCTTCAATCAGAAGGTAATTGGTAGCAGGGATTTGATAAAGAGTACAACTGACCCACCAGCGGAAATTGCTAGCGTAGTATGAATGTATGGGCCCAAGTGAGTATTTGGTGTATGAATGCTCGTTGCTAGTAACCCGCTGCATCAGATGTTGAATACAGATTTGATCCAAGTTTAAAAACACAAGCATTTCTGCAATACGAACAAGAATATCCTCTACCAAATGAGATTTTGCCTCTAGATCAGTATGAATACATTATTTACACTGACGGTTCTGCTCAACCAGCCATAGGGAGTAAGCAAGCTTACAGCGCAGCATGTGCAATCGTTAAAGGTCGCATGCGCGATGGAAAGTTCCATCCAAGTTGCACTAAAACGCAATCTCTAGGAGACTGCATGGCTCAGTTAGCAGAATTAAAAGCACTAATACTGGCACTTGTAAATACGGAACACGAATTCCCCACACTAATTGTGTGTTATTCCTTTTACTGTGTACAGTCGTACAATGAATATTTACATCATTGGGAACAAAACGGGTTTAAAGACGCAAAAGGTGGCACAATTAAGCATAAAATGCTATGGGGACAGGTAGTGGAGTTGAGAAACGAACTACCAAGGGCTCATGTGATACATACATCAGCATGATGGCGTTCACGTTGAAGGGAATTCATTGGCTGATGAAGCCGCAAAGGGGGCTGTACGCACAGCGTCCGTAGCTGCAATCACTCGTTCAAAAACGAGAATAGACGGCGAGATTATGGTAGCTGTCAATGCTTCGCGCAAAGGCAGCACAGTGTAGTGTAGTTCCTATTTCACTAATAGGCTCTGCGCATTGGAATAATATAACCTATAGGCTTGACATAGGACTGAGGTCGGTATGTCCCTATCGAGTATATTAAACTTAATTACTTGTGCCAGCTAGCTCAGAGGCCACTAGAAACTCCTTGAGAACAAGAAGGGAGTAGTTTCTGGCAACCGCATAAACATGACCACTTTGTTTCCCTTTAGAATCGGAACACGTCTCAGAATCGTGGAAACAATAGATAACAGTTTCACTCAGTCAATCGTGCATGCTTAGTTTCTACAGAGTTACACAGAAAGGAAAGACGGGCGTTTCAATAAAGAGGTTTTATTGAACAGTCTTGTTTCTCATGTAAGAGAAATGTGCTGTTATGATCACAAGACAGTATGCAAGATAAATAATGTACAGCGTAAGCAGTAGAAATAAATAATACTGCGCTAGCATTATCTTTTAGCATATATTCACGTACATAAATAACATGAGCTAAAAATGCGAGTACTCATACGATGCGTCTCTAAGCTAGTTCTACCCCAATGTACCTAACCTAGTCTAGGTGTAGGGAAAGGTAAGAAGTAGGTGGAGTATTCTCTAGTATGGTATACTAAGAGTATGTTAAGTCTAGTATGCCAAGAGTCCCTCTAGGTTCTAGTCAGCTCCATACCTTGAGAATGAGAGAGGTGGGAATCTCTTTCCGGACTCGAACTCTAACACCCCACGAAGGGAGTCAGAACATTGGAAGCTGGATTCTTCTGCGTGCAGGAATGACAGCGTCTTCTCAGTGCGTCAGGCCGGGATACGGGCTCCTCTGAAGTCGAGGTCTCCTCTAACTTGCTTGGGCAAGGGAAGGTATATTTATACCTGATAGGTGCCTTGGAATGTTAGCATTGATGTGAAGTCGGACAGAGGAAGATGTCAGGAATGAACCCTTAAGGTATAACGGTTCATACATAATAGATGAGTTCTTGGAGAAATCAATAGTCCTGTGCTAGGGGAACTCCAGAGAGCTTAAGGGTCTGGTTTCTAAGAACTCGTTGTGACGTTAGGGTGGACGGATGTCGGTGACCATGCCTGTATTTGGAGTGCACGGTTAATGCCTAAATAAGGACTGGGATTCTATGCCTATATAAGGGCAATGCGAATTGTGCCTATATAAGGACATGTTTCAGGAAAACCTATATACTGACACCTAAAGCAGAATACAACACCCACTCCACTTTCGAATGAACGATAATACTAAATGCTAAACATTAAATTGAGTACCACATGTTGCTAAAAACATTTCTAAAAGCATATTAAAAGAAGTTTAAAATAAACTGTTGAATGCAATAGGTACTGTACATTTAAAGCATCGTTTTCATTCTAAGCATTGTCAGTGAAATTGCTCTCCCACCCTCGCAGCTCCACCATTAAGTGAGGCCTGCCCCTGCCCCTGCACTCTCTAGTGTTGGTGATCGAGGCCCTCCTCCAACCGCAGCTTTCCCTGCGCCTCATCCCTGGTGGTCCAGTGGACCTCTGTCTCCTTCCTCTCACTCTGCTCTTTCACTCGTTTTTCTACCCTTTTTTATCTTTCACCTTTCTGCACTTTTCTGCATCTCTGCTCTTTTGTGTCTTATTTCTGCTCATTTTCCCTTCCTCTCGCTCTGCCCTTTCACTCGTTTTCCTACCCTCTTTTATCTTTCACCTTTCTGCACTTTTCTGCATCTCTGCTCTTTTGTGCCTTATTTCTGCCTATTTTCCCTTTTTCTTTATCCCTTATTTCCTCCCTTTACCTTTCCCTGCCGCTGCTGCCCCCGCGGCCCCACCCCCCCAGCGCGACCGGCCCAATCCAGCTCCCCTCCCCGCTCCCGCCTCCCAGCTGTCCAGCCCTCCCCGACCCCTACTTAATGGCAGCCGCTGCGGGGACAGGCGAGCAAGATCACTGACTCATTGTCAGTGAAATTGCTCTGCCACCCTCGCAGCTCCACCATTAAGTGAGGCCTGCCCCTGCGTCAAAGGCAAATCCGTCTGCGCCCGTCTGCGACCCGACTGCGACCAGCGCCAGGAACCCTGGACCTCCGCCCCGCCAACGCTACGACCCAGCAGCACTCCACGCACTCATCCCAGGCTGCAACAACAACTGCAAGCTAGCATCACCAGCCGACTCCCACGGACCCTTCAGCTGTCACCGCTGCCGGCACACCTGCAGCATCGCCAAGAACACGGATCCAGCACAACCCGACCACAACCGAACCAAAGACCCTGCAATGCATCCTCCTCAACGTCCGATCCCTCCACAAACATGCCACAGAAATCTGGGACCTCCTCGACAGCACCACCCCGGACGTAGCGTTCTTCACCGAAACCTGGACCAACACCACCTCGGGACCAGACATCGCCATCGCCATCCCCCAAGGATACAAGATCTCAAGAAAGGACCGCCCCACCCGCCCAGGAGGAGGAATCGCCATCGTTCACAAATCCAGCCTCCGCCTGAGCACACTCCCTGACGAGCCCACAGAACTGATGGAACACCTTCACTTCAAGATACTGGCCAGCCCCACCGCCACCCTCCGAGGAACCCTCATCTACCGACCCCCTGGACCCCGCGGACGCTTCGCCAACTCCATCACGGACATTATCTCCCCGCAGGCCATCGCATCCACCAACTACACCCTGCTGGGAGACCTCAACTTCCACCTCGACAACCAACTGGACCCCAACACCACATCCCTCCTGGACAACCTCCACAACATTGGACTGCGCCAGATCGTGACCGAGCCCACGCACTCAGCAGGACACACCCTCGACCCCGTCTTCACTACAGGAAACTCCATCACCTTCAGCCACACCACCGAACTCCCATGGACCGACCATCGTTGCGTCCACTTCACCTTCAGAACACCCACCATCCACAGACACCAGCACCTGCTTCCACGAAGAAACTGGACCAAAATCACAGATGACCAGCTCACCTCCTCACTCAACAACTCCACCCCAACCATCGCGGAAAACGACGACCCCAACACCGCAGCCCGAACCCTGCATAGATGGATCTCGGACAGCACCAACACCATAGCCCCCCTCAAGAAAAACAACAATACCCGCGCCAAGAAAGCCAGATGGTTTACCACCGAACTTCGAGAGTCCAGAAGAACATGCCGCCGCCTCGAAAAGGCCTGGAGGAACACCAAATCCACAGAAGCCCACGACAACTTCAGAGCCGCCACCAACGCCCACCATCAAATCATCAGAGAAACGAGGAAAAAAGCGATTGAAGACAGAATCTCCACCCACACGCACAACAGCAAGGAACTCTTCAGCATCATCAAGGAGTTCGCCCAACCCACTAGAGAGTCTACCGACATCCCTCCCTCACAAGACCTCTGCGACAAACTCAGCACCTTTTTCCACCACAAAATCAAGAGCATCTACGACAACTTCGACGAAGACAACCAACACACTGAACCCTCACCAACCACCCCCGACACCCGGAAACCAGTGATTGACGACTGGACAGCCCTCACCACCGAAGACAATGAAGTCAATCCACTCAGGAGCCCCCACGGACCCCTGCCCCCACCACATCTTCAACAGAGCCGCCGACACCATCACACCCATGATCCGCCACACCATCAACCGCTCCCTGGCGACCGCCTCGTTCCCCGACGACTGGAAACACGCCGAGGTCTACCCCCTCCTAAAGAAACCCTCAGCGGACCCCACCGACCTCAAAAACTACAGACCCATCTCCCTGCTCCCGTTTCCAGCGAAAGTCATCGAGAAAGCCATCAACAGCCAACTCGCCACATTCCTTGAAGAACACAACATCCTCGACTCCTCCCAATCCGGCTTCAGAAAAAACCACAGTACGGAAACCGCCCTCCTCGCCGCAACAGACGACATCCGCATCCTACTGGACAAAGGAGAAACAGTAGCCCTCATCCTCCTCGACCTATCAGCGGTGTTCGACACAGTCTCCCACCGCACCCTAACACGCAGACTCCACGACGCTGGAATCCAGGACAAGGCCCTCGACTGGATCCGCTCCTTCCTCTCCGGCAGGACGCAGCGGGTCAGACTCACCCCTTTCCTCTCGGACCCCACACCTACCACCTGTGGAGTCCCCCAGGGCTCCTCCCTCAGCCCGACGCTCTTCAACGTCTACATGGCTCCACTTGCCCCCATCGTCAGAACCTACGGACTCAACATCGTGTCATACGCAGATGACACCCAGCTCATCCTTTCCCTATCCAACGAGCCCAACACCGCCAGACGCAACTTTCGAGAAGGCATGGAAGCCGTCGCCAAATGGATGAAAAACAGCTTCCTACAACTAAACACCAACAAAACAGAAGTACTCATCATGGGCCCAAACCCCGATGACTGGAGCGACACCTGGTGGCCCCCCGCCCTCGGAAACCCGCCAACCCCCACGGACCACGCACGCAACCTGGGAATCATCCTGGACTCCGAGCTCAAAATGGACCGCCAGATCAACTCTGTCTCGTCTTCCTGCTTCCACACCCTCCGCCTCCTTCGTAAGACCTTCAAATGGATCCCCCTCGAACAACGAAAGACCGTCACTCACGCCCTGGTCACCAGCAGACTCGACTACGGCAACGCACTCTACGCCGGAATAAACAAAAACCTCACCCGAAGCTACAGAACATCCAGAACGCCGCCGCAAGACTGGTCCTCAACCTGCCAAAACACTGCCACATCTCCCAGCACCTGCGCACACTCCACTGGCTCCCTGTCGAGGTGAGAATCACCTTCAAGATGCTCACCCACGCACACAAGGCCCTCCACGGCACCGGACCAGCATACCTGAACAGCCGACTCAAATTCCACGCACCCCAAAGGACCCTACGATCAGCCCAGCTCTCCTACGCCGTGGTCCCCCGCACCAGAAAGACCAGATCGGGAGGCCGCTCCTTCTCCTTCCTCGCAGCCAAAGCATGGAACGCCCTTCCGCTCCACCTCAGACAGACAACATCGCTCCCCATCTTCGCGAGAAACCTCAAAACCTGGCTCTTCGACAGACCCCCTCCTTGATGGATGGAACCTGCACCCCCCCCCACCCCTAGCTCCTTGAGACCCTTACGGGTGAGTAGTCGCGCTTTAACAAACCCCTGATTGATTGATTGAGCATATTACCGAAATAAATGCAACATGAATGAATAAACAGAAATATATACATATGATGAAATGGTTGATAAGTTTTCAAAAAATCAAAGCCATTGCATATCATGGTATTAATGAAATGTTAGACAAGTAAGGTGACAATGTGTCCCTGGAAGTATTCAAAGAAGTCCGTTCTATAAGACTAGTTCTACTGTAAGCAGATTGTTTTTTGCCATGTATTTTCAAAAATTAAAAAGAAAAAAGTTCAATTCTGGGAAAAGTTCCAAGTTTTGAAAATATGAAGGCCAAATTTTATTGCTTCCCTGGTACACTGTGAGCCGAATCAAAGTCAGTGTATGGGTCTGGCGTAAACATGAGATCATCTATTTCCGTAGCCAAAATATCGTCTACCGAAGTTGGTGACATTTGGAACACCTCGTTCAGAAGGTTAATTGCACAGAGATGAGAAACATTGCCTTCAGCAGAAGATGTTGTAGCAATGTTCGCGTCCGTTGTTACCTGTGTGCCTGTCGATCCATCACGTACCTCAGCAGCTGCAGGAAGCGTCTGTGAGATCTCAATGAATGCCGTCATCAGGATTGGTAACCTCTGGGGACAACACAGAGCATGGGCCGTTATCGGGTCCAGCAGAGTATCGATATCCGTTGGCATGACTGATGGGAGTGTTAGACAGGTGTCTAGCACGTATTCTTCACCGCAAAACATGCAGCGTAGAACAGGTAAGATGCAATCTTGCCAGATTGGTCTGAATGACAGGAACCACGTTGTAATAAGTTCCCGTAGACGAGGCATGCCCAAAAGCTGTAATATGCGCTCACGGCACTTCCGTTCAAGGAGAGCTTTCTCCACATCGCTCGGAGTGATGTTGGCGAGTAGGCTTGCCATAGCGTAATAGTAGGAATAGAAATAGTATTCCTGCAACAAGTGCTAGAATTAATGGCACACCACCAAACACCGAATGTGCGAAGTTTGGGATGTTTCCGAGGACTGCCTGGAAAGGTGCTAATAGTCCGGAACAGATGGTCTTAAATACATGTAAAATTCCGCTCGTATCAGACATGTTAAAGATGCGTCCCATCATTTCTACGAAATGTATAGGGCAGTTTGTACGAATTAAAGCCTGTATCTTAGCCGAAGTCCTTGCAATTTGTAAATCATAGATTTCTGTGGCCGATGTCAGAGGCACTGTTTGTTGTATTAGCATGGCTTTCATTCTGCTTAAAGTATCAAATCGTATAAAAGAGACATTCAACGAAGGCCACAAAGGAGACTCCCTGACTGTGTCTATTGGGGCAAACAATACTTGCATACAGCAAGTGACCCTGGAGACCACCGTTACTAGATATGGGATGCCTGGCAACATGCCACAGCAACTCTGATCATTCAACATGAGGTAACTCCCGTTAGAAAGTTGGCCAAACGTTGGATTAATCACAGTAGCTGGTGTACCCTGCTGGTGGCAGGACAAATTTGACACAGAACCATTACAAGCCCCGTGGAAAGAAATGTCCTGACAAATGAATGAACCGCTTAGTGCACTTTCACAGTGTGTACCGCTTAGAAACACTTCACGATCCCCACTCCAACGTCTGTATGTGTAAGGTAAATTCCAGGATGTCTTAATGTATTCTTTACCCAACCTTTCATATTTGCCTGCTTGCATTTGTTTGAGGCAATACTGAAACTGAAAAGTAGTGACAGGCAGAGTGATTTTGCCATGAATAAGCCATTCTGTAGCTGGTTTTTATGGCACTGTGAATGGTAATTTTTCCAGTTTTTCAATGCTCAGCACTGTATACTTTGCTCCTCTTTGTGCCAGTTCGATCTGTTTATCAGTTAGATTGTATTCTGCAAACAGAGCCGACGTGTTGATAAAACGCCAAGGCACGGAAAGATTGCAGCGTCCAGCTTAATAACATAATAGAACGTAACTGAGATTGGCCTTGTTGTAACATGGCTAAATCTTGTTCCAGTATGTCAATAGCAGAGGATACAATGTTGTCCAATGAATAAATTCTGGATGACAAAGTTGTTAACCCATTGTCGACCACAGTGAGAGTTTTCTCTAAGTTAATACGATCAAGTTCACGTATTCGTTCTGCCGTCTCTGGCCTGTGTAACCTTCCATGCTTCATTATAAGCAGCATAAATGCCGGCATATATGAAACGTTTTTGACGCGGTTTTCTTGGTCCAAGCAAGAATTCCCTAAGGTCTGCGTCTTCTTTAAGTAAAGATAAGTGTTGTTTCACATCCTTAAGTGTAGATTTTTGCAGCCAATCGAGGCATAATTTCCCTACACTGTATGTTGTTACTACCCCCGGATGTTGTCTTTGGATGTATCGTGGGTCTGGCCTATGAATAGTAAACCCATGTGTTGTATTCAGGAATCTTTCTTGACAGATGTTTGTGTCTGTGGGGCAGATCAACCATTTTCTCCAATCAGGATTTGTTCTGTTGATTTGTAGTATTGTGTCAACTGTAACCATTGCCTGTGTATTGTTATTACTATCAGGTGTTGGTACAGAAGGTGTTTTCATGTCTTTGATCTTGGCTAAACCAAGGCAAGACGTTTGTTGCACAGTGTCATTCAAAAACATAATTTGCTGAGGGATGATACATGCTCTAAACAAAGCTTCTATCCCCTGCACTTGCCAATCTTTAGTGCCCCAGACAGATTTTGTGTCTATTGTGTCTTTCCACAAGTCGAAACCATGTCTAGACAGTTGGGTAATAAATGCTGCGGAGTAAATCTGTTTTGTATTTGTTAACATGATTTTCTGTCCTGTTTTGTTTACATTTTTATAGTAAAATGTTTCTGGGTCAGATGTATTATACCCTGAAAAATAGGGAAACTTTTCGCAAACGTTTTTGAACTACCTTTTGGCGGTGTAGGACAATGCTCCCATTGGTTAAACATAAACACATTTCTAGGTGTTGCAGATTTATGCAAAAAATGATGACCATAGTGGTTATAGCAATACAGCTGTTCATAGTCTGATGAACCCTCTAAATATTCATTATTAGAAAATGCAGCAGACCGTTCTAGGTCAAACATCATATGATTCACAGTTTCAAAGTCCCAATCATCAGAATAGGTACTGGATGAAACAAAATCACTTAGTGAAATTTTAAATAAATGTGGAATGTTCAAAAGTTCCGTAGGGCCGAAGATATCGAAATCTGTTTTGTCCCACACTATACTATCCTGTATAGGAACGGCTGTGATGTTCACTGCTGACAAGTCTCTTGCTTCACGATGGGATGATTTGTGTGGTTTTAAAAGTAAGTTCACATCTTTACTTTCAATGTCCAAATGGATGTATCTGCCATTTATAAGCACGCTGATAGTCATAACCAAAGCTAGCCAAAGCAGAAAGAAAAATATTCCAGAAATAATCCACAGTTCAATCCATGGTGAAACCAGATAAGTCTTTCTCAGAAAATGAAAAAGTCTTGGACCTCTTGTTTAAAAGTCTTTGATGCTGGCGTTGTTTCAGGCTCACTCAGATCCTCAGAAAACGTATCAAAGTTAATGAAATAGCCAGAAGCAGTTCTGTCAATTGTTGAAATTGCATCAGGATTTGTCGAAATCGCTGGAACCAGTTGATCACTTGTTACGTTGGTGTAGACAGGTGTATTTGGACGAACTGTTACTTGAGTTTCATGAGGGATGAGTTCCATAGCATTGTTGCTCAGTCCTTCATCTGTTACTGTTGAATTCTCGATGGTTATCAGTCTTTCAGTCTGAACTTCTTGGATAGTAGCGAGAGGAGTGCGTCTGCTACTAGGTCGGAGTCCACGAGGCCTACTATTTAGTATTGGCCACATACTGTGGTTTGATGAGGTCGATGGACACAAATCTTTTCTCCTTTTTTCCAGCAAGGGGCGGCAGAAGTACTGTTCTTGTTCCGTGTACGACTAGGACAGGTACTGGTTGTCTGTAAGAAGGTCCAAATTCCTTCTTGTCCGCAATCTTCTCTCTGACTAGATCCCCAACTTTTGGAATCCAGACAGGCCTTTGCTGGGTCTGCCGGTTTTTCCCCAGTGGTGGTTGGCTGCAGGAACACGTTGCTTTGTTTCGATCTTAGTTCATTTAGATCCTGTAAAACAGCCAAACGATCTTTGATATCAAAGGGTTTATTTTCCACCTCTGTGCCTTTACATTCGAGATCAGGAACCCACATTCTTGTCCCAAATAGGACCTCATATGGAGTGACCCCCCTAGAGAACTTCTTGGCAAATTATTTAATGAGCGTTGGACCCCATAAAGATGTTTGACCCACCCATCACCCGAACCTAATACCCTAGCTGTTATAGACTGCTTTATGTCCCGGTTTTTCCTTTCCACAACAGAATTTCCCTCAGGATGAAACGGAGAGGAGTACCGCAATGCAATGCCCAGACTGGCCATGGCTTCTTTGTAAGCCCGAGAGCTAAACGCAGGGCCCTGGTCAGAATGTAGCGTGCCTATTGCGTATGTGCCGATAAAGACTCGCAAATCTTTTATAACAGTTCGAGCGTCAGCCGAGCGCTGAGGCCATATCTATAGGAACCTAGAGCATGAATCCACTGCGACCATTATATATTTATAGTTACCGTCCCTTTGCAAGGGACCGCAGTGGTCCAGGTAAACACAAGCTAATGGTTTGTCTGAAATTAACAGGGGTGTCTGCGCAGGACGTTTCACTGTGGAGACTTTCATCTGTTGGCATATTTCACATTCCAGAACATAGTTCTTGGTCTGTTTCCTAATGCCAGGCCACCAATATCTTTGTTTCAGTAAAGATACTGTTGCAGAAATACCTGCATGGGCAGAGGCTATCCCTTCATGTGCTGCTAGGATTAGTCCTAATCTGGGTTCCTTGTTTGGAATTACCCTATCCCCCACTCCAGGGATTCGAGCAAAAGGAACGTTGTTCGCATCAATTACATAAGAGTACTTGAGTGGAAACTTTTTGGTAACGCTGCACCACTGCCTTTGCTCGTAGCATTGACAGCCAACATTATCTCACTGTCTATTCTCGTTTTTGAACGAGTGATCGCAGCTACGGAAGCCGTCTGAACAGCCCCCTTTGCGGCTTCGTCAGCCAATGAATTCCTGCAACGTGAACGCCATCACGTTGATGACTCAGCGTGTGTATTACGTGAGCTTTTGGTAGTTCGTTTTTAACTGAACTACTTGTTCCCAAAGCGTTTTATGCTTTATTGTGCCACCTTTTGCATCTTTGAACCCATTTTCAAGCCAATTTTGTATATATTCATTATACGACTGCACACAGTAGAAAGAATCGCACACTATTAGTGTGGGGAATTCGCGATCTGTACTTTCAAGTGCCAGTTTGAATGCTTGTAGTTCAGCTCGCTGAGCTGTACAATCTCCTAGAGATTGAGTTTTAGTGACCATTGGTCTGAAGTTACCATCGCGCATGCGACCTTTAACGATTGCGCACGCTGCACTGTAAGCTTGCTTACTCCCTGTAGCCGGTTGTGCAGATCCGTCAGTGTAAATTATGAATTCGTACTGATCGAGAGGCAGAATTTCAGTGGGCAGAGGACATTCATGTTCATATTGCAGGAACGCTTGTGTTTTTAAATCAGGATCAAAAACATATTCAACATCTGTTGCAGCAAGAGAATTAACCCATTGTATCCATCTAGGATGTAATGCTTTAGCATTTGGAATGCTCGCTTTTGTAACCGCCTCTAAGGCCGGTACTGGGGTTACGACAATAATGCGTTTCCCTTGGGCTAGAGCTCTTTCTTTTGCTACAGGGGTTTGAACTGCTGTCAGTATTTTTTCAGTTGAAGTGAAGCGCATTTCTGCTTGTGTATACAAATGATATTTGTATGCTATTGGTACTCTTTCACCCTCATTAAATGTTAAGTAGGTGAATCCACATTGACCCGAAATTATTCGGATCACTAAATTGCGTTGACTTACGCGTGTTTGTAAGTGATTTGTTGCTAACATGTTAGCTTGGCGTGAACGCAAGATTTCTGTGTGTTCATGTGTCCAATTTTTGATTGAAAAATCAGGTTTGATTAATGCGTAGAGAGGTTTAACCCTTTCTGCGTAATTTAGAATGTAAGTTCTTCCAAAATTTAGGAAACCCAGGATGGATTGTAAATTTTTCAACGTTTTTGGAGGTTGGAGCAGCGCACACCTTTCTAAAAAGTTGGCTGCCAAGCTCTTTCCTTCACTTGAAAGCTCATATCCTAGGAAAAGGACATTGAGATGGGCAATTCTGGATTTTTTAAAGTTGAACTTATAGCCCTCAGAGGCGAAGCCCAATATAATGGTACTCACCCTGTTCAAGTGCCTATCCAGGTCATCGTCTGTCAGATAGATGTCATCGACATATGACAATCCTCCTTATCATAAATTTGTAGTATCTCTGTTACCCTCGCTGAGAATAATCCCGGGCTGTTCTTGAACCCTTGTGGGAGTCGACAAAATTGACACTGGGTCCCCATTATTGGGAAAGCTGTTAAGTACCTGCTTTTAGGTGCTATATTTTGAAGAAAAAAAACATTTGAGATATCCAATGTGGTTTTATATTTTTTACGCACAATGTTATTCATTAATGCTGTACTATGTGCATTTTGCACTGCAAATGTTTTAGAACAAGTGTTTAAGTGTCTGTAATCCAAAACTAGACGATATGTATTGTCTGGTTTGGAGACAGGAAACAAAGGATTGCTCATTGAAGAGGTGCATGTTTCAATCACCCCTTGGTATTCAAGTTAATCTAAGATCTCCCTGACCTGTTTTTTAGCTTCTTGCTTTATTGGGTACTGGCTTTGTGCAGTAGGTTCATTTTTTAGATGTATTTTATGGTGAGGTGAGTCCTCATCCCATCCTACATGATTTTTGTATAATGCTGGGGCCAGGGCAACTGCCCATTTCCTGGCATAAGTATATTTTAGGTGAATTGGAATATTGTTGGAGAAGGCTGGCATAATAATGTCCTCACCATGTGGGCACTCCCTGACGAATTGTGGTGGCCAGTCTTTTTCTGCTAGAAGTATATCATAACCCCTTGAAAGTTTTTCCCAAAAGAGTGTTTTCACCTTTCTTGGTATGTCTCCCTCCATTCGGAGTGTTATTTCATATAACTTGTGTGGAGTACTAACCCTGGTGTCTACAGTCTCAACTGTGATGTACTCATTCAAGTCCTCTATCTCCAGAAGTTCCTTCAGGTTCTGGCGAGCTATTGTGACTTCTGCCGCACTGTCCAGCATTGTCTGAGCCCATTCTCCGTTCTTGAGTTGTGTTCTCAGTATCCTCGGCATGTCTGATCTTCAGACCTGCTACCTTCTTTTTTGAGAATTGAGGTTTTGATTTTTTCGGAACGTGTTTGTCGTCTTTTGATTTCACGCGTTCTTCTCTATGTTCTGACCGTCCTCTTCTTTCCGATGTCTGTGACGAGATCTGAAAGGTACGAGAGGAATGTGTATCAGTATCTTGATACCTGTCAGGTTTTTTTAAATTATCCCTATTCCTGAGGTTATACCTCCTTTCAGAGGGCTCCTTTTGAGGAGACCTACCTCAGGATTGAGAACGTTTCTCTTTTGAATTTTGTTTATTAGTTACCCACTTCTTTTTAGAAGATGTAGGAGTTTGTTTAATAGAGTCCTTCTCAGGACTTTCAGATAGTTTTGGCTTCAATGGTCTTCCACCCAAACTATCTCTGCCTAATTCTGCATAAGATTGTTCTATTATTCTGGGTAGTTCTGTTTGATGTTCTGTAACATCGAATTCCCTTAATCGTTGGCGGATCGCCACTGCTGCTGCCTCCCCTTTAATATTAGATAATATTATTGTTGAGACCTGGTCGAAATTTTTCAGTAATTTCATACCTAAATTCAGAGCAGGCTCTGCCCCGTATTCGTTTTGAATTTGTTTCAGGACATCTGGTATTACTGTGATTGACGGAACACCATGTGTTTTAGTATAGATGGCAGCAAAGACTGAGGCCCAAGTGGTGCAGTCTTCCAGTTGTGGTGTGATCCCCATTGGTAAACAGATTGTTAGGATTCTGTGTTTCTCATAAGGGCTAGTATTAGGAAATACTGCTTCGATTTGAGTAATTTTTTGAGCTATCCAGAACGGAATTTGCTCACGTTTTGTTGGCCTTTTACCCATGACTGAGTATAGAGTCTGTGGTGTAATTTTTAGTGTATTCCCCTGTTGAGGGGTTTGATTTGGAATGGTTAATGGTGGTTGGACTGTGAAAGTCCGCATGACATATTGGACCAATTGTCTGTAAATTTTTATTAACTCTGTAAGTTGAGTAAGTAATTCCTCATCTGACATTATATCGATGTCAGGATGAGGTGTGTAGCCGGCTAGAATCGGACATTGTTGCTCCTGGTCTACCTAGTGGACCGAGCCTGGTAATGTTTTTGTGATGTTTTAAGGCGCCTTTAAACCAGAGCTGATGCTCCTGGTATGTTAGTGGAATTTCAATATCCTCGAAAGGAATATATTCCTCTGGTGGTTCATCTTCTTTGTAGAAGTGAAACAGTTTTGTTACTGAATTTGATTCAGGGAATACTATCCATGAATAGAATACCTCTGTCTGAAAAGATTCGTGTGCCTCTATCACGAAAACTGCTCTACCGCCTCTTGGTGGTAGGCCGTGTTTTATAAGTTTTAGAGTGATGGCTCTTCTTAAGTTTGGATGGATGTCTATAACACCCTCCTCGGTTTCATTTAAACCTGTAAAGTTAAAAGCTGTTACGACTGGGTCAGCCGCAGCTACACCGTTCCCGGTGTTATTGTACCCGTGTATGGACATTTGTTTTTTGAAAAATGTAGAACAAGTTTCAAGGAAACAAAACGATAAGGTGCACATATTTTGGAACACTGTATCCTTCAACGTTGAACAAACCAAGCAACTAATATATAGGGTTTTTGTCCTATTTAGTTTTGGCGGATATTTAACCCTACCCAC
This sequence comes from Calotriton arnoldi, assembly GCA_963921515.1. Lineage (NCBI taxonomy): Eukaryota > Metazoa > Chordata > Amphibia > Caudata > Salamandridae > Calotriton > Calotriton arnoldi. The sequence continues at coordinate 1,058,633 of CAWUFW010006133.1, read as the reverse complement.
TCCAGATGTCTTATGGAGTATGTGAGTAGGGGTCTCTGAGAGAAAAGCACGACTGAGTTGCTCAGTATCTAGCGTTAAATGACTGCCTTACCAAACGTTTGGGCATCATGTAGTGTAGTTCCTATTTCCCTAATAGGCTCTGCGCATTGGAATAATATAACCTATAGGCTTGACATAGGACTGAGGTCGGTATGTCCCTATCGAGTATATTAAACTTAATTACTTGTGCCAGCTAGCTCAGAGGCCACTAGAAACTCCTTGAGAACAAGAAGGGAGTAGTTTCTGGCAACCGCATAAACATGACCACTTTGTTTCCCTTTAGAATCGGAACACATCTCAGAATCGTGGAAACAATAGATAACAGTTTCAATAGATAACAGTCAATCGTGCATGCTTAGTTTCTACAGAGTTACACAGAAATGAAAGACGGGCGTTTCAATAAAGAGGTTTTATTGAACAGTCTTGTTTCTCGTGTAAGAGATATGTGCTGTTATGATCACAAGACAGTATGCAAGATAAATAATGTACAGCGTAAGCAGTAGAAATAAATAATACTGCACTAGCATTATCTTTTAGCATATATTTACGTACATAAATAACATGAGCTAAAAATGCGAGTACTCATACGATTCGTCTCTAAGCTAGTTCTACCCCAATGTACCTAACCTAGTCTAGGTGTAGGGAAAGGTAAGAAGTAGGTGGAGTATTCTCTAGTATGGTATACTAGGAGTATGTTAAGTCTAGTATGCCAAGAGTCCCTCTAGGTTCTAGTCAGCTCCATACCTTGAGAATGAGAGAGGTGGGAATCTCTTTCCGGACTCGAACTCTAACACCCCGCGAAGGGAGTCAGAACACTGGAAGCTGGATTCTTCTGCGTGCAGGAATGACAGCGTCTTCTCAGTGCGTCAGGCCGGTATACGGGCTCCTCTGAAGTCGAGGTCTCCTCTAACTTGCTTGGGCAAGGGAAGGTATATTTATACCTGATAGGTGCCTTGGAATTTTAGCATTAATGTGAAGTCGGACAGAGGAAGACGTCAGGAATGAACCCTTAAGGTATAACGGTTCATACATAATAGATGAGTTCTTGGAGAAATCAATAGTCCTGTGCTAGGGGAGCTCCCGAGAGCTTAAGGGTCTGGTTTCTAAGAACTCGTTGACGTTAGGGTGGAAGGATGTCGGTGACCATGCCTGTATTTGGAGTGCACGGTTAATGCCTAAATAAGGACTGGGATTCTATGCCTATATAAGGGCAATGCGAATTGTGCCTATATAAGGACATGTTTCAGGAAAACCTATATACGGACACCTAAAGCGGAATACAACAACAGCAGTACCAAAGAAATTTCCACTCAAGTACTCCTACAAGTTAGATGCACAAAACATTCCATATACTCAGATTCCTGGAGTGGGGGATAGAGTAATACCAAATATGGATCGTAGGCAAGGCTTAATTCTAGCAGCACATGAGAGTTTGGGCTCTGCGCATACAGGCGTTACAGCGACTATTTCTTTATTGAAACAGCACTGCTGGTGGCCAGGGTTAACAAAGCAGACCAAAGACTATGTCTTAAAGTGCGACATCTGCCAGCAGATGAAGGGCTCCACCGTAACACACCCTGCGCAGACACCATTACTAAAATCAGACAAACCTCTCGCATGTGTGTATTTGGACCACTGCGGACCCCTACAATCTGATGGGGCCAAGAAATATATCATGGTTGCAGTGGATTCCTGCTCTAGATTCCTATGGGTTTGGCCTCAGTGCTCGGCTGACGCTCGAACTGTTATAAAAAATGTGCGAGTCTTTATCGGCACATACGCAGTTGGCACGTTACATTCTGACCGTGGCCTGGCGTTTAGCTCTTGGGCTTACAAAGAGGCCATGGAAGGAATGGGCGTAGCATTGCGGTACTCCTCTCCATACCATCCTGAGGGAAATTCTGTTGTGGAGAGGAAAAACCGGGACTTAAAGCAATCTTTAACAGCTAGGGTATTAGGCAAAGGCGGTAGATGGGTCGATCACCTTTATGGGGTCCAAAAAGCAATAAACAATCAGCCAAGAAGCTCTCTAGGGGGTGTCACTCCTTACGAGGTCCTATTTGGGACAAGAATGTGGGTACCTGATCTTGATTGTGAAGGCACAGTGGCGGATGAAAAACCATTTAATATCCATGATCGTTTGGCTGTTTTACAGGATCTAAATGTATCCAGGACACAACAAAGCAACGTCCACTTAAAACAGACCGCCACTGAGGAAGTCAAGGCAGTAACGGCAAGACCTGTCTGGATCCCAAAAGTCGGGGATCTGGTCAGAGAGAAGATTGCAGACAAGAAAGAATTCGGGCCATCCTAGAGAGCAGCTGTACCGGTCCTAGCAATCCAAGGCACAAGAACTGTACTTCTGCCGCCTCTTGCCGGGAAAAAAGAGAACAGATTTGTCTCAATTGACTTAATAAAACCACACTATGTGGCCGATACTAAACAGTAAGCCTCGTGGACTCCACAGTAGCAGACACCCTCCTCTCGCTACAATCCAAGAAGTCTACGTCAACATGCCTCGTCAAGAGCAAAATCCAATTTCAACAAATCTCGATGCAATTCCAACAATTGATCGAACTGCTTCTGGCTATTTCATGAACTTTGATACGTTTTCACTGGATCCAAGTGAGCCGGAAACGACGCCAGCCAAAAAATCACACAAACAGAAACTCATTGACTTCTTGAACTTTTTTAGAAAGACTTACCTGGTGTCACCTTGGATTGAACTATGGTATATCACTGGGATTTTCTTTTTTCTTTTCTGGTTAGGTTTAATAATAACTTTTAGTATGCTTATTAATGGACGATACCTCCAGCAGAGCTCGACAGCCCAAAGAGTCAATTTGATTTTAAAACCACACCAGTCTTCACATCGTGAACGAAGAGACTTGTCTTCAGTGAACATCACAGCAGTTCCTATACCGGACGGTATAGTATGGGACAAAATTGATTATGATGTATTCGGTCCGACTGAACTTTTAAAGCTTAAACATATATTTAAAATTTCTTTAAGTGATATCATTACCTCCAGTACATTTTCTGATGATTGGGACACTGAAACTGTGAATAATTTAATGTCTGATTTAGAAAGAACTGCAGCATTTCTGAACAATGATATGTTAGAAGGTACTTCGGACTATGATACATTGTACTGTTATCAACACTATGGTCATCATTTCTTGTACAAATCTATAACACCTAGAAATATATTTGAATACCACCAGTGGGAACACTGCCCAACTCCTCAAAAGGTAGTTCGCAAACTTTTGCACAGAAATTCACATACTTTTCAGGGTTCAACACATCTGACCCGAAATCATTTTATTACAAAGTGGCGACAACATCAGCACAGAAAATTATGTTGACGAATACCAAACAGATTTTGGCTTCTTCATCTTTGCTCTTTACTAAAAGTTGAAAATTAATGCATTCCTGTGAATCATTGAGCTGTTATGACATCATTATGTAAATAACTCTCTGGGTTACCCCTCCTCTCTGGTCTTATTCTGATTGCTAATAACACAGAATGGTGATGGGGTTCGACGTAACTTACACCATCCTTTTTAACCCTGGGCGTAGTTCGCGAAGTAGCGCTTCGCGAAGCTACGCAAAGTGAAGTTCGCACTACGCGAGCTTCGCGTAGCACTACGCGAGCTTCGCGTAGCACTACGCGAACTGCGTAGTGCGTGTTCGCAATGATTACACAGTGCCGGATGCTTGTCCGCACTGTGCAATCATTGAAAACGGCATCTTGCACAGTGCGAGCTGTCTTTTACTGCCGCTCGAGTAGATTTTTACTCGAGCGGCAGCTTTCTCAACGCAGACTGGTAGTTTCTCATCGCGAGCGGTCGCGAGCATACGCGACCACTCGCAATGAGAAACCTGACCTCCCCGCGTTGAGAATCTCGCCGGGAGGTTTATTTTCCACGGTCGCGATCGGCAACTTGTGTCGCTGATCGCGAACGAGGAAAAAGTCTCGCCGGGATGTCATTTTGCTTGCTCGCGGTCGCCAACTTGACGTTGAGGACCGCGAGCAAGCAAAAAATGACCGCTGCACTACGCTACGCTACGCTACGCGTGTTTGCACTGTGCTACGTGCAATTCGCGTTGTGCGAAGTAGCGCAAACTTCGCAAACTACGCGAGCATAGCGTAGTTTTCCACCCAGGCCTAATCCTTTTGCCATAACACATCTGTAGTATACATCAACACGGATTAATGCCTCTGATTTTTATGTAGCGGTTTCCTACTATTACTCATTTGTCTTTATAACTTTCCCAGGATAACAACAGTCAACATCTGGCAAACACTTTTCTTTTTTATACTATTTATTGGGTGATACCCAGTTCTCCATACTATGAGATCGAGGCAAATGTTTTCGAATATGTGTCTTGGATACAGTCACTTTGTGACCATGGCACTATAACATTCAATGTGTGGAATAGGATCCATAGTTCTCAAATATTGGTTTTACTGTTATAACCATGTTAACAAAATCTCGGCCAATCCACACAATAGATTGTATTGTCCAAAAGAGATGGTGCTGAGTAGTATTTTCGGGACCAAAGGATATATGTATTTCTGTAGCCGACCATCTTTTTCGGACCTCAGCTACCTCAAAGTTCGTCTCTTAGACATAGCGGTAAACACATTATGACCGCTGATAATTTTATATATATATTGAATATGTTTAATTTTACTGCTTTTTATTGATATATTCCTTAGAGACTTACTCCATATTATGGAGTACTATGGTATATAGTGTCTAAGAAAGATGGTACTGATTAGTATTTTCTGGACCAAATAGTAAATACATATTTGGTGTCAGCAGGAATTTTCGCTAAACTGCATGTTGGGACTTGAATTACTTGAAGGTACGCCTTTCAGGCATAGCGGTTAACACAAGATGGCCGCCGTTATTTTTAATTTTTATATTGCGAACACATCATATCTTTGTGTTTATTGATGCATTCCTTAGAGATTCATTTTGATCTGGTATCTCTTTGAGACACGATTTAGGGTAGTTATTTATTTAGTTCACTTTCATATTTTATGTTGAATCGGACTATTCCACCTATTTTAAGGTGGCGTCCATTTTTGCATAGTGAAACCGACAATGGGGGCTATGGGTCACATGACTTTCACGTGTTCCCAAGTCATGTGCCACTCTAGATAGAATGATTTAAAACAAGATGGCCATGGGTACTATTTCACTTACTTTGCGGGCGAATACTTCGCCACTGCTTCGGGAGACACTCGTGCGTAGGAGGTGAGTTTTACGAGGTGCCGTTTTTTAGATGACGGAATTTCCATTCACAGCATGTAGCGAATTTCATTTGGGTTTGCATTTTGGTATTAGGTACGAACTTATCAGGGTTTTGCCTCGCGTTTTGGTCAAGAGGCTGCTGTGCTTTGTATCCATTTTTGCTCATGGATCCTCCTTGCTCGCTGCCTCAGGATAGAGCCAGGACACCCTTGGGTAATCGCCGCGCTTTATAAAAGTTATTAACATAACATAACATAACATAACATAACATGGATAACACTGACAATAATTCACCGTTTTGAACTTTCACCACAACATTTACGGTGAGTGTATGCGTGTCAACTAGGGCTACAGCAATTTGGTTGGATTATTCAGCATGCAGTTCTAACCACTCATTTGTATTAATTTAGTACGTCATTTTAGAAGCACAGGGCTTCCTATTTTGAAATTTTGGAACTCTTCATTGATTTGTGTTGCATATCACAGCTGTTGCCTTTGGGTCAGTGCTTTGGGCAGTGATATAGAACACTGTCTGCTTTTATTCCGCATTGATATTGCGCATGACATAGCTATATGGCCACATATTTGTTATCAACTTATGTTTTACATTGGTCATTGCCCCATTTAGCATATTCACTTTAGGTTTCGAATGCTACTGAAAGGGTCAGTCACTTTGGGTCTCATACATAATATTTTTTGTCATATAACATCTACCTATTTACACCAGATTACTTATGAATGTCACCAAGTACATGATCACAGTGTGACATTCCGGTCAAGCAATATATCTAGTCGTAATAAGTTGCTCACTTTTTTGAGAGGGTTATTATACATTGTTTCGTCGTTCAGGCTCTTTCATAATAAAGTGTTCCTGATTCTGCTGAATATGTCTGGTTGTAGGTTATCTACCGTGACGGTTGCCTAGTTGCTTTGTGGATTTCTCGTCTCATTTCCGAGCTAAATTCTATGTGGGTTGCATATATATATATGCTCCAACCCTTCCATGTGAGGATGTCGTGTATGAATTTCCAAACAGGTCTGATAGACCCTCACAGGTTTCTCGCCATTGCATGTTCTATTTAGAACCATATGTGGTTGTCATTGTGCATATGTTTGTTTTTAAGATATATAGTTTCAAATTTCTTTTTCTTATATAACTAGACCATAGGGTCCCTCCTATAAACATTTTGGGCTTCGGAATACTTCACCGGATGCACCATTTGGACAGCGCTCCATTGGATTACCTTGCTTCATTATTTCCCATATTGGTGGGTCTTTTTTAGAGTATTCAATTAAAGACTTACACATCTGGGTGTTGGGTGTCGTGACATCTCAGTCAAATTCTGGGCATATTTGGAATTTTTCGTGTTACAAAAAGAAAAGATTCCATGGCTGGTGTCCATGCCATTTTCTTTTCTTCTCTTCTTTATTTTTTCTGCTTATACACAAAACTATGGTCCTGGTTGCACTTCTTTTTTCTTCTTTTTCTTCAGTTTTCCTTGAGGACTCAAACACGGGTGATCTTTGGATTGTACAATATCTAATTTTCCAGCCTTGAAAAAGTCTGAGTACAGACGAAACACGTGTCGGCTAAAATCGTGTGCTGGGAATCTATAAGAAATCAATAAAGAAAAGGATTTATCAACTGGTGACGCTTCTGGACTAATTCAAATGTTCCATATATAACTTGTTGAATTTGAGTGTTTACATGTGCTCAGAAATTTATTGGTTTTTCTTGAATTTGTCCAATATTGTTCTTGGATTGGTATACTTGGTAATGGGTGTGCTGTATCAGCTTCTTTCTTTTGTGTATTAATATGCATGTTATTTTGTAGCGTGCTGACAACACCTCTAGGTAGTAGGTGTACGAGGCAACCTTAGCACCCCGGTGTAATTACAGCAACATAATTATTCACGCTCAATACTGTTATTCACAGATACGTTGTCCTATTGATATGCGGTTCTTTCCCTCATAGGGAACACTACTACCTACCTGTTCTTCTTGTACCAAACAGATTTACTCTGCTTCCTTTATGGCCCAGTTGTCTACACAGGGTTTTGACCTATGGAAGGACACTATAGATTCAAAATCAATCTGGGGTTCTAGGGACTGGCAGGTCCAGGGAACGGAAGCGCTTTTTAGAGCATGCCTCATTCCACAGCAGATAATATTTCTGAATGAAACTGTGCAACAGACATCCTGTCTTGGACTAGCCAAGAACAAGGAAATGAACACACCTGGGTTTCTGACACCATCAAAGATGGGTGGGGGGCAGAATTCGACTACACATGGGGTAAGATTAGATGACATTCTCGAGTACAACAGGTCAGATCCCAATTGGACAGAATGGCTGATTTGGCCCATTGACACAGACACATGTCAACAGAGATTCCTATGGATAACCGAGGGGTTTAGTATCAATAGGCCAGATACACGCTATGTACAAAGACAACACCCAGGGGTAGTGACATCCTATAGTGTTGGGAAGTTGTGCCTTGATTGGCTAGAAACCTCAACACTCACAGAAGTGAAACATCACTTGACCTTACTCACACCTGATGTGGACCTTAGGGATTTCTTGTCAGGCCCAAGGAAAACACGTCAGAAACATTTCATATATGCTGGCATTTATGAATATTATTATGAAAACTGGAAAATATCCCAACAGGAGGCCGCAGAAAGAATACGGGAAATTGACCGTATTAACTTAGAGAAGGCATTAGCTGTAGTGGATAATGGGTTTACAACTTTGACCTCCTGAATGTACTCCCTGGGCAACATTGTGTCTTCGGCAATCGACATATTAGAACAAGATATGGTCTTGTTACAACATGGGCAATCTCAGCTACGTTCTATTATGATGTTAAGCTGGACGCTGCAATCTTTGCGTGCAGGCTATGTGCCCTGGCATTTTATAAACACCACGTCTCTGTTTTCAGAATACAATCTAACGGATAAACAGACAGAAATGGCACAGAGGGGAGCCAAATATACAATGCTGCGTATTGAGAAACTGGAAAGGTTACCATTCACTGTAGCCGAATCACCATCAACCGAATGGCTAATTCATGGCCATATTATTCTGCCGGTCACTACGTTTCAGTTTCAATATTGCCTTGAGCAAAGGCAGGCAGGCAAATATGAAAAAATGGGAAAGGGGTACATTAAGGAATCTTGGGAGTTACCATATAGATATCGATGCCGGAATGGGGATCGAGAAGTGTATCTGAGTGGTACAAACTGCAAGAACGCTTTAAGCGGTTCTCTCATGTGTCAGGATATTTCTCTACACGGAGCATGTAGTGGTTTGGTAGCGAACTTATCTTGTCACATGTCAGGGACCCCAGCGGCCATGATCACGCCGGTTTTGCAGCTGCTCTCGAATGGGAGTTACTTAATGCTAAATGATCAAGGTTGCTGTGGGATGCTTCCGGGCGTCGCCTATCTGGTCACTGTTAACTCCAGGGTTACTTGCTGTATGCAAGTATTGTTTCCACCACTGAACACAGTCAGGGAGGTGCCGTTATGGCCTTCGTTGAATGTTTCCTTTATAAAATTTGATACTTTGAGCAGACTGAAAGCCATGCTTTTCAGCAATCCGTGCCCTTAACCTCCACTCGAGAAATCTTTGAACTTCAAGTTGCAAGGACCTCGACTGAGATACAAGCGCTTATACGTACAAACTGCCCCTTTAATTTCACAGAAATGGTGGGTCGTATCTTTAACATGTCTGATACGAGCGGTATTGTACACCTATTTAAGACCATAGGGTCAGGACTATTAAGCAACTTTCAGACAGTCCTCGGAGTAATCCCAAATTTTATACACTCCGTATTGGGAAGCGTCTTTGGAGGTCTCCTGCTTATCCTGTTCCTAATTGCAGGAGTCCTGATTGTAATATTACTGCTACGCAATGGACTGCCCCATTTCCGAGGAATTGGCGAACACGCTCATGGAACGGAAATATTGTGAACACATGGTTCAGCTTCTGGGCATACCTTGCCTAAGAGAACTGAACGCCTCTTGGTTTCTATCATTTAGACCAGTCTGGGTGGACTGCATCTTACCTGTTCTTCGATGCCTGTTTTGCAGAGAAGAATGCACGTTGGATCTCTGTCTAACGTTTCCTTCAGATACGCCTCCGGACATGGATGCTATGCTGGACCCCCTAAAGGTCCATGCTCTGCGTTGTCCCCAGCGTTTTCCAATTCTGATGAATGCATTCTTGAGAATCCACAGGTGCCGTTTGCTCCTGCTGGGTTAGGTGGCTCCTCCACAGGCACCGAGGTAACAACTGCCGCACAAGCTGCCGCAGCAATGACTGTTGGCAGTGCGGAATTCCATCTATGTGCGATTGACGTTCTCTGTGAAGCGTTGGATTTGTCGTCTGCATTAGCTAACACCGATTATGCTGTATCTCTAAGCCAGGACACTTAATCTTGAATTGGCTCATCGCGTCCTGGGAAAGAATTCGTCTTCTCCACTTCGTTTCATAAACAAACGAACTAAATTTGGAACATTTCCTCAATTGACACTTTCACTTGAGAAAGAGTGGCTTTCTTCTGCTTGTAGTAATGCAACTTTTATAAATGAGACTGAATTGACTTTTTCAAGTGGCAACTAAAGACTAGCTGATTTTTAACATTTTTTTAACATTTTTATTGTCCTTTTAGCTGTTTTTAAGAAATAATTTTAAATTGTCCAGATTTTATGTATAGTCATTGTCATACAATTCGAAAGTGGAGTGGGTGTTATGTTTCGTATATAGGCCCTAATGTAGACCCGTTCATATATGCCATAATGTAGAAATACTCATATATGCCCTATTATGGTCATACTCGTATATGCCCTATTATGGTCATAATCGTATATGCCCTATTATAGTCATGATCTCCTATGCCCTAATATAGGCATGATCTTTCACCTACATTAGTTCCCTACAGTACACAACAAACTCTGAGGGTTGAACGTTATCTAGTCTGTGGTTAGAACACGGCATTGTCTTTCCCGAACACAGGCCTACAATGTACTCATAAATTATGCATGAGCATTCACCAGCTACATCTCCCGCATAATATGTATGTACAAAGTTCACCCCTGACGTCTTCCTCATGTCTAACAAAGACCAATACAAACCATACTGAGGGACGAGACACTTTAGGGTATAAATATACCACATCTTGCCATGGTAAGATAGAGGGAACCGAGACTTCCATGCTGACACACTGACCAGAGACGCTGAGGCTCCTGCATGCAGTCGCTCCAGCTGACAGCGGTCTAACACAGCCATTGCGGGGTGTCCAACTCGAGACCAGGACGGGGTCCCACACTCTCTCTATTCAGGTATGGGGGTTTGACCAAATCCTAGAGGGATTCTTGGCTCTTAGGCTTTTAGACCTACACATATGCTAGGTACACTCAAGTACATCTAGTTAGGCATCATAGGAGTACGCGCACTTTCATAATGCTCCTTATATTCATTTATGTATTCATGATTATTGCAATATGGTAGAACTATTCTATCCCTTCACTTTTATTGAACTGCTGATAATATATCTCTGCTATTGTCTGCTGGTTGCTGCAGCACATATATTTTACACTAGAATAACAACTGTTCAATAAATACTTATTGAAATGCCCAGGCTGTTTATTTTGTGTAACTCTCTGAGACAAACCGAATAAGTAAGCACAAGTGACTGAGCGAAAAGTAGTACATTGTTTCACGATTCTGAGGAATTAGGGTTGTCATGATCTAAGGTTGCCAGGAACTAATCTCTCCCGAAAAGAGGAGATTCTAGTGGCACTGTGAGCTAGCTAATGCAAATCCGGCTAACATACGCGATGGGGGTGCACAGAATCAGTCTAACACCAAGCCCACGGTTTATGTTATCCAAACGCGCAGGTCCTGCAGGGGTACTATAGGAACTACACGACACAAGGGCTGATGTACTAAGGCAGGTTAAAGGTACAATTGTAAGAGTTAGTATAGTGATAGTAGGGTAAGCAGACACAAACACACTTGGGTATGGTAGGGTTAGAGGTACCAAGGTATAGGCAGGAGTAAGGTGATAGGTTATAGAAAGAGATAAAGGGCCAGAGTAGAAGTCGGGCTTGAGGTACTATGATGTAGGTAGGGGTAGAAATGCTAAAGTATAAGCAGGAGTTGAGACACTAAGGCACAGCCAGTGGGTTAGCTGCTAGTGCAGATGTATAAATGTAAGTAAAACTGTAAAGGAAGGTGTACTAGTATTAGGAGACAGCAGGAGTTGAGGTTTAATGGTACAGGTAGGTGTAGAGATAATGGAATAAAGACTATGGAAGAGGAAGTAGGGTGGTGGTAAAGGAATGCAGGTATAAATAGGAGGTAGAGGCTGATGCTATACTAACTTGATAACATGCAGCGGCAGATGTAGGCGTACAAGCATATGGTTATGTATAGAGGTACTGGAGCTTAGAAAGGGATGGAGGTACATGGATATGAGCAGACGTAATAGCGTATTGGTAGGGTTAAAGATACAAGGGTGTAGGCATGGGTGAACGTACCAGCATGTATTTAGAGGTAGAGGTAGTCGGGCATATTCGCAGTAAAGAAGAGAGGTAAATAAAAACAGCCAAGGTACAGGAAGAACGACAAACAGAATAAAAGAAAGAAAGTAAACGGGAGGGGTAAGAAGAAGGATACCCAAGGAAGTTAAAGAGAAAGATGGAGTTTATGTGATCCATTAAAATAGAGAGACTGCATGACTTTTTTCGAATGAAGAACATTCACCAGAATGGAATCAGCACTCTGGCAATGCCATTAGAAAAACAAATGTAGAAACAGGTTTTTTGGTCTCTCCGCAAAAGATTTACTTAAATAGTTTTCCGCCACCTTAGTAGCACCATCTCTTTATAGATTTTGAACCATTCCTTTGCGGACTTTTCACAATAGAGTTTGCCCTTTGAAATGAAGTTCCTTAGTTGTACAGATTTCTCTTTATGTAGCTAGTCACACATGTGCATGCCGGGCCTCAGCAAAGCTTGCTGCCACCAAAAACTCATGTGCAAGTTGGACTGACAAAATAGAGGTATTAAGTTCTAGGAAGATACCATTAGCCAGGTGTCTGCAAGACACCAAGACATGGGAAATGAAGGCTGAGATCTAAGACCTGCTAAGCTAGCAACCAAGTATCAAGCCTATCTGGGTTATGGGTAAGGTCATGACATTTCTACAGCCCTCACAGTTAAGAGTCCGACTCAACAGCTTACTGGAGCATATCGTCGGGTCAGCATATTCAACATCATTGATGGAAACTATGCCAAGCTATTAAAAGGGATGAGATGGGAACCCTTCAAATGATATTATATGTGGAGTGTGATTAACGTGGCCCAGTATTTGTTTTTTACTTCTTCTGTTTGTGCTTCTTCTATAATGCCCAGAACCTCACTTCTCCTGCAACACTGCCCTTCATCCCGTGTTTAAAACTAAAATCTTACAAAGAATTGAAACCTGAAAATGATAGGAAACTGCTGACTAGGAGGAGTCACAGGATGCAATGGGGATAAGGGGTTCAGAAATATAGCCCTAAAACAGGGGTGGGCATAATTTTTTACTCCGCTGGCAGAATTGGAGGAATTTAGTAATTCTAATCTGCGGAATTAATATGCAGCACTGCTCCTGCCAGTGCAGGCTGACTATTTAGACTACAATTCCTGGGACGCATTGCTGCTGTCACCACGCAGGAGCAAGCGGAGACTTTACCTTTGGTCCTTTTGCTTTCCTGGGTAATACTCATAACAGCACCCCAGGCTCTCCTACGGCATCAGCAGTACCGGAAGAAGGGTCTCACAATGCCAAGAAGCATTTTCTCTTCCACAAACAGTGGGTAGGCATGGAGGGTGCATCCTGCCCTGTTCTGTCCGCTAGCTCCTCGAGCCCCTCTGCTAGTCCCATGCCTCTGCCTGAGCTGGGGAAGAGCATTCCAGGGAAGCCAGAGGCTAAGCCCTTGGAGGGCAAGATGTGACCTAGCACCCTGGAGGAGCACAAGGGGCAGAGCAAGGTGTTGCGGACAGGCATGTTACTGAGGAGCCTGTTGGAGTCAAACGAAGTGCCCTCCAACATTCTGTTGGGGCCTCTGGGATGTGGCAAGGTGAGTTTGTACCTTTATCTTCTTTACAGTCATTTTGCCAAGGTTTTAAAAATGTAGGTATTTAGGTTTGGGCTAATACCTCTCAATTTGCATATTTCAATCCAAATATTTAAAAGCTGATATTTTTTTTAAAACACTAACGTTCATCAGTTTGCATTTTTAAATGTATTTTTTTAAACACTAAGGGGCATATTTACAAGCCCTTTGCGCCACTTTTGCGCCGCCGTTGCGTCACGCATGTGACGCAGCGGCGACGCAAACCATGCACCGCGTTGCGCTATATTTACAACGTGACGCATCTAGGGAGATGCGTCACGTAGTAAACCCCTGCGCCACATGAAACCTGCGTCAGGTTTCATGTGGGCGTACCCGGCGCAGGGGGCGTTCCGGCGCAGGAACGCCTCGGAAAAGTGACGTAGTGAAATCTACAAGATTTCACGCAGTCACTTTTCGAGCGCTGGTGCGTCAAATCCTTACGCCTGCTTCAAGCAGGCGTAAGGATTGACGCACCATGTTAGGGATAGGAAGGTTGGAACAGTGCTGGAGTTGCGTCGCGCTTGCGACACTACTTCAGCACTGCGCCAACCTTCCGCCGGCAGATGCGTCACGCATCTGCTTATCCTTGCGCCACGATGCGCCGCATTGTAAATGCGGCGCATCGGACGTGGCGCAAGGGTAAACTTGCGTGACGCATTTTCCTGGCGCATCCCTGCTGATATGCAGGGATGCGCCAGGAACGTAAATATGCTCCCTAAATGCAAACTGTCGTTTGCCTTTAATTTGTTTTTTCAAGCTCTAATAATGCTACATGCTTTGGGGCATATTCTCAAGGACTTATCGCCGATTTATCGGCACTTTAGCGCCGCAAAAGTGGCGATAGACATATCGCCCCATTCACAAGCCGGTGCAAACTGCCGACATCGCCAGTTTTCCTGCGATAGCAACCGCAAAAAACATCGCCACGGATGAGTGCGACAACTAACGCTAATGATATGCAGAGTAGGCGTTCCCGTGCAAAAACACACGAAAACACCACTTCGCGAGATTCTCAACGACGAGTCAGATCTGCGATGCGAAACAAGAACAGGCGATAAGGCGCGTTAGCAGCAGGGATTTAACACCTGCCTTTTGCTGGTGTTAAGCAGGACTACTACCTGCAGTATGAAAGGAAGCCCAGCCCAGAGCCACATCTGAAGACCAACAGATGCCATGGAGCTACTGATCATGCAGCTCGGAGAACCAAGAGGGCCACAACACCCACCGCCACCACTCCCAGGCCCCCCCCTGGATTACCTCCTAGGCAGTGCAGGACAGCGGACGACCCTAACACGCACCAGCCCCAGAGACTCAACGCCAGAGGAAGCCATTGGCCAACACAGGCTCAAAAGGACAACCATCCTCCGCATCCTGACCCACATTGCCCACAGGCTGACGGTACCAACACAGCGGACAACCTACACCCCCCGCAGACAAAGTTGCTGGCTGTGATGCACCTGTTGGCCCCTGGTACCTCCCAACCAACAATTGCCAGAGTCGGAGGAGTCTCACAGCCAGCCCCATCAAACTCCCTCACACATGTCATGGATGCATGTTCACAAAAGCAACGACGGGCCCCTGTATCCGCACCACACGATAGTTCCAATTCGTAGTGTACCTGCGCAACCAACCCCAATGCCAGCCGTGCTAGATGCCTCCGTGCCCCAGACCCAAGATCGTAGTAACCGAAATGTGGGTGCACCAGGTCATGAAGTCCAGTAGTCAACAGTAGTGTAAAAACAGAACTTTATTACAAATACACAAACAAACAAAACAAAAAGCTCAGCCAACGCGTTCCATTCCCAACAGGGAACTTCAATAGGGCAATGTGTCTTCAGAAACCTGTGGGAGAAATGGTGACAATTGTCAAACTTCTGTATAGTCACATGCCTAATCTGGTACAGTGTACTGCACTTGGACAAACCGGAATGCTCACAGGCATGATAAATCATGCATGAGAAGACCGTAACAGAAGTTCATGTGGCCGTAACCATCGTAGGAATGAAGAGGAAGGTAACAACCACACGAACTGCTGTTACAGTCACATCATGCAGGACTCATCATACCTGAAAGCATCACGGTGTGTCTCAGCTCGATACCCCTGCCCCTCACTCCCGACACACT
The DNA here is from genome assembly GCA_963921515.1 of Calotriton arnoldi. NCBI lineage: Eukaryota > Metazoa > Chordata > Amphibia > Caudata > Salamandridae > Calotriton > Calotriton arnoldi. The sequence continues at coordinate 1,043,040 of CAWUFW010006133.1, read as the reverse complement.
GCACAGGAACATCTTGAGACCACGCAAGGGAACTATGCCATAGCTGGCGTCACGCACGTGTTGGGGGCAGTTCACAGCACACATGTACGACTTGTGCCCCCTGCCGACACTGCACACAATCACCGCAACAGGAACCACACGCATGCCATCAATGTGCATACAAAAGTTGACCACCGTAGCCTGTCCACCAATGTCGTCGCAAACTCCCCAGACAGTGTGCATGATTCCCATATGTCCGCAAGTCCGCCACCAACCAGCGCTTTGAGGATGGCCCCCATGGACATGCACTGCCCATCGGCAAGTACCAACTGAACACACCACACACCTCAACTCCACAATCCCCCAACTCACAACTGTGGGAATGCACACGTCACAAATCCACCACCAAAGTGACTACTGCATGTGTCTCAGTCTCCGCCACAACCGGTCCATAGGCCTACACACACGTGGCCGACCACCTCCAACGGGCACATTCACACTGGAGACGAGGTGGCGATGTCCCAAACCAACCCGCGCACATCACGTCATCGCATGCAGGGTCGTGTCAGCCAGGGCGGCGTCCCCCACCCAGCCACGAGTTCGCCGCCGTGACCGGTGGTGCCTGCGCGATCCTGTGCGCCTGCTGCACCCCAGCCCTGGTCCCCAGACTGGTCCTCCACCCAGCGATGACTGGCCGCCCCAGTGCACCCAGGCCTCAATGCTCACCTGCCGCCACCGGCGTGTCTCCAAGAGGGCCCACCACATGCCAGTGCATCCTCCTCAGCCGATTGCTGGATTCCGCGCCACAGGCCCCCAGCGCACCCTGCGGCACCGCACTGCGGAGTCATGTGTGCGCTGACTGCTGCCTTCGGCGTGCACCACGGTCCAGCATGGCTCACAATTCAAATTGAACCACGATTAGCAGGACGGCTCATCGAGGCCTACGCATCATCGCAGGCTGGACACCCGCTCAGCTCTTAAGGTGTCACTAACCCTGTGCAACGCAAGTCATTGTCACGTGGCGGTAGGCCCCTGCCAGTCGCAGTACAGCGGGTGCCACTAACCCTGTGCAACGCAAGTCATCGTCCCGTGGCGGGAGGCCCGTGCCGGCCGCAGTGCATCGGGTGCCACTAACCCAGTGCGCCACAAGTCATGGACCCTTCATGATTGAGTCTCGTGGTGCGGACACCATCATGTCATCTTCGGCAGTGGGGAATGTGATGCGCTAGGCCCCTTTTATTGGCAGGGTCACATGTCCTGTGACGCCTGTGCTGGATGGGTGTGGTGTGGGTGTTAACCAGCCCTCAGGTAGTGGCTGTGGCATGCTGACAACTAGACCAGTGATCAGCAGATAACTACAGGGAAGACCTGGGACATGTAGCTTTGTTGTCCTCCCCTCTGAGCGTAAGCGGAGTGGACTGGCCTGGCGTATGGCATGCCAGCGTAGGGGTGGGAACAATGAGCCCGGGGCTCTGGGCGTGCTTCAGTTCTGGGCTGGACAAGGAAGTAACTGATGCTTGTGTCTCTGTTGTAGTGTCTATGCCACCCGGACCGCAATCGGCAATGTTGCACCCTGTGACTCAAGTCCCACAACATGAGCAACATGGACGTAAGGGGGAATCACTGACCCTACATTCATCCATACGTTCATACTTGAATGATCAACGACATGAAACATCTGTGCGATTCTGAATGTTTAATTCACACCCAGTGGAGTGTTGCAGCTGGAGCAGTACAGGGCCATGCAAACCCCACTCCACATTATTGGCCTGTGGAGGGCCAGCCAGGGTCCTTCAGGGAATGACAAGTACATCGGAAGAGGAAGAGTTCAGTCCGTAGTCTGATCGCTGTGTCATTGGTAACCAAACAGAAGATGGCAGTCCATGTCGAGGTCCAAGGTGAGTGTCGTAGAGTGTATCGGGGGACAGTGGAAGGTGATGATGCAAAGGGCAGAACCAAGCAGAAACAGGCCATATGGCGGAGATGAATGCTACTGCCTCCTCCTTACCAGTAAGGTTGATTCACCCGCATCTTCGTCCTCTGATGTCACATGTGCCTCACACGTGGGTGGTGGTGGAATGTCGGCCACACTGTGTGCCACTGACACATCGGGGGCCGGAGGTGGATTACCTGCTGCACCTTGTGCCACTGACACATCAGGGGCCGGAGGTGGATTGCCTGCCGCACTGTGAGGCACTGACACATCAGGGGGCAGAGATGTGGATGTAGAAGCAGCAGCAGCATTCATCTGCGCAAGGCCTTGAGGTTGCAATGCCATGACGATGTGCTGCAGGGCATGGAAGGTCCCAGCCACAACTCGCTGGTGTGCAGCCGTTGCAGCCATTCTTTCCACCGTCATCTGCTCCATGTTCTCCACGAGCCCCCGCATCTGTCCCAACTCCCGGCTGACATCGCTGGAGCCACTCTGACTGGACAGTTGTTCTTGTCTCAGTATCATGACTCCAGCGATGTCAGCCATGGATCGTTGGAGAGCATGGAGCGGACTGTGGGTGTCCGTTAGGGACTGTAAGTGGTCCCTGATGGGAATCAGACACCCATGTATGGCATCAAGTTTGGCTGCCATGAGGTTGAACCCCACCCGCACCTGATCAGCCATCTTCTCCTGGACCTCTAACACACGGCGTTGGAAGGCCATGTGTTGTTCGTGGGGGTCCTGGGAGACAGCCGGGGTGGTAGGTGCTTCCTGCTGTGTGGTCTGTGCAGGGGGTGGGGTCTCCTCGATGCAGCTGGGCTGCCCTGCTCCTGGGGGTGGGGTGCCGAAGCTGTCAATGAGGACTTGGAGGGCTTCGGTGTCGATGTTGGGGATGTCCTCATCGTCATCAGTGAAGAGTTGTTGGGGCTACTCTGCAGGAGGTGTTGATGCTCCCTCTGCAATGTGAAGGGGAGATGCAGTATTACATTGTGTTCACATGTATGTTGACGCATTGTACAAGTTCACATACAGACTGCATGACAATGTACATTGTGACTGTTTAGGAGGAGCTGCCTATTTGATGCGGGACAGTGGACATTTCGACGTCATCACGGATATATGTGTTTGTACTTTTACATTGACATCTCACATTTCCCTGCTACGCCAAATGTGATTGGCCAGTTTCTACACACAAGCGGCACCTGTTGTGTCCTCTGTCCTGTTGTAAACGTGTTGCAGTTTGTACCACATTGTTGTCAATGCTGATGTGCTCTGAATGTCATGTGTGTGTGCTGCATTTTTGGAGAGTCGCCCCTGCAGCTCTGATTTTGCTGCCCCTTGTCTTTTTCAGGCAGTGTGCCTTTGACTTCTGTGCCCATACAGTGCTGAGATGTTGCAGACTTGGGTGGATTTGGGTCTTGGTGGGAGTTGGGACTCTGGGGCATGGTTTGTCCACAGATGTGTTGTTGACGTCAGGGGTTGTTTGTGCAGGTGGATGTGTAGGGGTGTGACCTGCTCCTTTACGGATGTGGTCCACACTCAGCCACCTCAGTGTGGTGGCGTGCACCATGTCATGATGATCGGACTGCAGCCATGCTAATCGTCATGCAGTGTCACTTGCATTGTCAGTGTGGCTCACGGACCCGCAGCTTTGCTGGGTTCAGCACATGTGCATGGGTTGGTTGTGAGATGAGTGATGTGTGGGCGGGCCTCCTCTGGGCACAAAGTCGATGGGGGCCTATGTGCTGTTTCGATGTGTGCTGCAGTGTGCCAAGGGGATCAGGGACATGATCCAGAGTCATTGTGGGTGTGCACTGTGCTCCGCTTGATTGTGCATGTGTGCCATTGTGCCCATCTCCCCCCGTCCCCCCAGTCCCTGGTCATTACTCACCCTGTTGCTGTTGTGTCAGGTCATGTTGAGCAGTGTCTGGTCCCCCAACTCCTGCCACCGTCTCCCCACTGATGACTGTGAAAACCATTTCCTCCATCTCATCCAGCTCCTCCTGTGGCGCTGGACTCCCACCTCCAGTCTGCATTGCTGCTTTCTGGTTGTTGGCGAGTTTCAGCTTGGTCTTGCGCTTCACATCATTCCAGCGTCTCTTGAGCTCTTCCATTGTCCTCCTCAGCACTCCGACTGCATTCACCTTGTCCACGATGGACTGCCATGCTGCATTTTTTGTTGCCAATGACACAGTGGAGGTGACGAACAGTTGTTGATGGTGTTCTATCACCTCCGTGATCAGGATCCTGTTTTCCTGCGGACTCAACTGCGTCTTCCTCTTCTTCTTGTCCTTGCCCTTCCCTGTCCCCGAGGTCCCAGGCTGCTCATCCAGGGGGCTTGTGGGGTTCTGGCCGTCCTCTGTACCTGCTCCGGCTGCCTCCATTGTGCTTCGCTGTAGTTTGGTTTTTGTTTGTGGTTTTTTTTTTCTGTTTTTGTAGTGATTTTTCCCGCCTGACGTGGGTGATTTGCAGGCCTGGCACTGCTTTTTGCTGATTGTCTTATAGCGGTTGGGCCCATCGCAACTTTTTTCGCGTTTGGGTTTGGATTTTCATTGCCGTCCCCGTAATGTTATCGCGGACATTTGACGCATTATCGGGAGACTATCGCATGTTACCGCCGTGTTGAAAATACGACGTTGACACAGAGTTATTTTCCCGCGATAGACGGCGATATGAAAACTTGCGTTAACCTATTTTGGCGATGTTTATCGCACGTTCTTGAGAATATCCCCCACAGTCTTTTTAGAAAATACAGGTGTATGATAGAGTTTGTATTGCTTTTATAAAGTGAGTTTATCTGGTTTGGAACATCCGCAGTTGAAAAGAGAAATACATATTCTCTGCACCACTATTTTTTTACTATCCCGTCCGTTTTCTTAGGTAAGTCCCATCAGAATTTACATTGTGACTTGCATGTCGACCTCTGATTCAAGACTAACAATGCAGAGACCCCTAGTGCTTCATGATTACGTTGAAGTAAAGTATGCGGTAACTGCTTAGCATAGACGTCCTAATGAGAACTATTTAAAACATACAACACCCAAAACATTCTTTTGGTGTCATAATTCTGAAAACAACAGGTTTTGGTTACCCTCCTAGGTAGGGGTGGGCGGAACTCTGTGGAATCTCGTGAAGTTTGTATGTAACTCAGCTGAATTCCATGGAGTAAAACTCTGCGAGTTCCACCCACCCGTAATCTAAAAGTGACCTCTGTAAGCTCAACATTGACATCTTAAGGAAAGGTTGGAGCAAGAAGCAAGAGGAAATTATTTGAAATGCTCACTCTCAAGTCTGCAACACTGCAAACAATCAAGACAAAAAATTACAAAGTGACCCCCAATAGCAAAGGGTGAGTATTAGGAGCACCTGTGACATCAGAAGCCAACAACCCCAATAGTCCTATCAACCAAGGAAGTTTGTCTATGTCTCCCTGCCTAAATGGGGAAGATGCAAGGTTCGCGAAGGAAGAAATTAAAATACTGACAAAATACAGGACAACCCTGAGAGATCCTGAGCAGAAGGGATAATGATTTCACCATTTAAAATGACATGCTCAAGATGTATGAGCATAGAATGCAAACCATGATGGATAGCAGACGGCAGAAACTAGAGAATCGGAAGCCTCTGGAAGGCATTCACCGTCCAAAGATAGCTACAATGATAAGACACTTAGTGAACCTTAGTGCTCAGTGAAACTGGAGGATTGGAACAGAGGAATGTAACTAATTCCTCATAAGAGGGGCTAGAAGAAAAAGTATGAGACCAAAATATGGAAAAACCCTGGTTCAAAGAAGAGCTGGCCAAGTTGTCAAGATCATGTGCTGGCAAGCTACTTTCTTGCTCAGAAATTAAACCTATATGCATGGTGCGCTGTGCAACTTAGACCAAATCAACTCTTTGCAGAAACTGTAAAAATGAAGTCACCAGAGACAAGAGTCATGTACTCATGCCCAGATGTCTTATTTGATAACATCAAAGTACAAATGCTAGCACTAACTGAAAGTACTAACAGGTCCCTTAGTATAGCAGTTGCAAATAATGAGCACACAGGGCCGCATCCTGCTGCAGCCAAGGCACAAGCTAACAGTAACCCTTTGAACTCACTGGCGCCTGCATTTCACCCACCCTTAAGCTGATTCCACAGTGAATTGCCAATTGTAAACCACTGAAAGCAAAATGTACAACTTGATAGATGCAATATCAGCATTACAAATGTCCCAGAAACAACAGTACATGACAAGTTGGAAGCACTAAGGAACAAAACCCAGTGTTGGCAAAGAGTATAATCAGCCTGTTAATGGTTTGGCATAGTGACCTCTACATACTGGGAAGGGTTTGTATTAAACAATGGAGACCAAAAAGAATGATATTTTTATTGGCTGTGGCAAAGGTTACTTGCCTGAGATACTGTGGAAAAAATAGGACTTTGTATGCTAGCTTGTCTACCTCTTCACATGTTTTATGCCATTGGTATTACAGCTACCTGTCCGTCTGTTTGAAATAAATTATCAGGGACTGTATCAGGCAGGATAGATTTATTGTTCAAGGGTACTTTCATAGTTTTTACTGGTGGAAAATGATTGGTTGGCAATATTGTATGCATTATTCATGGGATCAGTCAAGATAGAGGATAAGGAATAGGCAGTGAATAGGGCATTTGGTGTATTTGCTTGAAATTTTGTGTCATGACCAGCAGTAATTTAGTGTGCATTGCTCGATTTCATCGTTACATCCACATAGACTGTCATGATTCACTCCATGCGCTCTCGTGCCCACCACCAGGGGGCCTAACTGTGGGCTTTCCAGTCTTCTAATAAGCTTCCGGACCTTCCACTGTGTGCACTGATACTAGGCTCTTGGACACTATTCAGAAATTCCATGTTCACTCCCAATCCATGCCAGGTTTTGTGAAAGCCATTCAGTTCCTGCTAAAAACTCCAATACCTAGAATTCCTGGCTCATTGCTTCATTTCCACCCCTAATGGCTAAGGATGGGCAGAGGAATTTAGCACACCTGTGGCTGGCAGATGCTAGCCTGACTACACCTGAGTCATGTGATCACAGTAGCTCTTTTAAGCCCCAGTTTCATTCAGTCCAGTGTGGTCTTTGTAGCTATGTTCCTGTTTGACTGACCCCTTGTTTCCTAAGTTCCTGAACTTTAGTTAATCCTTGGTCTTTGTACTATCACTGCCTGCAGTGCTGTCTTGATTTCTGAGGTAGCACTCTTTAGCGCATCCTTGAACATTCATTCCTTCTGTTTTTACCTTTTTCCCAGTGCCTGCTTCTTCCCATTTACTTTAGTTTCAGTTGCTAATTTGCTACCTTCCTATTCCTGCTGTCTTAGCTTTCATTTTCCTTGTGTTTTTTTGCTTGCTTTGTGCCAAATGTTCCCTTTGTTTTCCCTTCTTTCCTGTTAAACACTCCTCCTTGCTAGCTCCTTGTCTATTGTGGCTGTGTATTTTACTTCTACTCTCTTGCTGTTACTAGCTTGTGTGTTTCTGTTTGATTGCCATGATTTTTGGTCAGTGCTGACAACCTAGGTGGTGTTTCTTGTTCACTGTGAGTATTGTTTTGAGTTACTTTTTATAACATCACCATAGGTATCAGCTCCACAGACCCTTTCTTTGAATGTATATCCTAGATGTGGATATTTGCAGTCAGTATCTGTTAGAGCAATTGTGGGTGAGGAACTTCCTGAGCTTCAGTTTTACCATGTAGAGCTCCCGAGTGCTTTACCCCACATTCCTTTTATTGTTTATGTTGTTGTATATATATGTCTTACACATCTATCCCGGGTGTTAGTTATTCTGAATGGCAAACTGCCTCTTCAGTGCCTGTTCATTCTGAGCTTTGACTTTCTTCTTCCTGTGTGCAGAGCTTACCCTTTTTGGATTGCTTTTCTCCTCTCACTCTCTGGGTGATCCTAGGTGGTTCCGTGCCCAATATTCTGCTTAAATTTGTCTATCCTGCCATCAGACCTTGCTGGATTTCTTGACACATACACTGGCTTTTTCCTTGCATGCTTGGTCAATACCATGTGTTATAAGAGAGAGGCATGGTCAAGCCTTATAGCTTGCCCTTTCCAAGATGGTAGTTGGCCAAGAGATGTCTTCATGAGGTTCACCATGAAGGAAAATCTTTTCTTGTGATGTCAGTTCCTGTTTGAATCGCATATAAATGAGGCATTCATGAGTGACAGATGCATTGCAATGCATTAGCTCCCTTAATTTATGTTGCATTCATTGCTGATTGCTACTATTTTTGTCCCTGACAGTTGCTCCTTGCAGTCTGAATTCCCTTTGGCTCTCCTATTAGATATCTGTGCTTGACACTTACCTGTTCATGATCTCGGGGACAGTTGGGTCCCTTTCCTTGCTTATCTATTTATTTTTTTATTTTTTTATTTATTGATTTTCCACATAACTGAGCACAGCAGACGTAATAGACAATCAGCAATGTAGTGATAATTTTTGAAGAGAGACATGCAGCATAACGACAACAAATCCATGAATATACATGAGACAAATAGCAGGAGCAGCATGATAATACAATAGGCAGTTTGTAGCAAGGGCGTCTTACACAGGTCTCGCGTGAGAGAAACAGCACATCACAATGTGTGAATAAAAAGAAAGCAATACATGCAGGTGCATAGACATTATACAATAAGGAGCTGTATTCAGGCTGTAAGATATAATAATTAGGGTGGGGATCATGAATCGTGTCCGATATCGTCAGGATGCTCCAGGAGATACGATTGGAGCGGGCCCCAAATATCCCGGGGACGTGATGAGGCCGGAAGAAGGTCAGCATATGTGCATGTTTGATCCTGCCAAAATGTCATGTCCCCAATCCATTCTTTGAATTTGGGTGCTCTTCCCCGACCCCACCTGCAGGCTACCCGCCGTCTAGACAGTAGTAAGCAAAATGAGACAAATTTACGGTGTGTTACTGGTATCTGCTCTGTGTATCCGAGTAAAGCCAGGAGAGGAGATCTCGGGAGGGCCGAGGAAGTCATGAGATCCAGTGCTGTGAACACTTGTTGCCAATACGTGTGGACCGAGCAACAGTCCCAGGCAAGGTGGAGGAAATCAGCAGCTTCCGCCTTACTCTTGTCACACCGATTTGTGTCTCGCAACCCAAATTTGTGTAGTTTAACCGGGGTGTAATAACTGCGATGTAAGAATTTGTAGTGGGTGATGCGCAGCCGACTACTGGAGGAGACCTGTTCAGTCTGCTTACAGCAGAACACCCATTGTTGATCTGTGATGCCTTGCTCGAGTTCAGCCGACCATTTATCCTGAGCAGCACACGGAGGAGACTCGGTGTCAGTGTATAGGCTATGATATAGTGTAGATACTAGGTGAGAGGCGGTGCTCGCACGCAGTGTGTGGTGCAAGGGGGCAACCATCGGGGGTTCCAAAGGGTATGCGGGGGTACAATCTTTAAGTCCTTGGCGCAGTCGGACATACAGGAAAGTCTCCATGGTAGAGGGTGGGGGTCTGAATACAACTGTTGTAGAGTACGAAATTTGCCTTTTAAGTAAAGATCGCCCCAACATTGGAGATGGCGTGCAATTTTAACTTTTTTAAAGACGCCTTCTTGCAGCAGTAGCATCTTCGGATGATATGTAAGCGGGAGTAACGGGGAATATAATAAGGGAGCATGCAGGCGGCGCGCAATGCGGTTCCATGCTTTGACCGTGCAATCCACGGAGGATGGGTAGGATACTCGAGGGGTGACTGTTGCCAGTATAACCCCATCTAGTGGGATAGGGTCTGCAAGCCAGTGCTCAGTCGCAACATGAGGTGTGTACCTGGGAGGGTGGAACCAGTAGTGGGCATAATGTGCATGGGCACAAAGGTAATATAATTCAAAGTTGGGGACATCAAAGCCCCCCTGGGAGTATGGTCGCGCGAGTATGTCCCACTGTATGCGTGGTTGCTTGCCCCCCCACACTAGTCTGATCAGCTCTGCTCGGAGAGAGGAGAAGAAATGTCGTCCCGGATCATACAGGATGTTTGAAAACAGAATGGGGAGGACCACCATTTTAATAAGGGCAATACGGCCTGCCATAGTGCGGGGGAGTGCATTCCACCTAGTTATGCAGCCAGTAATATGGTCTAATGTTCACCCATAGTTAAGCCTCATCAACTCCTCACGGTCTGCAGTGACGTGAATCCCTAGATACTTTACTTCAGTAGAGCACCATTCAATGGGGAATTCTGTGTCAAATGGTGTAACCGAAGTAGTGAGTGGAAAGATTTGAGATTTGGTCCAGTTTATGTGGATACCAGAAAGACCCCCAAACCGGACGAACTCTCGAAGGAGCGGGTTAAGGTTCTGCTGTGGTTCTTTGACATATAGGGTAACATCATCTGCATACAGAGAAATGAGAATTGGGTGAAGAAAGCAGCGAAGGGCCTTTTCCTGATGATGTTGCCTGAGCTTGGCCGCCAGGGGTTCTATGGCAAGGGCGAACAGGAGAGGAGACAGCGGGCAGCCCTGCCGGGTGCCCCGGGAGAGGGGTATTGAGGGAGAGACATGACCGTTGATCAGAACTTTTGCCTTCGGGGATGTATAGAGGAGGCGGAGCCAAGCTAAGAAACCGATGGGAAGCCCCATGCATTGAAGAATAGTAAATAGGTAGTCCCATTCTACTGAGTCAAAGGCTTTCGTGGCATCTAGAAAGACCGCCACTAGTGCCAATTGTGGGTCGACATTCTGTAAAATAGTAAAAAGCGTCCGGAGATTATGAGAAGTCGCCCTACCAGGGCTGAACCCGGCTTGGTCCGGTAAAACCAGCTTCTCCATCAGGAGACTGAGGCGATTAGCCAATAATTTGGCAAGAATTTTCGCGTCAGTATTGATGAGGGAGAGGGGTTGATAGGAGTCGCAGCAGTCCGCAGGTTTGCCGGGTTTCTGGAGCGAGGTAATGAGCGCCTCCCTCATCGACGCAGGAAGGATCTGAGCTTCCTGGGCCTCCATGTAGACTTCTTTCAGAACTGGAAGTAATTGGTCAATATACGTTTTGTAAAAATCTATGGGAAGTCCATCTGAGCCCGGTGCCTTCCCTGATTTCATCTGCAGAATAGCTTCCCGAAGCTCATCATCCTCAAATGGTGCCGCTAAAGATTCCCTCTGGTGATCTCCCAGCCAACCCAGCACAACATCCTCGAGATAGTGAGAGAGATCGGGGGAGCAGTACGACGAGTACTGTAGAGGTCCATGTAGAATTCAGTGAATGTGTGTAAGATCTCAAGACTGTCTCTGTGACGCACTCCAGCTCTATCAACCACATCTAATATATAATTAGAAAAGCAGGGCTGTCGAATTTCAGTCGCCAATGCCTTGCCTGGTCTTTCCCCCTCCCCGTAGCGACGGGCAGTGAAGTATTTGCCTCGGAATTTGGTCTCACGCTCCGCCGTGGTTGTATAGTCAGTGAGCTTTTCCCGGAGTGACGTCCTCTGTGCTCCTGACGTCTCATTCCACAGATCTTTTTCGAGTTGTTTTAACTCATTTTCAAGACGTCTCAGGTTCCGTTGGATATCACTAAGGACTCCGAAGCTTTTCGACATGTACGTGCCGCGCATAGTAACCTTAAACGCCTCCCAGATCATGCCTACATGTGCGACTGAGCCTTTATTTCTTGTAAAAAAATCCGCAATCTCCTCCCCAAGATCTGTCCTAAAGACAGTATCCAGAAGTGCCTCCAGCACAAGCCTCCAGCAACGCGGGGTGGCAATCAGATTGGGGGGCGCAATCGTCATACATACTGGTGCGTGGTCTGAGTAGGTCCTGGGCATATGCTCAGCCGAAAGAATCCAAGGGCCAACCCCCCGGGAGCAGGCCCAGTAGTCTAGCCGAGACCAAGACGAGTGTACTGAAGTATAATAGGTGCCCTCTCTCTCGGCCGGGTGTACATGACGCCACACATCTAGGAGCCCATGATCTAGAAACAGCCGGGAAAGGGTATCTTGAGTTCTGGTGTAATGATGTGGGAGAGGGTTGGACCTATCAGCGGAAGGGCATAAGGTAGTGTTAAAATCACCCCCCCATATGATGTGAGTGGATCCCACCTTAAGTATTTGTCCCCAAAGGGTTGTGAAGTAATCAGGGTCATCCGTGTTTGGCCCATAGCAGCAAACGAGCGTAACGGATTGCGTACCCAGCGTACCCCAGAGCATGCAACTCCTGCCTGAGGGGTCACTGAAAGTGCCACCGAAAATGAAGGGCGTGTTCTTCTTAACTAAGATCAGTGTGCCGCGTGAGTATGTAGAATAGGAGGAAAACACTCGTCAGAGGCCCATTTGCTGCCGAAGCAATTAGGATGGCAGGGATCAGTGTGCGTCTCTTGAAGTATTGCAACCTGTATGTGATGTCTATCAAGGTACGCCAGTATTTGTCTACGTTTGCGTGGGTCGCTGAGGCCTCTAACGTTCCATGTAAGCATTTTTATTCGTAACTGTTCAGAATGTGGAGGCATTCCAAAGGAAGTGATTCGCTATAATTGATGTCCCAGTAGATGGTAATTGTGTAAGTCGGTCGACGTGTGCTTGCATGTCTATCTGCTGAGGAATCAAATACATAACATTAAAATGCAACGATCCCAAACCACCCCCCACCCACAACAGCACCCCAACCGTGCTGGTATTGTAGTGTCCACCCAAAAACAAATCCACCCCCACCCACAACAGCACCCCAATTGTGCTGGTACGAGATTGCCCACCCAAACTCCACATAACTCTTGACATTACAGTCTTGGTCAAGAAAGTCCAACAAAAAATTAAGCAGTACGGGGGATCGCCCATGAGGGGGGCGCTCATGGGCCACGAAAACTTCCTGTCTCCCAACACTAACTGCAAAGCAGTCCCAAGGTGGCACGGGGATGCAGGCTGGGAGAGAGACAGGGGAGGGTGCTTGGTAATGTCCAGAACAGACCTATAAAGTACAAAAAGCCTAACAGTAAGCCATACAAACATATATAGCATATGAGACACTTAGCTGTAGACAACGATCTGCAGAAGATTGAAGCCTTCAGGAAAGTATGCAATGGTCCTCACAGCGGGAAGAAGGCAATGAAAATCCCACAGGCGCATGAGTAGGATGCAGCAGACAATGTGAAAAGTGGGTAAGTCCGAAATATGAATCTTAAAGAGCTAGTGTCCATTGTTCGGGTTAGCTCGCTGTAGGGGATGGAGACCTGGAAGCATGGTCACTAGTATCACGATGTGGCGATCTTTTCTTGATAGTCTTGAGGAAATCCTCAACTTGTTGCGGATTGGCACAGAGAGTGTGCTTGCCTTGATAAGTAATCTGCAGACGTGCCGGGTACATGAAGGCATATTCAATTTGAGCTTTACGTAATTTTTGCTTGACTGGCAGGAACTTGCGGCATGCCTCCTGAACCGCGACAGTAAAGTCAGGATAGATGGTGAGCCCAGTGCCCTCAAAGTGCAGCGATTTATGCTCTCGAGCCTTTTTGAGTGCGGTGTCCCGATCTCGATAGTTCAGGAGATGGGCCACAATGAGTCATGGAGTGCCGCCTGGAGGAGGTCGGGGACCCAAGGAGCGATGCGCTCGTTCCACAATGAGTTGCGATGAGAAGGTTTCGGCTCCAAAGGTGTCTGTCAGGAGACGTTCGATGAAGTCTTCCATGCGGCCGGTATTAGTGCTCTCTGGTATACCTATGACTCTGATATTATTACGGCAGCTGCGGGCTTCAAGGTCTTCGTTTTTGGCCGCAATGACTTTTAACAGCTTATCCATTTGCGACATGTGTTGCTGCAGCTGGGAGGTGGCATCTTCATTGTCTGAAATACGCCGTTCAGCCTCTTTGATCTGCCCGTCGTGCTTATCCACCTTCTGAACGAGAAAGTCTAGGCGGCTGTTCATGGTGTTCATCTTTCCAGAAAGATCAGTAAGGCTGTGTTGCATAGCCAAGAGCAAGGTTTTAACTTCATCCTCTGGGGCCGATGATTGCGCCTGCGATTGTTCATTGCCAGTCGGTCCGGAATCAGCCGAGTTAGACCGTGTAGCAGCCTTTTTGGTGTCGAAGGTGAGCCTGGACTGGCGGCCATCCGGTTTCCCCATTCTGCGCAAAAGTATCACACTATGTGTGCACGAGGAGGAACAACAGCGAGAAGCGCACACCAAGGAGCTATTTGGATGACGGGTTGAATGATGCCAGGCCGTCTAGTGCACTAATGTCACCCTCGTGAGAAGGAGATGCCACGTTCCAGTGGAAGTCTGGGTGCTCAGCAGCAGTACATGTCGGTGTGGCCAGGGGTAAATACAGTGATCCACCTGTGGTGTGGCGTGCAGCCGAATAGGAGGTCAGTAGGCTCCGTAGGTCGAATGGCAGGTCGCTGAGGAGTACCCTCAAAAGTGTGCCAGGTAAGGGTACATCACAAGTGTGGCTGGAGGAGGCCCAACTGCGAGATACCACTGCCGGGTCAGGAGGGTGTAGGAGATATCTCAAGGCAGCGCGCTGGGGCCCAGCAACGTTTCGGCGTCACAGAGGGGTAGTCCAGATGGGGGCAAGCACAGTGTGCCATTACATGGGGATCAGGAATCCCGTGATGTGACGTATCCCAGCACCCCTACATGCAGGACAACATCCCATCAGTTGCGTGGGGCCTAAGCTTCAGCGCACAGCGATGATAGGGATCAGACTGTGCCAGGAAAGGGCACCAGCAGCACTGACCAGACTGGCGGAGATGAGGCCCCCCAAAGTATACACAGGCGGTGCATCAAGCTGCCCAAAGATGGTTCCACACAAATGGAGCGGCAGTTCAGGAAGCACAGCAGGTGTGGTTAGAGGCTGACACCCAGGGACGGTAGTCAGCGAAAGGGTGCAGGTAAATGCACTCACAAGGGCCCGTCGGAGTCATCAGTCGCACCACCACCTCAGTGCTCAGGCGGCGAGAAGATCCCGGTCGATGTGCAGGATGATTGGCCCCCCCGCGGTGCCTCCCGATGTATGGAGCACCGGTACCAAACTGCAGGCAAGGGCGTCCGCTGTGCGCAGTATATGCAAAACATCAAGGCTGCAAGTAGCAGGGAACCGCTGATTAACGGGGGAAGTCCACGGCACACTTGCGACAGATCAAACAGTGCGGGCAATGGAGCGTAGCCGGCAAAGCGGGATGGTAGCGGTGGAATAATGGCGCGCACGCAATGTAGACAATTGCAGCCAGAGCAGCAGGCACCTCACCGCATTCTCCGGTAATCGTCGCGGAAGCTAACAACAGCGCTCCAGACAGAGGGCCTTAGTCCAGGCAGCAGGCAGGCCGGTAACACAGCGGGCGAGAGGGGCCGGCAGCCGCCGCCGGCCGAGGGGGCTTCCGCCACGTGGAATCCCCGGGGCTCATCTGGTAGAGGCAGCTGTTCGGGCTACCAGGAGTGTCAGCACGTTTGCCCCCTGCGGCGTGAAGTCCGGCCAGAAGTCGCTTAACAGGGTCGGAAAGCTACGATCTTCACCACACCGCTGCAGAATACTTAGATGAACAGACGACCAGCTTCAAAGGCAGGATTCATGCATTAGGTGTAAGGATAAATGCCGGATCGTGCACCAAGCAGCCAGAGCCTCACAGGCATGCGGCCATCTTGGTCGTGCGCCACCTAGCACCCCCTTACTTTTCTATTTCTACATAAGTTTCATTCCATTTTCAATCAACACCTAGAGGTTTGCAAGGAAATTTTCTGCTCTTTTTGACTTTTTCTCCATTTTTTTAACCCTCTTAAGGAGACACTTGTCACCCCTCACATGTACAATAAAGACCAAAAAGGAATAGTGGTAACTGGGAGGAGTCAGCTTTTTGTTGTGTAATTAAGAAGGAAACGTGAAAGAACCTTACAGCGTCCAATCCGTGATGCTCACTTTTATTAGCTTTTTCAACTCTTTACCTTAGCAAAATTCAAAACTGGATGTCTGACAATTTTCTGATATTAAATCCACAAAAAGCTGATTTCATCCTCTTTTCTCCGAGATCCAAATGTGAACTTGACTGTGAGGCACCTAAAAGTGGAAGGCTTCTGCCCCTCTCTATCACCGCCAGTAAAATATTTAAGCTTCACCCTGGTGAAAGTATCCCACGCTAACTCCACCTAAATTAAGGAACCCACTTACCAAATTTCTGTTTACAAGCCCTATAGAAAGTAAAGCACATTCTGTCTCTTAAATCAACTAAAAACTTCAGCGCACCTATTAACCTCTCGAGTTGCATTCTGAAATACAAGCAAACAATCAACCGCACATTACCTACCCTAAAGGGCTTCATTGGCTACCATCAAAAGCTAGGATAAAGTTAAAAGTTGGCTGTCTGGCTAATAAAACATTACACATAATCCAAATACACAGGGCCTGATTCACAAAGGTAAACATACACGTCTGTTTTGGAATTCAGTAACTCGTTTTAATAGTAAGTTTATGAATGCAGGGCCTACGCAGTTGGAGTGGTGAACTCCGCCCATAAAAAGATACGGCATGCCTTTCATCTTACGTGCGGAGTTCTCCAACACAACTGCGGAGCCTCTGCAGTCCTAAACTTACTATTTAAGTCGGAGTTTGAGAATTCCAAAACAAATGTAAACTTAGACAAAAAGTGTAAGTTTAGCTTTGTGACTCAGGCCCACAATATCTGGCCAACTTATTGCAGTGGTATAGCTAGATGTACTGCCACCTGGGGGGGGCAAACTTAGGTGCCGCACCGGGTGGCAGTGTGTGCAGGTAAGAGCAGGGGGTGGCGGCAGACGGATAACTTTTTTCCAGGTGTGGAGGGGGGTGGCTGACTGATGACTTGTTCTCGGCCGGGGGGGATGGTGGTAGTCGACAGACACGACTCCTGCCACCCCCAAAAACAGTGCCCCCCCTAGCTAAACCACTGACCATATCTGGTGAAAAACTAAGGGTATTACGTAACGACTCATTGCAGCTTGAGATACCTAAATTCAGAACATCACAAGTTGGGACCAGTGTCTGGAATTCTCTCCCTAATCAGCTGAGAAACCAATCTACCCTATTGTCCTGCAGAAGGTGCCCAAAGACACATTTGTCCTAGATGTATTTGAGTTTGTTTGCAATGCCATAGTTCTTCCTTGTGGATAATTCTCCATCCACTTGACCAGATTTCAATTTTTTTCATTTGATATTTTCCCTCTACGCATCCTCTTCTTCAAAAATTCTGATTCACACTCCCTCAATGTTATAAACCTTATTATGTATGGTTGTTTTTCCAATTAGGCACCTAATGCCTGTTGGTACAACTGCACCATATAAATCTCCTAAATAATACAGAATTGCAATAATGCATGATCCGTTCAAGGAGAAGGGATCAAAAAGATCTGCTAGAGGTTAGTTTCAGATAAGCAAAGGATATAATATGTGGCCCAACTCATGCATAGAATCCTTTGCTTGCTGTAGAAAACCGATGCTGCGAAACAACAACAAGAAATATCTTGTCACTTCATTTAAATGAATGTTAAAATCCTCCCCTCCCAAAAAATCATAATCATATTTCTTAGGGTCTAAAATTCACATACATTTTGAAACTCTCAAGGAAAGAGGCTGCTATGTTTTGGAGGGTAGTATCACACTGTGATTAATTCTGACAATTGTTCCCCTGCTGTACACTATAGTGTGAATTGCTGAAGTTACTTATAACACAGCATGACATTTTCTGTGCATTTGAATCAGCTGAAATATAAACCAGCCTGGTGCCCTATGATTCTAATTCCTCAGGAGCAGCACCCTCAAGAAGCCTACCTTCCAATAGCACCGGACTCTGCATTTAGAAATAACAAAAGTCTGGAGTGGTCAGACGAGTAGACGGAGGTACGGAAGTGTACCGCGGGGAGGAAGTCCTGGAACAAGAAATGACTAGAATCAGGGATCCTGTGAATACTCAAATCTCTGCCTCAATTTAACACTTCTAAAACAATCTTTTTATAAGACACTACCTAAGGAAAGAAATGGAGGATTATTGATAAGAGAAATTGAGAAATATTTTATTCAAGCAGTTTTTTCTTATGCTGTCTCAATGCTTCACATTTTTAGAAATAAGTCTTTCTTCGAACTGCTTATGAGCATTTTAATTCTTTTCTCTCATTGTCCTCCTGTGAATAAGCCATAATCAGGATCAGTATTCAAAACAATACATTCATATGTACTTATATTTGTTCCAGACATTATTACTTCTACTAAATCTTTCTCCTGCTTTGCAATTCTCTATTTAACTTAACTTTAAATGAAAAGTGTCCACAATATTCCTTGCTCCTTCTTTTTCAACATCTAGCGATGACTCAGAAAAACTACTCTTACTGCCAGTCTGTTCACAATATTCCCACCTGCCATGAAATCAAGGTACAATTTGCTGGAGAATCAAAATTCCACTCTCGACTCTTGCACTGGAGCGCTTGACCAAATCATGGCCTCAGAATCAGCACAAATGGAATTGCGGGTCTGCTCCCAAACTTTACTTTAATAAGGGTGCGATGAGGGCCTGGTTCTTCTTTACAGTCCTGAGATTCAAGATGGCGGGAGAGATTTCCTATTCCTATTCTTCAGAGATTTGCTTTATTTCAATGCACTCTTACGAGTTCAGGGGCAGAAGCTTCTGGGTGATGTGTTGCCAACACATTGGCTTTACAAAGGTATTTTACAGTGACAGTATACGATTAAGCTAATTTTGAGGATATTCTCTTGGCCTAGACTCATTGTTATCTTTAAAGTTATCAATGCACAACTGTGCTTTACTCCAGGAGCAAATGTCTTGTATATTTCATGGCCCTGGCATACTGCTGTTTGTACACCCCTTGAATGTGGCACCAGCCACACAATCTCTTCCCAGATTATATGTGGATGGGATGGACTTTCAATGGGCCACCATTCCTGACACCCTTCTCCAGACTTGTGAATGACTATTGCATATAACTTCATAGCCTGGTTGCAGAATGTTGTTACATTTTATTGAGGTGTTTTCAGAGACCCATGTTTTGATGTCTAGGTGTAGCATGTTTTTTCAGCACATTTAGAGATGCAGTTTCCTGTTATGGTCGAACAATGTCTCCAGCCTTCATGACAGTCCCCAGTTCTAATGTGGTCTGTAGAAAAAAAGGAAAAATAGACTTAGAATTAAATGAGTATTTACAGAAGAAGAACAAAAGAAAGCTGAAGAAAGAAGCTTCAAAGAAAGATTGAACACAGAAAAGCAGAGAAAGTTTTTTAAAGCTAGCACTGTAGACAGGCAGGCATCCTGTCAACAGACGGAGAAGGACACACCTACATTCTGGAGGCTGAAATACATGCTGAAACTGCCAAGGAGAGGGCAACGCAATCCCAACGTGTGGCCTTACCACGGTGTGTCCCTGGTAACAAGACCACTCTTACGGAGAAAGAGCCAGAGCACCAGTACAGAGGGAGAACATTCAACAAGAAAACTCAAGCACCGAGGAAGATGAGGAGCAGCACGAATGCTGGGGTGAAGAGTGATGGAGTGCCACTTTCTATACCACCTAACTCTGATGTAGATGTTAAACAGGTTCTGCCACTGGTCGTATGGACAGTTGGTTATTACCTAAAAGTGTATTTTGGGAGCTAACATCAGAACATGAACTTCAATATACACTAAAAACAATTTGGCTCCACAAAAACCACAGAAAAGATGGTTTCCAACTTTAAAGGTTTATTAACAAAATGTAGTCAAAGTTACTGTATTAATTTAATCTAATAAATTTGTCAATCAAGTAGGCATGAAGTTTGTTATGGTTAATCAATCTTTCTTGTTAGGTCAGGTAAAGAACAATGCAAATTTTAACAACTTACAAAATGAAAAATAGAACATAAATCGGTTCCACTAAGGAACTTCTCGAATCTAAATTAAGCATCTGAAAGTGGTAAAGGGACATTTTAAGCAGAATGTGTCAGCATGAAATAAAACAAGTCAAGGTTCAGCGTAAAGGGAAGAAATATTCAAAAGTCTAAATTGATGACTTAGAAATGTGAGGTCTCCAATAGTAAAGTTAGGGAAAGGTCTTCCCTCAGTGAAGTCAGGATAGGAACTGATCTAACTAAACTATGAAACACAGTGAAAATAACACAATTCATTCAGAGCTCTTTCCCACGTACTCTGCAAAGATGGGGGCAAGAAGGTTATGCTGTCTTATGGGAACAGGTAGACTCCCTATTTTCCCATCACCAAACAATGGCTCTCACCGCTGCATGTCTTCAAAGATAGTAATAGTCCTGTCTGTCTGCAACAGGAGGCTCTTCTTGTTCTCTGCACACGATGTACATCATACCAAATGTCAATTAAAACTAACTTCTATACTATAAACACAATAGGCTACTTCTTCAGCAATTCAAGGTTATAGAGTTCCCTGTGAAAGAAAGGAAAAGTGTGAAAGTACAATTTTAAAAATCATTTATAAACAATGAAGCTTTGGACCTGGGAGGACTAGTCACAGTCAAGGGTTAGCAAGGAGTTAACATAAGTGTATATCAAACTAATGTTTATAATTAGATTTTATAAATTGTGACCTCTGTATAAGTAGATGCCCACACATTTGCACACAGAGTAATAGATAGATATTAATGATTAGGGAGTATAAACTTTGCTTTGCTCCAGTCCCCCTTATGATGGCTAAAATAGCATCACACAAAGCATTTAATCCCCCTCATGATTCCATTAAAGCTCTGTCAAACGTTGGTGCTTACGCTTAGAGTTCTCCATTCCTCCAATTCTATTCCTTCCCTCTTTCTCTTTACTCCTTTACACTCCATTGATGCCTTTCTTCCCTTCATCAATTGAAATTCCTTCACCATAGCAAATAAGCAAATCACACATACATCAATAATCAATATGTGCCTTAATATAGCAACAAAACGTTCACTGTCCATACTACTAAGCCAATTAACTACAACAGAAATCCTCCCAGGCACCTGTCACTTCCAGTTTCTTCAATTCTGTTGATACTCCAGTGATATTCTTCACATATTTTCTACCCTCCTTACGTTTGTTTGGGATGTAAGTGCAGCATTTCTGAACTTTTGGCAGCCGGCAGACACCAGCCTCTTTTACAAGTAAAACATGTAAATTAATAGTTTTGTAAAACCAAAGCCCTAATGGCTATCAGCTCGGTTTCAATGGCTAGCAAAGCTCCAGCAGTACTGTTGGCCAACTTGTTGACTAGTGTAGAAAGCTTTTCAATCTTTAAATCATTGGAAGCAACACATACAGAAGGAATCATAGAACCAAAAATGTCTCCCACAAGCACAACTGCAATGGCTAGTTCTAGCAGGAGATCCCACTGGATTATCCAAATTATCTATGTGATAGATTTTGTGAAACATTAATGCTTCCTACCCAATTGACAGGAAGTTTTAAATAAGCATTCGACCAACACACATAATAGACTCCAGGAATGAATGGATCATTCCATACAAATATTTGATCCTTGTAACCAAGAACTTTAAATGGATGATGACAATCACTCCATCCCATTCTTGGAAAATGTGAAACATTTTCCTCTCCTTATGAAGTATAAATTCCCTTTCTGTTTCTAGTCTCATCTCAGCTTAGGTTGTGTTCACAGGTTTCTATGCCTCTCCTACTCCTTTCCCCACTTGTCTTTCCAAAATATCTGTGCACATCTCTGCACTTTCCTCAATAAATGCTCTCCTGTCTTCCTGATCATCAATAAATGTATTTTCAATTTGGCTTTATAAACATGTAAGGTTTTGTCTAAAGGCAGGGGCAGTGTCAAGTTTCTCTCTGGACCTGAAAAAATGTCACACAATGTCCATTCTTTTTGCATTAGCATAGGGATTTAAATGTTTCTACATAGGCACCTCAGACAGGACCAAATCATAATTTGAAAAGTAATATTTAAAATGATCCAAAGAATTATGCTACACGAGATACCATATATAAGGGGAATGTGGTGGTAAGTCATACCCTCCTCAACAGATGCAGGTATGTGTGTGCAGATGTAGAAATGCTTAGCCTGCATTAACTTTGTACATTCAGGCAAATATTTTAAAAATAAATTCAAGGTAAAATATCCCTTTGAAGATTCCATTTGCAAAATCCCAAAATCAAATTCATGGTGCTGTACAGAATGTGAAGTAGTAGGAGTGGGTGTGAGGTTAGACTTAACAGGACTATGATCTACAGAGGAACTCAAACATATTAATAAAGCAATCATAAAAATAATATTGGCAACCAGCTGAACAGCCTCAAACTATAATTCTTTGAAAGGATTACCACTGTTTCTCTACATTCAGACCTTAAGAAAAGTACAGCTGGAAGCAAAAGAATATTTCTACTTGTACAAAATGCAAAACTGTATCACTTCAAACCAATATCTTTATGTACAGTTGTCGTGTGAGTTATCCCTAACCCTTCTTTATCTTCTTCCAAAATGATAACGCTACTCTTCCGCAGGAGCCTTGGCCCTGTGGTATCTTCAGCATTCAGTAAAGTTCAGTTTGTCAGTACAATTCATTTGACTCAGTTCATAGACGTAGCTCACTTGAAATGACAGTGTTCAGAAGTATCAAAATTTGACAGATTTCACTATTGTAGCCTTATTCATGGTCGTTCTATGGGTATTGTCTCTTCACTCTGCAGGTCTTACGAGATAGGATCAAGTTCACTGTCAGCAAGTACTCAGGAGCTGAATACCTCTGACTAGGCAGTCTCATCCTCTTTGATCGCCTGATCACTGGCTGTTCATCTTTACTATAACTCTTTTCACTCTCGACAGTCTCCTCAATGACAGTCTGTGGGATGTGCCCCACAGATACACTTGCCCTCCTATCCCTTGCCGCATTCTTGGCCACCCTTCCCTTCTGTAATTACCACTGGTAACATTGCTTCACCCCTGGATCAGAATAGTCATCCACTGCTTCATGGGTTTATTCGATGTAGTTACTGTTGACTTATTCACCACAGACTCAGCACTCACCTCAATCTGAAATTGACACATTTTTTGTGTCTAAGGCTCTTGAAGACTTTAGGACACCTGAGTGTGCCCTTCGGCCTCCTCTGCTCCTTCAGGGCAAGCAGACACTCGATTCTGCAGATCAGTGGCTGTCGTCACCTCTTCTTCACTACTGTGTCTTATTCTTTGAGTGTGGGAGGCATGCACCAAGTTAGGCAGTCCACCACATTTAGCGGCTGTGTTGGTGACTATGATACCTGGAAGGGGTCATGCCAACAGGGTTCCAGGCATGTGTTTCTGACACAATTTTTCTTCAGGACCTAGTCCTCAGGACTAAGGTCATGAAACTTCATATTACCTGAGATATTTACAAGCGCATTTGCTGGCACAGCAGTCAGCCTCATGGTCATCCCCATGAGGGTTTCATGGGCGCCAATCCTGTTCACAGATCAGGAGTACTTCGGAGACTCAGCAACACCAAAGGCAAAGCATACAGACACTTCAAAGAAGTAGACACACACACTTTAGCCAGACGAGGCTTCAAAGCCTGTTTACTTGTTTGACAATTCACGAAGCTTAAGGTCAATACCCAAAGTGCAGTCGCAGTTAGACTTGTGAGACTATAAAAAGCATTCTCACAACGTCATTATCTAAATGCGTTTCATGGTCTGACTCATGAGAAACTGGGAATCCTTACCTAGGTATTAAGTCTCGTAGCAGTAACTTGGCTATAGTGAGACTCTCATGTCTCCTATTTGGGTAGGCTTCCACTGAACAGCAGAATATAGACACAAATATCCAGGACATAGCACAGCCCATTGCACACGGTTATCTCGATAAAATCTGAATGCATCATGTTGACAGGATCTCCTGATCTCCCTATGTGACTCAATGTTACTCGTGTTTTCCCCATGTTCAATAGCTGGCAGGGGACACAGTGATGGCAAAGATTCTCAGCCATCACTCTAAAATGGGCATAAACCAATTCTGCCTGAACAACCTCAGCATTGCGTCCCTCCCTATAGGCCTGATTCACAAAGATAAGCTTCCACTTTTGTGTAAGTTTACACAGTTTGGGAATTCACAAAACAGCATTCGAGGGAGAGAACACAGCACATAAAAAGATAGGCATGTCATATCTTTTTATGTGCTGAGTTCTCTGCCCTGACTGCGGAGTCTGCGCACTTGTAAACTTATTATCAAAATGCTGTTTTGTAAATTCCAAAGCAAATATAAACTTACACAAAAGTGGAAGTTTACCTTTGTGAATCAGGCTCCAAATGTGTGGGACCATGGAAATGGCTTACCATAGTTGACAATAGATGACAGACCGTCAGTTACCATGGGCCTTCCATCACCAGAAACCCAGATCTCATCCTCATTCTTTACACAACCTGCTCTGCCCCATCCTTGCTGCTCAATATTTGGTGCTTCTTTCTGCAGTCTCCTAACTTCCTCCCATATATCAGCTACGGATAACAATAGGCTTACAGCAGACTCATCCTCAGATTCATTTGAATATTCCCCGTTGAAAACACAAGACCCATGAGCCCAATATTAGGCAACTTCGTCAGCATACCGATTTCCGTCAGTGAGCTAAGGATTTCTGCTCCTGTGTGCTGTGAGCTTTACAACATTCCTCAAAAAGTTGCATGACCTACAGCTCATTGTGGATCAGAGATCGAGGAGATGTCATAAACCCTCTTTGTGACCCCACTGTCAACTGTCCAAAATCGTGAACCACACTGAAGCCTGTTTGACAATCAGATTAAATGGTAACTCTTATTTGGTCTGAACCACAGCAAGCTTTAGTAAGAGTGAAAAATTCAGCCACCTGGGCAGAGGTCACATCGAAAACTTCCAGTACACCCTCTCAGGTGCACACAGCATAAGCAGCTCTCCGATTCTCTCAATCATCTCTTAGAAAGAGCCATCCACAAACAATACATAATCCATCCATGCAAGGGGGTCAGTAACATCAAGAGAATCATGCTCAACTTCCAGCAAGGCAAGGGTAACAGAGTAGTGGGGTTCAAGTACAAACGCCTCGTTATTGTAATGTACTATTGTCCTCTTCCAGTATGATTTGCTTATATTTGGTCAAGCAGCTATGGGTCATTTGCTGCATCTTGGTTCTAGTCAAAAGAACCTCCACAGTGTGAGGCATCATTACAGTGAAGGGATAACCCATAACTATGCCTTCACTCTGCTGAATGCTGACACTGGCAGCAGCCACTGCTTTTAGGCAACCCATCAACTCTGCGGCTACTGGGTTATGAGGGGCTGAGAAATAAGCTACGGGTGTCGTCACATCACCATGGGTTTGTATAAGCACTGAGAGAGCGTACCCTTCCCTCTTACTGCAAAACTGTTTTTTAATAACTTGAAACAAAAACATTTATCTATCTATCTCTGTACTGTAAACTGGCAATAGTAGAGCTGGGGAGTGACAAAGACTCACAGCTCTAGGAAAAGATTCATGCTTTTGTTGTCCCAGGGCAGTGGATCACAAGCATCTTTATGTGTCAGCCTAAGTAGAGGCTTGCCTACTAGGGGAATGTTAGATATCCACTGACGGCAGTAGGCAACCATTCCCAGAAGCATCCTGACTGCTCTCTTCATAGTTGGAGGGTTAATTTTCAGAATATCAGATATTCTCTCCAGTGACATCTTCCTTGCTCCTTTCTTAATATGATGTCCCAGGTACAGGACTTCTTTCTGACAATATTGAGATTTGTTTGGGGACGCTTTATGTCAGTTTTAAGCCAAATGATTCAACAAGGCAATAGTATCTTGCCTGCATGACTCTTGGTACATTGATGCCACCAACAGGTCATCAATGTACGAGAACTGATTTGGACAGTAACTTCAGGGACTCTTTTTCAGGATCTGCTTAAAGATTGAGGGGCTCTCGGTATACCCCTGTGGGACTCGGCACCATGCCAAAATTCAATTTTGGAATCTGAATGTGAAGAGAAGTTGGCTCTGTCATTGCAGTGGGATAGAAACGAAGGCTTTGCATCAGTCAATAACTGGGAACCATTTGGCTTTAAAGGGTATCTAAAACCAGGGGAGTAGTTACCAGTGGTGCAACTGGTGCAATGCACAGAGGCCTAGAGGTGGGAGAGTGCCCAACTACAACAGTCCCTTGAGCCCTGAGAGGGCATCTAAATGACCATGCTGGAGGTCTAAAGCTGAAAAAGCATTAAAGATAACTTTACATTTTGTGTTTATCTTGTATTGTTTTATGTGTGTTCAAAGACGCAAGTCAAATATCAGTCTAGTCTTCTGACAAACTGCTGCCTATTCTTTTAACTCGGAGACTGGTGTTTACTTTTCTTTAGCTTACTGCAAAGTGTGTTGATTTTGTAAAGTGAACTATGTCAAAATCTTGCTTGTATGAAACACATAACAAAATGTAAGGTATTTAAATGTAAATACTTATAAATACTTATAAATAAACTGTACAAATATTTTAAAATAAATAAACAGGAAAGCACAAATGAAGTGTTTTTTTGTCCAATTCTTAAGTGTGATGGCAAAAAGATTTTAAAAAGGTCAAAACAAATCAATACATTTTACTTGGTGATACGCAAATGGCAAATATATATTGACACACATTATCGTTTCTGCGCTATATATTTTTATCAGTAAAATTGGATATCTGTTCAAATATAGTAGTCATTTCAAAAGAAAATATGCTGTCTGTTAATGACAGTGGCTACCACACCAAGCTTTAGTAAAATATTTGTGACAGTGTGCTCCTAATTCGACACCAGCTACACATTACACCCTTACCACTCTCCTGCTGTAAGGCCGTGGTTCATTTGCAACACTTCTTCTTTGTATGATGCTTGTATTTGTCAGAATCCTTATCAGTTCAGTGATGTAGTATTGATGTCAACAGCACTAAACTGAAAATTCTTCCAGCATCTCTGCTTACTAGCACCACAGGAGCTTGATGCAAGCTCCATCCGATACCATCATTCTCAGTAGTAAGACTCTAAGCAGTAGAATCTACTGAAGCATCTGTGGAAGCACTATGAAGGACTCATTGGACACTCACTGAATGGTTGAGAGGTGGACATGCTCACATTTTTAAATGCAGAGTGTGCCATTCGGCCCTGGCTGCCTGACACAAGCAGAGGTCAAAGAAGTTATGTCCATGCTGTTGGCTGCCTTTTCAAGGCAAGACAGTCAGAATAATCACTGTGTTGAGCCTGACGGGTATAGGGCAGATGATGGCAGTTAGTAAAAGAACATAGACTTAAGACAGAGTGCTGGAACTTGGAAAATGAATGATTTGAGTGTTGTTTGTTTCATTTTTTGCTCACAAAATTCACAGGTAACTTTAAACAACTTCTTAGAGTTGCTAAAGCATAATTCTTTCTTATTTAAACCAGAAGTAGGAATAGTTCTCATTCTAAGATCCATGGAAACTGACCAGAATCTCAGAAAACAAGAAGTTGCTCCCCAGAGTGAGAAACTGAGAGAGTCAGAACTTGAGTAACTGTTATACCTATTACTGTAGTAGAGGTGGGTGAGGCAACAAATTAACAGGGAGAGCCAGGTTAAGGGTCTGTCTTGGCCCCAAGAGCCTGTCTTGGCTATAAGAGCTCAGGCATGAACTGAGCTGTGGGAACACTTGGCATAGAAATCATGCAACAAATATTAGGCAAAAATATGATAAAGTATCTTCAAAATTCAATAGAGGAAATTTCTTTGACAAACGTTTTATCTTAGTACATCAGATTGTACTACTGAATTTAGAGGCATTTATTAAAAGTGAACTTTTTTAAGCATTCATTCCCCACCCACCACTCTGACACAATTACTGTTTGTGAACGCAGAGGCAAGATGGTTGTCATGGGCACCCTTTTTGTGTAGTACATTTTTATTTTCCACTGAGCAGCATTATAGTCCATTAAGTTAAACACAAGAGAGATTTTTGCACAGCAATATCCTCACATAGTTCAAGGTTTTCTCATATGCAATAATGAAAAAATAGGAGGCACAATAAAAAGAAAAATTGCCAAGGATCACACAATTTGGTAACATGCCAAGCCTGGATTGATCCCAGGTTCTCTAGTCTCACATTGTGTAATTCAGCAACTAGATTGGTATCCCTTGCTTGCTCCTGTTTGACATCAAAGTTTAATGCTTTGTCTTGGTGCATAAGTTTAGAACTTGGGTT
Organism: Calotriton arnoldi; assembly: GCA_963921515.1. Taxonomy (NCBI): domain Eukaryota; kingdom Metazoa; phylum Chordata; class Amphibia; order Caudata; family Salamandridae; genus Calotriton; species Calotriton arnoldi. The sequence continues at coordinate 1,014,994 of CAWUFW010006133.1, read as the reverse complement.
GCAGGCAGAAGCCACAAGAAAACTAAGCTCATTTTGGGCTTGAGGACACATAATGACCTCAGGCTCAACCGAGCCCAGCATCTGGCTTGAGCCTTCAGTGGCTCACCCACTTCTACAATTTAATCTGGGTATTCTGTGCCTGAAATAACCTTAGATGCTGCTGCTAGTGTGGTACCTGTATTGTATGTTAGGATATGGATATGTTGCTTGCACTGCTGTTGACCATCTTGTACCTGTGCTGCGTTTGAGGGGAGCTTCCAATGCTGCCAAATGTGGCGCATTGTGAATGTATGATGCTGTGCATGTTCTGTGCATTTGAATGAACCTTGCATTGTTTCTGACCAGATTGGTATGTGTTTAATGGGTGTGAGGGAAGCGTGCACTCCTTGCTGGTGCTGTACCTGTTTTCTGTGTGGAAATCTTGCTATGCATGTGAGTCAAGCTTGCACTTATACATCTCAGTGCTGTTACTTGCACTTGCACACAAAATCTGAAATACTGCTTCTTTATTGTATCTAAGGGACGCATTAAATGTTACTGTCCAGTTCCATACTTTTGCATGTCTTTGAAGGAAGCTTGCAGTAGCCCTGCAATACCACACTTGTTCCATGATTTTGAAACAAGCTTGCACTATCCCTGAGTATCACACTTGTTCCATGTTTTTGAATGAAGCTTGCACTGGCCCTGCAGTACCACATTTGTTGTATGTCTTTGAAAGAAGCTTGCACTGACTGGCCCTGCAGTACCATACTTGTTGCACGGCATTTTAAGGAAGCATGCACTGTCTGGCACTGCAGTACCACCCTTGTTTCACGTCTTTTAGGCAGGATTGTGATGCTCATGTCCAATGTTTTATGGCTGATGTGCATGAACCAAGGCCCCCCGCACTCCTGCCCCCCTGTGCTCCGTCTTTTTCTGTGTTTTTTAGCTCAATCAATCAAGTTTCTTGTAAAGCGTGACTACTCACCCATTAGGTTCTCAAGGTGCTGGAGGGGATCTGCGTTTCAGTTGAAGAGCCAGGTCTTGAGGTCTTCCTGAATTGCGGCAGCGATGGTGATTGCCTGAGGTGCAGAGGAAAGGTTTCCAAGTCTTTGCAGCGAGGTAGGAGGGGGATCTTCCTCCAGCCATGGTCTTGCGGATCCGTGGGATGGTGGCTAGGGCCAGTCGGGTGGAGTGGAGATGTCTGGTGGGAGTGTAGAAGGAGAGGTGGTGGTTGAGGTAGGCAGGCCTGACTTTGTGGAGGGCTTTGTAGGCATGCATGAGGAGCTTTAAGGCTATTCTTCCTCTAGATAGGTAGCCAGTGAAGGTCTCTCAGGTTCCCTGTGATGTGGCTGCGGCATGGGATGTTCAGGATGAGTCTGACGGAGGCGTTCTGGATGTTCTGCAATTTCCTTAGGAGTTTCTGGGTGGTCTGATGTTGAGGATCCATTTGAAGATCTTGTGAAGCAGTCGGAGCGTGTGGCAGCAGTAGGACAAGACGGCGTTGATTTGGCAGTTCATTGAGAGCGAGGAGTCCAGGATGGTGCCGAGGTTTTGTGCGAGGTCCATGGGTGTGGGGGGTTTTCTGAGTGTTGCGGGCCACCGGGAGTTGTCCCAAGATGAGGACTTGGGTCTTGTCTGAGTTGAGCTTGAGGCAACTGTCCTTCATCTAGGTGGCGACTGCCTTCATCCCGTTGTGGAAGTTCCTCTAAGCGGCTGTGGGTTTGTCTGTGAGGGAGAGAATCAGCTGGGTGTCATCGGTGCAGGAGGCGATGTTGAGTCTGTGGCTTCTGATGATGGCTGCAATCAGGCCATGTAAATGTTAAAGACAGTGGGGCTCAGGGAGGAACCCTGAGGCACTCCACATCTGATCTCTGTGGGTTCTGAGTTGAACTGTGGAAGTCTGACTACCTGTGTTCAACCGGTGAGGAAGGAGCAGATTCATTCTAGGGCTTTGTCGTGGATGCCAGCATCGTGGAGTCTTAGGAAGATTGTGTGGTGGGAGATGGTGTTGAAGGCGGCTGAGAGGTTCAGGAGGATGAGGGTGGCCATCTCACCTCTGTTGAGGAGGATGTGGATGTATTAGGTAGTGGTGAGGAGAACAGTATCAGCGCTGTGGTTGCTTCTGAAGCCCAATTTGGAGAGGTCCAGGATGTGGTTCGTTTCGATGAACACGGAGAGTTGGGCGTTGATGGCTTTCTCGATTACTTTGGCTGGGAAGGAGAGCAGAGAGATGGGTCTGTAGTTCCTGAGGTACGTCAGGTCAACAGAGGGTTTCTTCAAGAGGGGGTTGATCTGTGCGTGCTTCCAGTCTTCAGGGAAGGTGGCAGACTCAATGGAGCAGTAGTTGGTGGGGCAGAGTTCGGGTGCGATGGAGGTGCAGGCTCTGTTGAAGATGTGGTGAAGGCAGGGATCCGAGGGGGCTCCGGAGTGGATGCTATTCATGATTCTGAGGGTGTTGTTAGAGGTGAGGGTGGTCCAGTTGGGTAGGGGCTGATGGGGTCTGGAGCCATTGGGTGCAGAGGTTGCCGGTGGAGTGGGTGGTTCTTGGGTTGCGAAGCTGTCATAGATCTCCTTGATCTTGCGGTTGAAGAAGGTGGCGAGGTTGTCGCAGAGGTCTTTAGAGGGGGGAATGTCTGCCGTCTCTGTGCTGGGTTTGGCAAATTCGTTGACCATGGCAAAGAGTTCTTTGCTGTTGTGTGCATTGGCATTGATGCATTCCTGTATGGCTGCTTTCTTTGTTGTTCTGATGAGGTGGTGGTGTGCGATGATGGCAGTTTTGAAGGCTGCGTGGTCTGCCATGGTCTTGCTGCTCCTCTATCTTTTCTCAAGACATCTGCAGGTGCTCCTGGACTCCTGTAGGGCAGGGGAGAAGCAGATGGCTTTCTGGAGGGCTGCTTGCCTGAGGGTTTCCTGAGGGGAAAGAGTGCAGTCTGAGATCCAGTGGGAAGGTTGCACGCTGAGGTGTTGGCATCGGTAGATGTCAGTGTTGGGGTTTTGCTGAGGGAGGTGGTGACCTTGTTCCAGTTTCTTCGAGGATAGCGGTGGGTATGGTGGTGTACAGTGGGTTTGGTGAAGGAGAAGTGGATGCAGTGGTGGCCAGTCCAATGTGGCTCGGAGGTGTGGCTGACAGCGATGTTGTTGCTTGCAGAGAAGATGAGGTCAGATGTGTGTCCTGCTGAGTTGGTTGGGGATGTGGCCAGTTGTTTGACTCCGATGGTAGTGAGGTTCTCCAGTAGGGATGAGGTGTTGTGGTCGTCGAGGTTGTTCAGGTGGAAATTGAGGTCGTCGAGGATGTTGTAGTCCGTTGAGGCAAGAGCGTGTTGTGCGACAGTCAGCTATGGCTTTGCTGAAGGAGGGGCAGGGTCCGGGAGGTCTGTAGAGGAGGGTGCTGCAGAGGGTGGCGGTCAAGTTGGTCTTGATCTGGAAGTGGAGGTATTCCATGTCAGGTGAGTGGTAGTCGGAGCTGGTTGTAAGGCGGAGGGTGTTTTTGTGTACGATGGCAATGCCTCCTCCTGGTTGGTTGACAAGGTCTTGTGGATGATTTTGTAGCCGTCGGGGATGGCAGTTGCGATGTCCAGGGCTGAGGAGGGGTTCATCTAGGTTTCCGTGAGGAAGGTGATGTCGGGGGAGGTGGATTCCAGCAGGTCCCAAATCTCCACACCGTGTCTTTTGATGGAGCAGGTGTTGAGTAGGATGCAGCTGAGGTTGTCGGGCTGGTTCTTGATGGTCATGCGGTCAGCTGGTCTGGTGTGTGGAGGGAGGAGAAGGCGCAGTTGCGGTAGGTGAACTGTCCTTGGGTGTTCCTTAGTGATATGAGGTGGCAGGCCTTAGAACATCCAGGTTTGAGTGCATGCAGGGTGCTGGTGTCGTAGTGGTGGAGGCTGCGGGAGCCAGGGTCCATGGCGCTGGGCACTGTCTAGGCACAGATGGGCGAAGACTGGCTTGCCTAGAGAGGCGGGAGTGCTGGTCAGCTGGGAGGTGGGAAAACGGTACTTGGAAGGGGCCGGTCCACAGGGAGCAAGCAGTGGCAAGGGCAGGAAGGGGGAACCAGAGTGAAAGTAAAGGACAGAAGCAAGAGGCAGTGCAAAGAATTACAGAAAAAGGCTATGAAATAAAGGCAAAGACAAGAAAGAGCAGCAACCCTTCAGAACATCATGCATACAATTGGGCAGTAGATCAGCTCTCTTCAGCCATTGGCTTTGTTGCCAAGGTTTGGCTCTGCCTAGTAGACAACTGCTGGTCTTTAGGATGTCAGGTAGTTTGAGTAACAGTATTTTGCCTGCTTACTACGTATTACTCTGGAGATAGTTCCTTTAGTTCATTCCCAGCAGCTCACCTGCAAATGAAGACAAGTGCTAATTGAGTAATGAGGGCACCAGTAGCTCCGCTGTCATTGGACCACAACTTTCTTATGCAGAGTATCAGGGAGAGCACAAGGCATCACTGCTGTAAGCTTCACAACCATGCCACCATCTTGAAATGGTATTCGGCATAATCTATTATCATACTCAATTAATTTCCACTGTTCCAAGATGGAAGACCAGCTCGAAACTTTACTTTTTAATTGTATTATTTAAGTACTTTGCCACCCATATTTAGTTACCATATTTTTTTATATTCTGTTTCTTAATTTCTACCTTTTTTATTTTAGTATATGCTAACAGTGCAAAGGAAACCACCTCTGCGTTTTTTTAGAAGGCACATGTGGCTTTTTTTATGCCAAGACTCTTCCTCACAAAAGCCAACAAAGATCAGTCTCACATAGTCTGCAGTGCTGATCCAAGTGTGACTCATGGGAGATTAGATAAACTCAATGGACATTCAGGCTTTAGTGTTGCTTACTTCAAGAGCTTTGATTTACACTATTGCCATATCTGTCCAAACTGCTTCTTCCTATTGAGTGGTGTACCTGTGTGTGAGCAGTGTCCATGTGTGAGTGTAGGATAGCCATCATGCTTTGTGAGCACATTGTGAGGAATGTCCCTGTATGAATGCAGGATTAACATTGTCTTTTGTGAGTGCAGGATAAGAGGTCTATAGGTTGAAAGTTGTGTCTGAATGCAGAGTGATCACTATGCCTGTGTGAATGCAGCATGAGGGATGTGCCTACGTGAGGGCAGACTCTGTCGAAGGAGGTTGAGGAGTGTCGTGGGCAGTTGACAGACTGAGATGTCACACTAGTGATGAAGCACAGTTAGGTCGCTTGCACTAGGGCCCAAGATTCCCTGCTTATCATTGACTTCATCACTTAATTATTCGAGCCAACGTGTCTGGTGAGAGATGGTACTGGGGCATTCAGGGATTTCTGCATTAGGTTTAAGTGTGATTCGTACAGGCTTGAAAACTTTTATGAGGCCAGTGTCTTTGCCAGAAAAATCCCAGACTTCAGCTTAACGGTATTTTTCAGATCCGGGACAAATCATCTATGGTCAGTCTCTGAAATTCAACACCTTCAGGTGTATAATATATTGTGCAATTTAACTTGCACAATAAATCCCTGCCCAGTACATTTACAGGACTTAAGTAAAAAACCACAAATTGATGCTCTTCTCTAAAGTATCCTATCTTAACAGGTACCTTGGCAGGTATAAGGTTCACAATGTGTTTAATAGCAACACCTATAACTTGGACTTGTGTTCCCAAAAGGGATAGGTATGGGGCTTCTACTATCCTCACAGTAGAAAGGGTAGTGCCAGTGTCAATCAAAAATGGCACATGCTGGCCATTCACCTCGCCCTCCATGAATAGACGACTCTGCGCTACCTCCAAGACTGTGCCAAGTGTGCAATCCTCCTACCTTCTCAGGCACCATCATTGTGACTGGTCAACCCCTAGCCTCCAGAAGCATCATACATTGGGAACTGTTGGAAACTGTCTGACGCTCAACACAGACAAGAGGGAAGTTCTGATCTTTGGAAGCAACCCCTCCCCATGGAACGACACCTGGTGGCCTTCCGACCTCGGACCCACGCCCATACCAACAGAGTACGCCCTTAACCTTGGCATCATCCTTGACATCAAACTCACCATGAAATGCCAGATCAACGCAGTTGAATCCTCTTGCCTCCACACCCTTCTCATACTCCGTAAGGTCTTCAGATGACTCCCCTTCGACACCAGGAAAACTGTCCTTCAAGCCCTAGACACCAGCCGACTCGACCATGGCAATGCTCTCTACGCAGGAATTACTACCCAACTCCTGAAGAGACTCCAGGACTGCACAAAACTCAAATGCCAGACTCATCCTCAACCTACCCAAATGGACACACAACATTCCTCAACTCAGGAACCTTCACTGGCTCCCTGTTCAGAAAAGATGCCAATTCAAGATGCTGATACACACCTACAAGGCCTTCCATGACCAAGGACCAGCATGGATTAACCACTGTCTGAACTACCAACAACCCTCCAGACACCTTCGCTCTGCCTCCCTCGCTCACACTCCCCACATCCATCGCAGACACAGCGAAGGATGCTCCTCCTCCTACCTCGCCACCAGGGTCTGAAACAACCTTATCCTCCACCTCCGACCAGCACCCTCTCTCACAGAATTCAGAAAGGGACTTGAAACCTGGCTTTTAGTCTGATTGCAACAGGATCCCAGCACCTGGATACCTCACAGGTGATTAGCCACACTCTACAAATCCCAGATTGATTGATGGTTCTAAAAGGAGTTCACGTTAGCTCTAGGAGTTGAATTCACATTAACCTCAGATTAACTAGGTTATCGGATGTCATGGAGTCTTGAGGAACCCGTATCATTGGGACTTGGGACATATGAGTGTTTTGAGGAGTTTGCATCTGCAATGTTTTGCACTGGCAGCAAATTGATATTTTGCATTTCACCATTACCCGACATCCTTTTTTGATTGAGTCTACACTCCCTCTTCCAAGGCTCAATTTATAACACTAACATAACAGATTTGTCCTCTTTAGAGTTGCCACATTTACTCTAGTGTTCTGGTCTATCCGTGCACCATGACCTCTACCTTGAGGAAGCTATTCATCATCTGTCCTCCACCTTGAATACCGCCCTGCCTGCTGCCACCAACACCCTGATTGGCAATCCCCATGTAGGGGCCATTCTGAATTCCCTTCTGTGCTAGTGTCATCTATGCCAGCATGAATTTCTCTTTAAACCTTTTCTGCTTTATTTCCTATTCATTGCAATACTTCACATATCGAAGTATTTAATCTAAAGGTTTACTATGCCAACAAATCACATTTTGCTGAAAATGCGAACTGACCTCCAGAAGCAACCAAAGAACAAGATGACACACAAAATTGCTCAAATTTCCCCTTTCTGGCTCTTTAACACCACATTGTTGCCAGAACACCTGCATTGGGCATTCATATTGAGCATGCACCGATTCCTTGGCCTCTCGAGTAGTTTGATTTGTCTATAACCAATCAACAATGTTCTGTGGGACCTTTGTTTTCTAAATGTTTATCACCTGTACTTATTCCTGAATAACCTCAGGAGATGGAGCATTCATCAAAGCCACTCTTGTGGATTCTGTATTTGGCCATTGTACTGACACCTTGCATTCAGACCACAAATTGCTAGCAATTACTATGTAAAAAAAAGATATTTGAATCCTTCCACAACACTTTAGAAATGTTCACAAATCGCTCAACCTGTGTTTATCATAAGTCATGGTTCTCCATCAGTTTTGGAAATTAATTTGCAAATGTAGCAAGATCACCATGACTCCAGGACACAATCACATAACCTCCTCCATGTACCTCTCTCAGGAGGAAAGTGCTAACTCCAGAGTCACCCTGGCTACCTCTTTGGGGTGCCCCCCTGAATCTTTCCTTTCTTTCTTCCTTTTTGCTCTCTCAGCCCACATGTCCTTAATCCTATCCATTTCATTCCATTTCCATATACTGAACACTAATTCCCTCAAATGTGCCTTCAAGCCAGAGGTTCTCATACTAGTTAGCGTGTCCTCTCATGTGTATTCTAAAATTCTTTTGCAAGGTCTGACTTTTACTCAAATCCACTTTGATTTCAGCAGCTGCTTCCTGCCGTATTTTATAGGCTTCAATAGCACTTCAGTAATCTCTGTATACACGAACCAAAGTTCCCCTTCATAACTCTCTGCATTTTCTCTCATCCATATTTCCATTGATATGTTCATCTAACGCTACATACAACGTAACAACATCTAGGGGCCTTGTGACATCATGAATTGTGGGACTATCAAACTATTCAGAGGCCTCACTCCCATTCGGTGCTTACTGTACTCGAGACCAGGCTCCCACATATGGAAATCATGTAACACCTGTGGCACCAGTTGTTGAGAAGAGCGCTGATATCCTTGAGGCAGAAGCACCTCCTTGCATACTTGGGACTCATACAACTGCTTGTGAACCGGAGGTCATAGTGACAGTGGCAATAGCTGGGAATCCAGCTTGCATGACTCGGACAACAGCAGGGGTTCCTTCTGTTCGTGTTTGATCCTGATTAGTAAGTGGAGTTGCATTATTACCACTGACTGGTTGATTCCCTCTGGCTAGCAGAACCATGTTACATGGAGGTGGTCAAGACAACAGCAATCCTCCAAGAAGTCATCACTAAAATTGTTATCAATGCTTGCCTCAGACTGCGCCCTGTGTCACACTACCTGTGTGCCTTCTTCTCTGTTCTATTGGTTGTCAAAACAAGGTACATCTTAACTCTGTCGATCATATCTCTCCTCCACACCTGTTGTTCGGCATCCCACTTTGCATTCATCCATCTATTGGCTGTTCTCTTCAATCAGGTTTGATATTTTTGATAGTCCTTTGCATGTGCAGCACACTTCCATGCATTGAAGGCCTCATTCTCTGCTCTTCCAGTAGGGGGTTTCATGTCATACAGTACTCATCTCAAATTCGCTTTTATATTGATGTTAAAGGTACCAAATCTAGGATACTGCCTAGAACCTCGTGTCTTGGTGATCTTGTTCCATCTTTAGAGCCAAATACATGTGTGAAGACCAACATTTATTGCCATCTAATGACCGGGCGTGCCCCCTGGAGTGGCCTCATCACCATCTTACATCACCCCTAAAGAAATCTCTCAGTGTCCTTCAAAATTTTTATTTTATATTTATTTTCAATGTTTCAAACCTAACAACTTTAATTCAAACACTCGACAAGTTTTTGGCAAATCAAAATGAAATATGTAGTGAGAGCAGTGTCCAATCTCAGTGCGGCAAACTCTGGACTGACTTCTCACAGTGCAGCACCTGCTGATGTGTTGATCGATCCTACCATGACACACACACCAATCGACCAATACCAGTGTTGCAAATGATCGCGTAAATGCAGCACGTTGAAGTGGCTCACCCTCCTTTACAATTACTTTGAATACTTTTGCAAAACATCAAAGCATAACTGAAATAGCAAATAACTCTTGTCTGTTCCACTAAAGAATTTTCAAAAATACACTCAGTCAAGCAGATAAATGGGGAGTATTGCATTCCAGACGTTATCACCACACACTAGTGAAATCTCAACCCACGGGAAGTCACCCTGACTAATTTAGTTCTTCCTCTGCACAAAACGGACTCACCGATATCCCTCACTATTAGTACATCTCAATTGTGCGGCCAATGGCACCTCACTGAATGACACCACAAAACTCTAACAGACCAGTCAATCAACAATATACTTTTATCTCTCCTGGAATCTTGGACTATGACCAGCCGATAACAAATGCAACTTCTTATCAAAAAGCGGATATGTATTTATATGATCAGATCTACACAAAGAAGCACATTAATTGTTCCTAAGACAACATGGGCCTAAGAGAAACACAGAAAGAAAGGTAAGGAAGGATATGAAAATATGAAAAGGGATACAGTCTTGAGGAAAATAAGGATGTCAGAAAAGAAATTAAGCAGACAGGAAGAGTAGCCGAGATAAAGAGAGAAACGAAAGGGAGCCATGTAGCAAAAACCAAAAAAGAAAAGAGAATTTAATGAGAAAAAAGTAAGAAAGCCATAGAGGAATATTAAGAACAGAAAGAAGAAAACTTGTTTCACTGAACACTTTACATTGTATGCGGGTGGTTTAATTTTCTTTATTTATTATCATTTCTAATATTTACCTGATTGTTTTCATGAGATCAAGATGGATGGAAGGGAGGCCGCTGAAGGCAATCCTCACCAACAAACATAGACTAAAAAGAAGAGCAAAACAGAACATTATGAGAACATTACTTTCTTTATAGTGGAGCGAAAAAAACATTTATGTTCAAGCATTTGAATCAATATATTTCCCCTTCTTCTTCTAGTTGTCTTAAAAAACATAGGGGCATACTACCAAGGGCAGTATCGCCACTTTAGCGGCACTTTTTGCCGATAAAGCGGCGATATTTTTATCGCCCTATTAGCAAGCTGTCGCTAACAGCTGTTAGCGACAGCTTAATGGCAATAGCGACCGTTTTGTTACCGCTTTGCATGTCAGCGATAATTATCGCTAATGACATGCAAAGAAGGCGTTCCCAACTAAAAGCGACTGCAAACAGTCGCAAACACAACTTCCCCCTATTACCAATGCCCGCGAAGCGATAAAAAAAGTCGCGCTAACCGCGATTATCGCTTGAATTTAACACCTGATAAAAACTTGACTTAACCTATTCTGTCAATGGGAGGTGGATTGTAAGGTTAAGTCCTCACCTGCCTATTAGCGAGCTTTTCCTTAGCGCAGTGAATTTATCGCTGGATTTCTCGCGCTATTGCTGGGTTTCGCCGCTATCGCTGGATTTTCTATCGCCTTGGAGATAAACGTTGATAATAACGCGTTATCTCCGCGATGAAATCCAGCGATAGCCGGTGATAAAAAAAACAGCGCTAAGCGCACTTTGCGATAATTATCGCAAATCCTTGGTAATATGCCCCATAGTCCCATGACAACACAGGTTGTTAATGAATTCCGACTGCTCACCGTGCAGAGGGGGGCTCGCTAAGAGCCTCATTACTTTACCCTGCTAACTTTACCCACATGAAATGTCCTGAATTGGGAATATCTGAAACTCTGGGGTGCGGCGTTAACAGGGATTACCTGCTGTTACCAGTCCCACTGGGATTAGGAGGGACATAGCAATCAAGGCCTATGTCTTTCAATTCTGCTTGATTTAGCGGTAAACTAATGGCAGATTAATGGTGGGTTATTTTCACATACCATAATTACTTTAACGAACAGGCTCAAACATTCAATTACAGAGCCCTTAAATGTAGCCCTTAAATGTGACTTGTTATATTAGACTGTCAAGTGCTAAATATATAAGCAAACAAGCTGAAAAATAGGTATAGTACTGGAAATGTTCAAGTAGCCATATTGGCAAGACTTAGACATGTTCTTTCCAAGAGATGTACAGAAACGAGGTGAGGTCCATTAACAGAATAAAATGCTAGGTGTAGAAAGGCCCCAGCTATGATGTATGACTTAACTCTCGTGATAGTAATCTGTAATCTCATCATGTGACTTTTCTGCATGGTCTAGACTTTGAAGGAAAGGCAGTTCAAAATAAACCTGCCGTTTAAGACAGGAGACCCCAGGTCCTTCATCAAGAGTATGGAAATTAGCCTCCATCTCTGGAGAAGTCCCAGAGCTTGATACGCCCCAGTGTAGGTGTAACAAAGGGAAGCAGCTCATGAAGGTATTCACCATGAGTATCAAGCACCAAATTAGCCATTCAAGGCCTTTAGCTGCAGAGAGGCGAATTGATGGCTGTTGAGATTAGCTTATTCCAGCCCATCTGCTGCGATCCATGCATGTTAAGTAAAAAATTAGTAAATGTTAGCAAAATATGTATTAGAACGGGACACCCAATAACGACAGGAAACTCGTTCTCATTATAGGATAGCCTTTCAAATTCCCTCTGTTTCCTTTAATGGTCACGTCCTAATGGGTGGTGGAGGGGTGAAAATGTATTTATGTAGCAAGTAACGCAGTAAGAAAAATATCATTAAAAATGGTTGGATACAAACCCATCTGGGTGTGAAGAGTGCCCGAGAGCACTGGGAATAAGAAGAATCCCTAAGTGATTCTACTCCCTAACAGTTTTGAAAATGTGGTTGCTACACGCACTTCTCTCTAGCTAAAATTTAAATTGTTTAGGCTGCTTTTTCCCTCTCCAATGAAAGATCAACACGACCACGTCTAGCGGCTTAATGTATGAAACTTCACAAAAACATCCGTACCCACACATACACAAATACAGACAGATACTCAACAACGCGCGCATACTTTATTACAAACCCACCTATATACCCACTCATATAAATGAACACGTACATTATTACACAAATACCCACTCAAAGGGACAAAGTTTATATACTTTTGTGGCTCCTGAATTCGATCATTTGAGTGGATATCTTAAATGTCACAAATATACTATAAAACGAAGTTGTTTCCATGTTTGACCAATGTGAGAGAAAATGATATAGAGGTATGGTTGTTCGTAAATATTGTATCATAAATATTGTAAGGGCGTAAAGTGCCAGTGTCGAAACTTCACTGGTCACCAGAGAGGCGCTCTCTATTTTCAAACTAGTGCATTGATATTGTATAATTCTATTTTATAATTTGCACTTCAAATGAAAAAAACATTATCACACAGACCTTTGCCAACAGAATAACTCTTTTCATGAAATCTCTGTAAGGGGGAGCAATTAAAAAAAAAAAAAGACTATGTTGTGAAAACATGTCCTAAGGGAAAAATAAACTGTTTCACATACACAGTTAGAAGTCAATCTGCATGCACAGAATTCAACCTAACGGGTAAGGAGCAGAAGCCTAAGAAATGACATCTGAAATCGAAAAAAATGATAGAAATAGTTTACCTAGGAAACTACAACAAGCAGAGCAGCATGACCTCTAGAAGAGAAGATGTTTCATGTCACCGGGATAATCCTGCCCTTGTATCATCACAGTGTGTTCTGCAGGAATATTGTTTTATTCTCCATGTTCGAAGTGAAGGTCACATTTACTGTTTGGAAAGCAGAATTAAAATGGCGAAGGCAAAGGCTGTCAAACACAAAGGTCAGCGTCCATCCAGTGCTGGAAAAATTGAGGTGAGAGCAGGTGAAATTATCTCGCTATTTTGTGTTTATGGCTCTAATAGGGTGCCAGAGAGCCACTGACCTCTGCTGCCACTCATGTTTTTCTCTAATAGCAATGTATTACCTTTGACACTCAATTAGAACCAGAGGGATGGGTCAATATGCATGTTGGTTCAACCTGAGCTTTTGAAACAAATTCTACAAATCCTTCCAAAGTGCAATAACTTGTATTCATTGGGGATTTTGTCGTCAAAGTTATGGCCTGTAAAAAAAAGAACACCTTATGTTCTCCTAGAGACCTTATGCTTTGTGCATTTAAACATCTGGCAACAGCCCAATTCACTTGTGTGTTTTATATTGAACTGTGTGAATCATCCAAGATACAACATAAAATCAAGGTCATTACTATTGTGGTTGTCAAATTCATCTATATGGTAATAACCTTTACGATGGTCTGATATCAGCAGAATATAGGCTAGTAGGTTAGTGATGCTAGTAAACTTTATAAATTCATTCCACATCTTTTAATTAACATAACTTTTGACTTGTTACAGAATCTAAATGTATATAGGATACATAAGGGATAACTGTGTAATATGGTCTAATATTGCTATTGAGGAGTTGTGGTGAAATCTTAAACCACAAGGCTGAAGGCCTCTACCAGCCCTGAAATGGCAATATAGGACCATATTGCTAGTTACCCATTATTTATTTTTTATATGATATGTTTATTTTGGGATAGCTAGCTTGACAAAGGTGTTTTCTTCACATGTCAGCTAACAATGGGTACCAATTGGAATTCTAATGTTTAGGCTTCTCTTTCATAAGGAAGATTTTGATAAAGCAATGGACAATGGAGAGGGCCTTTATTGTATGGGCACACCCAATGCAGTAGCTGGTTACGCAGTCTTGGGCGAGCAAGACGTGAATACGAGAAACGTATTCCCTAAGCCACCTAGAGCCTTGTATCCACCGGAGAACTTGATAAAGCTCCAAGCAATAACAGCACCCAGGTGAAAGGGGAAGTGGAGAAAACATAAATATTGCATCCAGGGTCCCTGCAAGGTAACAGCATCAATCCACAAAACCAGAGGTTTCTTCAGTGTTCTAGGTTTGTCATGTGTCATATACCTCCCACTTTCCCTCCTTGTATCTAGTGGCAAGAACCTAACAAATGCAGTGTAATACTAAGTACTTAGGGCCTATTTAGATGTTGGTGGGACCGCGACAGAGTGGCCTTTGTTGGGGCCCGCCAACCTGGCGGTCCGCCCACCTATTTAGATGTTGGTTGTTAATGGGAGAAAAGACCACCACTGTCTCGCCGACTCTGCCAGAACTTCGCTCCCACTACTTCTAGTCAGCGGAATTGGAGAAAAAGGAGTGAAAACTCACCATTTTACGGGGTACAGGCTGTGATTTTGTCCTCTTTGCTATTGTCCAGGTCCTCCCTATCCTGCTGCACCTTGACCACGACGGACCGGCACCCCATTTTAACAGAATCGAAGGTAGATGTTCGTGGTGTGTGTAGATATAGAATGCATATTGCGTGTGTATGTTGGTGGGGTGCAATGCAGAACACACAAAATAAGCTCACTACACATAACCTACATACACATATGTACACATACACAACATATATGTGTTTTATGTAAAAACAAATTCCTACTTACCTGTCTCCCCACCATCACTGTCACCTCCCCATCAGTACTCCACCGACAGGACACTGCCAGCCCACTGCAAACATCCAAATATGCTCGGCAGTCCCCAGCTGTCCAGACGGCGATGAAAGGAGGTTCGCCAGCACAGAAGATCGCCGTGGCCTTCTGTGTATCGTGTATGCATCTAAATTGGGCAGGCGGAAGACTATAAGTTCGATGGAGTACTTGGGCCTGCTGCCGTGGCAGATTGGCGGTAAGACAGCCAAGATCTAAATCAGGCCCTTGAATGACAGGGATTTTTAAGGAAGTAACATTAGACTGGAATTACATCATTCATTCAAAGTATCTAAAACACTTCAGTGACTGAGATTGTCCCAAGGAGCGCCTCGAAAAGTCTTTGAAAAAAAAATTTACTTGCACTCTCAATCATGGAGATCAACTGGATGAACATCCATAATAGTCTTTTCCTTCTTTTGTAAAATGTACATATCAACATTCATTTACAGTCTATTCCTTCTTTTGCAGAATCATCATGTCAACATCCATTAAGGTTGTGGGATACCAAATGCAGGGGAGTGAGTAAACATCCAAAATTATTTGCATTCATTCATCTTATCAAATTAGGAGGTCAGTCAGCTGTTGGTAAAAGATATTTATACCCATTGTCTCCACAGGCACATGGAAAACAGAAACGTCCAAAACAGCAAGCACACCCAGATAAACACTACAGCACAGGAGTAGGCACCGAAGATAAGAATGAAACCCTTCAAAGGTCACAGGAAAAAACAGTTGAGTGTCACAAACAGAAGAGCAAATCAGAAGAAACTAGGCCACCACAAAACAAGGTAAGTATGGCATAGGGAAAACAATTACAGGCCTCAAAGGGTTCCTGAGTGTGACTTTTATGGTGCCACACTCGAGGAACCCAACTGCAACTAGCACAGCTTCCAGAAGGAGGATGAGTCAGGGGAGTGCATAAAGACTAGACCGCATTCAATGTCTCAGCCTCTCTCCTCATTTCCGGGTAGTCGGCTGAGGCTCGCGTCTTAAACAGCGAAGCGACGCTGCAGCTTTGACAGGGCTTATGTGATTTTGTGGCTGCCGCATTGACAACATAATTGTGGATTTATCACATTTGCCATCTGTTAGAAATGGGATCTCTGGTTGGCTGAGGCTTGCTTAGGGGATAATCTACCCTCCCGAGCTAGTTACTCCATGCCAATTAAGTCACCACTGTAGGCCAACCCTAGAAATAGCAGACAGCACAGGGGCAGTCAACTCCTTCAGCTTCCGGCCAACCCAAGAAATAGCACGATGGCACAAGGGCAGTCACACTCCTTCAGCTTCAGGCCAACCCAAGAAATAGCAGTCTGCACAAGGGTAGTACAAAACTCCTTCAGCTTCTCTGGTTTCTGTCCTTGGCAGGACACCCAACTCATAGTGCAACACAAAACCACATTTCAAAGAAATGATACTTAGACAAAATCAGAAACAATAATCCCCAAACATGTTCCTATCTAAATGCAGAGCTTGTAGTGCACCCAGTTGTCGCTGTGGCATTGCGCACGCGCAAGTCCGGTCCCACCGCTGATCACCAATGTTAGAAATGGGATCTCTGGTTGGCTGAGGCTTGCGCCAAAGCCAGGCAGAGACCACCACTCTAGTCAGGGCAAGGGAGTTACACACCCAAGATAACCCCTGCTCACCCCCTTGGTAGCTTGGCACGAGCAGTCAGGCCTATCCCGGAGGCAATGTGTAAAGCGTTTGTGCAACACACACCCAGCAACAACATACTATGCACACCACAAAAAGGAACTCCACACAAGGGTATATCAAAAATAGCCTTTGTATTCTCATAATACATTAGAATAGTATTCACATAATACACATGGTGCCAACTGGCACTGGGCAATATCTACAAGGGATTATTTACACATGACAGGGCCACGTGGGCCACTGTCAGAACCATCACTTAGTGAACATATCATAAATGTAGGACATATCATAACCGTACAACCAGTAATCACTGGTAACCACTATACTCCGCATCAGCCTGTAACATAAACCACATTATGCACAGTATCACATTAGGCGCGAAATACATTGTACGCCAACCTCACCAGCATAAATACATTATGCCATCATCTCATAAGTCTAAACCTATTAGACACTAACATCCTAAGCATAAATACCTTTAGGCATAACCCACAGTAGAGAATAACTCACAACCTAAACGCATTAGGAAATAATAACCTCACAAGCATAAACACATTATGCAAAACCTCATAATCCTAGAAATACATTTAGAGGTATGAAACAGGGTGCGTAAACCATAGTAAATGCATCACATTTCCTAGCACCACATATTAGGACACAAATCACATTTAGGGCCTGGCGCCCTATTAACCTCACATTCCCCTGGGCCAACTGGCCATCTCAAAAGGGGCTCAAAATGCCCTATGTCCAAAAGTCAGGGCTGCTGCCTATGCAGCGACAGTCAAGGGTGCGCACTTTGCGCACGCCTAAACGTAGCAGCTGGCACTAAGTGCTCCGCAGCTGTGAATGTCAGGGGCAAAGGAGTGCATCTCACTCCCAACTCAAAAGGTATGTCCCCAAATAAAGAATAACCTAAACGGTGCAGCTGCCCAATACTTGCTGGGCAGCTGTAAATAACAAATTAGGGCCTGGGCTCTCAATGTGCCCTTGGAATAAATGCCAAAGTGTTGCATCTGCCCGCGCTGGTGCGGTGCAGCTGAGGATCAAGAAAAAGGGGCCCTGGCACATCTGTGCCTACGGGGCCTCACTGGGGCTTCTCTGAAATCATGCCCCCAAAGTGTGCCAGCTGCCCTCTAGCAAGCGGGGTAGCTGAAAATATGGCCAACCTGGTAGGGAAAGCACGGGCCTCTCTGGGCCCTACAGCATTAAATCGGCCCCCTCGTTGGAGCGACGCCGGCTCTGAAACAATGATGCCCACGTGTGAGCCCTACGGGCTCTAAAAACAATTATGCCCAAGTTGGAGCGGCCCGCTGACTGACGGGGCCGCTCAGCAGATCGGCACCGGCACTGGTGCCTTTAACTCGCCTCCCCCCAGCTAACCCCACTCACCGGGCTCTCTCTCTCTGCCGGGGGGAGGTCTCTGATCCTTGCGCTCTTCTTCTGCCTTCACCCGGGCCCCCTCCGGGGACCCGGGACTTCGTTGTGGAGCCTGCGGGGCTCCGGCAGGCATTTCTCGGCGGGACTTCTCTCGTGTGGCGGGGCAGGCACCGGCAATGTGCCTCGGGCCCCCTCCGCCTCCATCACCACGACTCCTCTCCTCACTTCACCATGGAGCCTGCGAGGCTCTGGACGGACCTCTGGCCGCGGGGCGGGACTTCCTCTCCTCGCTCCGCCCATGTCCCAGGCAGACGTGCCTGACTTCCTGGTCGGCTCGGGCCGCCGCAGTGATTCTTCCCTCGGCAAAGTGCAGGGTGGGCACCCGCTTTTAGATAGAAGCATAGGCGGACAATGAGGGGTAGGCTCCCTCCTAATTAAAATTAATAAGCGGGGTGGGCACCTGCAATCACGATCAATCAGCGGGGTGGGCTCCCGCTCGGCAGCCATCACGGGGGAATCCCTCCGGTGGGGGATTCCCTCTACAGGGCCGGGCAGCGCCGCGCAGCCCACGCTCCTCTTCCAAGGGGGAGAGAAAAATAAAACGCTCCCAGGATAAGTAAAACGCTCTCAAGGCGCCAGTACAGCAAAAAGATCCTGTAGGAAAAGGAGTGAATCCAGCAGAAAGTTCCTGTAGAGAGTTAAGGGCAATGCAGGGCCCAGGGAGGCAAGCCCTCCTGGCAGCCCCCCCTGGGCCCCAGCAGCAGCACGCCCGGTCAGGAACAAATACAGCACACTGCACAGAACTGAACAACTTTCTGGGGTCACAGCCCCTTCTTTTATACACATATTTCCCTTTGTGTCACAGCACAGGGCTTGGGGATACCAGTCAGAACTGGTATAGGGGGGATTTGGAGCACTTTGTTTTGCTCAGCTCCTCTCTCCTTTCATAGTGTAGGCTAGGGACATCAGACGCACCACAGGAGGTGGAGCCAGCATTGTAGAGGGAAGGCACAGCCCTATTCAGGTCCCAGGTGCAACTCCTCCCACCCATCTACATGGAGATCTCTCCATTCAGCCCTGCGCTGACTCACCCTGCCCCTCCTGGAGCCACACACACCTCCCAGCCCTGTCACTCACGAGCCAGACATGCAATTCACATCAGGCAGGCAGACACAGAGCACACAGAAATTCCAACTTCTAGAAGTGGCATTTCTCTACCAGTCACCATAAATCTGCGCACACCATTGCGCAGCATTTATTCTCACGAATTCAGACATACTAGACTTGACCATGCTGCACCTCTCATAACCGGAATTACCACTGACACACTCATCCTCAATGCATTCCTATGGGAGGGCAGGCCAGCCTCACCACACACGCACACAGCGCGCACGCACTTTACACTGGGCCACAGTGCTAAAGTGCCCAGAGGCCTAAAATCACCAACACTACACAGGGAAAAGGCTAAGAGACAGGCAAAAAGTTCAGGGGTGAACCTGCCAAAAGGGCCAGGTCCAACACCATCTAATTTGCAAATTTGCAGATTTCACAGAAATTGTTTACAGCTAACAGACATCTGCCTGTTGAGAAAATTAGTACAGTTACATATTTAGTGCTGAAGATAGGATTACTGGTGTTCCAAGATAGGATTACTGGTGTTCACTAAGAGAGTGTGTAGCAGTAGCAGGCAGTCGTGTAACGAAACTTGAGGGGGCCCCCCTGCAATGTACGTGGAGGGGCCCCCTCTGGCCTCAATCAGGAGCTCTCCGACCGGAGTACTGTGCTGAAGGGGCCCCCTAGAGCTTGTGGGCCCCCCTGCACTGTGGGGGCTGCAGGGGCCTGTGTTACACCCCTGCTTAGGAGTGATTAGTTTGCGCTTTACAAATGCTGGATCATGGATGGATGGCATAACCATCCATTAGGGGAGAGGAGTTGGCCTAACGGCTAGGGCGGTCGACCTCGAATCTGGGGAACTGGGTTCGAGTCTCGGCAATGACGCTGAACATCCTGTGATTCTGGGCAAATCACTTAATCTCCCCGTGCCTAACAAAAATGAATGTGTCCTCATGTAACGCAACTGGTGCTATGTAAAGCGCTCTGATACTGATACCTCCAGGTCAAGTTCGCGCTATATAAAACTCCGTAAAATAAATAAATAAAATATCAACGGTTGAAACCTTCTGATTCTAGCTTCTTTCCCAGGGCATTTTAGCTCTCCCATCATATCCTTGCTCTGGACTGCTCACTCATAAGACAAGTCACCAGTCATTCTGCCAAGGCAATGTGTTGTTTCTTACGAGCTGAAGAGGGGAGAGGCATGTCACCGGTGGAGAGGTTTACTCTTGGAGCCTAGGGCAATAACAGGATAGTGATCTTGTGAAATCAAATGAACACTCCGAAACATATATTTGTGTGTTTTCACTATCAATTTCAAGATAGTTTATTAATCTGGAAATGTGTGTAGAATTAATCCTGTGAAAGGCAGGACTAACTGCCTTTTGGTGATGCAAGTGTGGAGGGAATATTCATACAATGATGACTGTATGAATGGTAAGTGAGTAGAAGAATAACTGCATAGGTGAAAGGATGAGTGAGCTAGTTCAAGAATAAAAGAATGAATGCATGAATGAGTCTCTGTATAGATGATGAATGAATGGGTGAGTGAATAAGTAAATGCAGCATGGATGAATGACAGAGTGGATGATGAATAAGTAATTAACGAGCAAGTGTATAGCTGGGTGGTTGAATAGGTGCTCCATCCACCTACACATATGCATTGTTCTATGAATCCACCTAATGACACACCCTGCAACACGCACTCTCGTCTATTGTCCCATCCTTTCATCTATGTATATCCACAATCCATTCATCTGAGCACTATGTATCAATCCATTCACATGCAATCATCTAGTCTTCAATTAATGTATTCATGTGTACATCAGTTGATCAACAATCCACACACTATACATGTAGTCTATGATTGTATGTGTGCCTGCTTGTGTACTTTATGTTTTTGCTCCTAATCTTCTGTTTCTGCTCTTTTAAGGCACATGGCTGTCTATATCTGTGTCGGTCTGTGAGTGCATGTAAGTATTTGCTTTGTTTGTCCATGGATGCCTTTGTATATATTCTAAAGGAAGTCTTCTAGTCTGTGTGTTGTGTTGCCTGGTCTTTCTGTGCCTATATACATTTAGATGCGTTTTTACTTCTGCATGTGAAGAAGGAAATACATGTGTGCATGCAGCACACATATTTCCATCTTGTTGATATTTGTGCGTATGTGTGCGAGTAGAAGCATTTTATGTGTGTATAAATGCTTGAATGTGTATGAGGGACTGTATGTCAGTGTGTGCATTTTTGTTGTTATTCAAGTTGTTTTCTGCATATTTATAGATGTATCCTGTTGTTCATTCTTGATCTATGGTGCCCAACTTGCTCCTTCCTTTCCCAATTCCCTGAAAGTGTCCATCTGGGGGGCTCTGCAGAAACAAGCATCAGCAGTTCCGAGGGAGCTACAGCAGTGATGCGAGGTCCGTGCGTGGATATGCGTCACGCATTGGCGGTTCTAAGGAGCTGCAGTGGCAATGTCAGGTCCATGAGTGGAGATGCATCACGCAGCAGCAGTTCTGAGGGGCTGCGGGAGGCACTGCATAGGCATGTGTTAGTGTCAGAATCGCTAGGAAGGTTTCCACCAATCACCCTGTCACTGCAAGTATTTTGGGAAAAGGAAGAAGTCTCAAGAAACATTTGTATTTGGGCAGCAGAGGAAAATGGAGGTTGAGCTGGCAGCATTGGAATTCCAAGATGTCTGCCAACTCACCTCTTTCAACAGCGCACTAGTTGTCATTCCAAACATGATTGGAATGTGAAGCGTGCACTGGTTCTAAACCGCGCACTTCACCTGAAGAGTTTTCCAGAGTAGGAGGTTTCCGTGTTTTCTCTGGCGGTTAGAGTATTTCAGGGTAGGAAGTGTCGAGGTCGTCGTCAGAAGTTGCTTCGGTTTATTTAGAGAACAGCTTATTTTCAGGTAAATGCTATTGCACATGTTCAGAGAATTCAAAGAGTGTCTTGCTACTGAGCAAGTCTTCAATTGTATTCAATGCGGAGTTAAAAAGCAAATTACTTCCTTGTCTGCCAAACGCGTGTGAGCGTTCGGCAGACCTCATCTTGACAGGTCAAAAGGTTACTCGCAAATAAACTCTGATTCAGTCAAACGCATGTTCGTGTCTGACTGAAGAGAATCGAGAGCAGTCTTTTCTCTACTAAACTTCTAACCAACTAAGTAAGTCAGTAAAAGAAATAACAGAGCAAAGATTCAAATCAAATTCAAGGAAAAAATTAAATTAAAGAAAAGAAGAATAAGAAACTTACCAACCATCGTTCCCGAAGGCTCAGCCGGTTCGGTCTCCAGTCTTCTTCAGTCACGCAAGTACTTCCTCTGGAAGTAAAAGACATTGAATGTTTAAAAGCTTGATTTATAAAGGCATATTTACATATTTAAAAAGAAGTGTTACAAGAGTCTTCAACAAATAGAAGAGGAGCTTCACGAAGAATAATTTGGGGGTAAAAACAAGTATATTAACTATAATATATAGAGACATTATAAGAAAACAAGTGTTATACATATATATATATGCTTATGCTCAGACCTGTTATTGTATTTACAGTTTTTCAACTGTAAATACAATATTCTGGCCCCAAGGAAGGGGCCAGAATATTGTCAATAGAATAGAAGATGGAGATACACACACAGGGCCCATAGAAGTGAAAACACCATATCTTGGCTGTCTCTTCTTTCTCTCCCCATCCCCTTTCCCCCCTTGGGCAATGTCTGCGTAAGGTATAATTGAACTATTGCAGAGGTGTCCTAGGAGGGGCATTTGGAACTGTCGTTGTTCTGCTCCTGTGTAATCCAGTAACACTCATTGTCCCCTGACAGTTAGGGATGCATTACACAACAGTTCCAATGTGAAGTCTTGGAAGGAGATGCACCGTGCTGCGTTGGTTCTGCTGGGACCACAGATGGTCTGACAGAGTACCTTCAGACCCACTTCCAAGGGTCCAGGACTGGGGTGGTACCACTTAGTGAGATAGGACTCACAGCTTGCAGAGTTCATATTCAGAGTTCAAGGTTGTTGGAGCCTGTTCTGTCCCTGATCAGGAGGCAAGCCAACTGGCCCATGGAGTCTCTCTGGGGTTCCTGGGTTCAAGATGCAGGTCCTGTCCTTCTCACTCAGGCATGGAGCAGCAGCAGGGCAGTCCTTCTTCCAGTAAAGCAGCACAGCAGTCCTTCTTCTGAGTCTTCCACAGTTCCAGATGAGTACTAAATAGGTGGGTCTGACGGTCCAATATATATACCTGGTGCATACTTTCAAGTAGGAGAAGGTTCTGGGGGTTTCCATTCCCCAGAGATGCTTGAAATTCCCTCCCTCCCTGCCCTGGCCTCAGCTTGTCTAGGGTCACAAAAGACTAGTGTGAAACCCTTTGTGAGTGTGCTCAGGTACAGCCTGTGATCAGGCAGAGCGATGTGCACGTGTGGTAGGTGACAGTTCCCCTTCCTCAGCAAGTCAGAGATGGCCCATCCTGTCAACACTTATGCCTCTTTGTCTCACTGCCTGGAAGCAATACACAAAGACCAACTGTCAGCGACACCTAGTCATGTGACCCAGGTTACAGACTGCAGGCATTAAATGGTTGGGAAAAGTGAAATTTCAGAATTGTAACTGAAAATTTGACTTTACCATTAAAGAGGGTTTTAGATTACATTTCTTTAGACACCAAACTCAATATTCCAACCCGCTCCCGCTTGAAAGAGCTCACTTATTAAATGTAATAAGTTAACTCAATGGTATCCTAAGGAAGAGGTATGCCTTGCATTAATGAAAAATGTATGTAATAGTTTTTCACTATCAGAACATGCAAAAAGGTAAAACTTAAAAGTACATGTCCAACTTTTTAATTACTTTGCACCCTGCCCTATGGCTGTTTAGTGATTGCCCTAGGGATGACTTATATGTTTTAAAAAGGAAGGTACAGGCCTGGCAAAAGGTAAAACTGCATACACAAGCTGCAATGGCAGGCCTGAAACATATTTAAAGGGCTACCTAGGTGTGTGGCACAATGAGTGCAGGTCCACCAGTGGTATTTAATTTACAGGCTCTGAGTACATGTAGTACCACTTTACTAGGTACTTATAAGTAAATTAGGTGGAAGCCAGTGTTAACAGGTTCAAAGCAGAGATCACAAACTCTTTAGCACTGATTAACAGTGGTAAAGTGTGCAGAATCCTAAAGCCAGCAAAAACAGGTGACTAGAAGGCAAAAAGTTGGGGGAGCCACACCAAAAATGTCAGGTCCAACAGAGGGCCTCCTCCTTCTATCATCACTTAAGTCTAAAACAACCTTTACATGTTTCCTCAACTATACAGTAGATTGGGCAACATCTCCCAGTGGCCTGTAAAAACCCAGGAGTCTAAGAGCAGCAAGCATCTAATGTTGCAATATAATTATAACTTGAGGATAAACCTGAAAGTAATTTAAACCATGTTAAACTTCTTCTTTACTTGGTGAATGAAATACGCTGTGGTACCCTAAAAATGCAGTGATTATATTGTCATTGCCAAAGGTGTGCATCTTCTTGAATGTAACACTGTTTTAAGCTACAGGTTCATCATTGGCGTTTTTTGGTAACTTCACCATTTCAATTTGAGTTGAGAACAAGTAGCCACAACACAAAAGATGATAAAGAGAATTGACTGAAACATTACCGTCCTCTTCCTACTGTATAATTTGTTTGTGGTTCTCTAACGCCAGAAGCAATGTAAAAGAAAAGGTGCGGGGTGAGTGCAATCCCAAAACACAACATACTATAACTAAGCTTTTGCACTCACTCTTACTCTCACTCATTCTTATTCTGAGTCACTCATACTTTCTCACTCACATTCGCACCCACTCCTACTCTCAATCATCACACTCACTCTGACTCACTTATTCTCACTCATTCACACTAATTCCCGCTCACTTACATTTACTCTTTCACTCACCATACCTTTTCACTCACTTGTACTCTTACACTAACTCATTCTCACTTATTCTCACTCACATTGACTTCCTCATTCTTCCTTACAGTACATGGTCATTCGGTCATTCAGTCATTCCCCCTAATAGTCATTCTCACTCACATGCTTTAAAACTCTGTCACACCCATTCTTACTCATTCATTCTCACTCATCCACTCTTAATCACTTGCAGTCACTCACGTTTTCTCACACATTGTGACACTGGCACTCGATATAACTCCTCACTCACTATCTGCCACTGACTCTTTCACACAAACACACTCACCCGCAAGCATACACACAAGATATATATTTTTTTTCAAATATATATATCTACCTCAGCTGCCAATGAAGGCCTCATTCCAACTCCTGGTGCTCCATTTTGTAATACACTAACAGTGAATAATAGAGCATTACGCGGAGGACAGGCAGGTTGCCTGACCCTCGCGTCTGCCCACTAGTGGGCCAATGGTGGTTGGCGTAATCAATGGTGTAAGATGTCACGCGGCTAGTGGGGCGTGCCACTATCGCTGATGAGCACATCTAAGGGCCAACATCGTCATGGAAGGGAGTGGCAGCACATTCTGCTGCCGATCCTTGAGAAAAGGAAGGTACAGTAGAGCTCGGGGTTGGAAGGGCTCGCACGCTCTCCATTGGATCATGTTAGAGAGAGTGTATATTTCCTTTCAAAAAATGAAACAGCTTATTGTTGTTTGAAAGCTTCCACCCCAGATCCCAGCGACAAAATTTACCAGTGGGCCAATTCCTCAGGGTCTGGAGAAATTGTTCTAATACAGAAACATTTGATGAACAGGCCGAGGCTTTGGAAAAGAAACTCCTTGACCGACATTACCCAAGGAAAATGATCAGGAAAGCCAAAAAGAGAGCCAGAAATAACAACCGGGAAGCCCTATTGGAAGATAGGGTAAATGGAGAGACCGATAGGATAGTGTGTGTTACCACATACACCCCGGTGTCAAACAGGGTCCAAAATATTGTCCAAAAAAACTGTCACATTCTGAATGGCGCAAAAAACAGTGGGCCCCTCCTCTGCTTGCTTTTAAACGAAACAAGAGTATACGTGACGAGTTAGTCCACACGAAAGCACTACCTCCTAAATATGAAGAACAACCCACACTTTGGAACCATCAAAGACCAGTGGGGCACTACCCATGCAGAGGATGCGTAGCATGTCCACTGACCATTACAACAAAGGAGGTGGACATAGGAACCAACAAACCTTGGACACTTAAGAACTTCAGCAACTGCAACAGTGAAAATGTGGTCTATCTATTGACTTGCCCATGTAATCTGATGTACGTGGGCATGACCACACGAAAAATCAAGGTCCGTGTCAACGAACACCGAAGCACCATTCGGTGCAAGAAATCCAACACTAAACTGACATGACATTTCCTGGAACAAAACCATAAAGACACTGATCTAAAATGGGTAGTACTGGAGGTCATGAAAAGAACACAAACAGACATCACGAAGTCCCTTCACGTCAGAGAACAACGATGGGTCTATCGCCTGCGCTCATGGGATACAGGATTGAATGATGAAATTCCGTGGCTCCAGATGGGAAGATAAAAGAAGCCACTAAGACTTTGTTAGATTTAATAACATTATCAGTCATCACTATAATATATTGCATCTCCTTAAAACTTTTGTCATTTTTTGAAAGGAAATATACTCTCTCTAACATGATCCAATGGAGAGCGTGCGAGCCCTTCCCACCCCGAGCTCTACTCAGGATTGGGTTCTACTCCAAAAATAGAGGACATATCCAGGCCTACCAGTTATGAAAATCAGCATATGTATTTATAGTATATATATTTAAACCATGTATACTGGGCTTACATCCGTGTGATACTGCATACACATAATCGTATTGTATTTGTTAGTTTAATACTTTTATGCAATGTTTTTCCTTTAATTAAGGACTCATCCTTGTACCTTCCTTTTCTCAAGGATCGGGAACAGAATGTGCCACCACTCCCTTCCATGACGATGTTGGCCCTTAGATGTGCTCATCAGCGATAGTGGCAAGTCCCACTAGCAGCGTGACATCTTACGCCATTGATTACACCAAACACCATTGGCCCACTAGTGGGCAGACGTGAGGGTCAGGCACCCTGCCTGTCCTCTGCGTATGTCCACGCTCCGGGTTTGAAACCTAACACGATCGTAAGCATGACAATCATTGGCTCTCGTTTGGGCCACGTCGTCGGTCAGGCACCCTGCCTGTCCCTTTTACATGCTGCCTCTAGGGACACCAGATCCCGTACTGCACAGGTGTTCCACTCATTCCGACCTGACAACAGTCAGGCACCATACCTGTCCTTTTTACATGCCGTCTGAACGGACACTGGATCTTGCACCATACAGGTGTTCCGCTTGTTTCAACTTTGCGTTACAGGTCAGGCATTTTATTTTCGCGCAGCGTGGGCACTGTTGAGACACCGAAACCACCGGCTTACTTACGCATGTGTAGGTGATTTTCCAATTAACCCACTTTTACCTTATTAAGAGCACTATAAAAACCACATTTCCTCCCCACTTCAGTCATCGTCGGGGAGGATGGGATACACCACTAGGTGCACCCACGAGAGACGCACCTTGATGTAGTAAGCATGTGCTTGAGTTTGTTATTGTGTATACTTTTACTTTTATTTTTACTTTTAGTAACGGAGCATCAACATGCTCATATTTTTTTCTTCATCTCTCCTTTAGAGTTTGACAACAGGGGTCTCTCCTCCACTCTCCTCCCATGGGGCGTGTAGGTTATTACCAAAAGGTAAGAAGTGTGATAATTTTCTCACATGAGCTGTTTTTTACTTTTCAGTGTGTTCACAGTTGAGTGACACGTGTTACACACATATAGCCACCCATGTAAATATACCTGTGCATGTGGACACAAATGTATGTTTTTTGACTGAACCTCATGATGGTATTCTTGTATGTCTCTCTCCATTTCTGTTTTACAGGCTTGTTGAGAGTCCTTCTCCGGTGGAGTATGACAAAGGTCACTCCACCAAGTGGTAATTTCTAAACCAAAACTTTGGTAAGAACGGAGCCCTTTTTAGTCCTGATGAATGCCGCGGACCCTTG
This sequence comes from Calotriton arnoldi, assembly GCA_963921515.1. Taxonomy (NCBI): domain Eukaryota; kingdom Metazoa; phylum Chordata; class Amphibia; order Caudata; family Salamandridae; genus Calotriton; species Calotriton arnoldi. Next base: position 987,032 of record CAWUFW010006133.1, on the reverse strand, counting down.
TGGGCCAATTGGCTGAAGCATGTCGACCATAATAATCACTACGGTGAGGGGACAATAACATCCCCATACTCACCGTCTCCATTATTTTAGCACCATATAGCTACCACTCTTATTAAATGTAATTTGGTAACTGTACTGGTTTTTAAATTCACTCACTTTATCACGGGCCCCCACTTAGTTTTAGAAGTGCCTCCCTGTCTCCAGGTGAAGGCCCGCCCTCTACCAAACCAAGTTTCTAGAGGGCGAGGAAAGCCGATGATGAAGCATGACACCTGGTGGTGTGTGAGGACAGTCCTTCACTTTTTGTGAGATGCCAGCGCTCACAGCAAATACCTAGCGAGCTTTTTCAGTCATTTTCTGGAAGCAGCTTCTTTTGTGTAGTCATTTCGTGTTGGAGGCTAGCTCGCTCCTAGTGCCCCGTGCCTCTAGTTCCCTTCCCCTGGATCTCCCTGGGGTTAGTGTGGTACATAGTTGTGGTTTAGCCATCCCTTTATCACACGTCTGTCTTTTTGTTAACAGACCTCAGCGGTTTTGGCACCCCCTACTAATTCTGTGTCCTGAGAGCGTATCTATAGTCGACAGAACTGTGCTGCCGTCCGCCTCCAGGATCTGTGCCTCAGTGAGACATGCGGGTAAGTTGTTGCCCGTTCTTCGTGCCTACAATACAGATAAATTAACTTAGCTACTTTTTATTTAACGCATTTCCTTCTGTTATAGATTTTCTTTACTTATTTGCAGCTCCCTACTATAGAGTTGTAGGTAAGCTTAGTTCTCATTCTGGGACACGCTGCTGTACTTGGCCCTTATTATAAATTGAGCTTCATTTAACAGTCCTCTCTGGTTACTTTTTTAGATCTGCCCACATTTGATGTTATTTGCTTGGCTTTTGACCTATAGGATTCCTGGATTGATATGAATGGTCCACATTTACTCTGGCAGTATTTTCCAGCATATCTAGGTATGTTTCTATATTAGGGATAATTATATCTCAGGTTCGCCTTACATTTTGGACCTGTTACATTTCCATCTTTTCGCTTCAGATATTAGTGTGGACAAGTGACCCCATATATATGCGCCATAAAGATATTGAGGATTCCTTATCAGCGTGCCCTTGATTCCACATTTCCGAGAAAGTGGCTTACTAGTAGGTTTTCAATTATTACTTTAAGAATTGGTGGTGGTTTATTCACAGGAATCTTATGAAATTCAGTTTTTTTTCCCCGTTCTAACACTGGTGCTTTATTTTCATGACTATTGGGCACATTCTGTTTCTAATCTTAGACACACATCGCTCGAGGAGATAGCATGAGTCCTTTATGTTTTCCTTCGGCTCCGCTTGTGCCCTTGCTTTTTAATAGCAAATGGTGTATTTATTCTTACTTTTTCCCTGTCCCCTGGACCACTGGTTGTGAGCTTTTGTTGAGCACCCTGCACAGTCAAATAATAAGTGAGAGTGCATCCCCGGCAGATGGCTTACCGCCACTGGACATGTTTCATACAGACAGCACCCTGATGAAGGATTTGCTCATTTTTCAGTTACTTCCGAAACGCGCGTCGGCTCATTTCTGTTTATGAAAGCACTAATGTTTAATATTTGATCAATTCAAACATATGTATATGGTGAATAATTGTTGTTTACTTTTTTTGTGAATGTATTTTTTGCCCTCTATGTTTATTGTTCACTTGCTTCTGTATTGTCCTAGTCTTAAGATGTTTTGTGAGTTTTGTTATTTGCACTGTGTCACATTTTATGTTTTGTATGTAATTGTTTAATTACTGTATTGTTGTGGGTGCTTTTAAACTTAATACATGAAAAACTTTCAATATATATTTTTGCTTTTTTGTTTTTATGTATAAAGAATGTTCATATATAAAAAGAAAAAAAGAATTATTGAATATATTTTTGTATTTTGGATAAATAAACTTTAAAAACCATTGGTCTGGAGTAGAACAGTTTATATATCATGGACGGACTGCAATTTATTATATGATATTGTTTTGGAGAAGTTCTTGTTGTTTCTTACTTTATTTCCCTTCTTCCTTCTCCAAACCTATTCAGGTCAGTAAGGGACCCTCTTTGTTTTTCAGTAAAACCCTCACAAGACACAACCTGCCCCAGATATTCCACCTCTTTGCTGAGAAATTGACATTTTTCTGCTTTAAGGACAACTCCATGTTCGAGGAACAACGAAAGGACTTTGTCTAGAACATCATTGTGAGAACTGACGTCCTTGCCGAAAATGAGGACATCATCTTGAAAGACGAGCACACCGTCTAAATCTTTAAGGATATTGTTCATCACCCTCTGGTAGACCGAGGCCGCAGAGGCCAGGCCAAAAGGCATACTGCGATATTGGAAGGTCCCCAAAGGAGAAATAAAAGCAGGAAGATGCCGGGACTCAGGGTGAAGCTCGACTTGATGATAGGCACTGGCCAAATCAAGTTTAGAGAAAAATTGTGCACCTTTAGTAGACACTAACAAGTCACTAATCTTGGGAAGAGGATGCGAATCAACCCAGATTTCTTTATTGAGGAGAGATCTCAAATCCACACAGACCCTAAGTTGGACACATCTCTTGCGGGCTAAAACTAATGGAGACAACCACAGTGAAGATTCCGTTGGTTCGACGATTCCTTTTGCACATAGATTCTTAAGCTTTTTGTCAAGATCACTCCTGACACTGTAGGGCACACCTCTAAGCTTGTGTTTGATGGGTGTAGCCCCATCCTTAACAAAGATCTTATGCTTGAAACCTTTTATCTCTCCCAAACCAGTACCAAACACTGACTGGAATTTCTCCTTCCACACTTGCCCAATGTCATCCTCACCTGAACTCACCAGTAACACCTGTTCAACTCTCCCTGGCCTCAAAATCATCCAAAACAACCCCTGATGGAACCATCCCAATATGTTAAGACCTTTAACAGCAACATACATTTTCCCCCTTATCTTTCTCCCCTTGAAAACCATATCATCTTCAAAAAATCCACAAAGTTCAATCTTACGCCCCTCATAGGAAACAGGGGAGCGATCAGGAAGAGAAAGCTGCAATGTACCTCCCCATACCTCATCAAAAAGGTTTTGGGTAATCATGGTTATACGGGCTCCTGAGTCAACTAATAATTTGAGGGTTTTCCCTCCGACCTCGATGTCCACTATAGGATCTCTACACGAAGAGGGGTCAGCATCAACACTTGTTTGAACAGGTGCACAAAGATTATTATCATCCAACACAACAGAGATTACTTCAGAATCGGAATCAGTGTCAGACTCCACAGTTATGTTATGTTATGTTAAAGGTGATTTGTAGAGCGCTCGTTCACCAGGCGGTTTCTTGGCACTGAGGGAGGGTGTCCGTGGTTGCAGATGATAATAGTTTAGTTGTATGCTTGGGTAAAGAGCCAGGTCTTAAGTAATTTCCTAAACTTGGTGTAAGAGTCAGCAGTACGCAAATGGGGGGGGCAGGGTTTTCCAAAGCTGGGGGCCAGAATCGTATATCTCAATCCTCCATGTTTTTTCCGTTTGAAAGTGTGGGGGATCAACACATTTTTGTTAGAGGAACATAGATCACGGGAAGGGATGTACCGTTGTATGTTAGAGGCGATGAAAACAGGTCCATGGCCTGAAAGGGCTATATAGATGGTGCAGCCCAACTTAAATAGGCAGCGTTGGAGTAGAGGGAGCCAGTGGAGGCTTTTCAGCATTGGACTCACTCGTTGATGTTTGGGCTGACCAAAGATGAGCCTGGCTGCCTGGTTCTGGACGAGTTGCAACCGATGTAACTGGTAGGCTGGTATACCAGTATAAAGGGAGTTTGCGTAATCGATCCGCGAGATGACCAGGGCAAGTACCACTTGGGTCAGAGCTGCAGTGGAGAGAAATCTGCTGATTTTCCGAATTCTTCGGAGTTGAAAAAGCACGCAGAGACCACTGAGCTGATCTGGGCCTTCATGGTAAGATCGTTACTGATGATAATTCCTAAGCTTTTTACCGAGTTAGCAGGGAGAGGAGGGCTCCCTAACAGCGGTGGCCAAAAGTTGGAATCCCAGGGATTGGCCAAACCGCCTGTGAGAATCAACTCTGTTTTATCTGGGTTTAATTTGAGTTGATTGATGTTCATCCAGTCGCTAATGAAATTCATAGTGGATTTGAAGTTGGACACAGATGATACGGAGGTGTCGATGTTGAATATCAACTGAAGGTCGTCAGCGTAGTTAAAGACTACGACCTCTCTATTACGCAGGGCCAAGACCAAAGGAAAGATGTACAGATTGAAAAGTAGGGGTGAAAGAGAAGAGCCCTGCGGGACCCCGCAGGTTAATTTCTTTTCCTCTGCTCTAAAGTTGGCCAGACGAACCGATTGGGAACGGTTACTGAGAAAGGAGGTAGTCCATTTCAGGGGCAGGCCCTGGATCCCAGCACAGCCGACACGGTCGATCAGCAGTTGGTGATCGACCGTGTCGACAGCAGCTGACAAATCGAGGAGAACCAGGGCCTGAGTATTGTCCTGATCAGCCCCCTTCTCAGTTCGTCCATGACCGCCAGAATGACGGATTCAGTGGAATGTTCGGGTCTGAAGCCTGCCTGATGGGGTTCCAGATAATGGGTCTGTTCTATAAAGGAGCTGAAGCAGGTGGCAACATGGGCTTCAAGGATCTTACTCAGATAGGGTAGCAGAGAAATAGGGCGGTAGTTGGCCGGAGTTGAGGGGTCTAAACTAGGTTTCTTGATAATGGGGACCACTTCCGCCAGTAGAAACAATGGGGTTTATCTAGCCCCTCCTCTTTAAACAAACTTTGGCAAAATGACCAATCTTTTTGCAATAGTTGCAAGTCACGCTAATAGCAGGGCAACAGGCATTTTTAAAATGAAGAGAATTACCACATCTCAAACAAATGTTGGAGGAAATGGGATGTTGAGAATCTGTCTTCACTACCTTGGAGAAGGTCGAAGAACTTGGACGCACACTCTTAGCATGTAATTTGGCATTATTGACAGTACTCACACGTTCCACACTCTTCTCATCTAGTTCTTTAAGAGAAAACATAGAGATTTCAATGCTCTTAGCAATTTTGATAGTTTCATCTAAAGTGGGATTACCCAAGCTTAACAATTTTTGCCTGATTTGTTTGTCCTTACAACGGCAAACAAACTGGCCCCTATTGAGTTGGTCCGTAAAGTTTTCAAATTTGCAGTTTGAAGCCAACCTACGCAAAACAGAAATGTAAGAATCAACGTCTTCTCCTTCGCTTTGTTTCCTAATGAAAAATTTATGCTTAAGGACCATTAGGCTAGGCTGCTTGTCTAATCTATTCTTGAGTTTGCGGACTGTTTCATGATACTCATCTGCACCGTCAAGTTCTTCTGGAGATAGGCTAGGTAAATGTTTAAAAATGGTCCTTGCTTCGAAACCTAAAGAATGTAAAAGGAGACCTTTTTTCCTATCTGCGCTAAATCTAGAAGCACCGATTGCTCCTAAGTAAGTCTCAAAGGCATCATGCCAAATTTCCCACCTGACAGGTGGTTCACCTGGGGAGTCCAAAAATGTTGGTGGAAGAATGACTGACTGTAAAGTACACATGAGTAGGCAAAAGAATGTATGCACACAATTTTTTTAATTTTTTTTAAACAAAGGTGTTTCAATCACCGTGTGACACACAATAAACCCACAGTGTATGTCACTGTGACACTTCCAATAGCGAGAATATAAGTGACACCCACTAGCAGATGTGGGTGTTGGCGCAGTAAATTCAGACCAGAGGCAAAAAAAATAGAACTTACAGGCAAATCATGGATATGCAGAGGACGTGCATGTCGTCACTGTAACACTGTGACACCCACTTGAGGAGGTGCGTGTTGTCGTAGTAAATGTAGATTAAGTAGTAAGAAAAGAAAATTCCCAAAACATGGCGTGCGTATCGTCGAGTGACACACAAAATGGATAAAGACACACGCAGGACGTGCGTGTCGTCGTGAATGGAATTATGTGTCTCTTGTATATGCTTTAAATACTTTGTAGACCCATAAATAAACTTTGTAGGCACTTGCACATTCACAGTTGGATGTAGCAAAAACAACATAGAGAAGTGAAAGCAGAGGTGTGAATTAAGATGGCCTCCGTCGATGAGGCAATGAGGAACATAGAGACACGCACTAGGCACTAGCGCGTAATGTAACAAAAGCAGAGGACAGTTGCGAGCCGACGTCACAAAGAGAGAAGAAGGCGGCAGGAAAGTGACATGAAATTCGATGCAGCGCACTAGTCTATAGACGCTGATGACGCCGCTGATGTAACAGAAGGTTGGTCACGGCATCGAGCACAGTGTTGTCAAAGCAGTAGACATGGTTGAAATGCTGAGGAACAGTGAGCGCTGCGTTGAATTGAAAGTAAGCTGAAGTGGGAGCACAGAGCTCAGCGTAACAGTGAAACGATGGCGCGAGCACAGGGCAAAGCGCTTTTAAATGCAGAAATGTTTGTAAAAACTTGAATAAGAGGTCGGAAGTGCAGCGCAGGAAAGCCCAAGGAACGGGAGAATAAAGATAGCAGCACCGTACCTCTAAAACGCCTCAGATGTCCTTGAGAGTAGAAACTTCAATAATGTTGTCAAAGTAGCACGCTTGGGTTCACCATGTAGTCAGGATTGTTACCACAAAATTGTAGTAATAACTCACATGCCGCAGGTAATTGTTGAAGTGAGTTTATTGGCTGACTACATGGTAGTAGAGCTAACACAGTGCAGGCTCCACAAAACACAGCTCTTGCCTCAACAGTCCCACTGCAAGTGAGTTCTAAACACCTAGGAAACCCGATACATTCTAAACGATGACATCAGATTATCTACATTCTAATTAATGACATCAGGTTGTGAAAGTAGACAGAAAGAGATACTACAGAGTCCATACTTAAATGGCTTCCTTGTTCATTGAGAACAAAGTGCCTCACAGTTCTGTTATATTTTATAGTACAGAGCGCTTAGGTTTTATATGTTTCCCTTCTGGAAATAATTAGTCAAGATTTCTTAACTAAAAAAAGGAAATTCCAAGATACAAAAAACTATTTAATGTAAACAGGTGATGGAGCAGGATTTCGCAAAGATGAAACCTGCTCGGACCAAGTACCCCCATAATACATACTAACAGTAAGTAGATGTGATTAAAATCTAACATGCACCCACATAAACATATGGGGATTGGTTTGCGCATGCCTGAATTAATACGTTAATGAATAATTGGTATTAATCTTGTTTTGTGAAAAATAAACAAAGAAGTTGCACGAGTAGGCCGCATGTACATCAGTGTTTTGCACGTTGCATTCCGCTTTAAAAGGTTAATTATTAATGCCGCTTTTGCACTAGGCTTATGCTAGGTAATCATATTGGGGAAGTAGTGCAAGGTGGGTGGGGAACAGTGAGGGTTTCATTATCATATAATTAATATTTGTTCGTTTTCATTTACTTCAGCATGCTGACTGAAGCCTCCATCTTAAAAAAAAGTGACGTGACAGGGAGGGGGAAGCTTCCTTGGAGCGAGTCTGCTCTGACATGAGACCAGCAAGTTGTGCTGAGCATTACGAAATGACATGAAGGAGTGAAGGCCAGAGCATCAGTTGACTGCCAAATTCCCGCACCCAAGCGTGTGACCGGGGACGTGCTCTGCGGAAATATGAACTGAATAAAGAAGAATGTAATAAATGTATCGATATATGGGAAACAAATGAATAAAATAAAGTTTGGTATTGCTAGCAAAGGGGACCCCCTCTAGAAAAACTAAGGTCAGGGAGAAGAGGGGAAAGCAACAGAGAAAAAATATAAGACCAACTCCCTCGCAACCTCCATTTCTTTAACTATTTAGAAAAAATCTAGTATGGGCTAAACATTAATGTGTACACAATTCAACACTTCAACCGTATAATTTATTTATCATAGTTTTATTATTCAAAACAGTTATATCAAAAATACATTTGGTTTTTTCCATTTTTTTATAACACAATAAGGACATACATTTCCATTTATATTTGTTTTTTTCTCTTATACATGATTGCACACTACCAACACCTGGTAGGCTAATATAACATTTTACTCTGGACCCCTAAATGATAAAATGGTACAGAACAGTTTTCTTAATATCAATTCTCAAAGCTCACTCAATCGCAACCACACACATTCATACTTCACCCAAAACCAATATTCATATCTGGGTCATGGGGAGACTTAGAACTAATTAGTCTCCACAACCCTGTCGAGTAAGCTGGTACAACAGGGTTTGACAATAAGGTTGACGTGCATTTTGGTGGACTAGAAACAGATGGAAAACAACCTTCTTCAGGACCTTGCCAAGTAGAATGGTTTATTGCAACCAACCAAGGGGTACAGAGGGTACAATTTTGCACCTAAAATCTTGAATATGCCGGCACTGACAGAGCCGGTCGCTACGCATTTGTACTTCAACAAACTAATGTGTTCTAATTTCTATAATTTCTATGTGGCCTCGATATGGGACATTTTGTGTATCGTTTTGAGTTTGGATTGAGGCCTGAGATTAGCAACATGATTCAACAGCATTTCATTCTGGCAGAGCGAAACAGTGGATGAAATCCTACGGTATGCAAAGTATTGTAGTGATGAAATTGACAGTAAGCATAAAAAGTTAAAGGAGAAAATGATGTGGGCACAAGTGAAGGTAGCAGAACAACAAGAAAACAGCAATAATCAAACAAGTGGACAGAGTCAGAATGGGCAGAATTATAATGGAAGTAAGAGAAAGGGAAAAATGAGTAAGGAAGAAGCTAAGAAGAAATTTCCTTGTCATGCGTGCGGAAAGTTTGGACATTGGAGGAATGAGTGTAGAACTGCTAAGAAGAATAATGGGGGAAATCAAAATTTAATTCCACAGATGTAGAATGAGGAGGGTGTAAGTCTACAATAGCAGCCACAGATAGTTACGCAGCAGTTACAGGTGCCACAAGCTCCCATTTCAAGTAATGTGAATGCTCAGGTGCAAAGGTACAATGTGAACACCGGATATCACGGAGGAGATCCGCTTGGTAAGAATCAAGGTGTGAGTCAGCAGTATTGGATGCAATGCAATGGAATTGATTCAGACTCATCTCAATAACGGTGCCTGAGGGGGGAGAAAGAGTGCGTACTTGGCGCATCTTTAGCTGTAGATCAGTCAGGTCCATTTGTTGACGGAAAGGTGGAAGGAAATGATATTACATTCTTAGTGGACACTGGTGCTACCTGTTCTACTGTAGGAGCAGCAGAAAATCCAAACCTACCCCTCTCGGGAGAAACTATCCAAGTTGTAGGAGTCTCAAATAAGCATATTCGAACGCCAGTCACAAACCCTATAGAAGTTCATATTGGAAACTTCAAAGACATGCATCGGTTTGTGGTATGCGACTCAAGCCCAGTAAATCTCTTGGGAAGAGATTTGCTGTGCAAGATGAACTGCACCATCTATTGTACCCCAGATGGAATTGCATTTCAGACCCCAGATGAGGATGCGGAGTTTAAGATGATATTAGCGAAAGAAGGGACAGAAGTGAATGAGTTGTTTTTGCTTCTCACTGAAATTGATCCGCCTGAAGAATTAAAAAGTACAGTGAAACAGGATTTGTGGGATTTTTCAGGAAAAGAAATTGGTTTAATGACAAGAGTAGATCCGGTTCAAGTAACCGTGAAGAATGGTGCTGTATACCCAAACACACCACAATACAAAATGAGCCCAGAAGTGATTGCAGGTGTTGCTCCGGTAATTGATCAAATGATTGAACAAGGAATCCTAAAGGAAATAATGAGCAGTCCTTGTAACTCGCCAATCATAGGTATCAAAAAGCTGAGTGGGAAGTACCGGATAGTGCAGGATTTGCGTAAAATAAATAAAATTGTAGTGCCCTGTTGCCCAGTAGCACCGAATCCTGCAGTGATTCTTTACCAAATTCCTTGTGATGCAGAATGGTACACAGTGATTGATTTGTGCCAAGCCTTCTTTTCGATTCCTTTGCATCCGGAAAGCCAATATTTATTTGCTTTCCGGTTCGGTACCGTGTTTTGGCATGGTGCCGAGTCCCTCAAGGTTACACAGAGAGTCTCTCAATCTTTAATCAAATCTTGAAAAAATTACTAGAGACTTTAGTCATGCCAGGAAATTCGGTTTTGGTTCAGTACATTGATGACCTACTGGTGGTATCAAAGACACAAGAGGCATGTGTTACAGACACAATTGCTCTATTGAACCATCTGGCAGACGGAGGCCACAAGGTGTCCCCAGCAAAATTCCAATTTTGCAAACAGGAAGTACAGTACCTTGGACACAAAATAGAAAAGGGAGTTAGAAAAGTAACCCCAGAAAGAATCCGTGTGATCAAACAGATGGAACCACCCAAGACTCAGAAAGAGGTGCGAATGTTTTTGGGAATGGTTGGATATTGTCGCCAGTGGATATGTAGTTTCTCATTGATTGCAAAACCCCCTGCAGAAATCAACATGAAAGGATGTGAGAGATCCAATTGTTTTGGATGATGAAGCTATGGATGCTTTCATAAAATTGAGAGGTAGTCTCTGTAGAGCACCTGCCTTGGGAATGCCAGACTATACGAAAGAATTTGCATTGTACTGTTGTGAGAGAGATGGATGTGCACTCTCAGTCCTAACTCAGAAACATGGAATGGCACGACGTCCAGTAGCATAATTTTCTGCTACCCTGGATACAGTGGCTACAGCATTGCCAGGATGTCTGAAAGCAGTAGCAGCTACTTACATGAGTCTGGAACAGAGTGAACCGATTGTGATGGGATATCCTGTCAAGGTATATGTGCCACATTCTGTTGAGATTCTTTTGACTCGCACTAGAACCCAGTATCTCACTTCTAGTCGGCTGACTAAGTATGAAAGAGTAATTCTGGGAGTTGAAAATGTGACTGTAGTCAGGTGCACGACTGTGAATCCAGCAACTTTATTGCCAAATTCTCGCAGTGAAGAAGTGAAAGAGGAAGCAGATCTTGATTGTCTGGATGTGACAGAGTTGTGCACAAAGCCCCGGCCAGATATAGAGGATAGTCCTTTGGGTCGTGTTTAAGAAATGAAAGAGGTGAATTACGCACTGCCTATGCTGTTTGCACCCTAGAAGGAGTTATTGAAGCATCCTGTCTGAAAGGAGTAAACTCCGCCCAGATAGCTGAGCTGATGGCTCTGATTAGAGCATGTAAAGTTGCCAAAGGTTTGAAAGTAACCATATTCACAGACAGCCAATATGGATTTGGAATAATGCATGATTTCGGCCAGCTATGGATGCAAAGGGGATTTCTGACATCTTCAGGTTCCCCCATTCGAAATGGTAAAATTGTAAAGGAATTATTGGATGCTTTACAATTGCCCAAAGAATTGCAGTAGTTAAATGTGCCGCACATCAATCGGGAGACGATTATGTGACAAAAGGCAATAGATATGCAGATCAAATTGCACGATATTGTGCCCAAAATACAATGGCCTTAAACAGATCAATTGAAAAAGGAAATACCGAATTCCATCTTATGTTTATAACTTCAACAACGTTAGAAACTTGGGATGAGGTGAGGCAAATGCAGGAAGAGGCAAGTGATGAGGAAAAAGAAAATTGGAAATTTGCAGGCTGTAAACAGAGAGCAGATGATGAGTTGTGGGTATATCAGGATGAGAGACCAGTTTTACCTGACTCTTTGCTTTCTCAAATGGCCAGGGTGTACCATGGACATGCACACATTGGAAGAGACGCAATGATCAGACTCTTCAAGCAGACATGGTATAATCCGAAGTTCAGGGTCATTGCAGAGAGCCTCTGCCAGAGGTGTATCATATGCCAGCAGCGAAATCCAGGGAGAAAGACAGTTGTAAGTTGGGGACAGATTGGGAGAGCAGGAGGCCCATTTACCCAACTCCAGCTCAATTTCATTGAGCTTCCCCCTTGTAATGGGCTGAAGTATGTCCTAGTCATTGTATGCTTGTTCTCTCGCTGGGTGGAAGCCTATCTTACGAGAAGAAATGATAGCCTCACTGTAGCCAAACTATTGTTGAGAGAACTGATCCCTAGGTTTGGAATTCCAGTCACTTTGGAGACAGATAGAGGAATCCATTTTAATAATGAAGTAATTCGGCTGATATGTGCAGCATTTAAAATTGAACAGAAGCTGCATTGTGCAAGAACAAGACAAGAAGCCTCTGGAATGGTCGAGCAACTTAATGGCACTATAAAATCCAGGTTAGGGAAAGTGTGTGAATCCACTTCACTGAAATGGCCTGACGCTTTACCCCTTGTGCTAATGAGTCTGAGAAGCATCCCTGACAAAAAGACTGGATTGAGTCCTCATGAAATCCCCATGGGAAGAGCAATGAGGCAGGCATATGCACCAGCGAACAAATTTATAAATATATCTGATGATCTGGTGCTTGACTTTTGCAGAGGATTGGCTGAACTGGTATGTTCTGTGTCCCACCAGGTTGGAGAAGACGCCACAACAATACATCAAAATCAAGCTCATGATCTGAGTCCTGGCAGTGGGTCTACATCAAGAAACACGTAAGAAAATCGTGTTTAGACCCCAGGTGGCATGGACCTCATCAAATCATCCTGGTGACGACAACGGCAGTGAAGTGTGCTGGCTTGCCAAATTGGATTCACGCGAGCCACACCAAACGAACCCTAGGACACCTGAAAGACCGAAAGAGCCACAACTGGTAAACCAAAGACAAAGGTCAGTGGCTGAAGTGTGTGAAGCTGATGAATCTAGAGTGACAGATTCAAATGAACCTACGGATGGTGAACAGCCAAGCACAAGTCGAGTAAAGGGGACGAAAGATTCTAGGGTTCCAAAGACTGTTTTTGAACCAGAAGAAGGTAAGTTCACTGAAGATCCAGAAAAAAGTGAACTTCCGACTGAACCTGAAACAGGCGAAACTGTCGTTGAACCATAAGAAACTAAGTTCACTGATGACGCAGAAGAAAGTGAATTTCAAGTTGGACCAGAACTAGGTGAAACTATACTTGAACCAGAAGACAGTGAATTCACAGTTGAAAGGGAGGTTTTTATAGAATCAGAAGAACAGGAAGAAACTGAAAATCAAAAGGAGAAGCAGCCAGTGGAAAGGGTAAATAAGAGAACATGTGAACAAGATGAAGAAGGTGAAAACGTAGTCAAAGTAAAGAAACCAAGAAGAGGTGATAATTGGCCAAAGGGAGTGAAAAGACTGAAGTACACTTGTCAAAAGAAGATTATGAAAAAGACCAGAGCACAGTAATGAAATATCCAGTCAAACATATCGGGAAGAGTCAGGAAAAGAATCATTACGAAAGACTCGAAGAGTGAGAATCCCAAGTAGAAAATACAGAGCACCTGAGTGGACGTACTTGATTTTGGAAGAACTTGAAAGTCCAGATCCAAGAAAAAAAAAGAAAATTCTGACGCTGAGCAAGTTGATGAAAGCAAACTAAGACCTCCTTAAAAGAACTATGACAAAGTAAGGTGCAATCTTGGTGATTCAAATAAAATAAAGATTCCAAAACTGACTAAAGACAAAGAATAGAAAAGGGTTTGAAGAAAAAAGCCTTGAAGTGAAGGATTTGCACTACCATTTTTTCCTTTTTCCACTACTTTTTGTTTTGAAAATTTAAAAGCATAGATAGATTTGTTTTACATTTTTTCTTTTATATAGAAAGAAAATGACTGAAGTAGAAGTGACTGAATTTCCAAAACCTAGTTTTAAACGTAGGTGTGTTAAAGCTTGCTTATGTAGTGTCTTATTATTAACATTTATGTGGATGATATTAACTGTCCTTATACCCATACTAATGATAACTGACAAAAGAAACAATACTAATGATGTAACAAAAGAAAGGATGAATGATGTCACTAACGAAACCCCAAATACTAAATTAGTACTTTTCGATGGAAGCGTTCTCCATCATGATAAATCAATTAGTGATTTCTCATTAAATGTCTTTACCAAGTTACTCTAAGAATATGTAGAAACTATGAATGTGAGTAACTGTTATGTGTGCATGCAACTGCCTTCGTCTGTTTGTGAAGGAGTGACTTATTACCACCTTCCATTAACCTATGGTGTGTCTTGTAGTAAACTACCTAGCCTATTCTATGTGACGGGGAAACTGGAATATCATTATTCTAATATAGACTTAGTATTTTCTGAGATAGCTGTTATTAAAGAATTGAATAAGGTGTCTAGTGCCAAAAATGCACGATACATGGGGGAATTTTTTCATATTACTAAAACTTTAGACATAGAGTATGCCTATAAGAACAATTTAACATGCAATTTAAGGGATGAAGAAAAAATGTTTGTAGAATTGGTAGAAAATAGAAGAGAAAGTTTCCAAAAGAAAGCTGCTGAACAAAAGTCCTAAATACCACCATGGGATTTTAGGGAAGGGAAATATGAAAAGGGCGAAGGATACGCTGCAACGTCTCTGGATTGGTCACAGAAAGGGAAGATTTGTCTGTTTAGAACTAAGACTAATTATAATAATTATTTTATTGGTTCAAGTGAATGTGAGCATACCTTCCAAATTACTGGAGGATGGGGATTGAAGGGTGGGACCGATCCTGTCTATCCCAGAGTATATTATGTGTGTGGCAAGAAAGCATATTATAGGTTACCTGCACATTGGTATGGAAGTTGCTATTTTTCTATTGTCTTTCCAAATGTGTATCATATGGACCAAAGCGAACACAAACTGAATGAAATAAAGCAAGGACTAACACGTAACAAAAGAGCAAGTTTTTCAGAAATAGTAGGTGATATTTTTGGTGCACTGATACCCTCAGTTGGAGTCGTTCTGAATTCACACAAAATTCGAAAATTGTCCACAGTGGTTGATCGATTATCTACAAATACTGCTGGTGGGTTTTTAAAGATTGACACGGAAATGGTTGCAATCAGATCTATGGTTTTGCAAAATCGACTTGCCCTTGATATCTTATTGGCAAAAGAGGGTGGAGTCTGTGGAATGTTGAAAGTTCAACATTGCTGCACTTATATCCCTGATAAAAGTAAAGGAATTGAGGGATATATAAGGAATATTACAAAATTACATACAGATTTGACCCAACTGGAGGTTGACGGTGTTTGGGAGAGACTTGGTAAGAGTTTTTCCTCAATAAGTAATTGGTTTTCTACATTTGGAAGTAGCCTATTAGGAAAAATAATAATGCCAATAGTTTCAATAGTAATAATAGCTTTGGTGATAATAACAGCATATAAATGTTGTAAGTGGGGAGAGAAAGAAAAGAAATAACAGAAATAAAGAATAGAAGAAGAGCAAGAAAGAGAAAAAGAGAAGAAATAGAGTTAGAAGAGATGAAAGGAGAATACTATGATTTAATGAAAGGTTTAAATGAGGGTACCATAAAAGAGAGAAGAATACAGAAATATAAATGATTAAAGATGGTACTCGGTATGGTAGGTATTTTATGATGGCTCCTAAAAGCCATCAGAGGGAGATTGATGGAGCAGGATTTCGCAAAGATGAAACCTGCTCGGACCAAGTACCCCCATAATACATACTAACAGTAAGTAGATGTGATTAAAATCTAACATGCACCCACATAAACATATGGGAATTGATTTGCGCATGCCTGAATTAATACGTTAATGAATAATTGGTATTAATCTTGTTTTGTGAAAAATAAACAAAGAAGTTGCACGTGTAAGACGCATGTACATCAGTGTTTTGCACGTTGCATTCCACTTTAAAAGGTTAATTATTAATGCCGCTTTTGCACTAGGCTTATGCTAGGTAATCATAATGGGGAAGTAGTGCAAGGTGGGTGGGGAACAGTGAGGGTTTCATTATCATATAATTAATATTTGTTCGTTTTCATTTACTTCAGCATGCTGAATGAAGCCTCCATCTTAAAAAAAAAAGTGACATGACAGGGAGGGGGAAGCTTTCTCGGAGCGAGTCTGCTCTGACATGAGAATGTGAAATGCAACATTAAGTGGGTTGGTCCAGTCACTCTTAGGGTATATCTGGGATACCTTTAGGGGCGTGTTTAGAGGAGTCTTGGGCAGGGTGGAGAGAGGAGGGGAGATGCGTCGCTGATCGTCGGTTTGCGAAGAGGCCTAGCTGTTTTTCTATCCTGTCCTATACCTGACTGAAAGGGAACCTCCATCATCTCCTGGGCTCAGAGGTTGGTATTCCCTACAGACCAATAGGTTTGTATCTAGCCTGTGTTGTTCCCAGCATTAATGTATTTGTCTCTGATTCTTTTGTCTCTCCACCTATCCACTCCGTCAACAAAAATAGTGATATGCATTATTTTTAGATGAACCTGTTGTCTCTTCATCTATCTTTCCGTTAGGCATTGTGGGGCAGATTTACAAGCCCCTTACGCCACTTTTGCGCCGCCGTTGCGTCACTTATGTGATGCAGCGGCGACGCAAAACATGCGCCACGTTGCGCAATATTTACAACGTGACGCATCTAGGGAGATGCGTCACGTTGTAAACCCCTGCGCCACATGAAACCTGCATCAGGTTTCATGTGGGCGTTCCGGTGCCGGGTGGGCGTTCCCTCGCAGGTACGCCTCGTAAAAGTGACGCAGTGAAATCTATAAGATTTCACTGAGTCACTTTTACGCCCATGCTGCGTCAAAACCCTGCGCCTGCTTGAAGCAGGCGTAAGGATTGATGCAGCATGTTAGGCATAGGGCACCCCTGAGCCTTTCTGGAGCCGCGTCGCGCTAGCGACGCGACTCCACCAATGCGCCGCCTTTCCGTCGGGGGATGCGACACGCATCTGCCCATCCGTGCGCCACGGCGCGCCGCATTGTAAATGCGGCGCATCGGCGGTGGTGCAAGGGCAAACTTGCGTGACGCATCTTCCCTGGCGCATCCCTGCTGATTTGCAGGGATGCGCCAGGGAACGTAAATATGTCCATCTATTGTTTGGCATAATCATTCTGCTGAACTCTTTTGTCTCTTACCCTATCCACTCCTTTATTGCACAATGTTCGTTGTAGAAAGAATCTGTGTACATTGCATTATTTCTCTGATCGTGTGGTTCGGTGTTTGTAATTGTGACCTGATGCAGATGAGCCTTTATTTTGAAATTTGAGATAAACTCACTTATTAATCTTACCGAGAGTCTGTCATTAATTTGATAATGTTGGGTGAGTTAGTGTCCTATCATTACCATCAACTACTCAACTAATTGGTCCATCGACCAAGTAGAGGAAGCGTTGATATCAATAGATGTTCTTTAAACAGATGACTAGGAGTTTATAAGAAATAAGAGATGAACAAAACAAATTTACTCCAGCGCATCAGGGATACTGGGTGAATGTGTATGGGCCATTGAAGTGAATTGTGGAGTATCGATCCCTGATCAATTATTGGTATTGGCGCTGGATCACAGGCATTTACACAAAATCTCATGAAACATCACCTACATCTAGTTATATATGAATGAAGACTCCTCGGGTTAAGATCAAAATTATGTTTTCTGGTTTGCCCATTTTATAACAGCCTATATCAAAGCTGGGCATTACCTTCAGTTCTATATTTTTTAGCCAAACTAAGGAATTCGAAATGTTTTAATGCAAAATACCTAACTGTGTTTTTGAAATGCTGTTTAAAAGCCAAGGCCCCGCTCCACAGAACATTTATCTCAGTTTATGACTTGCTCTCTGGCTAGTGAAGTTAACCGCTGATTCCCAGCACATGACAGCAGAATGGGCAAAACATGAACAATATTTCTTTCATTTAGACCAACTGTGGGCGAAGTAAGTTACAGTTAAAGAACATAGGGGCATATTAGCAAGCGATTTATCGACGCTTTAGCGGCACTTTTTGCCGCTAAAGCGGCGATAAATCTATCGCCCTATCAGCAAGCTGTCGCTAACAGCAGTTAGCGACAACTTTCTGACGAAGCGATCGGTTTGGGTGCCGCTTTGCATGTCAGCGATGTTTATCGCTAATGACATGCAAAGTAGGCGTTCCGACCAACATACCCTGTAAACAGACGCTAACAGGCCTATCACCTATTAGCAAGGAGTCCCTGACCCCGGTTAGCGACGTGAAAAGTCGCGCTAACCGGGGCCATCGCCATTTTTTTGTCACCTGCTATTTTCCTGACTTAGCCATACATTACATGGGGGTGGATTATGCTGATACGACCACAGGGTCGTATCAGCAAGGTTTTCCACCTCCCCATGCAACATCGCTGGTTTTGTCGCGATGTTGGCCCTTCCCTCCCGCTATCGCTGGAATATTTATCACCATAGCGCTAAATGTCGCTAATACAGCGTTAGCGTGGCGATATATTCCAGCAATAGCCGGCGATAAAATAAATCACGCTAAACAGGGTTAGCGATGATTATCGCCTCTTCTTGCTAATATGCCCCATAAAGTTTTCCCTCCTTTCCCACACTCTCTAATTTTGCTAATGCCAGCAGTTCTGCAGCATTGTTTAAATGGCTAATTCGCATGAAAATCTGTCAGAATAGAGGGATAGAATATTCAGCAGTGTGAGCGCGCTCCAAGAATATTTCCACATCCAAGAAGCAGACTGTGTCTTTGAGATTATGCATGCCTCTAAACAATAAAAGTTGTGATCCGGATTCCAAAAGACTTTCAATCATGCAATTGTTTATGCAGTAAAATAAAAACGGGCAATGTTATGGTAAATATATGTCGACTCACCACAATTATGAGTGTTTAACTTTTTCAAAGCAATCAAACGTTTTCTGTTAATTCTCAAGTTTAGAGAAAAACTATGCATGACCTCTAAAACTAAACAGAGGTCATGTGCATATTTGCAGCACTTCTATATATTTATATGCGCTTTTATCATGACTGTTGACGCTTTCACCACCACGTAGATAATATTGCCATACATCTCAGGAACCACACTCATTTTCTTTCATGAAAGCGGATGATAGCACCGGGTTACCATTTATAGTTTCATCATGCTTGCCACTACAAAGTGTCCATTAAATAATCACTTTTAGCCAATGCGTTTATTGACAAACCTTCGAATGACACATGCATTTGGTCAAAAGTACTTAAAGCCTGAATCATTGCGTTAAGGTTTTGAGCCTGGTAAGAGCTTTGGAAAAATGTATAAATCATAAATTCAGTTGTGACCGACGGTGGATGACGTTTATTACAAAATTTACAGAATGCTTTTTCAACATCGCTAAGAAATTTTTCTTCTGGCAACATGTAATCAGGCAAATGTTCTTTAAAGTGCTTATAAATGTGCATTTTAAGAGAGGTTCACTGGAAAGAAGGTCGACCTTAAAGCAGTCACCACTTTGAGCGACACGCTTTTTAACTTTTAGAATATTTGTAGTAAAAATAGAAAACGCCCCTTTGAAATGGTCAAATAATTATTTGTGTACACCTTTTGTAAATCCTTAATGACCACCGGACTCAATCAGCTATGCTTTTTGTAAGACATCCTAAGTGCAAAGGTTATCCCCACAAAGGGATCTCTTGCAGGTTGTGCCATTGAACTCACGAGGCATCTAATTGATACGGGCCAACAGGTTGAAATTGGTTTAGGATCACATGGGTTTCTACTCATAAGGCGGAGGTATTAAAAGTTCAGACTGCAGTGTATCTTTTGGAGCAGGACCACGTCTGATTTGCATATGGCTGGTCACTGACTGTAATGACACAGTGAGCACAAAAAGATGGACTGTAATGAGGCCTAGAGTAATTACCAGTGTCCTAGATTAATTTAGGGATTCCACTCATTACTCTTTTGTTTTTCTCTGTAGTTACATTGGCGGCTGCTGATACTGTCCCTACCTCGCTGGCAGTTGTTGCCCCCATCGTGATGGTATCTGCTGTCACTGGTGTTGTTCCTCATGTTGTAGTTGTTGTCACAGCTGTTGTACCTTCTGTGGTTGCAACTGTGATCTATTCTGTTGTCCCTTCCTAGGTGGATAGGTTGCTGCTGTTGTTGCCCCTTCCATAGTGGCAGCTGTAGTCATTATCAGGTCCAGGATGTAATTCCTGCTGTTGCAGAACTGTGATATGACAGTTGTTGTTGTTTCTGATGTGTCTGCTATTGTAGGAGATGGGATTGCTGTTGTGGTCCCACCCAAGTTTACAGCTGCAGTGGCTGCTGTGGTATATGCTGCTGTGCAGATTTTATCAATGCTGTGGCCCTGCTGTGCTTGAAGCTGTTGTTACTCTCTGCTGTGCGGAAAGCTGTTAAAACTGCTGGCACAGTACTGTGTGCATTGCCTTTCTTTTCGCCTTTTTGTAGGTATAAAGTTAAATTAATTAGGCAAATATTAACAAACAATATATTTAGAACTGAAGATTTGATTAAATTGTGTTTGCTGCCTTCCATGTAATGGTTGGTTCTTGGTACCCTCGAAAGGTGTAGTCAACATTGTCCTGACACTCTCAAAGTAAGAATGTGGGGTCAAAACTTCAAAATATGACATCCTTTGGACTGTTGTGATGGGATCCTGTAAGGACATGGTGAAGCCCAAAAAAGGCAATCTAGTCTCTGGGCCTATTGCTTTGATTTCTTTTATACAGTTTCTAGCACTGAGATGTATGATAGAGTTTTACATAGAACAGCAGAATGCAGTGAACGTACAGATAATAACAACCAAATGAACAAAGCAACAAATCATAGGGATGGCTCGAGATACAGTATAACAAGATATAGGTCCCCGGCCAGCTTCCACATAGCAGGTCTCTGGACTCTGCCTATGTCTCTCCTCTGCCCAGCGTTTGCAGTAATTCCCTGTCACTGCTGCTTAGCTTTTCTTAGCTTTGTCACCAGTTGCTGCCAGGAGCCACCCATTTTCCTGCTTATTCTCCCTCCCGCTTCCCGCCACCCAGCACCCTGCTTCTCTCCCAGGACCTACTTAATGGAGGCTGCAGTGTGACCCCATTAAGCAGGTCCCAAACCAGGTTCCACGTAGCAGGACTCTGGACTCTCCCTACATCGCTCCTCTGCCCAGTGTGATTGCCACCAGATTATACAGTAATTCCCTGTCACTGACGCTTAGCTTTGTCACCACTTGCCGCCAAGAGCTGCCCGTTTTCCAGCCCGTGTGCCCTCCTGCTTCCCCACACCCAGCCCCCCAGGACCTACCGAATGGAGACTGGAGATTCACTAAAGGCAAGCCTGTCTGCACCCGTCTGCTGTGCGACAGCGCTTGGACTGAGCCCTGGCTATCCGACCACCCACAGGTACTCCACCGCCGAACTCCAAGGCCTGGATCCCGGACGCCGCCACAACTGCTGGCTCGCTTCTCCTCACTCAATGGCATGGCCGTACACCTGCCAATGCTGTCTCTTCACCTGAACCTCAGGACATTCTGCCTTCATAGAAACCTGCACTACTCCCACTTTGCTGACCGCAACTCCCTGGGAACCACTCCAATGCCTCCTGCTCATCGCCCGATCTCTCTGCAAACATGCCAACGAAGTCGGGGATACCATCTCCACCCTCGCCCCTAATGCAATTTTCATCACAGAAACTGGCTCAACCCCACCTCTAACCCCAACATCGCCACAGCAATGCCCAACAGCTACAGGATGACACACCAAGATTGCACCAACAACCACGGAGGAGGCATCGCCTTCATCCACAAAGAGACAATCCGCTTCACCACCACCGAGGACAACACCACCCCCATCATGGAATACCTCAATTGCCAACACCGCACTCATGATGACAGAACAACCATCAGAGGCACCCTTGCCTACAGACTCTCAGGACAACAAACTGGTTTCTGCGATGCCATCACCGACTTCATCGCCCTACTAGCCATCAAGTCCAAGCACTACATCTTCCTCTGAGACCTCAACTTCCACCTGAAAGAACCCAGACACCATCTCCGCCAAACTCCTGGAACACATTGGCAATATCTGGTCACCAATCCCACACACAGAGCAGGACACACTGGACCCCATTTTCATAGCCAGCAACAAAGTTAAATACAGCCATGCCACAGAACTCACCTAGCCCAACCACTCCATCATCCACTTCACCATCGCAGGATATCCATGCACTGCTACCAGCCCCCCCAGGGCCCCCGCCAACAGCTGGAACAAAATGACACAGACCCAATGGAAGGATGTCCTCAACACCACCCATCCCGACCTCGCAACCAACCTGGAACAAGCAGTCCAGAACTTCACCACCTGGATCATGAACGCCGCCAACTGAGTCACCCCCATCAAACAAACCAAGGTCTGCAGAGCCACCAGACAAGCCAGCTGGTACACACCAAAACTCAGGACTGTGAAACACAGCTGCAAACAACTGAAAAGAAGATGGCGAACCAGCGAGACACCACAGACCAAGCCACTTACAAGTCAGCCCTCAACAACTACCACCAGCGACTCAGAGACGTGAAAAATGACGCCCTAGCAAACCACATTGAAGCAAGCACCAACCACCCCAAAGAACACTTCAGTATCATCAGAGAGCTCTCCTGCCCTATGGCCACCAAGAACACAATCCCTCCCTCACAGGCACTCTGCAACAGCCTAGCAAAGCACTTCCACAACAAGATATCACCATCTACAAGAACTTCGAGCCCCAACCCATTGACCTACACATCCTCCTCACTCCAACAGAAGCCTCGCCCCATCAGTCAATGACTGCTTGGGAACAGCTCACTATGCAGAACACTACAGACATCATGAACTCCATTCACTTGGGAGCACCCATGGACCCCTGCCCCCACCACCTCTTCAACCTTGGAGGCAGGGAAATCAGTTAACCAACTCACCAATATCTTCAATGCATCGATCACCACAACCACCTTTCCCAACACATGGAAACAAGCAGAAGTTAGATCTCCCCTCAAGAAACCCTCTGCCGACCCCAGCGAACTCCAGAACTACCACCCCATCTCACTGCTCCTATTCCCCGGCAAAGTCCTCAAGAAGGCCATCAACAACAACTCACCAAATATTTGGAGAGAAACAACCTGCTTGACACCTCCCAGTCCGGTTTCCACGCCAACCACAACACTGAGACTGCCCAAATCACCGCCACAGGCCACATCCACACCCTCCTCAACAGAGGAAAATCAGCCACCCTGATCCTCCTCAACCTCTCAGCAGAGTTTGTCACCGTATCCCACCACACTCTCATCCAGAGACTGCACAATATCAGATGGATAGCATCATTCCTCACAGGACGAACCCAGAGAATCCGCTAATCTCCCTTTGCCTCAGAACCCAAGAGCACCATCTGCTGCATCCCTCAAGGCTCATCCCTTAGCTCCCCCTCTTCAATACCTACATGGCACCACTAGCCAACATTGTTAGAACCTACAACCTCAACATCATATCCTATGCTAACTACACTCAGCTCATCCTCAAACTCTCAGCAGACCCCACCACCATGAAGACCAACTTCCACAACTGCATGAAGAACTTCACCAACTGGATTAAGACCAACTGTCTGAAGCTCAACACGGACAAGACCGTAGTGTTGATCTTTGGGAAAAACACCTCCCCATGGAACAACACCTGGTGGCCCGCCGAGCTCAAACCCACTCTCACACTGACAGACCATGTCCTCATCCTCGGCCTCATCCTGGACACCAAGCTCACCGTGAATGTAACACATCAACGCAGTCTCATCCACATGATTCCACACCCCCCACATGCTCTGAAGAATCTTCAAATGGCTTCCCATAGGTTTGAGGAAAACCGTCAGTCAAGCCCTAGTCACCAGCTGGCTGGACTACAGCAACGCACAGTACGCAGGAACCATCACCAAACTCATGAAGAGACTACAGGCGATACAGAACTCAGCAGCCAGACTCATCCTCAACCTGCCCAAATGGACCCACATTACCCCACAATTTAGGAACCCCCACTGGCTCCTCTTCCAGAAAAAAAGTGAATTTAAGCTATTGACACATGCCTACAAAGCCCTCCACAAGCTAGGACCAGCATACATCAACCACCACCTGAACTTCCACCAAATGACCAGAGACCTCTACTCCACCAATCTCACCCTCGCACAGACCTCTACAGCAGAGGCTGTTCCTTTCCTACCTCACCACAAAGTCCTGGAATGGCCTTCTACTCCATCTCTGGACACCGCCCTAACTGGAGGATTTCAGGAAGAGACTCAAGACCTGGCTTTTTGACTGAGCCCTGCTACCCAGCACCTGGATACTCTCACTGGTGATTAGTCACACTATACAAATACTAATTGATTCATTGATTGATTGATTGATAGGAGAAGAAGATATGGGTAGAGGACATGAACTATAGCAAACTAATAGGGACAGAGTGTGTAGAGTTGGAAGAGAACATGAGAACTAGAAAATAGGACTGAGTTATAGAGAGTGGGTGGAGGGGAGAGAGGACAAGGAAATTAGAGCAGGGGTTATTTAGATGAGGATAAAAAGGAGAAGCAAGTAATAACTAGAGAGCTGCAGAAAGGCAGATAGCTAAAGTGGTAGGTGAGAGGGTAGGTGAAGGGGAGAAAGTGAGAGTTAGAAAACAGAGTTAGAGAGAGGGTAGGAGAGGGAGGGAGTAAGGTGGAGTGAGGGAGAGCAAGGGGAGAGAGTGAAAGTTAAATAGACAGAGAAGGAGTGAGTGGGCAGGTGAGGAAAAAAGACAAGGAAGAGGTGGAAGAGGGAGAGGAAGCAAAATAAGATTTGGAGGGAAACAGAGGAGGAAATGAGAAAGGAGAATGGGGTGACAGAGAGCAGTAAGGGGAGCAAGAGGAAAGATGGGGCGAGAAGGAAGGGAAAGTATGAATAGGAAGTGAGGACATGAGAACACAAACATCAGAAGAGGAGTAGAGGTGGAGGGAGAAACTAAGATCTAGGTAACAAGAAAGAGGGAGAGAATTTGAGAAGATGGGGCAAAGGAGGAGATAGAGTAGGAAGAGAGAGGTAGAGAGAAGACAGAGAGGGAAAGAGTGGATAGGAGAGGGTGAGGAAGGACGTGGTCACGAAGGAGAAGAAGGGAAGAGGGAAGGGGAAGTTACAGAAGTCAGCAGAGGAGGAGGTAAGAAATACAGGGAAGCAGGAGAAAGGACTGGAAGCAGTGGGGTTGGGACAGCTGTGAGTACAGAGAAAAGGAAATTACAAGGTTAAAAGGAAGGAGGAAAGGAGCAAGGGGGCGCACATGTAATGGCATTTAGGTGAAGGAGGAAGGGTGAACAAGGACGAGACAAAGGGAAAAGAGAGGAACGGGTGCAGTGGGCATAGAGGATGGTGAGAGGAGGGTAAAATGGAGATAGGAATGAGGAAGAAGGGAGTAGGAGATGGAATTTGGGTGCTGAGGCAAATCTTGAACAGAAAATCAAGGAAGAGGCAAGGTGAAAGAGGTGGCAGGTAGTGTAGCAGACCTAGAGGGCAAGACTAATTGGAGACAGGAGTGGAAGATGAAGAAGCATTAAGGCGCAAGGAAAATGTAGGGGTACAAAGACAGAATGAAGGAGGAATTGCTGAAGCAATGACACAAGACAGGATGATGGGAGCCAAAGCATAAGAGGCAGGATAGCAGAGAGGGGGGGTTTGGGGGAAAGGAGAATAGAAGATAGACTAAAGTGAAGGGAGAGGGAAAATAAGCTAGAAGGGGAAACAGAAGGGGTACATAGAATAGATAAAGCAAAGAGAAATTAAAGGAAGGAGGAGCCAACTGAAAGAGCAAGGTGAGGAGCCATGACTGATTTATATTGAAATGTAAATAAAGCTTAAAAAGACAGTTACACTTTCAATAGATGTGATTTTAGGTGCTTGTGGAACGGCAGCAGAATGGGTTTAGTTATTAAGTGGGCTGGGAAAGAGTTCCAAAGATGGGAGTCTGTGAAACAGGGTGATTTGAGAAGAAAGTTATTTTTGTATCTCAAAGTTCTGGTGCCACTCTGCAGTTTCAGTACACCTGAGTGGTAGGGTAGGGAGTTGGCATGAAGCACTATGTGGGTCAGATAACCTAGTTTAATCTTTATCCTCACCTGAATAGGGAGGCAATGCAGTTCGGCAAGAATTGGAGTGATAAGGTTGAATTTATTGGTTGACAATGGAAGTCTGGTCACAGTATAGAGAACGGTTTTCAATGGTAGGAAAGCTGTTTGAGAAATGCCCTCAAGTTTAATGCTGCCAAAGTCCTATTTTGGAAAAATCAAAGCATGTACTGCCGATTTTTATTGAGATCCTGCCATAAGCAATTTGCATTTCTCCACGGTGTGTAGGTAGAAATTAGATGCTTTAAAGGGCTGATGTGGATAGATGATGATGAGGCCAGGATGATCCCAAGTGAAACAGAGTGGGAGAGAGTGTTGGGGGAAGTCACAGATGTTAGATTATTTACCAGATATGGGTTAAAATAGTTTTTGCACTTTGAAGAGAAGCAGGTTGAATTCAGTTTTTTTGGGTTCAAGGGTAAAGACATTCTTGGATAGTCAGGACTGAATGTTGAGAAGGACAGAACTAAAAGTGAGAATGTCAAGAACTGAGGACGTTTTGATTTGGATGTCATCCGCATATTGCTGGATGAATAAACCTGTGAACCATCAGATTTCAGAGAGGGACTCCATGTCAAGATTAACAAATGCGGGGACCAATAGAGACTGAACAGTTTGTGATTTCAAAAGAAACTAATTTAACTACAAGAATGATAAGGTCCACAACTGGGTGGAAGTAAATGCACCACAATATAGTGCAAGAAAAACTGAAACCACCACATTGGAAGCCTCAAATTCAGTTGACACTTAGGGGTCGATTACGATCTCGATAGGAAGGCCTCCAGACGGGTTCCGGAATGAGCAAATCCAATTCGGAGCCTATGTTTAAGACCAAATCTTCCCCTATTCCGAACAACCAAGAACGATGCGAAGATCTCATCCGCGTCGACCGAATCGTTTCCGAACCCGATCCTGTCAGTCTGACTCGTTCACAGCGGAATCGTGCTGCGCAATGGAGCCGGCTTCCGAATGAGCAAGTACGATGCACGATTTGGACAGCCGTATCGACTCGGTCTCAGCGAGACGAAACGGCTGTGCGAATCGGACTTCGGGGGGGCTGTAGCAGGCCCCTCCTTCATCCGGGGCCCTCTGAATCGGTCCCATGGGGGTACCCATGGGTCTCCCCTTTCCATGCATGCACAGTGTGGCGGGCACCCTGGGGTGCCCACCACATGGTGTACACTTTTCCCACCCACCCCTTTTTGCTAAGGGAGCCTATGTACGCTTTGGGTATACAGGAACCCCCATAGAGTTCTATGGGAGTCCGAGCGAACCGAGCCCGTCACCATACGTGTGCATCAGAATCGGTCGCTCTGACTCACAGAGCTCAATTAGCTAGGAAAGCCCTCCGGATCTGTGTCGTATGAAGGGCTTTCCTAGCGAGATCATAATCGGCCCCTTAAAATGCATACAATCAGCAAGGCAAGCCCCAGTTAAGACATAAATAAAAGCTATTGCAATAGTAGAAAAAAATCACACCTTTGACTTCTACTTTAGAATATTCATTTGTTTTAATAAGATTTCACTTATAAACAAACAATAAACACAAAATGAGCTGTGGAGTCCTGACAAAGATTAGAGAAAAGCTGTTTAAAACCATAAAACAATTTTACATTGGCAGAACTAAGGGCCCCATTTAATGTTCTCAATCGCAAACCATGGATGCGCAATTTGCACACTAAGGGTCTATTCACAAACTGCATTTTGTAGTATGTTTAATAGTACTTCAATAGTACTATTAACATTCTACAAACTACTATTCACATTCTTACTTTCAGAAGTTATGCCTTGCCTCCCCTACCATTTTCTTTGTGGAGATCGCCACCTTAACTGCAGAGTCTCTACACACTTAAGTATATGCTTTAATAGTAAATGTAGAAGGGACAAAGGGAAATGAGTGCAAAATGGGGAATACTTAAGACTAAAAGTGTAGGAAATAGGGAGGAGTAAGGAAGGTTTTGGGAAAGGCTAGGAAGGGGTTCAAAGCAAGATGTGCACCCACTCACAAAAGAGTAAGCCCATTGCTTTTCATAAACTGTACTTCTAAATTTACTGCAGCCAAAAAGGCATCCAAAGCAGTAGTAAATTATTCCAGCTCAAAGCTGGAGTAAGGCCAGCACAACATACCAGCAACCAATGGTACTGTAACTCCCTCCGACAGAAAATAATGGTGGTAAGGACTTAAAATAAAAACCACTAGGAACTAATAATAAATAATATTTTTTAAACAATTTTAATAATAACAATATAAATAAATATAATTTAATGTTAAAAATATCTAAAACCAATACTAATGTATTTCTTAATTATAACATATTTTAAAACCTTGAAGTATTATATTTTATAAACATGTAATTTAGTTACTTTTAATTTATTCTATACATCACTTTTGAAAGTTAACAATACATAATTATTTTTATTTAGTTGGGAATATATTCTTTAATTTTAACTTTAGCAAAATAATGTTTTTAATAGAGTTGAATTAATCAACAATGCAATCTAAAATTAATGTAATAGTGCAGTAGCATGCTTTATTCTGTTCTACATTCAAAATGAATAGATACAATTAATTTATATTAATATTAACATAAAATATTTGTACTGTTTTTTTTCCGAGTAAAAAAACTTTTTATTACCACAAGGAGACTCCACAGTCAGGGCAGAGATCTCCATATGGCAAAGTACAGTGAAAACTAAAAAAGTTTATTAAACTTGGAAAACGTTTATAACAATATTTTTATATTAAATATAAATGTACATTTTATCAATTTCATTTAAATGGAGAACAACAAAAAAATTGTACTGCACTATTAACTTAATTTTCAAAAGTAGAAACAGCATTTCAGAAATTCATGATACATGCTAAATAACACAATAGAGGTTCCCTCGTACCCCCCAACCTTTGGCCCCGGGGACCACCACCTCCCCGGACCAAAATGTTTAAAATAAATTGAGATAGGGGCTGCATGGCCGCTCTCCCGGGGCGGCCAGTGACCAAGAAAGGAGGGGAGACACGCTGCTTTCCTTTCTGGAGCCCTACATTGCCCTGGGCACCGCCACCCCTAGGGCCGGCTCCTGCTATGTCCTGGGGTGCCCACCCTGGGGACAAAGCTGATTGTTTTCACTTGCTGGGAGCTGTAAAAGCTCCTGCCAAGCAAAAGCAAACACTGGTTCCAGTGGGCGGGAGCTGTCAAAGTGCTCCTGCCCACTGGAAGCAGAGGTTTCATCTCTTTCTCTGCCCACAGGCATGTGAGCAGGGAAAGAGATGAAGCTATTCTCCTGCATGCTCCCTCCTTGCAGCAGCAATACCGGCTCCCGCAGGAGGCGGGGAGATGGCCAGGACCGCAGGGGCCTTGAGCCTCCCCCCATGGTCACGGGGCAAAAGAGCAGCAAGAGGCAAAATAAAGGTGAAAAATGAGCTGAAAGAGGCAGAATAAAGGTCAGCAACGAGCAGAAAGAGGCAAGATAAAGGGGCTAAATGAGCAGAAAGAGGCAAAATAAAGCTGAGAAACAAGCAGAAAGAGGCAGAATTAAGGTCAGCAATGAGCAGAAAGAGGCAGAATAAAGGTCAGCAATGAGCAGAAAGAGGTAAGATAAAGGTGAGAAACGAGCAGAAAGGCAGAATAAATGTTAGAAACGAGCAGAAAGAGGCAGAATAAAGAGAGGTCAGCAATGAGCAGAAAGAGGCAAGCAAGTTAAAGGTGAGAAACAAGCAGAAAGAGGAAAAATAAAGGTCAGCAACGAGCTGTAAGAGGCAAAATAAGGTGAGAAACGAGCAGAAAGAGGCAGAATAAAGGTCAGAAATGAGCACAAAGACGCAAAATAAACGTGAGAAACGAGAAGAAAGAGGCAAAATAAAGGTGAGAAACGTGCAGAAAGAGGTAAAATAGAGGTCAGAAACCAGAAGCAAAAGGAAAAATAAAGGTGAGAAACTAGCAGAAATAAGCAAAATAAAGATCAGCAATGTGCAGAATGAGGCAAAATAAAGGTGAGAAACTAGCAGAAAGAGGCTAAATAAAGATCAAAAGGGAGCAGATAGAGGCATAATAAAGGTCAGAAATGAGCAGAAAGAGGCAGAATAAAGGTCAGAAACGAGCAGAAAAAGGCAAAATAAAGGTCAGAAATTAGCAGCAAGAGGCAAAATACAGGTGAGAAACGAGCAGAAAGAGGAAAAATAAAGGTGGCACATTAGCAGAAAGATGGAAAATAAAGGTCAGCATTGAGCAGAAAGAGGCAGAATAAAGGTCAGAAATGAGTAGAAGGAGGCAAAATAGAGGTCAGAAACAAGCAGCAAAAGGCAGAAGAAAGGTCAGTAAGGAGCAGAAAGAGGCAGAATAAAGGTCAGAAATTAGCAGAAAAAGGTATAATAAAGGTCAGAAATGAGCAGAAAGAGGCAGAATAAAGGTCAGAAACGAGCAGAAATAGGCATAATAAACGTCAGCCATGAGCAAAAAGAGGCAGAAAAAAGGCCCGAAATGAGCAGAAAGAGGCAAAATAGAGGTCAGAAACGAGCAGCAAGAGGCAGAATAAAGGTCAGTAAAGAGCAGAAAGAGGCAGAATAAAGGTGAGAAGTGAGCAGAAAAAGGCATAATAAAGGTCCGAAACAAGCAGAAAGAGGTAAAATAAAGGTCAGAAACAAGCAGAAAGAAGCAGACTAAAGTTCAAAAGGGAGCAGAAAGGGGCAGAATAAAGGTCAGAAACCAGCAGCAAGAGGCAAATGGATGTCAAAAACCAGTAGCAAGAGGTAGAAAAAAGATAGAAACAAGCAGAAAGAGGCAAAATAAAGATCAAAAGGGAGCAGATAGAGGCAGAATAAAGGTCAGAAAGGAGCAGAAAGAGGCAGAATAAAGGTCAGAAACAAGCAGAAAAAGGCAAAATAAAGGTCAGAAATTAGCAAAATAAAGGTGAGAAACGAGCAGAAAGAGGAAAAATAAAGGTGGCACATTAGCAGAAGGAGGCAAAATAAAGGTCAGCAACGAGCAGAAAGAGGCAGAATAAAGGTCAGAAATGAGAAGAAGGAGGCAAAATAGAGGTCAGAAACAAGCAGCAAAAGCAGAAGAAAGGTTAGTAAGGAGCAGAAAGAGGCAGAAAAATGGTCAGAAATTAGCAGAAAAAGGCATAATAAAGGTCAGAAATGAGCAGAAAGAGGTAGAAGAAAGGTCAGAAATGAGCAGAAATAGGCATAATAAAAGTCACCCATGAGCAAAAAGAGGCAGAATAAGGTCAGAAAAGAGCAAAAAGAGGCAAAATAGAAGTCAGAAACGAGCAGCAAGAGGCAGAATAAAGGTCAGTAAGGAGCAGAAAGAGGCAGAATAAAGGTGAGAAGTGAGCAGAAAAAGACATAATAAAGGTCCGAAACAAGCAGAAAGAAGCAGACTAAAGGTCAAAGGGAGCAGAAAGGGGCAGAATAAAGGTCAGAAACCAGCATCCAGAGGCAAAATGGACGTCATAAACCAGTAGCAAGAAGCAGAAAAAAAGTAAGGAACAAGCAGAAAGAGGCAAGATAAAGATTAGGAGCTAGCAGAAAGAGGCAAACTAATGGGCAGAATGAGCCAGATAGAGGCAAAATAGAGGTGAGAAACGAGCAGTGAGAGGCAAAATAGAGATCAGAAACAAGCAGTAAGAGGCAAAAAAAAAGGTCAGGAGCGAGCAGAGAAGTGGCAGAATGAGCAGAAAAAGGCAACATAGAGGGCAGGAGCGAGCAGAGAAGTGGCAGATCAAAGAGCAGAAAATGAGCAGAGGAGGCACAAAACCGAAGCCAGCAGAAGGTAGCGGACTGCAGACAAGTTGGACAGGAGGTCAGTCATGGGGGAGCTGGCATGTGGAGCTGCTACTGTGTGCCCCCCTACTTTTTTTACCACACACCCACTGACAGACCCACTCATGTACCCACTCACAGACCCACTAATGCACCCACTCACAGACCCACAGAGAGACGTATGCACCCACTGACAGACATATTCAGACACTCATGCACCCGCTCACAGACATATTCAGACACTCATGTACCCACTCACAGATCCATTCAAGCACTCATTCACCCACTCACAGACCCACTCAGAGGCTCACACACTCATGCACCCACTCACAGACCCACTCAGAGACTCACACACCCACTCACATATCTACTCAGACACTCATGCACCCACTCACAGATCCATTCAAGCCCTCATTCACCCACTCACTGACTCAGACACACTCACAGATGGACTCAGAGACTCACACACTCATGCACCCACTCACAGAGCCACACAGAGACTCACACATCTACTCACAGACCCACTCAGACCCTCACACAACCACTCACAGATGCATTCAGACACTCGCGCACCCACTCACAGACTTTCACATGCTCTAACAGACCCACTCAGAAACTCATCCGTCCACTCACAGACTCACTCAGACACACACAACCACTGACTGACCCACTAAGACACTCAGTCATCCACTCACAGTCCCACTCAGAGGCTCATACAACCACTCACTAACCCACTCAGACACTCACCCACCCACTCTCTCACCCACTTAGCGACTCATCCATCCACTTACAGACCTTCAAAGACACTCATGCACCCACTCACAGACCCAGTCAGAGACTCATGCACTGACTCACAGACCCACTCAGACACTCATGCACCCACTCACAGACCCGCTCAGACACTTAAGCATCCAGTCACAGACCCGCTCAGACACTCATGCTCAAACACACAGAACTACTCAATGATGCACCCACTCACAGAACCACACAGGCACTCCTACCCTCAGTTACACAACCATGTGCACACCCATACAGTCACTCACATACCCACTCACAGACCCATACAGCTACACACACACACCCACAAACCCACTCACACGCCCACTCAGAGACACATAAAACCACTCACACACCCACTCACCTACCTATACAGCCACTCAAACACCCACTCTCAAAGGTTGCAGGTTGCAGTTAGGAATTAAAATGATAAAAAACATTGAAATTCACATTAACAAAAAGGTTACAGGGACGTTATAGTTAGGAAAAAGAAATAAAAAACCTTAGAAATTCACTGAAAAAAACAAGGTTAAAGGGACGTTATAGTTAGGGTCAGATTTCACTCGTACAAAACCATTGAAATTCAGTAGTTATAGTTACCTGAGCTAACTATAACATACGCCCCCACAATGCACTTCTTATGACCTCACATATTACATCACTCATGACATGGTTAGTGACATCACTGATGACATCATTGATGACATTTCAAATGACATCATTGATGAAATACAAACTCACCTAGGAGGCCCACCAGAGGGTAATATTGATAAATTGGCATGTAAATTAGTACTCTATAGCAGTGTTGTTGCAATGCCTCTTATCAGCCGTTGATCAAGGACTAGGAATCCTGAAATGCGTAAGGCAAAGGAATCGATTTCAATGAGAATACTGGATTTGTGTGCCTTAATTATAAAAGTTAAAACATGAACTGGGATTGCATCATTTGGAGAAATAGTGCAGCAGTCCTGCTTTGGCTTTTAATTGATATATAATAGTATAGCCAAACAATGGAACTTCAGGTTTAAGCAAACGAGAATGGTTCAAACAAATCTGGCATATGACATTGAAAAGCCCACAGGAGGGCCGTGGACATTGCGAATTAATATTGTTTGGCACTGCAAACCCACTGAAGGGAAACACGGAACACGAAGGAACTACTAATCCCATCATGCACTTGAAATACAAACTCCCCTGGGAGGCCCACTGGACGGCAATACTGGTAAATTGGCATGTAAATTAGTACTCCGTAGCAGCATTGTTGCAATGCCTATCATTAGCCTCTGATCAAGGACTAAGAAGTACGAGACGCGTAAGGCAAAGGAATCGAGTTCAATGAGAATACTGGATTTGTGCGCCTTAATTATAAAAGTTAAAACCTGAACTGGGAGTGCATCTTTGTTTGAGGACAACATTTAGATATATGTATGTATATATATATTCACTGGAAAAAAACCAAGATTACAGGGACTTTATAGTTGAACTCAGGTTTCACTTGTACAAAACCGGTGAAATTCTGCAGTTATAGTTAGCTGAGCTAACTATAACCCGCGCCCCCGCAATGCACTGCTTATGACCTCACATATTACATCACTCATGACATGGTCAGTGACATTACTGATGACATCACTCATGACAGCTCAAATGATATCACTGATGAGACATCATCCAGTGACTGTGAGTTGTTTAAAAAAGTTTATGAGTGTTAAATATATATATCAAGGTGTATTGGTGAATCAGTGGGTGTATGAGTGCCTGAATAGATGATTCAGTGGGTGCGTGACTGACTGTATAAGAGAGTGATTTAGTGTCTCAGTGAATCTATGGGTGAGTGACTGGTTGTGTGAATGTCTGTATCAGTCTGTCAGTTGGTGTCTAAGTGACTGGGTGTGTGAGTGGGTATATGAGTGTCTGTATGGGTGATTGATTGGTTGTCTGAGTACCTGTATGGGTGTCTGAGTGTCTGTGTGGGTGGGTGAGGGTGTGTGTGACTGCCTGTATGGATGAGTGAGGCTGGTAAGTCAGTGGCTGTTTGGGTTAGTGAGTGTGTCTTTGAGGGGCTATATGGGAGAGTGAGTGTGTGCATACCTGTGTGGGTGAGTGAGTGGATGTGTCAGTGGTATATGGGTGCATAACTGGGTATGTGAAAGGCAGCATAGGTGAGTGATGGGGTATATGAGTGACTGTGAGTGAGTGAGTGAATGTGAGAGTGGCTATATGGGTGAGTGTGTGCTTGTGTCAGTGACTGTATAGGTGAGTGAGTATGTGTTAGTATCTGTATGAGTAAGTAAGTGGGCATGTGTGTAACTGTATGGGTGAGTAAGCGGCTGTGTGATTGACTGTATGGTTGAGTGAATAGATGTGTGGGTAGCTCTATGGTTGACTGGCTCAGTGTGTGAGTGGTTGTATGGGTGTATGAGCTGATATATCAGTGGCTGTATTAGTGAGTGAGTGGGTGTATACATGGCTGTATGGGTGAATGAGTGGATGTGTGTGTAGATCTATAACTCACTGGGTGGGTGTGTAAGTACTGGTATGGGTCTCTGTCCCAAGTAGTTCACCGCTAATTCCACTATTCTTTGTCCTAGGACTAAAAAGAATTGCAGATCTGGCCGCACTCAGACCGCTCGTCTATTGGCTCCGCCTATGGGTCATACCCAAGCTAAGTGAGTTTAGAGACTGCCTTGTAGACTTACTGAGTGTAGGAGATGTCAATTCAGTACCCTGGGTCAAGTCTGTTTCTGATTGGCTGAGTAGGTGGGGATTGCAAAGGAAAACAGCGTTTACATCGCATGCAATACATCGCACGCCATTACAATGCAGTCGTTACAACGACCACGTTGTTACATCGTGAACCATTACATCACAAGTTGTTACAACGACTTGCTGTACGGGGCAGAAGGTGTTGGATTTACAATCCAACACCTTCCGTGTTATGTTTCGTATACAGGCCCTAATGTAGACACGTTCATATATGCCATAATGTAGAAATACTCGTATATGCCCTATTATGGACATACTCGTATATGCCCTATTTTGGTCATACTCGTATATGCCCTATTATGGTCATACTCGTATATGCCCTATTATGGTCATACTCGTACATGCCCTATTATGGTCATGGCTCCTAATATAGGCATGATCTTTCACCTACATTAGTTCCTTGCCGTACACAATGAGCTCTGAGAGGTGAATGTTATCTAGTCTGTGGTTAGAACACTGCAAGGTCTTTCCAGAACACAAGCCTACAATGTACTCATAAATTATGCATGAGCATTCACCAGCTACATCTCCCGCATAATATCTATATGCAAAGTTCACCCCTGACGTCTTCCTCATGTCCAACAAAGACCAATACAAACCATACTGAGGGACGAGACACTTTAGGGTATAAATACACCACATCTTGCCACGGTAAGATAGAGGGAACCAAGACTTCCATGCTGACACACTGACCAGAGACGCTGAGGCTCCTGCATGCAGTCGCTCCAGCTGACAGCGGTCTAACACAGGCCTTGCGGGGTGTCCAACTCGAGACCAGGACGATGTCCCACACTCTTTCTATTCAGGTATGGGGGTTCGACTAAATCCTAGAAGGATTCTTTGCTCTTAGGCTTTCAGACGTACACATATGCTAGGTACACTCAGGTACATCTAGTTAGGCATCGTAGGAGTACAAGCACTTTCATAATGCTTGTATATTCATGTATGTATTCATGATTATTGCAATATGGTAGAACTGTTCTATCCTTTCACTTTGATCGTTCTGCTTAAGGGTGGGCGTAGTACGCGAAGTAGCGCTACGCGAAGCTACGCGAAGTGCACTTCGCACTACGCGATCTACGCGTAGCACTACGCGAACTGCGTAGTGCGCTGTTCGCGATGATTGCACAGTGCCGGATGCTTGTCCGCACTGTGCAATCATTGAAAACGGCATCTTGCACAGTGCGAGCTGTCTTTTACTGCCGCTCGAGTCGATTTTTACTCGAGCGGCAGCTTTCTCAACGCAGACTGGTAGTTTCTCATCGCGAGCGGTCGCGAGCATACGCGACCACTCGCAATGAGAAACCTGACCTCCCCGTGTTGAGAATCTCGCCGGGAGGTTTATTTTCCACGCTTGCGATCGGCAACTTGATGTTGCTGATCGCGAACGAGGAAAAAGTCTTGCGGGATGTCATTTTGCTTGCTCGCGGTCGCCAACTTGACGTTGAGGACCGCGAGCAAGCAAAAAATGACTGCTGCACTACGCTACGCTGCACTACGCATGCTTGCACTGTGCTACGTGCAATTCGCGTAGTGCGAAGTAGCGCAAACTTCGCAAACTACGCGAGCGTAGCGTAGTGCTTTGCCCACCCTTAAATATATCTCTGCTATTGTCTGCTGGTTACTGCAGCACATATATTTTACACTAGAATAACAACTGTTCAATAAATACTTATTGAAAGTAAATGCCCAGACTGTTTATTCTGTGTAACTCTCTGAGACAAACCGAATAAGTAAGCATGAGTGACTGAGCGAAAGGCAGTACATTGTTTCCACGATTCTGAGGGATTTGGGTTGTCATGATCTAAGGTTGCCAGAAACTAATCTCTCCCCGATAAGAGGAGATTCTAGTGGCACTGTGAGCTAGCTAATGCAAATCCGGCTAACATAAGCGGTGGGGGTGCACAGAGTCAGTCTAACACCAAGCCCACGGTTTATGTTATCCAAACGTGCAGGTCCTGCAGGGGTACTATAGGAACTACACGTCATGGCGCCGCCAACGTTGGTTGGGTACTTATTTAACAGTAGAATCCGAGTTGTTCAGTCGTGCTATTCTCAGAGAACCTACTCACAAAACCCCAGAGATGTCTGGAGTGGGTGGGCACAAACTCCGCCACAGCTGATTAGTACGAGAATACTGTTTATTGGCTGTTGGTTAATCAAGCATGAAGGATATTTAGTTCCTAAATTGTGCATAACACCTCATCTTAGTTCCCTGTGAACACTTCTTCCTCTAAACAAGCCTGATTCCGAGGCAGGGGATGAGAGAGTTGACCTGAATTTCTTAACAGGAGGAGAAGATCCTGAGGATGCAATACAGATTGCACCAAAATTCAGAAGGACAATCACCATAAGACTATTAGAAAATGGCTTACCAGCCAAGGGAGGCATGGTAGTTTTCGTGATTGAGGCACACGAATCAAACAAAACAGAGCTGTTCTATTCATGGGTTATATTCCCAGCAGCAAATGCCATAACAAATACATTTCACTACTATTTGAGAGGAGATGCACCACATGACTATGCCCCGTTTGAGGACATAGAGATTCCACTCACTTACCAGGAGCATTATTACTGGTTTAATGGCGGCCTACCCCACGTACGAGGAAGAGTAAGATTAGGCCCGCTTGGAGGAGACGGGGCCACATGGTCAATACTAGCGACTTACACACCGCACCCTGACATTAGAACAATGCCACAGCCAGAATTACTCGTACAACAAAGAGATTTAATTAAAATCTACAGAAACCTTACACAATTCGTCATGAGACTTTAACAATCCAACCTACACCAGGTGCAACAAATAGTACTCCAGCTCAGGGTACAGGAAATAAAATTACTCCTCAAACATTACACGCGGTAATGGGCAAAATGCCCGCAAAACGCGAACAAATACCATTCTGGATAGCTCAGAAAATAACTCAGCTTGAGGCAGTATTCCCGAATACTACCACCTATGATAAACACAGAATTCTAACAATCTGCTTGCCCATGGGGATCACACCACAAGTAGAGGATTGCACCTCTTGGGGTTCAGTCTTTGCTGCCATATATACCAGAACACATGGTATCCCGTCCTTAGCAGTAGTACCTGACGTATTGAGACAGATACAAAATGAGTACGGAGCAGAGCCTGCCCTAAACTTAGGAATGAAGTTACTAAACAACTTCGAGCAGGTATCAGCCATAATACTAGCTAACATTAAGGGGGAAGCAGCTTCAGTGGTGATCCACCAGCGCCTAAGGGAGTTCGGTCCAGTAGATCAACAACACGAACTACCCAAAATAATTGAAACTGCATATGCAGAATTAGGCAGAGACAGTCTAGGTGGGAAGGCATTAAAACCACAACTGGTGGGCAGTCCTGAAAAGGACACTACAAAGCAGACACCTACCTCTTCTAAGAAGAAGTGGGAAAATAAAAAACAACAAAAGTCTAAAGACACCAGATCTCAATCCAGAGGCAGGTCTCCTCAACAGGAGCCCTCTGAAAGGAGGTATAACCTCAGGAATAGGGATAATATTAAAAAAAACTGACAGGTATAAGGATACTGATACACGTTCCTCTCGTTCCTTTCAGGGTTCATCAAGAAACTCCGAGAGGGAAGGACGGTCAGAACACAGACAAGAGGAGCGTACAAAGTCCAGAGACACACAACGCGCTGCGGATTACACACCTAAAAAAGAAGATAAACAAAAACAAAAACCTCAGTTCAAAAAGAAAAAGGTAGCAGGTCTCAAGATCAGACATTCCCAGAATTCTGAGGACACAGCTTCTGAACGGGGAATGGGCTCTGACGATGCTAGTCAGTGCGGCAGAAGTAACGATAGCTCGCCAGAACCTGAAGGAATTTCTGGTGACAGCGGAGTTGAGTGAGTATATCACTGTGGAAACATCTGATACTCGGGTAAGTGTCCCACATAAGTTACATGAGATAACACTCCGGATGGAGGGGGACAAGCCCAGGAAAGTTAAAGGTCTATTTTGGGGAAATTTGTCATCTGGATATGACATCCTATTAGCAGAGCAAGACTGGCCACCAGCATTCGTCATGGAGTGCCCTAGGGCAGAAACTGTAATTTTTCCAGCCTTTACCGACCTCGTTCCCATACATCTTAAAATTGCATATGTGCAGAAGTGGGCGGTTGCCCTAGCTCCAGCATTGTACAAAAATCATGCTGGTTGGGATGAGGATTCAACCCACCATGTGATCCCGTTAAAAGTTTCACCAAATGCTCAAAGGCAATATCCTATAAAGCAGGAAGCTAAAAAACAAGTCAGGGAGATCCTAGATCAACTTGAATACCAGGGGGTGATAGAAAATGTCACTTCACCTATGAACAATCCTTTGTTCCGCGTAGCCAAACCTGACAACACATATTGTCTAGTTTTAGATTACAGACATTTAAACACTTGCACAAAGACATTTGCAGTTCAAAATGCACACAGTGCCACATTAATAAATAACATTGTGTGACAAAAATACAAAACAACACTTGATATCTCAAATGGAGTTTTCTGCCAAAATATAGCGCCTGAAAGCAGGTATCTGACCGCATTCTCAGTGCTGGGGTCCCACAGCAATTTTGTCGACTCCCCCAAGGGTATAAGAATAGTCCAGGGTTGTTTTCAGCAAGGGTAACAGAGTTACTCCATAATTTGGAT
Source organism: Calotriton arnoldi (assembly GCA_963921515.1). NCBI lineage: Eukaryota > Metazoa > Chordata > Amphibia > Caudata > Salamandridae > Calotriton > Calotriton arnoldi. The sequence continues at coordinate 947,093 of CAWUFW010006133.1, read as the reverse complement.
GAAGAAGCATTGTCCTATGTGGATGATATTTATCTAACGGACGATGACTTACCGAGGCACTTGACCAGGGTGAGCACCATTATTATGGGATTCGCCTCTGAGGGCTATAAATTTAATTTCAAAAAATCAAAAATTGCCCACCTCAGTGTCCTGTTTTTAGGATACGAGCTGTCAACTGAAGGAAAAAGCCTAGCAGCTAACTTTTTAGAAAAATGTGCGCTGCTCCAACCTCCAAAATCATTGAAGAATTTACAATCAATTCTGGGATTCCTAAATTTTGGTCGAACATACATTTTGGATTACGCAGAAACAGTAAAACCTTTCTACGACTTGATAAAACCTGATTTTTCAGTCAGACAATGGACACAGGAACATACAAATATCCTGCGTTCCCTACAGGAAGACATGATAGCTTCAAAACATTTACAGACACGCGTAAACGTACGCAACTTAGTGATCCGAGTAATAGCGGGTCAATGCGGGTACACTTATTTGACTTTCAATGAAGGCGAAACGGTACCAATCGCATACAAATCACACCTGTACACAAACGCAGAAATGCGTTTCACTTCAACAGAAAAAATCCTGACAGCAGTGCAGACCACTGTAGCAAGAGAAAGAGCTCTGGCTCAGGGTAAAAGCATAATTGTCGTGACCCCAGTACCAGCTTTAGAAGCTGTTACAAAAGCTAGCATTCCAAATGCGAAAGCCTTACATCCCAGATGGATACAATGGGCTTATTCTCTTACTGCAATGGATGTTGAATACAGATTTGATCCAAGTTTAAAAACACAAGCATTTCTGCAATACGAACAAGAATATCCTCTACCAAATGAGATTTTGCCTCTAGATCAGTACGAATACATTATTTACACTGACGGATCTGCTCAACCGGCCATAGGGAGTAAGCAAGCCTACAGCGCAGCATGTGCAATCGTTACAGGTCGCATGCGCGATGGAAAGTTCCATCCCAGTAGCACTAAAACGCAATCTCTAGGAGACTGCACGGCTCAGTTGGCAGAATTAAAAGCACTGATACTGGCACTTATAAACACGGAACACGAATTCCCCACACTAATTGTGTGTGATTCCTTTTACTGTGTACAGTCGTATAATTAATATTTACATCATTGGGAGCATACGGGTTCAAAGATGCAAAAGGTGGCACAATTAAGCATAAAATGCTATGGGAACAGGTAGTGGAGTTGAGAAGCGAACTACCAAGGGCTCACGTGATACATACACTGAGTCATCAGCGTGATGGCATTCACGTTGAAGGGAATTCATTGGCTGATGAAGCCGCAAAGGGGGCTGTTCACACGGCTTCCATAGCTGAAATCACTCATTCAAAAACGAGAATAGACAGCGAGATTATGGTAGCTGTCAATGCTTCGCGCAAAGGCAGCACAGCAGTACCAAAGAAATTTCCACTCAAGTACTCCTACAAGTTAGATGCACAAAACATTCCATATGCTCAGATTCCTGGAGTGGGGGATAGAGTAATACCAAATATGGATCATAGGCAAGGCTTAATTCTAGCAGCACACAAGGGTGTGGGTTCTGCGCATATAGGCGTTACAGCGACTATTTCTTTATTGAAACAGCACTACTGGTGGTCAGGGTTAACAAAGCAGACTAAAGACTATGGGGCCGATTCCGATTCAGGCCGGAAATCACTCCGACCGAGCCGGACCCGGAGAGATTTCCGACCGAATCGGACCCTGGCAGTCCGACCGAACGAGTACGATGCGCACGCATGCAATCGGACTCGAGTCGGTCGGACTCCCATTGAAGTCAACGGGAGCCGGACGTACAACGCGTACGCGGGCTCCCATTGACTCAATGGGTGCGAGGCGAACAAGGGCGCCCCTATAGTGGGTACGCCTCGATGCGACTCGCGGCGTACATGCACAGGTAGGGGGGACCCATAGGTCCCCCCTGTGTGCAACTCGCGCAGCTACACATACAGGGGGGTCCGACACGGACCCCCAAAGTCCGGCTCCAACTGCTCTTTCGAGCCGGACGGCGCGAGTCGGTCGGACTGCTCGCGGCGTGCATCGTACTTGCCCGGCCGGGGAACGTCTCTATAGCGCGGTGCGAGTCGTGTCCGTGCGAGTCGGTCGGAGCGGTTCGGACCCGCGTACGAGTCGGTCGGCGATTTCGCGTGCGCTCGCATCGTACTCGCTCGGCCGGACGCACGTACGAATCGGTCGGGAATGAGGGCTCCGAATCGGATCCGGTTAAGCCGAATCCGATTCGGTGCCCTACCGGCCGAGATCGGAATCGGCCCCTTAGTCTTGAAATTCGACATCTGCCAGCAGATGAAAGGTTCCACCGTAACACGCCCGGCGCAGACACCATTACTGAAATCAGACAAACCTCTCGCATGTGTGTATTTGGACCACTGCGGACCCCTACAATCTGATGGGTCCAAGAAATATATCATGTTGCAGTGGATTCCTGCTCTAGATTCCTATGGGTTTGTCCTCAGCGCTCGGCTGACGCTCGAAGTGTTATAAAAGATTTGCGAGTCTTTATCGGCACATACGCAGTTGGCACGTTACATTCTGACCGTGGTCCGGCGTTTAGCTCTCGGGCTTACAAAGAGGCCATGTAAGGAATGGGCGTAGCATTGTGGTACTCCTCTCCGTACCATCCTGAGGGAAATTCTGTTGTGGAAAGGAAAAACCGGGACTTAAAGCAATCTTTAACAGCTAGGGTATTAGGCAAGTGCGGTAGATGGGTCGATCACCTTTATGGGGTACAACGAGCAATTAACAATCAGCCAAGAAGATCTCTAGGGGGTGTCACTCCTTACAAGGTCCTATTTGGGACAAGAATGTGGGTACCTGATCTTGATTGTGAAGGCGCAGTGGCTGATGAAAAACCATTTGATATCCATGATCGTTTGGCTGTTTTACAGGATCTAAATGACTCCAGGACACAACAAAGCAACGTCCACTTAAAACAGAATGCCACTGAGGAAGTCAAGTCAGTAACGGCAAGACCTGTCTGGATCCCAAAAGTCGGGGATCTGGTCAGACAGAAGATTGCTGACAAGAGAATTTGGGCCATCCTACAGAAAGCCTGTACCGGTCCAAACAATCCAAGGCACAAGAACTGTACTTCTGCCGCCTCTTGCCGGGAAAAAGGAGAAAAGATTTGTCTCAATCGACTTAATCAAACCACACTATGTGGCCGATACTAAACAGTAGGCCTCATGGACTCCACAGTAGCAGACACCCTCCTCTTGCTACAATCCAAGAAGTTCAGACAGAAAGACTCATCACGTTTGAAGAGCCACCTGTACGGAATGAAGGACTAAGCAACAATGCTATGGAACTCGTTCCACTTCAACAAGAAATTAATCTTCAAAATGATAATCAACTTAACAACCAAGTTGCAATCAGACCGACTACAGACATCTACGTCAACATGCCTCGTCAAGAGCAACATCCGATTTCAACAAATCCCGATGCAATTCCAACAATTGATCGAACTGCTTCTGGCTATTTCATGAACTTTGATACGTTTTCACTGGACCCAAGTGAGCCGGAAACGACGCCAGCCAAAACATCACTCAAACAGAAACTCACTGACTTTTTGAACTTTTTTAGAAAGACTTACCTGGTGTCACCTTGGATTGAACTATGGTATATCACTGGGATTTTATTTTTTCTTTTCTGGCTAGGTTTAATAATAACTTTTAGTATGCTTATTAATGGACGATACCGCCAGCAAAGCTCTACAGCCCAAAGAGTCAATTTGATTTTAAAACCACACCAGTCTTCACATCGCGAACCAAGAGACTTGTCTTCAGTGAACATCACAGCAGTTCCTATACCGGACGGTATAGTATGGGACAAGATTGATTATGATATATTCGGTCCGACTGAACTTTTAAAGCTTAAACATGTATTTAAAATTTCTTTAAGTGATATCATTACCTCCAGTACATTTTCTGATGATTGGGACACTGAAACTGTAAACAATTTAATGTCTGATTTAGAAAAAACTGCAGCATTTCCGAACAATGAAATGTTAGAAGGTACTTCAGACTATGATACATTGTACTGTTACCAACATTATGGTCATCATTTTTTGCACAAATCTATAACACCTAGAACTGTATTTGAATACCACCAGTGGGAACACTGCCCAACTCCTCCAAAAGGTAGTTCACAAACTTTTGCACAGAAATTCACATACTTTTCAGGGTTCAACACATCTGACCCAAAGTCATTTTATTACAAAGTGGCAACAACATCAGCACAGAAAATTATGTTGACTAACACCAAACAGATTTACTCTGCTTTCTTCATGGCCCAGTTGTCTACACAGGGTTTCGACCTATGGAAGGACACTATAGATTCAAAATCAATCTGGGGTTCTAGGGACTGGCAAGTCCAGGGAACAGAAGCGCTTTTTAGAGCATGCCTCATTCCACAGCAGATAATATTTCTGAATGAAACTGTGCAACAGACATCCTGTCTTGGACTAGCCAAGAACAAGGAAATGAACACACCGGTGTTTCCAACACCATCACAGATGGGTGGGGGGCAGAATTCAACTACACATGGGGTAAGATTAGATGACATTCTCCAGTACAACAGGTCAGATCCCAATTGAACAGAATGGCTGATTTGGCCCATTGACACAAACACTTGTCAACAGAGATTCCTAGGTACACCCGAGGGATTTAATATCCATAAGCCAGATCCTCGCTATGTACAAAGACAACACCCAGGGGTAGTGACATCCTACAGTGTTGGGAAGTTGTGCCTTGATTGGCCAGAAACCTCAACACTCACAGAAGTGAAACAACTTTGACCTCCAGGATTTACTCCTTAGGCAACATTGTGTCTTCGGCAATCGACATATTAGAACAAGATCTGGCCTTGTTACAACACGGGCAATCTCAGCTACGTTCTATTATGATGCTAAGCTGGACGCTGCAATCTTTGCGTGCAGGCTACGTGCCCTGGAGTTTTATAAACACCACGTCTCTGTTTTCAGAATACAATCTAACAGATAAACAGACAGAAATGGCACAAAGGGGAGCCAATTATACAATGCTGCGTATTGAGAGACTGGAAAGGTTACCATTCACTGTAGCCGAATCACCATCAACAGAATAGCTAATTCATGGCCAAATCACTCTGCCGGTCACTACGTTTCAGTTTCAATATTGCCTTGAGCAAAGGCAGGCAGGCAAATATGAAAAGATGGGTAAGGGATACATCAAGGAAACTTGGGAGTTACCATATATAGATATCGATGCTGTAATGGGGATCGAGAAGTGTATCTGAGTGGTACAAACTGCAAGAACGCTTTAAGCGGTTCTCTCATGTGTCAGGATATTTCTCTACATGGAGCATGTAGTGATTCGGTAGCGAACTTATCTTGTCACATGTCAGGGACCCCAGCGGCCATGATCACGCCGGTTTTCCTTCTGCTCTCGAATGGTAGTTACTTAATGCTAAATGATCAAGGTTGCTGTGGGATGCTTCCGGGCGTCGCCTATCTGGTCACTGTTAGCTCCAGGGTTACTTGCTGTATGCAAGAATTGTTTCCACCACTGAACACAGTCAGGGAGGTGCCGTTATGGCCTTCGTTGAATGTTTCCTTTATACAATTTGATACTCTGAGCAGATTGAAAGCCATGCTTTTACAGCAACTCCTGCCCTTAACCTCCGCTCGAGAAATCTTTGAACTTCAAGTTGCAAGGACCTCGACTGAGATACAAGTACTTATACGTACAAACTGCCCCTTTCATTTCGCAGAAATGGTGGGTCGTATCTTTAACATGTCTGATACGAGCGGTATTGTACACCTATTTAAGACCATAGGGTCAGGACTATTAAGCACCTTTCAGACAATCCTTGGAGTAATCCCAAATTTTATACACTCTGTATTGGGAAGCGTCTTTGGAGGTCTCCCGCTTATCCTGTTCCTAATTGCAGGAGTCCTGATTGTAATATTACTGCTACGCAATGGACGGCCCCATTTCCGAGGAAATGGCGAACACGCTTATGGAACGGAAATATCGTGAACGCATGGTGCAGCTTCTGGGCATACCTTGCCTAAGAGAACTGAATGCCTTTTGGTTTCTATCATTTAGACCAGTCTGGGTGGACTGCATCTTACCTGTTCTTCGATGCCTGTTCTGCGGAGAACAATGCACGTTGGATCTCTGTCTAACGTTTCCATCGGATACGCCACTGGACCTAGATGCTATGCTGGACCCCCTAAAGGCCCATGCTCTGCGTTGTCCCCAGTGTCTTCCAATTCTGATGAATGCATTCCTTGAGAATCCACAGGTGCCGTTTGCTCCTGCTGGGTTAGGTGGCTCCTCCACAGGCACCGAGGTAACAACTGCCGCACAAGCTGCCACAGCAACGACTGTTGGCAGTGCTGAATTTCATCTATGTGCGATTGACTTTCTCTGTGAAGCGTTGGATTTGTCATCTGCAGTAGCCAACACCGATAATGCTGTATCTCCCAGCCAGGACACTTAATCTTGAATTGGCTCATCGCGTCCTGGGAAAGAATGCGGCTCCTCCACTTCGTTTCATAAATAAACGAACAAAATTTGGAACATTTCCTAAATTGACACTTTTGCTTGGAAAAGCATGGCCTTCTTCAGCTTAAAGTGATGCAACTTTTATAAATGGGACGGAATTTACTTTTTCAAGTGGTAACTAAGAAATAGCTTTTTTTAAAAACATTTTTAACTTTTTAGAGTCTTTTTAAAACCCAGGTTTTATCTGGTTTTAAGTGAATATTTTCAAATTGTCCAGATTTTAAGTATGGTCATTGTCATCCAATTCGGAAGTGGAGTGGGTGTTATGTTTCGTATATAGGCCCTAATGTAGACCCGTTCATATATGCCATGATGTAGAAATACTCGTATTTGCCCTATTATGGTCATACTCGTATATGCCCTATTTTGGTCATACTCGTATATGCGCTATTATGGTCATACTCGTAAATGCCCTATTATGGTCATACTTGTACATGCCCTATTATAGTCATGGCTCCTAATATAGGCATGATCTTTCACCTACATTAGTTCCTTACCGTACACAACGAGCTCTGAGGGCTGAACGTTATCTAGTCTGTGGTTAGAACACTGCAAGGTCTTTCCAGAACACAGGCCTACAATGTACTCATAAATTATGCATGAGCATTCACCAGCTACATCTCCCGCATAATATGTATGTACAAAGTTCACCCCTGACGTCTTCCTCATGTCCAACAAAGACCAATACAAACCATACTGAGGGACGAGACACTTTAGGGTATAAATACACCAGATCTTGCCATGGTAAGATAGAGGGAACCGAGACTTCCATGCTGACACACTGACCAGAGACGCTGAGGCTTCTGCATGCAGTCGCTCCAGCTGACAGCGGTCTAACACAGCCCTTGCAGGGTGTCCAACTTGAGACCAGGACGGTGTCCCACACTCTTTCTATTCAGGTATGGGGGTTTGACTAAATCCTAGAAGGATTCTTGGCTCTTAGGCTTTCAGACGTACACATATGCTAGGTACACTCAGGTACATCTAGTTAGGCATCGTAGGAGTACGAGCACTTTCATAATGCTTGTATATTCATGTATGAATTCATGATTATTGCAATATGGTAGAACTGTTCTATCCTTTCACTTTGATCGTACTGCTGATAATATATCTCTGCTATTGTCTGCTGGTTACTGCAGCACATATATTTTACACTAGAATAACAACTGTTCAATAAATACTTATTGAAACGCCCAGACTGTTTATTCTGTGTAACTCTCTGAGACAAACCGAATAAGTAAGCACGAGTGACTGAGCGAAAGGTAGTACATTGTTTCCACGATTCTGAGAAATTTGGGTTGTCATGATCTAAGGTTGCCAGAAACTAATCTCTCCCCGATAAGAGGAGATTCTAGTGGCACTGTGAGCTAGCTAATGCAAATCCGGCTATCATAAGCGGTGGGGGTGCACAGAGTCAGTCTAACACCAAGCCCACGGTTTATGTTATCCAAACACGCAGGTCCTGCAGGGGTACTATAGGAACTACACGACACCTGCTGTTACACAAACTGGAGTAGGAAAGTAAACTATACTATTCCTAAGTCCAGCGCACCCCCTACAGCAAGTCGTTGTAACGACTTGTGATGTAATGGTTCGCGATATAACAACGCAGTCGTTGTAACGACAGCGTTGTAAAGGCATGCGATATATCGCATGCATAGTAAAGAGATATATTCGATTGCAAAGGCTATGGGATGATCCGGTAAACATGTGTAAAGGTGATCTTAATATCTTGAAATCCTGCTATTGGACTTATATCCAGGAGGGAAACACCAACAACCAGTCAAATGGTTCACTGACAAATAGATTTTTAGGTATTGAAGCATTCCCTCATTTTGAGGAATTTTTAGATTTTGTTTCTTCTCCGTTAGTGAAAAGTCTCTACATCTGTTTCTGATTCGGCACTCTCCCCCTGAGATCTTTTACTACCAAACGGAATAAGGACCTAGCCTCTAGCACTTGCCCGGTGTGTGGCTTGGAAAATGAAGAAGAGATACATATATTGTTCTTTTGCACTGGCTATCTGGGGCCGCGCCGGAAATGGATCGCCCCACTATGTCGTGGTCTGGAGGTGACCGGATATTTAGTGGCTTACAGAATTTTAAAGAGCGACAGCGCTCCTGTAAATGTTATCACTATTAGTAAATTTCTACAGGTGGTTTGGCTCAAACATTGTAGACTGCAGTCTGGGATTTCTAGGGAACATGACACACTTTGATTATTATTCACTTTTAACTAATACATACTTTTAAAAAAAAAAATGAAATTCATGGAAAAACTCTTAGACCTTTCTTGTTGCTTGTTTGCACACAGCCCTAGTTCATTTTGGCACTTTTTTATATATAGGAATGATTACAGGAATGAATTTGAAGTAGTATTTGATTTTTACCACTAGACTGAGTTATGTGTTGTTTAAACATGTATTTTAATGTTATTTATTGTAACATTCTGTGTTTGTATAATTTGATGGTGGCTTGGATACCGAATATAGTATTACTACTACTACTACTGGTATGGGTCTGTGAATGGGTTTGTGAATGGTAGTGTGGGAGTGGAAGTGGGTGTATCAAAGGTTCTATGGGGGTATGAGGGGGTCTGTTAGCGATTTTGTGGAGGATGTCATCATTTATGTCATCAGTGATGTCATTTGAGATGTCATCAGTGATGTCCCTGACCATGTTATGAATGATGTAATATGTGAGGTCATAAGCAGTGCATTACGGGGGTGCGAGTTATAGTTAGCTCAGCTAGCTATAACTGCTGAATTTCACTGGTTTTGTACGAGCGAAACCTGAGCCTAACTATAAAGTCCCTATAACCTTTGGTTTTCTCAGTGAATTTTTAAGGTTTTTTAAATTCAATTTCCTAACTATAACGTCCCTGTAACCTTTGTTTTTTTCAGTGAATTTCTAAGGCTTTTTAAGTAGTAATGGCATTTTCAGAGTGGTGGAGAAAGGAGGCGGGCCTCTGACCAGTTCTCAGGAGTCCCGTTGTGTAGGACTTACAGAAAGTACAAGGCTCAGCATCCAAGAGGACTTCATTCCCCAACCAGTAGTGTGCAAGGAGACGCGTTTGTAGAGTGGTGGAGAAAAGGTGCGTGGCCTCCTAAGACCTCTTAGCAATCCCTCTATGTGGGGCTTACTAAAGGTAACAGGAGGAATTGTTAGCCCTCAAGGACCCTCAGTAGCCAAGAGAACTTCATTACCCAACTAGTAGTGCACCAGGAGATGTGTTTGCAGAGTCGAAGAGAAAGGGCACAAAGACCTCCCAGCAATCCTACAGTGTGGGACTTACTGAAGGTATAAGGAGGAGTAGTTGGCCCACAAGGACATCCTTGGGGGCCAACAATTCCCCCTGTTACCTCCAGTAAGTCCTACACAGCGCGATTGCTTAGAGGTCTTGGGAGGTCATGTCCCCTCTCTCCACCACTCTGCAAACGCACCTCCTGATGCACTGCTGGCCGGGGGATGAAGTCCCCTTGGCTCCAGAAGGTCCTTGGGGGCCAACTACTCCCCCTGTTTCTCCAGTAATCTCACACAGTGGGATTGCTGAGAGGTCTTTGGAGGCCACACACCCCTTTCCCACCACTCTGTAAACACACCTCCTGGTGCACTACTGGTTGGGGGATGAAGTCCACTTTACTCCTGTGGGGCCAACTACCCCTCCTGTTACCTCCAGTAAGTCCCACAAAGCTGGATTGCTAAGAGGTTGTTGGAGGCAAAATACCCTTTCTCCACTACTCTGAAATTGCACCTCCTGGCACACTACTGGTGGGAGGAAGAAGCCCACTTTAGACCTGAGGCCCTCAGGCAGCAAGGGGACTTCATCCCCAACCAGCAGCGCTCCAGGAGGAGAGTTTGCAGAGTGGTGGAGAAAGGGGGCCTGGCCTCCAAAGACCTCTCAGCAATCCCCCTGTGTGGGACTTACTGGAGGTAACAGGATGGCTTGTTGGTCCCCAATAACTCTGAGGAGCAGATTACAGGAGGATACAAAATGCAGGAGCATGGACAGTGTGTAATGTATTTTGGAGCAGCCACATCTCACCAAGCCCTTAAAAGCTGCTAACAATAGAGAAGGACAATTCCACCAGGTCAGCCACAATTATTATAAAACCCAACACTGTTTGGCACCATCCAATGTGAACTTTATTTTTAGTGTAAGTACATATAATAGGAAATTGAGACCCCCCCTTACTACCAGACCATTCACAAATATATTATAGCACCAAGTTTGGGGAAGATTTCTTAAAGTGACAGAGCATTTTCACTGTACGGAGCAAACATTTGTTTACTTAAGTTAAATCAGAATGAAGTAGAATCTGAAGTATTTCCTTAATTTCACGCCTCTAACATCTTATGGGTGTGTGTGTGTGCATGCCTGTGTGTGTGTGCTCGTGTGTGTGTTTGTGTGTGTGACTACGCGATCTTGTGGATTTTGGTATGGGGATACCGAAGGAGCGGAATTTCGAATTCCAGCAAGTGTTTCTGCTCCTAAATTCGTGGTTACAAGCTTTCTTTTTACCCTGATTGAACATTAGACATTTTCTGCCTGCTCTGTGCAAGTGCAAAGTGTCTGGTAAAAGGCTGGTAGAGGTTGGTAGGCTTGGGGGATCAGGGCTGGCTAAGGAAGCATTGTCTGCTTCCCCTGTACTACTACAGGTGTTGGGTGAGGACCAGGCCATTTTGCTGCCCATCTCCACTGCCCCTGCATTGTTTGACAGGGACTGATGTGTCCAGGTCAGAATTATCTGGTCCAGAGTTTACTGGCCTTATAATTCCAGAGGCAGGATTTGCAAGTGTCAGACGTTCTCCTGCCATTATTGCTCCTGATAAAATTCTGCTGCCCTTTATGACAGCCCAAATATGCCTACTGATGTTGTGCCTGGATGGTTTTTGAACTTTTTATCACTCACAAATACCAAACTAATCTACATTAAGCTTTGTTTGATGTCAAGATCTCCAAGCATTCTTGAGGCCAGTGACAATGTTTTAAAGCAAATGCTTTCTCCAGGGAACTACTTTTTTTACATTCTGTTAAGCACTCCATGGGAGTGCATTTGTTTTCTTGCTCTTTCCTCTGGTGCTGTTTACCCTTTCACTTCCCCTCACTCTTCGTATTGCTTCCTCCACCACACTCATCTGTTGCTTCCCCTACTCTAGTTTTTTTAAATAGACACTCCCCCAACTCCTCCTCCCCACCTTTGCTCTCTGCTTGATGGCTTGGACTTACCCCCATCCACAGCCCACCCCTACCCTTTTTGCTATTGCTACCCCACTCATACCCAACATGTGCTTTAAAAAATATATATTTATTTATTTATTGCGGGAGTGCCCGGCAGCTCCAATTTGCTTCCTTGCCATTCCTTTCTTAATGCTTTCTTTCACATACATTTGATTTGGGTTTTTTAATTCACTGAGCCAAGAATGGCATTCTTTGTCTTGGAATGGTACCATTAAAAAATCCAAAATAGCAGCTGCCTCATGGCACATGCGCACACACATGCAACCACTTTACACTTTTGCTCCCTGATAAAGGCAAGAAATGATATGGTGATGGGAGAGGTAATTAGCAAACAAATTATTAAGTGTAGGGGGTGAGGAGTTGGTGGTGGACGTGGTTGATGAGAAAGACACAACGGTAAAGAAGGAGGGGCCAGGGTTTCCCTCAACACCACTGGCAGCCAGCAGGATCAGTGTGAACTGAAAGAGAAGAAGGACTTGCAAAATGGTGAACAGGACATTTCTGGGGCTGGTGGGGACTAGGATGATACACAGGGGTTCCCCCGTGGATAAATTACCATAATGCATTCACATTAGAGTATGATGTGATGACAGGCAAGAGGAGAAGGTATGGAATGGACCACAAATACAATGTGCTAAGTACAGAGGGCGCCCATGTGCCAAAATGCAGGAGACAACATGGAGGCTGTCTTAAGAGTTTTGTCAAACTTAAAATCAAGCTAATATGATATTCACAACTTAGAAGCTTTGTTTTATTCACTATATATTTTTAATTGTAATTAATGTAAATACAACATTTATATACCTGCTTTTTGCAGTCTCCGTTCCAACACACTAAGGGGCATATGTATAAGGGATTGTGCCACCGCAACATATGTGCCACTGCCCCCTGTCTATCCCTTCGTTTTGCAAGTAACAAGCACGGGAACACTGTCACTTTGGTTTAATGACTCTCACATTTTGCTGACATGTTTTAACTTGTGTCCCAGACTGGGTGTGTTGTTTCCTATTTGGCTGTCCTGGCTCGCTCGGTGGCCCATGGGATGAGTGATTCACATAATTGGCGCCCATTTTGTTCTCCTCTAATTGTCCTCTTGGTTGAGGTTTGGTGTCCATTTTGGCCTCCTCCCTGGGGAGCCGAAGAATGTCTTTCCCCATCACTGTGATCCTATAGGTGACTCCCATTTCCATGCGGGTTTCAACACTGGGAGGTCCCAATCCCGGGTGGTAGGGTTTGCCCCGTTATGATCCCACACCCTCACAGCCACTGGAGGCAAGCCAGCCCACCGGTATGATGTTTTATTAGGGAGTTAGACCAGAGTCCCTGGCCCTGAATTTCTAGTCGCCTCCTGACCTCAATCTTATTGGATTATCCCCACTCGTCTTCCGGATTTTGTGCCCTCCTCTTCCTATTATTCTCCTTTGAACTATCGCTACCCTAGTGGCCCCTCTTCTCCCTATCATGGCTTCCACTCGAATTAAGTCGGGAGTTAACTGCTTCAAAGTCATCTATCCCCCTAATCTGTCCAAAGCAGCAGCAAAACGGTTCAAGCACAACACCATTGAACAATTCCCTGATTCCCTCTTTGTTGATCAATTCCATAATGGGCGCCTAGGGAAGCTAAAAAATTACTTAATTTTTTTCACTCACGACATCCCTTCCTGGTCCACCAGCTTCTTCAATTTCTTCAACGTCTCCTCCTCCTCATCTATCCCGCATGGACAGCGGCTAAACATTTCACCCTCCACTAGCTTTAATGGCTCTCTCACCATTACACTCTACAATAACGGCACTGTCATGATTCAAGCGACTGACTCCTGTCTCTCTCTCTTTGACCATCTCTTCCACTCCCTTCGCCCAACCCATACAACTATGATCTCCCTCGACTCTTCTTTGAGCTCCTCTCCTTTCTCCCTTTCTCCCTCCCTGAGCCCCCGATACTCCAGCAGGCCGCTCTCCGGGGAGACTCAGCCCTACCCCTTGTTCCCCCTGACTTTGCTCCCTCCTCTCCCTCTCTTCCCCTTCCCAAAATGTTCCTCCCCCTATCTTGTCTGTCTGGCCTCCGGCCTCCACCCCCCCTCCCCACCCTGCATCGTCCCGATTCTCCAAAGTTTTCGCCCCCCCCTAATCCCCCTAATCCAATCCACCTCCCCCCCTCTTATTCCACCTTTCTTACAACCTGGTCTACCGATCAACTTTCCTTACCTCCCCCCTTCCCTCCCCCTTTCACCTCATCCCTTTCCGCTCTTCCCCGTCCCCTAAATTCTTCTCTTCCACCTCCCATCTATCTTCAACCCCACCTTCCTCATCCCTTGCTTCCCAACCGTGTCTCCCTCCGCGACAATTCCTTCCTCGTCTCTCCCTCTGACCTTTCAGTCCCTTACTCCTCCCTCAGTTTCCATCTAGCCCAATCCCCCCCACTCCACCTGTTACCTGTCCCCCTACATTCACCTTTCATAGCCTTCAGTACCTGTCCAGCACCATCCTCTCTTTTCTCCCCATACCACTGGCCTTCCTCGGTCCCCCGCCCTCCCCCCCTTGTGCAGCCCCCTCTCCTCTCTTCTCCACGTACTGTTGGACTTCATCTGACCCCCGCCCTCCCCTCCCTGTTCAGCCTCTTCTCCCCTCTTCTCCCCTTACCTCCGGCCTTCATTTGTCCCACCCCCTACTCCTCAACTTTCTCCTCATATTTATGATCTCTTCTCTTCCCCTCTGTTCAACACCAGCAAAAATATTTCTCTTCCCACCACTGTTTCACCATCCACTCCTATCATCCACCATCTCTCCTCACCTTCTACCCCTGCTCCCCAACTCCCCACCCATTCCCCCACCCCTCTCCTCCCCCCTCACCCTCTGCACTCCCTCCCTTATCCCGGTCCCCCACCCCGCCCCGTCCTCCCTCTCTCTCTGCACTCCCTCCCGTATCCCGCTCCTCCACCCCTCCCCGTCCTCCCTCACCCTCTGCACTCCCTCCCTTATCCATCGAGCCACCCAACACTCCGTGCTCAGCTCTCCTCTCCCTGGAAAATAAACTTGATTCTCTCATCCATTCCATTTCCCAGCTTGTAGCATCCATCTCACTTTTAAACGCCAAGATGTCCCCCTTCCCTAACAACCTCCCGAGGAGTTCCTTGCTCCCGTGCCCCAATAAAGCCAACCACAGTCTGTCCCATGCAGACATCACCAACTTACTGGCCAGCTACAAGACCTCCAACGTCACTCCCCCTCCACCTTCCTCTTCTAATAATTCTACGCAGTTCCCTATTCAGACCATCTCCTCTGGCAGACCTTACCAGCCTCCTTCCTACCGGGCACCCTCATTCAAGAATCTTATCCCTATTTCCCTTAACAACCCTAACACCCCCATCACCAAAACATCTGAGTCAGAGCTGCACTGCCTGCTCCACAACTGCAGATCTGCAATCAAACACAAAGTGGAAATCTCTGATACTATCACCCACCAGAATCTTGACATGTTCTTCCTCACTGAGACCTGGTTTAATGACTTCTCTCATACTTTGTTTGATCTTCTGGTACCCACTGACTACTCTATCCTCAAAAATGACAGGGCAGACAAAATTGGGGGCGGTGTCGCTATCATCGTCAGGAATTCCCTTCAAATGAAAGCCTTCCCTACCACCCTTTTCCGTACATTTGAATGCCTATCCCTAGAACTTCAAATACATCACGACTCACCCTTTAGATTCCATGCCATCTACCACCCACCCGGTAACTGCTCTTCCTTTGTGGAGGAACTGACTGACTTCATCAGTGACCAATTTTCTCAAAGTGACAGACAGATCTTCCTGGGTGACTTTAACCTCCACTGGGGCTCCTTGGAAGACTCGGCTGCCAACAAGCTTGCCACCTTTCTCTCAGCCAATGATCTCCTCCAACATTGCTCGGAAACCACACATTCCAAGGGTGCAATTCTGGACCTTGTCATATCCAAAGCAGACCTGCTGACTACTGCTCCCCCCATCTATGTAGACTGGTCTGACCACTTCCTCATTCCCTTCCGTTTTCACCTATCTCACGTTATAACTCTCGGCCAACCTAAAAGAGCTACTACCTGGTTCCGCAACACTAAGAACATCGATCTTGACACTTTTTGTGATTCTGCTATGTGGGCACTTCCTAGACTAGACCCCAACATGGATGTCAACGTTCTCACTTCTCAGTGCCTCTCAGTACTAGCAGTCGAAATCGACAATGTAGCTCCACTCCAAAGCAAAAGGAAAAGACCCACCCCTCAGCACCTTGGTTCAATAAAGCTCTCTACGATGAAAGGAAAAACCTTAGATTCCTGGAGAAACATTGGAGGAAATCTCCTTCCACCTCTAATCTCTCTCTCTACGTTCAGCAAGATCCAAATATCACAACCACATCTTCCTTGAAAAAGCATCACATTTCAGATCCCTCCTTGACTCAGCCAAAAACAGACCCAAAAACCTTTTGACCTCATCAAAAACCCAAACTGTTCTCCCCTAACCATTAAGCCTGAGGATTCCACAAAGAAAGCAGCAGATTTCGCTATATTCTTTGATGAAAAGGTCAAAGCACTGGTGGATCAGGTCGCCCACCCCACCCCCATTGAGGAGCGGAAATCCTTAGTTACCTGGCAGAACTTTGACGTCATCTCGGAAGATGACCTCCTCAAATGCATCCTCGAAACTAAACCCTCCAACCATTCTTCTGACCCCATCCCTAGCGACCTCGCCACCGATTTCTACGCCTATACTCTCTCTTACTGGACCAGGCTAGTCAATCTCTTCCTCAGTCAAGGCTCCCTCCCGGTTGCCCTCAAATCAGGACAGGTCACCCCTCTTGTAAAAAAACCCTCCGCCGATGCGAACGACCTCAACAACTTCCGCCCTATCACCAACCTCCCTTTTCTTTCGAAATGTACCGAAAAATGTGTTGCGAAACAACTTTCCTTACATATTATGGACAATAACCTCCTCGACGTCTTCCAGTCTGGCTTCATCCAAAATTGCAGCACTGAAACAGCCCTGCTGCAAGTGATTGATGATGCGCTGCATATACTCGACTCTGGGGAATCTTGCCTTCTGATTCTTCTAGACCTCTCTGCAGCCTTTGACACTGTTAATCATAGCACCCTCCTCAACACTCTTCAACAGAGAATGGGATTGGATGGCACAGTGCTCAAATGGTTTGCCTCTTTCCTCTCGGACAGATCCCAAATGATCAAGATAGCGAACAGTCTTTCATCTCCATTGGCCGTAGGTCAAGGCGTCCCTCAAGGTTCTATCCTGGCACCCACTTTGTTTAATCTCTACCTGGAACCATTAGGGAACCTGCTAAGCAAATCTGGGATCCATTACCATCTTTATGCGGATGACACTCAAATCTACCTTAAGGTATCTTCCGCACACGATCTCTCACTACTCAACTCTACTCTCAACTCTATTCACAACTGGATGTTAGCTCACCAACTCATTCTTAATCCCGCCAAAACTGAATTCCTCCTCCTCTCTACCTCTCTCTCACCTCCTCCTGTGCAATCTTGGATGGATCAGCTGAACCTACTCAACAACAAACCCGTCATTGTTGACAGCGCTAAATCCCTAGGTGTCATTCTTGACAAAAGACTCAACTTAATCTCCCACATCAACTCTATTGCTAAGAACGCACGTTACCAGCTGTGCCTTCTATGGGGGATCCGTCGGTTCTTCCCGGAGAAAGACTTAAAAACCTTGGTACAATCTCTGGTTCTCTCAAGACTGGATTATTGCAATTCTCTTCTGACGGGCCTACCCAAATCCCACCTCTCCCCTCTCAAATCCATCCTCCATTCAGCAGCTCGCTTCATTTCAGGGTCTAAACGAAGCGACCACGTCACTCCTATCCTGTCCTCTCTTCGATGGCTTCCGATCGAGGCAAGATCTATTTACAAAACTGCCTGCATCACACACAAAACCTTACACACGTCCTCCCCTCGTTACCTGGCGAATAAATTGAAATTGTCCGGTGGCTCTCGCCCTTCTCGCAATGCGGAAAAGCTTCTGCTTGAGCCCCCGTCTTCAAAAGGGAAAGATCGATGGCGCAATCCTTCTCAGGCAATGCGGTGAGAATCTGGAACTCGCTTCCCCATTGCTCCGTGCCACCTCCTCTACCCGGATCTTCAAAGCTGACCTCAAATCTCTTCTCTTCCAAAGACACTTTCAGAACTAATATTTTCACTCTCAGGCCCCTCTAGGAAGTTCGCTCTTCACTGTAAATTTGGACTTTTTCCTGTACATTCCTCACCCTTGCATGCTGTGTTGGATTTTATATTTGTGTACCCCTCCTTTTAAGTCTCCTGTTTAACTCACGCCCTCTCTACTCCCTCAAGGAAGGTCTTCCAATTTGGGAAATTCCGTACTCCATGCCTATAGAAGTGCCTTCCCAGTGTGTTCCGAGTGACTGCCACTGATTGCAGTATTATACCTCTATTTGTATTTTGTATCTCATATACCATGCACACCTGTCACTTTTTCCTCTTGTAACGCATACCTCTTTTTGTATCGTGTTTGTTTGTTATTTGCACAATTGTCACTTTTTCCTCATGTAATGTAACGCTCGCTTTTGTATTATGCTCACTTGTAACCTCCTCCTCATGTAATGTTACTGTTCCTATTGTGAAGCGCTCTGACACCTTCGGGTAAAGTCCGCGCTATATAAAAACGCATTAAATAAACCTAACTTTTTTTGATGTGCCAGTGGCACAATGCCCTGCACCATATTTAGAAAGCAGTGTTAAGCCACTTTGTATGACTTTACGGTGATTTGTAAATATGGTACCCTTTCAAGCAGGTATCTGCGTGAAAGGGGCAGGCAATGGGTGTTTCTGTGGGTGTTCCGCCACAATGCCCATTGCTTTTTGACGCTGCTCCAGATTTACAAGGATGTGAAAACCTGAGGCAGCACCAAAAACGAACGCCATGCAAAGCAGGCAGTAGATTGGCGCAATGAGGAGAAATACTTTTATTTCTTCTCGTTTTTGCTTTTTCTATGTGTGCTGCATTCTGCAGCACACTTAGAAAGAGCAAAATGGCATTAATGATTATTTTTGTGCAGGAATGCGCCCCTTCCTACACAAAAACAATCATTAAATAATGGCGATTTGCCACTTCAATGTGTGCTGCAGGATGCAGCACACATAAAAGGAGCGAATTGCCATTATTGATTGTTTATGTGCAGGAAGGGACACCTTCCTGCACATGAACAATCATCCTTGCAATGCAGACACCCTTGCACTCTGGTGCAAGGATTTCTGTGATGGCAATAGGCAGTTATTTTTAGTGCCAGGACTATGGAAAACACATGGGTTCACCGTATCCTTGTACGGCGCATCTCTGCGTTTTGGAAATGACGCAGCACAGCACTGCAAAATTTGCTGCAACGCCGCGCTGCACCATTTCCTTGTACATATGCCCCTAAAATTCTACATGTCACTTTATTACATTCACATGACTTAGGGACTGAGGTGTCTGTTGCCTTCGCTGCATTCGGCAACCTCACTATGGGGACAATCAAGAAAAGCGTCTATAAGTACAGGAGGGAATTCTACTGTGGTACTCTATTATGTATTCTTATAAGCCTTTGCAAACAGGCCCCGAATACAGGAGAATTCTTTTCGGTGCTGTTATATATGCCTCTGTGAATAGGCTCCACCTTCACTACCCAAAGTGATTGATGAACAACCTTTTCTTTCCTTAGTACTACTAGCAACTAAGGGAGAAACATACGAAAATCAATCCTGCAGATATCGCAATGAATTGCCCTAAACTGCTACGTTTATAGTCACTGCCTTAAACCAGTGTTTTAGAAACGCTTTCCTGGCATTGTTTATAGACTGGACAGTGCCTGAATTTTACTTCTTTATGTATACAATCTCGGCAGGTCAAGTTCAGATGGGTTTAATGGAAAATGACTTGATATCTTCCATTTCCCCTTCAGAGGATTCTGCACAATTTATCTGCTGACAAAATGTGCTAATGAAATGTCACTTTGGACAGCTTGCTTGGAGATTGATGGCTTTACAGTTTTGAACTTTATTACATTTTTCAGGAGACATGATGCTTAAAACTCGGTAGAATATACTAAAGAGGTGCTTTCTGGTTTCCAACTTCGGAAAAGTATTGTCAAGTCGTGTTGCTTTGTAGAAACTTGAACGTACAGACGCACAACTAAAATGTTTCTTGGCCAGTGCCGAAAAGAGTACAATTTTATCTAACGTTAAATCTTTTACATTATAGCACTCCCTTTTTTAAATGTACTCCACATTTTTATTAAAGTTATCCTATATGCAGATGCCATACACAGTGACACCATGGTAGCTTAGACTTCACTTCACAGTCATTAAACCGCACCCACTGAACAGCCCACGAACAGGTTACATTTTTAGACAGTAAAGAATGCAGATTGGATGACTTTTCGCTTTTCACTGAAAAGTGCTTAGTTGAAGCCACCATATAGGTAACAAGCATTGGTATAGGTCTCGCCTTTGGGACCTTATAAGTGTGTAGCCATGCAGCACATTAACAAGCAGGCGGGTATACTTTAATTCCCTCACTGAAACCTGCTCCCACATATAAAGTAGCTGTATTAGCCTTTTAATGTGTGCATTTTAAAAAAAACGACACTCATCTTCTTCACTTGGCCGCTGGGGAGGCTCTTACCATGCATGTAAATAAATGGTAGAGTCTGCTTTAGCCTGGTGACGGACTGGTATAGTTATGCTGACAGCCAGCGGCCGTGAATAAAGATGAAGCAGCACACAAACAAGCAGAGGCAGGCAAACAACACAAGCATTTGCAATGCAGTAGGTCTCGCATTCATGCAAGTTTGAGCTATTGGCATTGTTAATGACAATGCCTTTTATTTATGTTTTGGGTTTTAAAACATGAATAAAAGGCATTGTCATTTACAATACTAATAGCTTAAACTCTCGCAAATGTGAGACTTATAGCATTGCAATAAATGGCCTTCTCGACCGCTTGTTAGATTATAAATATCAGAGGAAGAGACCGGCCTGCAACGTCTTCAAAGTAGTGATAAATAGTGCAGTGAAGAAGATGTGCAAGTGTTGTAAATTACACAGACACAAAGTGTGAAGTGAGAGTTACATATGATCCGAGCCATAAACACTAACAAAGCGCTCCAACACCTTTCGCTCTGTGATTACACTGTCGCGGCTCAGGAGGAAGAGCAGGAGGGGAGGCTAGTTCCTGCCCTCTCCGTGATTTGAGTTTGCAGTGTGGCATTGCGTAATGTCATTGCTATCTTTGACCTAATAAAAAACACTCCAGCTGTTGTAGGGACCTGGCGCTGGTGGTGGTGGTATTGGTGGTGGTGGTGGTATTGGTGGTGGTATTGGTGGAGGTGGTATTGGCGGTTGTAGTGGTATTGCTGGTGGTATTGCTGGTGGTGGAGGTGGTGGTAATGATGGTGGTAGTGGTATTGGTGGTGGGGGTGGTGGTATTGGTGGTGGTGGTATTGGTGGTGGTGGTGGTATTGGTGGTGGTATTGGTGGTGGTGGTGATATTGGTGGTGGTGGTATTGGTGGTATTGGTGGTGGTGGTGGTATTGGTGGTGGTGGTGGTATTGGTGGTGGTATTGGTATTGGTGGTGGTATTGGTACTGATGGTGGTGGTGGTATTGGTGGTGGTGGTATTGGTGTTGGTGGTATTAGTGGTGGTGGTGGTATTAGTGGTTGTGGTATTGGTGGTGGTGGCATTGGTGGTATTGGTGGTGTTGTTATTGGTGGTGGTGGTATTGGTGGTGGTGGTGGTATTGGTGGTGATATTGGTGTTGGTGGTATTGGTGGTGGTGGTGGTGGTATTGGTGGTGTTGATGGTGGTGGTGTTGGTGGTGGTATTGGTGGTGGTGGTATTGGCGGCGGTATTGGTAGTAGTATTGGTGGTGGTGGTGGTGGTATTGGTGGAGGTGGTGGTATTGATGGGGTGGTATTGATGGTGGTGTTATTGGTGGTGGTGGTATTGGTGGTGGTGTTGTTGTTAATAAAACAGGCTTTTGAAAACAACACGTCAGGTGGCTTCAGTACAGATGACATGTAACACTGATGTGCTGTTGTCAGCTTCAGCCCATTAGCACAGGATTATGTGCTACCTGGAATTCACATGACTTTCGCTAATCATTTCTAAATCCATTTTACTTGGGGGGGAGTTTGAAACAGACACGAGATAATGCCAGGTTAAAGTGATTGAAAGCAGGCGCCCGTGTTAAGGGGCGGCCATGCTGCTTAAAAAAACACAAGCGGTTTCAGCTGAAGCAGCGCATGTCCGGCCTGCAGTAAGAGAAACTCAATAAAGTAAATAGTGCTTACAGACTAAATAACAGGTCCCGTGTAACCACCGAAGTAAAGGGGCCAGTAGCCATTGGAGGTTACGAATGACGACAAGACCGTACTAAAGAGGGACTAACAAGCCTATAAATGAATCCGAAGGCAGCATTTACGAAAGACAAGGACACAAGCCAATGAAAAATATGGGCGGAGAATGGGCGCGGCTTCTCTCCCATACTCTACTACAGAAGTCTCGCAGAGCGAGCAGTGCATGCGAGCTGCCGCTAGGCTCGACCTAAAAATGTATGAGACTGGAATGCAGTTGACCAACAAGAGGGAAGTCTTCATGCAACACAGGAGAGAGAAATGAGAAATCGGTAGTGAAAGATGGAAATAAGTGGGAACTTCTTTGATCGAGGTTCTCATACTTTTTCTTTAATGAAATTCCATTCCTATACTATGTGAAAAAGTAAGTGTTCCCAAACATCAGCAGGTTGCTGCTGGTGCAGCTTGGGAATTCCCTGCAAACCCTAGAGTGTGCTCAGCTTGCGAAAGGGAAGTCAGCAGTGAGGACTGTGTCTTTTCAGGCACAATCTGCTTGTCCTGCTGACATTATCGCAGAAGGGTTCAGTGGGTTATTATGGGATGAGATGGCCATTAAGGGTAGGTTCTATCCTAGTCATGGAAAGTGAAACCAGCTTGGAAAGAAGTGCAACATTCACTCATTTCATAAGGAATGGGACAAGGAAGGAGATGTGAAGGGCACGGCAAGAGGGAGTGAAAGCCTCCACACAGCACCCCTCATAAATGCACTGTCTTAATGACTGCCCTTAAGGTAAAGTCCCTGTTAAGGTCAAAAGAAACAAAACTAAATTAGCTTGAGTTGGGTACTTTATTTGTTTAAGTTGTTGCAACTAATCACGATTGTATTGTTACAAAACTGTAAATTAATAAATAATTTTTTGGTGTCATTGAAATGCTGTGCCTCTGTTTATTTCGGTCCGTTGGGGTCGCAATTATTAGATATCCTAGCACAGGACATAGAGAGCTATGTTGGAATCAAGAAAATGTAAAAAGTGAAATAAGAATATCGATGGTTGTTTTGAATGACAATAACGCTAGGTGGCTCAAGACAAGTGCTTCCACGTGCTATAGAGGGCCAACAGCTGTAACGTGTATTATATCTGCATGACTGAACAGAAAATATGTGAAAATTATGCGGCGCAACCCATGTAGGCCAACTATTTCTGCGCGAGAGGAGAAAGTCTCTTTGTTGGACAGGCATATGGGAACCACACTCCTGCCAAGGAGGAAGTGCATTTTGCCAAACTTCTCGACGTCGAGATGCTCTGTTTTCAGAGCCAGAAACAAATCATTCGAACGGCGCGTGCATATCACGAGAATAGTCCGAATACAAATTAGATAACAGGAGTCTTCTGCCTCCGTCTGCTGCTGCCTGCTTCACTCAAGGGACTAACAGGGTGCTGGAGAACCGAAAGAAATCCATCTACGCCGCCAGTGCACTGCAGGTTTTATTTCCAACCGACCTAAGCAGTGGACCACCAAGCCCAGGGTGCACAGTGCTACCTGCAGCTGCTGCTGATGAGGGGGAGGCGCTAGGTCCATTCTGCGCATAAAGCGCTGCTCTTGCCCCCGCGGCGCGGGACGCGCGCAGGCTGTGCCCGGGCTGTGCCCGGGCCATGGGCGGGCCCGTCCTGCGCCCGTCATCGCCAGGAAGAGGCAGGGCAGTGCCACCCCCCTTTTACATTGCTTATTGACTCCAGAGGAGCTGCGGGACACCAAACAAGGTACTGTGTCGCTCTGCGATAACGTATTATTCCTCATAGTGAAAACTGGGCTTTTAAAGACACTTATACTCTCGCCACTCGGTTCAGCTCGCGCTGCACCTTTGCCTTGTGGCTCTGTTCCCTTATTTCTTCTGATCCCCCACTGTGCCTTTCTAGACCACTCTTAGCGTAATCATGGGGAAAAGGAAAACCATGGAAGGAACGGGGGGGGGCAAATGGAGTACCTGGTGGGGTAGGTAAGGTGAAAAAAGCAAGGAAAACCAGTAAGAATACTGCTAATAACTGTGTGATTGACAGAATTGAGACCTTAATCACAGAATGTGAAGGGATATTGGTAGCTGAGATGCCGGCGATTACTGGTGTCATCAAAGCTCCCCTTGAAAAGAGTTGTAGACAACCTCGCTCAACTACAATACCTTCCATGTTCCACAAACCCCCCCATAATCGCACCTTAAGTAGTAGTGAGATTGACCACCCGGCGACAGGGCAATGGGAAACTACTCCCACCCAGTATGACAACTCACTGTCCAACGATGCTCCGAATCACTTAGAATCTTCTGTCATCATTTGCTCTAATCGTTTTGCAGCGCTGGCTGAGGCCCCTGAATGTTCGGGGGAGCTTGCACCTCAATGCCTAACTCCAAATCCAAGCCCTACGGAAAGATCACCCGAGTTAGTAAGTTCAGGTGCCCCTACACCAGAAGATCTTATGCAGATTGTTATCGCGCTCAGTTCAGAAGTAGGCGCGATGAGGACGATGATAGAGGAGCTAGTGGCCATAGTTAAACTAATACCCCGGGGAAGCATGCTACATCAACCAGCAGTTTGCCTGCCATTTAATTCCCATTCTCAACGAGCAACCACAAATACACACAAAGAAGGAGTTTCTACACACAAAGGTCCTCTCCCACCCCTCAATGCACGTACGGACCAGGCCCACAAGGAATTTAATCATAAACGGGTGGTCTCTTCCCAAGCCCCTGCCCCTAGTAACCTGGTAAAACAATTCTCTCTGTTAACCAACCCAAAGTATATTAGACCTTTTAACTTATTAGCAAATTCTTGCTCGCGCCCAATAGGTTCTGGCCATTTAGAAAAACCTCCAACCCCTTTACTTGCGCAAACACGTATAGTCCTTATGGTCAATGTCCCTAAGCTCGTTTCGCATGGTGACCGAGAAAATGAAGATTCTTTAAAAAACAAGGCTATACATTGGATTCGCCATGTCAGGGGCTGCCGGTCATTGATACGGGATGATATAGTTAGGGCACGGAGATGTACGCCTCATAATCAACCTTCAGATTATATCGAACTTACTCTGGCCAAACATGAACTGGCTGAAAATTTGCTAGCACTAGAATATCGGACATGTCCACCTGGGTCTTCAGCCATTCAGTTTAGACGCTCTCTATTAATTGATGATACAGGGGCGCAGGGCAATACACCAGAACCGGGCACAGAAGGGGGGACAACATTAGATGCCAATGATTGACTGAGAACTGCCTCCACCTTACATCAGGAGCCTCAGGATACTGCTCCCAATAGCAACCTAAGTACCCTCCCAAGCATACAACTCTCAATCGCTCTTGATCAACCACCAACAAACTCAAGCCTCACTGATCATATTACCCATACTAAACCCTGCACCAATAAGCCGAGGGATTGGATTGTAGCCACAAACATGATTATAGATAGGGTGGCCATAGGTGTTTCCCCTGCCCTATCATCTCAGCCCCATGCTACCCCTCTACGAGTGTCAGCTCCTGTTTTGGCCCCTTGCTCCCAACTTAATATTATTTCCTGGAATGTGGCCAGACTTAGCAGTAAATTGCTATTGCCCGACTGGAATAAACTAATAGAAGGCCAGGACATCTGCCTCTTCCAGGAAACTTGGAGCTTAGTTGCTCTTTACAAATCTGGTTATACCTGCTTCTTTGTACCAGCTGTTACCACAGGGAGAGGGCGCCCTTCGGGAGGTCTGATTGTCTGGATTAACATTGCTTTGGGTTGTAAAATTACTGAACGTAATTGCACAAACCCAGACATAATGAGGCTTACCATTCATGGAAATAAAGGAGCTCTAACTCTTGAGTTGTTTAACGTATACGTAAGGGGGATAAGAGGGGAGTCTCCTCAGCCATTGTTTCATCCTTGGAGCAAGAGCTATCCAGCTGCCATCCTGCCTCACAACTTGTGATAGCGGAAGACTTTAATTGCACATTCGAGCCCCTTGGCGTGAATGACATGCTGGGGCTAGAGGAAGACGATGCGAGATGGGGTATCCCACCCCTTAGCATCCCCCCCATCAAAGGATGGTCACGGGTTGCAGTCCAGTTGAACGCACTTGCTCTGGAATTTGGGTTGAGGGCTGCAAACGGCAGAACAGAGTCAGACGTCGAAGGGGCCTGCACGTATAATAGAATTAGTTGTCCGTCCCGCATCGACTACATCTTGATAGACGTAAGACTGTGGAGTAGTATGATTGACATGGTAATAGCCCCTACTAATGACAGAGACCATAACCCACTTTGTCTGACTATGAAGGCCCTCTGGCCCTCTCTTGGCCATGCCCCTGCTGCAACTACTAATTTAGCGACTAAGGAAGTGGCCCCTTCTAATTGCAGAAGATATCTTAAATGGCCCAAAGTCGCTGTTAATGAATCAAAAATGGTTGGAATTAATCGAGTCCTGGCAGAAAATATAGCTGATCTCCAAGAGGCATCCCTTAATCCCGATGCCCCAGAGAAGGCTTTGGATATTTATATGAGAACTGTAGAGCAGATGGGGTCCTTTTTTAAAGTAGCTGTTGGTTCCAACACCCACAAAGGATGCCCAAAAGGTAGACAGGCATGGTTTACTAAAGACTGTAGACAAAAAGAAAAGCCCTAGCCCTAGCTATTAAAAGTAAAAATTGTTCTCGAGTCCAACTAGCCAGGAAAGAGTATAAAGAAGCGCTGCATCGTGCAAAGCTACAGTGGGAAGAATCCCACTGGCAAGATCTAAGGGATGCTAGTCTAGCAAAAGATTCCAACCGATTTTGGAATCTTGTCAGGGGGCAAATTGGAAAGACCCTGACTTAATCCCCAACCACATATCGAGCCAAGATTGGTTTGACCACTTTAGCAAACTATACACGGGGACAGACACAACTCATCCAGAGAGGGTGTCTGACCAGCTAATTCTCTGCCCTACCTTAAACGCCAGCGACCACTTCACCTTAAAAGAAGTCGAAGGGGCAATTAAAAGAATAGTGCCAGCAAAGGCCCCTGGACCGGACGGTCTTCCGGGGGATCTACTCCTTGCGAACCCTAGTAATTGGGCGAAATATATTACGCTCCTAATTAATTCCATTTCTAATGGGTGCCCTATACCTGACTCGTGGAAGGGCGCAGAAGTAGTGCCTATTTTTAAAAAAGGAGCAAGGGAGGATCCTGCCAACTACCGACCGATTAGTTTAATCGATGCCATTCAAAAAGTAGTCGGTAGGGTGTTGTTGCAGCGAATTCAATCCTGGGTTGAGGACGAGAATATCCTCTCCCAATATCAGGCGGGCTTCAGGACTAGAACAGGGACAGTTGATCAGGCATTCAGGCTGCTTCTCCTTTATTGGAAGGTGGTTGTGTTAGGTGGAGGCAGCCTCTATCTTGCCTTCATCGATTTGAAGACTGCCTTTGATCTGGTCCCTAGGGGCCAATTATGGAAAGTCTTGGGAGAGATGGGCATTCCCTCGCTTATTCTTAACATGCTTGTCCGACTGCACGAGGGCAACTATGCCCAAGTAAGGTGGGGGTCACAAGAGCAAAAAACTGATAGGATTTCGGTGAACAGAGGGGTTCGCCAGGGCTGTGTCATGGCGCCTACCCTGTTCTCCTTATACGTGAACGGGGGTGGTTAGCTTCCTTCGGGAAATTCCAGCTGACGCCCCGGCCCTGGCAGGAGATAGGGTACCTACCCTTCTGTTCGCAGATGATACACTCTTGATTTCAAAGACCCCGGTTGGGCTACAGAAACTCTTGGATAGGTTTCAGGATTTCTGTACTTTAAGGGGGCTGATCATCAACACCACAAAGACCAAACTGATGACATTCATCCCCTACAAGCCCTTTAGATACACTTTTACTCTGGGTGGAATACAATTGGAGAGAGTCCAGACTTTCGATTATCTAGGCATTCGACTCTCCGAGACAATGCACTGGAATCCCCACATTAATAAGATGCTCTTGAATCATAAACGAGCAGCTGGCGCAATAGGCAGAGAACATCGCTCCTCACAGAGTAGACCTGTTGCCCCAGCACTCACGATCTATGCTGCAAAGGCAGTAAGCTCGGCCCTTTATGGCGCGGAACTGTGGGGGTTCAACAATGTGCAAGAAATCTGTGCATCTGAACATAAGTTCTTGCGAGAGTTAGTGAGCCTTCCCCGAAATGTCCCACTAAAGCCTCTGATGAGTGATATGGGAAGACGCTCCTATAGAGACATTGCCAGATCTAGACCACTGTTTTACTGGGCCCGATTGCTACGTACTGCTGAACTTACAAATTATGCTGCTGCATTTAAAGAAGTAATCAGTTTAGACTGCAGCCACAGGGTGAGCTGGATCAACAACGTTAAGAAACTAGTTTTTGCTTTAGGTTTTAAAGACTCTTGGGCAGATCAGAATCCACCCTGTAAGGACGACCTTAAAAAGCATATTGGGCCTGGGTTGATACACAGGAACTTAGTAAACCAAGAGCAGGCAGGATGGTAGATGATTTTTATCAGTTTAAGTTGCATATATTTTTAGAACCATATTTAGATTTTATTCAGATCCCAAGAGACAGAGCACTTTATATACAGTTCAGGGTTGGCTCGCTCTTAGTTCGTGAGTTAACTGAAAAATGGAGTCCTCCCCGGCAGACAATTGCGGATTGCCCTTGTTGTGAAGCCCCAAAAGTGAGTGTGGCCCACATTATGTTCGTATGCCCAGCATACTCGCGGGCCAGAGCAAGATGGATAAAACCAATCTGTAGACAGCTGGGTACCTTGGATCACCGCGTTGCTTTGCGGATTTTGAAATCAGATTCAAGAGTCCTCTTTGCCTGTGGGGTGGCAAAGTATCTCGGCTGTATTTGGTCCGTTAGGTCTAAATTTTTACGCAGGGAGGTATGAGTTTATACTGTGGATGTATTTTTAAGGAAAAAGACTTTTCTGACTGTCATCAATTAGCTGAATTGATGTACGTTCTATAATTATTAACAAAACGATTAACCCCTTGTATAAAATAATCGAATGGAATGTATATACCTATTTTTAATACCTGTGTTTTTATGGATGGAATGTACATATCTGCTCTGATCATTGTTTTTATGATAACTCGTATCTTTCATTCTTGTTTTGTATGTATGAATGATCTTGCTTTTATGATACTTGTTATCGAAATAAAGCTATTTGATTGATTGATTGATAACAGGAGTAGACACATTTAGAGTGAATGGGAGAACTGGACGGCGTTTCAAAAGGATTTCGAGGAAAAGAAAAAAATACATTGATAGAAACTCCTGCAGATTGAGAGGAGGGTGACGTGACAACAATAACCCGAGGCGAAAGAGGAAGGCTGAAGGGGAAGGATAAACTTTTTTTTCGTGGAAAAGTGAAGATGCGTGGATGGTGATAGTGTGTAATAATTCTATCTCAGAATCTCTGCTCCTTGGGCAACTACAATAAAGTTATTAGCAGGAGCCCTCAACAGAGCGCATCACGCAGCCGCACAGCCTCTGCCACGTCTGCGCAGTATGACCTTCTCACCCTTTGAATCCGTGTTACCGGCCACCCCCACCCCTTGGGCCACAGCTAGTATTTCTTGTGGTTTTCTTCACTTGGGCATGAATTAGTCAGCGAGGTCCTATGGTCCGTCGTTCGGTGAAGCCAGTTACCTCCTCTGTGGAGGACACTCAAAGGTCACTGATCCTGCAATCACTGAGAGAGGGGAAACAAAGCCAGGAGATTTGGAAACAATGGAGTGGGGGGCTCGTGCAGGGCGGGCGCCTTACCCCTCCCTCAACTGACAGCTCAAGAGTGACGGAAGGTGAAGTCCTTAGAGGACTTTCCCAAGAAGTTCTAGCTTCATTGACGCCCCCTCCCCCTTCTCCCCCAGAGGGTTTGGTTTGCTCGCTCATAAAATATTCCTCAGTCACTGCTGGCACTGAGGCGAGTGGGAGGGGGGCCTTGGGAGGATGTGTTTTGAGAGGAAATTAAATTGCGGCGAGGTGAACAGAAGAGCCCAGGAGAGTGACTGACCGCACACTCCCTTTAGCTCCGTTTCGACTACCTTTTGGGGGGCGGGCCGTGAGCCACAGCTGGAGGGACACGTAACACTGGAAATGCTCTTGGCCATTGACGCGGAATGTGAGCACCCCGATGGAGGGAGAAACCAAGCAGGGTCTGAGGGCAGAGCACGGGAGGAGCAGGGATGAGCGCCTACAGAATAAATAAGACCCACGAAAAGGCACGTTCAGCGTGAGATCTTCGCTGCAGATGTACCGGCAGAAGCATTTTCAGGAATCTCACTGTAAACAGAAGGGAAGTTGCCGACCGAGTCGACGCGAGTTGAAAGTGCCCTGACACAGAGACACGCCGACACTTGGGCAAGCTTACAAGGGAGAATTTGAAGTAACAAGCATTTGCAATGCAATAAGACTCGCATTTACGCAAGACCTATTGCATTGCAAACAGGAGTGCAGGCGGGCGAAAAAGCACGAACAACGGGAGTGGGGGGGGGGCGGGGCCCGAGAAGGCATGGACTGCGGGAGGGGGAGGGGGGAGGCACAGGAAGAAAATAGTGCTCACAGTATAAATAAAACATACTGTGCAACACTCGAAGTAAAGGGGCCAGTAGCCATGGAAGGATACAAATGACGACATGCCGGTCATAAGGAGGGACTAACAAGCCTAAAACCAATCGGAAGGCAGAATTTAGGAACTAAACCAATTAAAAAGATGGGCGGAGAGTGGGAGGAGCTTCCACAGTGCTTCCACTCCATACTGAATACTGCCTGCCTCGCAAAGCGAGCAGGGCATGCGCGCTGCTGCTACAGGCTCAACCTAAAAATGAGAGTCCAGCAAAGGTCCATCGAAGATGAGCTGTAACCATTCTAAAAGAAACTTGGCAGGTCATCTAAATTAAATGTAATTGATGGTACAAAATATTTTTAAAAATTATAATTCATATTTCTCTTTTGGACAAAAATCTAACAAGTTTCCATAAAGGGAGTAATTTTGTTTTATCATTGAACGAATCGATCTTATGGAAGTCATGGTGCTACCCAAATGGTAGTTCTTTTTCAATTCCCAGGAATGAAGGTGGGGGGGAGGGGTCGACCTTATATGTAGCAATGAGCTTTTGGGGTGGACTGCCCAGCCTCTCCC
Organism: Calotriton arnoldi; assembly: GCA_963921515.1. Lineage (NCBI taxonomy): Eukaryota > Metazoa > Chordata > Amphibia > Caudata > Salamandridae > Calotriton > Calotriton arnoldi. The sequence goes on along the minus strand of CAWUFW010006133.1, from coordinate 915,747 downwards.
TCTTACTCTTTTTCTATATCTCGCTTTCTTTTACACCCTCACTGTATTTTTATTATTTTTATGTAGATGTATATTTATCGCTATCTATCTCTATATATTCTCCCGCTCCTGCTCTCTGTCTCTGTTTCTATCCCCCCCTTCTCTCTCTGATCCTGACTCATAAGTAAATTCTGTATCTAATTTGCATGTGCGGCTGCAAAGCCTCATAAAATCTGAATATACAGTTATTAATGGATTTCATAATATTACGTCATCACGGTGTAGTACTAAGTACACGCAAATGTACTCTCACCAGCACTTCCACCGTTGGATAGCCTGAGATATGCTCCTGTGAATGGTAGAGTAAAATCCTTGGCAATGGTACAAATCTAATCAATCATTATAGCTGGGTATTAAGGGACTAGGAAGAAATCTCATTTCTTGCATTCTAAGCATTAGTATTCAATTATTCTTCTGTTTGCAATGCAAAACCATAAGTCTTTCAGTGGTCTGCTGTCTAAATACCTTGCTCTTGTCAACTTGGGTCAGCTCGGACAATTGAAGTTTGTCAAGAAAATTTTTCATCGCTGAAATTTTCCCCCTGATTTGATGGAAAGCAATATAAACTCAGGTAAATTGCTTTCGCTACATTCTATGATTATGCAGTCCTTTATACGTCCCATTCTGTGATTTTCAGTCTTTCCAGCCATTTCAGTTTGCATGGTCGATCAAGTCTTGGACCTAACCTGTGTCTTAACTGGGACATTGTTTTGTTTCACGGTGCCATGGAAGTCTGCACTTGCCTTTTTGAGATGTTCATGTTGATAATGTTCCCCTGATTTCATATTTTTTAGAAAAGTTCCCATTTGATACTCCTGACATTTCTTCCTTGGACCTAGTAATATTGTTTTAGTTAAATATGAGTTGGGCAGTTCCTGATTTCAAAAGCTTGAAGGATGACACGTTTTTTTGAATTGATTTACCTGAGTGGATTGTGGCATAGGTGCATGTTGTGGTAGCAGAGTATGTCGTCATCGTACGTCTATACTTTACCTTTATCTCAGAACATGCAATTAGTTGTCCTTCTGGAGATTTTGATGTCCCTGTAAGCCTGAATGTCTGTGGGTGGTTTGTGTTCCACAATCTAACCACATGTTCCTTTCTTTCGGAGGTTGAGGGGCGAGCTTGTGTTACAAGATATCTAATGAAAAACCTGTTAAAGGCTGGCAATCACAATTTTTTTCTGCACTCCAACTTTTCCTGATAGTGTCTGACATGAAAACACTAGGGCAGTGACAGACCTAATTTTCTATGGAAAGCATGCGTCTGCTGGAGGAACAGTGAATGGATAATGTGGAGTAACTTCTGCTAATGTAGTTATATAGGGCATGCTAAGATTATGTGGCTACCGAGCAAGGGACCAACACTTGAACCTCCTTCCTCTCGATGTTTGAGTGATGTCCTTGAATGGCTACATGACACATTTTAGTGACACTCAGGGGAGAAGCTTTGGTTGGTGTAACATAATTAACTTTAGGGTCCAGAGGTGTGTATGGAAACAGGCTTGATTTAGGCTTCATGCACCCCTCCAGTATGTAATATTGCTTCATACACATAATGTGCACATTTAGGAAACGGGAACAGTCCCAAGTATCTTGAAAAGGACAGTCTGTTTTCCTGCTTTGCATGTAACTTGATATTCTACCAAATGTCTCGATGCAGGAATCACCTTATTACCCCTCAGTAAAGGGGGAGTACTCTCCTTCCTGAAAAGGAAAAAGGCAGCAGTCATCCCCTCTATGAACTCAGTGGGTTCTCCTTCAAATGAGCCTCTGGGTCGGATTTACTCAAATCTTACGCAACGCAGCGCGGCAGACAAAAAAGCTGTGCTGCATTGCATGAGAAGAAGAGAGCAGGAGAGAGCCCTATTTAAAGAACTATGGTGCTCTTCTCCTCTCTCCCTAGCACAGCGCAGAAATTAGCAACAGTGCTCCACGCACACACCTTTGTGCCATAGTGCAAGGGTGTCTGAGTGAGTCTAGCATAAGTTTTGTACTGGATGGTTACACTTCCAGTACAAAATACTATGCTCAGGCTAACTTTAAACCTTTTCTCACTTTGTATGTGTGCTGTACAGAGCAGCACACATACACAGTTGGAAAAAGGAAGGAGAAATGAAAGCATTTATCCTTCATAGCGCCTTTTTGAAATGGGTGCTATTTTCTTACGCTAAACCCTGTCTACTTTTGTAAGTAAATGGGGCTTAGCGTCAGAAACCTTGGATGGTTGCATGGGAAAATCCGACAAAGGAAAGATGGCATTCTGATGGGTCAGGTTCCCACCTTTTCCCTTTGTCTCATGTAGTGTGTTCATACTCCTAGCAGGGATCAGCTCCCTACACCACCATCAGTGGCTACTTACCTGCACGCTGGAGCTGACCTCAGCTCTGTCATTTCATGCCTCAATGGAGAGTGCATAATCATTAGTTGCTCCAACAGTGGCCTTGTGAAGTGTGTTGTTCAGACGGGGAAATGATGCTGCGTGTTTGCCTGCCTCCTAGAGTTCTGATCAATTTTCTGGGTGGCAACAGAATCAAGAAGCTGAGATGATCCTACAATCTACCACATATGCCCCACCTTGGATGTGACACTCGTTCAGGTCAGAGTCAGGACCCAGAGATAAATAATCAGCATCACCTTGTAGAGACCCCCACCTATTGTACAACAGTATAAGAAAAAGTATGTAGAGCAAGGAACCACGTTTGAATTCTAGAATTGGTATCTCTGTATTGTGACAACCTAATCAGAAAGGCATGATCAAATAGAATGGAAAATGGCAAGTCAACAAACAGTATAGTAATAATTTGACATCCCATTTGCTGGTTAAGCTCTTTTTGTCTATAACAACCTCGGTCCAACTCATACTTGAGTTTTTATCTGCTTAGGTATTGGATGGGATGAAAAGATTGAGACAAAGTGTCTCCTAAATCTAAACCCAAACCCAAACCCGAAGCATCCATTAGTAATAAAAAGGGCCTGGAAATCAGGGCATTGCAACATCAATGTGGTATCTAGTGCATGTCTTTTTAGTGACACCAGGGTATCTTGTTGGGTATTGGTTTCCGAAGAGAGAGGTCATGAGAGCTTCTATGGCCATATTATACATTGTGCCGTGGGGGCAGAAAGGGCATGTATGTTCACTTTGTGCACCCCAGGGCACAATGGAATTAGAGAAGGGGCCATAGATGCTTGGTGTCCCCTTCTGTGATATTTATAGTACTGGCACACATGTAGCACCAACACAGTCATGAGAGGATGTTCCTTTATTTGCATGGGGGCTTGGTTGCCTCCTGCACAGAGAAACATGGATCAGCTTTGAAGCAGCAGCTCCATATTTCATTGAATGTACTGCCACCAGAGCAGGGCGAGTTCATGGCTGCCCTGGGGACATTGCATTCCTTGTAAAAGGGTGCACTGTCCTTGTTTGCACCTATCACATCTGTTTAAAGGTGCACAATAGCGCAAACAGGAACAGTGCACCCTTACAATAATACACCTCCTGTTATGGAAAATTGTAGTAGGAGCATCCAATAATAACAAATACAGTCAATAAAAGCTCTATTTTTACATGATTTAGGTATGTATCAAAGGGTGCCTATTTTCTCAGTATGTGATATTAACCTGCCATTTCACAGGGACTATCTTAAGTATTTAACCTGATCGACTACTAAAATACTCTTGACATGATTGAATATAAGACCCAAGTATTGTAAGGTTACTCTGACTGCCTCTAGATGGGGCAAATGATGTTTCCAGCTGTTGCTGAAAATGATAATGTTCTCTACATATTCATCCACACAGAAATTATGGGTTTGAGCACTATGCCTGTTAATTTTTGAAAGGTTTGTGGTGCTCCATGTAACCTGAAAGTCAATACTTTTATTTGGAACAGACCTCTTGCAGTGGCAAATACCATTTTATCAGTCACCAGAGTAATGTAGGAAATATTCGTACATGAAATCAAAGGTACTGATGTACAAGCTCTTGGATTAAATTGCCAATTCTGGTCTTTGGATGCGCGTAAAACTCTGACACCTAATCATTATATTGGATTATCATTATCTTCCAAGCCATAGGAGCATTTTATGCTGCGCAAACAAATCATGGACGGAATGCTGAGCAAATCAAACATTCACCCTCAGTCAAGAAATATGGGTTAAATCCATTGTTCTTTTGCTCACCATGCCAGCCCAGTTTGGACCCAGCCATATGCAAATCAGTCTTGACCCTGCTCCTCATGGGAACAGTCCAGCCTGAACTGTCAAGCCAGGTCCGGTTCAGGGAGGGAGGGTGTCCATCAATTGTTCTTTTTGTTTTTATCACCTTAAGTGGGAAGAGTATGCCCAAACGTGGGTCCCATGCTCATGTTGCTCAAATATGAATTTTCCTTGAAAAAAGTAAAAGACAAGAGGCATTTGGCAAAACAGGAACAGTTAGTTTAATCAAACACTACAGCCGGGAGCAGAGTTACAGAGTCGGGGTCTGAGGACTTTCTAAAAGTACAATCGTTTTGAACGTCTCTTTATACATTTCTCGAAGCATCATAAAACAATTCATGGATCCTGTTTTGGGAGTGGAATGTGGGCCTAGTCATGAAGCCATAAATTCCTCCCACCTGATGACAAATGAAGGTGGGACCTTGCATGGACACAATGAGGGCCAGTGGGTAACGTGTCCAGATGTCCGGCATGGGGAGGGCATGATCACTGCTTGTGTTGTGTGTTCTGTGTCCTGATTGGCTGAGTGTTCCGAACTTCATGTGGCATCTAACTTTAAGGTGCTTTGGGAACGTGCGTCCCTCCGGCCATGTGTGTTTCACTAGGGCTAATCTCCCAGGACCATTGTGGTGTTGCTGCCTATCTGAGTGATTAATCTGGGTTTTTCCTGTTCGCGCAATTGTCCTGCTGGTTACGTGCCATCCCACCTGTGATCTGTTGATCAGTAGCCTCAGGCCCAGGGTGCAGGGCCTGCCTGACCACGTATTTCTTACTCAGGCTTGATGGAGAGGTCATATTGGGAGATTTCAACAACAGTGATTTGATTTTGTCTTTGTACATACACGTATCATTGCGTACATCAACATCAATATTAATATTCCCACTCTAGTTGCTGGAGTGGGAATGCTGGAGGGGGAATAGCGATAATCCATCGCAACCAGTTAAAGGTGCATGTAGAGGCTATCTCACAGCTACCTGCAGAAGCGATGCGCTTCGTGTTAAAAGTTAATAATAACTTTACTCTTCATGGCATACTCTTGTACCGGCCACCAGGTCCCAGAGCAGCTTTTACTCAAGCCCTACAGATTTTATTGGAATCTTGTTTAGAGTCAAAATTGCTCATCATTCTGGGCGATTTTAACTATCAGTTGGAACTTAATAATAATTCCGACTCCAGTAGGCTATTGGATAACTTGGCTGGGTATGGCCTATCCCAGATAGTGGGTGGACCTACTCATTCTGCTGGACACACACTTGACGGTATATTTACGAATAACCCCGACGTCACGGTGATTAAAACTTCCCTTCTCCCCTGGACCGACCATAGGGCGATATATTTCAACATTAAGGTCACTCAATCTAATATTCCAATTGCAAATGAATCTGCTAGTCTAAAAATTAGATTATGGAATAAAGTCCAAGGGGCGGAACTTGAGCAGGCTTTAAACATCTGCCCCCCCCGCGGGTCACGGATAACAATGATGCTGCAGTCCAGTTTGATAAATGGATTGCTACCGCGGTTAACCAGATGGTACCCGAAAAAACTATTAAAGTATGAAGATCTCGAGTGTCCTCGCCATGGTATGGACCCGAGCTAAAAATCTTAAAAGCCACGTGCAGGAGAGCTGAGCGCTCCTGGAGGACGGATTACAATAAGGAGCATAAGGCTGCATATAACATAACACTCCAGCTTTATAAAGAGGCTATTATAACATCTAAAACAGCATACTATACTGCAAAAATTGAGGCGGGCAAAAACTCCTCTAAACCGTCCAAGTGCTATCTAAACCACAACAGGTTAGCTCATTTAAGCCAGACCAAGCATTTGTAATGAAATGGCGAATTTCTTCCAGACCAAGGTGCAACTAATCTATGACGATCTTTATAACAACTTGAAGTCTGTGGAAAATGGCCTGGACTTAGCACTGGACGACATAACGCCTCAGTGCCAATTAACTAGCTTTAGTTCCTTCACTCCAGAAAAGGTGAATAGAATCTTATTGGCAACCAAGTCTGGTTCCCTGAATGACCCATGTCCACCAATGGTCATGCACCTGGTTTCCGGGATGATTAGTTCATATCTAACCCCCCTCCTAAATCAAGTACTTGAGCCGGGGGCGTATCCGCTGGTCTGAAAAACAGCCTGCATAAGACCAATTCTGAAAAAACCAGCCTTAGACCCCATGGAAGTGAAGAATTATAGACCCATCTCGTGTCTGCCTATTACAGCTAAAATCCTCGAAAGGGCAGTGAATCAGGAGCTTATGCAATATCTAGACGCTAAAAATTTGTTGGACTCTAGTCAGCATGGATTCTGGTCATGCCACTCAACCGAGACCACCCTGATCATGGCAACTGAGGAAATTCGCAGACAGGTGGATGGAGGGGGCAGAGCCATCCTCATTCTCTTAGACCTCTTGGCAGCGTTCGACACCGTGAATCACACGGTGTTAGTGTGACGGCTGAGGGCGGTGGGGATTGGGGAAGTGGCCCTGTCCCTTCTTTCTTCATTCCTGGCCTCCAGGGAGCAGAGTATATATTGGGAAAGCGTGAAATCCGAACCTTTCCGCTTACCGTGTGGAGTGCCGCAGGGATCTGCACTGTCACCTACACTGTTCAATATATACGTCAATCCACTTGCCATACTCATTAGAGAGTATGGCTTTTCGTTGGTCTCCTATGCAGACGATTCACAGATTGTCATCACTGTATCCAAACAGTCCGAAGTTACGGCAGTTAACTTCCATGACTGTCTCACCCACATCATGAGATGGATGAGTCGTAACTATCTTAAGATCAACACGGATAAGATGGAGGTGATGGAATTTGGCAGCGGACCATCCCTGTGGAATCCAACCTGGTGGCCGACAGAGGCGGGGCAATGTCCAGTGCCGTCCAATAAAGTTAAGAATCTGGGGGTCATTTTTGATGACCAGCTTAATTTTGCAGCCCAGATCAACAGCGTAACCTCGTTTTGCTTCTTTGTATTGACGCTTCTTAGGAAGATTTTTCCTTTCATCCCCCAAGAATTGAGGAAATCAGTAGTAGTGGCCCTCATCCTCTCACGGTTATACTATTGCAATGCGCTTTTTATAGGCATTAATATAGCACAGAGGATAAAATTGCAGTCAATACAAAATGCTGCTGCCCGGCTATTGCTAAACATTCCTAGGGGTCACCCCACTTCCGCTGCCATCAGGTCATTACATCGGCTCCCGATTCAGCAAAGGACGGAGTTTAAAGCCGTATGCTTGGTCCATAAGACATTATATGGCGGAGGGGCAGAAGATTTGCGGAAACTCTTTTCCTGGTACACCCCCACCAGAAACCTCAGATCCACAGACGCAGGTTTCATCTGTATCTCCAAAATTCGTAAAGCCAGATGGGGAGGGAGGAGCCTATCATATTCTGCAGCCAAACTGTGGAACCAGCTGCCTATCTCTATGAGATTATTGTCGAATAGGCTTCTCTTTAGAAAGACGTAGTTGTTTCCAGAACTCTAAGGTCAGGCACAGCTGCTGCAATCTCTCAATCTCACCTTTTAGCGCCAAGACGCTTCGGCAATAGAGTGTCTATAAAACTATATCCTATCCTATCCTAGTTGAATTTTCAACGACAACATTTACCCCATACTTCATGACAGTCACATTTTTAGAGGCTAGTCGTGTTTCAGGTTTAACTATTACTACTTCCCTAGTTACTTGCATTCTACCCAATTTGAGGACTGCGTTTTTTCAGCAGGAAACCCCCACTTGTAGGAAACCAAACAAAAACAGTACAAAAATGAGAATAGGCAGCAATGATGTGCACAGTCCTGTCACCCACTGGGGGAGCCAGGAAAGCAAGCCGGAGTACCAGTCCTGCTCAGGGGCACCTCCCTCCTTACGCATGTTGGTTTGTAAATGATGCAGTTCTTGGATGCCAAGAGTCAGAATCCCAATGTTCATGTTGTTGTCTGGGATAAACATGCCACAGGACGCACTGATCTTGGCACACACCACTCCCTCCATAGCGGTCCAACACATGCTGATTTTGCATCACAATGAGGCAGATGACTCTTAGTTCTTCCTTGATTGTATTAAGGCTGAGCTGAGTACTGTTCATCATTTTTATCATCTCCCATCTGGTTATTTGCAACCAGTGGGTGTTTGCTTTTGTCTGCTCTGTGAAGAAGGTTCTGGACCCTCCCTTATTGACTTGTGTGTCAGAAAACAGTCTGAATTGTTCCAGAATGTCCTTGAACTGAGCCGAGCCAAAAAAAGTCAGCAGTTCTTTTTTCTCGAGTCTGATACAATAGAGTTATTTTGTTCTGTAGCAGATGTTAGTACAACTCTGACATATCTTCACCAGGAATGACGAGGGTAGGGATGTTTATGGTGACTAGGGAGCACAGGCCTCACCAACCTGGGGCAAGCTGGGTGTAGGCAAAGTGGAGGTGCCCCATTGCATGTCTGGTATGTGCAGCATTGTGCCACACTTCTCATTATTGCTGAGTGGAATCGTTCCTTTACCTCTGAAACACAAGGAATACAGTGTAAGTTGCCGAACAATTTGGGGTTGCCTCTTCCCTTCCAACCATGTGTGCCTATTTATCTCATTGTCCCATATTTCCTGACAGGGGTTATCTATGCTGGTACTTAACTCTCCCCTACGAGATTCATTTCCCTTCATATTGTCAAGGTGGGTGGCCCTGCACTGGAACTCCATGTCTGGAGTCCATTTGTTATTAAAGAAAACTGCACCAGACATGCTAAGGGCTACCGTGGGACCACAGACGGAAGCGGGAGTGGACGTGTTTGTGCCCTGGTGCCCTGGTGCGGTGGCTTTGCTACCTCCAAAAATCTTTTTTCTGGAAAATATCAGGGGCCAACAGTATCTTCCCCTATGGTGCCTCACATGTGCATCCTATCCATCTCTGTTTGAATCTCGCTAGGATTGGTGAAAAGGTATAGTGCTTTGGATTGGTCTTGTAATGGGTTATGTTCACTACCTCCCTATGGGGTTCTACTCTCTTGGGTTGTATCTTGGCCCTAATCCTACATAGGTACAGGTGGAGAAGGCATTTCGCTTTTTCGGGGGCTATCTCTTGGGACTAGTAGAGACTGTCTGCGCCTACTGCATGTGATATCAGTGAACAGCTGTAGCATAACCTGACTGACATCTGGGCATGTGAAGTATGAGTATTGTGTTCAGTGTAATTATAGGTGACACAGACGAGGTCCCTATCCAAACGCCGTGCAAATGTCGGGGTGGACTTAATTTGACTAGGAAGATCTTTGGCAATATATGGATGCGGCCACACCCACAATAAAGAGAGGGTATACAGTCGTACAACAATACATTGCAGATCTTGGGGATGGATCCAGGAAAGATGTCTGTGTACCTCAGTTGATTGGGAGATTTCTTTACTTTGGAGAAGTTTGAAAGAGTTTGGTGTAAAAGTTTAAAGTCTTGGACTTGCATGCTTGGGTCTTTATTAGGATTATAGGAGTGGTTGCTGGAGAGATGATGGGCCGCTGTAAGGGTGGTGCACTCTTGTGGCTCAATTTCAGACCTATTGGATAAGAGCTGTTGTTTGTTGGTTACGTTTTAGAAAACATTTGCATCCTTCTGTATCATCATCAATCATCCTTGGGGATTCCTGTGCCTTTTTATTTTTCAGGGTTGTGCTTTTACATTGATACCTCTTATTTTTAGTGGGTCACTGGAAGGTGGCCCCGATCAGGGTGTCTACTTTTTCGGGAGTCAGCGGGTGTTTATACATGGGTCTCCTTAATTCTTGCTTATGTGTCTTCGGCTCCCTCCTCTCACTATGATAGGAAAGGATATATTTTGTTAAGGGGTGGTTTCCTGAGCCTGTGGGTGGTCTGGGTTCTTTAACTAATGTTTTTAGGGCTTCTTTTTGCTGGTATCTTGGGTGTTTTCCTAGGTTCCCATGTGATTTGGTTATTTACATTGTTGTTTACTGAAGGGGGACAGAGAGCTGTCCCGCAGCCCCCAAGTGTTTCTGATGTGGCGGTTTGCAAGATTGGGCATACTTGCTCTCTTAGATGGTGTGTGAATGGCCTTGGTGTTGTCAGCTTGGTTGCCTGGCCGGATACTGTGGTGAACTTATACCTCGCACAGAGCTGTGATGGATTTTTGCAGACTTCTCCTCTTCCCGGCACCCCCTTTCACTTCATTATGTCCTACCCAAGATTTGTTGGGCCTGTTTTCCCCAGCTGTGGCCAGAGACTTCCAACTGGTGATACACTACATTCGATGTTTGGAGGGTCATGATGACCCGACAAGCAGGTTTTGGGTGATTGGAGAAGTTTGAGGGAAAGGAGGAGGCAGAATGTTGCTGAATGGAGAGTCCCGTGCGAGGCCTGAACTTTGTCAAATTTCACACGATGCAGGTAATGGACTGGGATGATTGATTGTTCTGGTGAGATCCCTACTGACTCAGCACCACATGGTTGTTTGTGAATGGTCGGAGTTTTATGTGTGCTTTGGATATTATGGGGCGTTCATCTTCCCAAGAGTGTGGGGGACCTGCCTCCCGACACTAGAACATCGCCTCGTTTTGGAACTGAAAAGAGGCCTCCATTGGCCTGGAGGCTGTTGGCTGCGGTTGGGACCACAAGGCACAAAGGAATTTTGTTCCCGGGCCAGAGGCCTGAGAGTGGGGTCCGTTTGTTGTGGTTATTGGAACCCGTCTCAATTGGACTTGGGTGAGGGAACCTAGTTGCCTGCTTTTATGCACTGGATGTGGAGCCACCCTGTCCCCTCTGCGTGGCCAGCCAACCCCACCCTGTGTGTAAATTAGAGAGGATATGTTTTTAATAAGGATAGGACCACCAGTGAGAAAACACAATGGCAAAGCACCAAGTATTATGTAAATGTGTGCTCTGGCAGGGCTGTCACTACAAAAGTAGATAATTGAAAGCATGAGAGTACATAGTAATCTTCCTACTATGGCTGAAATAGAAGTCATACATATACAGGACCTGAATGACATCAGCATAAGCTTACAACAACCAACAGGAATAATACTTAAAAATAATATAACAAATTACCCTTACCAGGAAATATGCCAGTTCCTTGGCATACTGTCCCTAAAAGAGTAATTGCTAGAGCACATGGAACAGCCAGGGAAAAAGGCACTTTTTTTACTAAAGGACAACCACAATAACACTAAATAAGTTATCATTTATACTAGAATTATTTTTTACTAAACTCAATACAATGTAACATATGGATTATGTATGGCACGTTTAAGTTGTGCCCTTCACCATTCAGTCAATACTAGGATTGTAAGTGTTTTTGAGTAGGTGGATATGTTTTTATTCTTTACAAGTTTTTATTTTCTGAAGTCAAATTTCCAACCGGGATGTGTTTTATTTGTTTTTAAAGAAAAGGAGCTGGTTATAATGTAACCAAAATTATGTTTTACTTGTCACTTGATTTCTCTGTTTTCTTTGAGCATTTATGTTTTTTCTAATGTTTTCAGGTTTCAGATAGATTCTTTGGATTATTGTAGTCAAATTGAATGGTCTATTTTCCTCTGGTTTATGTTTGCATTTTTTTGGGCTCTTTTTTATTGATTTTTTATGGGATTGTACTTTCGGGATTTTAAGTTCAGTTCAGTTCAAAGCAAACTGTATTCTGCAGATTGCCATCAAAGTACATACAAACATCCTAACGCGATATAATAAAATTAAGAATGTAAATAACAATAAATACAATAAATGTACAAAGAGTTATAAAAACCAGGTGCGCAATCTATGCTTTTGGCTGCTTGTTACATTAAAATGGAAGTTTATAAAAGAATAAAAGTCAAAGGAGACCTACAGTAAATATGTGCTAATAAATCATTGGTGCCTTACAGCATCTTTTGGAGTGTTCATTTTCTGTCTAGTTCTCCACATGGCCAGCAAGAAATGAGAGACCACAGAAACTACACATTGACTTGTGTCTGTCTTCCAAATTCTCAACACATCTTTAAATTCTCTGACCCCCATATTGCGGCAAAGTGGTAAGATCCATTTTTTCCTAATACTCCGGTATTCAGGGCAGAAAAATAATACAAGCTCCATTGTTTCTTTTAAATTACTACAAGATGGGCACTGCCTATCTATTGGCCTAGGTACTCGCCCCGGCTAGCTGTAAAAGAATGGAGTGGCAGGGTCCCATACTTAAACAGCAAGTAGAGCTTCCTGGCAGATGTGGGTTCAATTTCATCCAGGAATCACTCTTCCACATACCCATTCTTCAACAATAGGAAGGTTGACATTAGGGGACCCCTGTTGAACTGACCTTGCATTATGTCCAGTTTATATTGCCAATAGGCTCTCTTGATTAATTATTTGGGGATCGCGCAAGCCTCCTCAGGAGCAGCCCACATTCTCTCAAGCCCAATTTTAATTAAAGTTGCTTTTAGGTGCCTGAGCCAGGGTATATTGCCTGAGCCTGGAAAATGCAGCATCTCAGCAAGGCCTAGCTGGTATGGGCAAAGCACTGGAGTGGCCCAGAGCCTCCTCCAGTGCAAAATTGGCCTTATACCAGCTCTTTCTGAAATATTTCTTAGCCCCATATCCAACTTTAGGGGGAGCAGTGGGGTGCTAATGGGGAGACCAGTCAGTTGATGCATTAGACTAATTTCTGCTGCTACCAGAGTGCACATCTCCCTTTAGCCCCACAGCTCTATGCCATATAGGGCTGCTCCTAGGCCCTGGCAATTGTAGATTTGGAGTGCTGGGGATATTGAGAGGAAGTGGGGCCCCTTGTGCATTTTTACTATTCCCCCTGATGTTTGCTCTAGTTTAAGTTGGCACCTTGCAATGTGAGTTTGCCAGTCAAAGTGCTCGGTTAGGTTACTCCCAAGTAGTATGTACTTATTCCAAAGGGGACCCTCTCAGTATGGGGTTTGAGCAAGTAAAGAGGCAAGGGTTGAGAACCATATATTGGGTTTTGCCAATATTGATGTCTAAACCCCTTGATTTACAGAATAGGGTGTTTTCCCGGTGGGCCGGAAGGGTGGGGTCGGTTTGGGACTGGCAAGGGCTGTTTAGGGTACAGGGGTCCGGTTTTGCAGCAGAGCTGCAATATCGGCCCTCTGTACCAAAAGCAGCTGCAGTGTTTTCCACGCACACACCCCCACCCTGTAGCCGGTCCTACTCAATTGCCAGGGCCAGTTTGCATTCCCGGTCCGGCCTTGGTCAACGAACACCACATAGAGGCGGCCACCCCCAAAGAGGACGGTCTTCCAGTACAAAAGCTGAAGTCAAAACACCTGGTCTATTGTACTTGCCAGCTTGCAGGGAGGTCAATATCTCTGTGGCGGACATCCATTCTTGCAGTCTGCCCAGGAGTACCCCAGAAAGAGATTTTGGGAGCTGTTGATAAGACTTGTAGGCCTATAATTTGACAGGAGGTCGTGGGGGCCCTATTTAAAGATAGGAATGATCTTTGCCCCAGCCGAAGTTGGTGGCATGGGGGATTCTTTCATTACAGCACTTTGATTAAAGCGAAATATGGGCTTCAGATATGTATCCGATCTAAGAAGAGTTCCTCAGTAACTTGTCAAGCCCTGGTGCTTTATTAAGAACAATTTTACACATGGCTTATCTGATTTCCTGAGAGCTAAAGCTTATATCCTCCAGCTGGTCACTTGTCATCACAGATGAGCTTGCTCTGGATTGAATCCCAGGAGGTCTACCATTACATGGTTTACTTGATGCCTGTACATGGACTTCGCTTTCTTCTGTAGTAGAGCACAAGTTGGAGAAATGAGCTACCCAATCAGACATCGTGATATGACTTTCAATGTGACAAAACTCTTGTACACTACCTGTAAAGACAATGTTCAAGCAGCAAGCAGGAGCGATGATCACCTCTTTTTTTCTGCAGTCAGCAAGCCCTCCCATTTCTTATATTCCCACATTCTCTTTGCATTCAGAAGGGCATTCTTATACACCTTCCTGGTCATTTGGATCAGCAGTCTGTCTTGTTGTTTGATGGCTCCAGTAAGCTCCACCCATTGCTCCACTACACTGACTGTTTTACCAAGTGGGGGGTCTACTTCTCCTTACTGACTGACTGGTTTCCAAATAAAAGTGTTGTCTTAGTTTTAAAAACAGTTGATTGTGGAGGATTCTAAAATTAGCCAGTGCCTACACCTTGTCCAACGGCAGATCTAATAATGGCAACATCCCACCTGTGCCATCAGCAACCAGTTTGTAAACCTTCTTAACTGATTCCTTTAATTGAAACAATGCACTCCATTTAACCCTACGTCTATTGGTGGTCATGCTCAGCCTTCTATTGAAAGCCTTGTCACGGTTTGCCGGAGAAACAGGGACTAAAATCCTCAGTTCGAGGCCAAGCACTTTGTGGTCGCTTGGCACGATATTAAAGCTATATCAATTAGATTGGGCCAGAACCGAACATCAGGCAAGATGTAGTCTAAGAGACTTGTCCTCTGTGAGTGGTTAAACGTGTGGTTTCCCTCTCTATCAGAGTATGACCTGCCATCCAGACTCTTAGGCCCTGATTTAATGTGAATGCATTGAGTTGTATAGCCAATGGGAACCATTTTTTCACAGGTGGAATCGCTAAATCCGGTATGGACTACAGATTGTCTTCCTCAGTTGGATGTGACTCAAAGCAAGCATCAAGTGGTTCAAATTGACAACTAAGGTCACCCCCACAAATTTTGTAACCTCAGCAGGGAATGCTGCTAGGTGCGAAGACAAACAGCTCGATTACCGTTGGCTCTGTTTTGGTTCATGCAGGTCGGCAGTACACATTATATATGTTGTAAGTTACATTATGCGGGAGAGCCAGGATAATGCACAACAGGTTAGGCGAGCCTAGCTTAATTTGCTTAATCTTATGCAAAACAGTGGTTTTAACACAAATTGTGACACCCTTGGATGATCTACCTCTTCCAGTTATAAAAGCTTCCTAACTAAGGGGCTGATTACGATGGCGGAAGGACCGCCACCGCCAGCCCGGAGGTGGCGATCCTTCCGCCATTTGACAGCAATTTTCCCACCGCCAAATTACGATGGGAATCGCTTTCGGACCGGGGCGGTCGAAAGACCGTCCACCACGGAACCGCCACAGGCAATCGTTCCGATTGCCTGGTGGAGCGGTCAGCATGCCTAAAATGGTGGCGGTGCCTAGCAGGCACCGTCCGCCAAATACGATGGTGACGGAAGCCAGCCTTTCCGTGGCAAGGCTGGTGGAGATTGGTTTCGGGGGCCCGTTGCAGGCCCCCCTTGTGTTGGGGGAGGTGTGGGTGCACTGGGGGGTACCCATGGTCCCCCCACCATTTCATTGCACCAAGTGGCAGGCACCACAAGGTGCCTGCCTCGTAGTGCAGTGAAATGCGCTACATGCCATTTTAACTTTGCGGCGGATGCTGCTGTCAGCAGCACCCGCCGCAATGTTAAAATGCAAGATGCGACCGCCATGGTGGTGGTCGCATCCTGATTTGGTGTGTGGGACCGCCGCATGTATTGGGGATGGTCCCGGTCTCCACCACGATGGCGGACGGACTCCAGTCCGTCCGCCATCGTAATCAGCCCCTAAATGTGGTAAATCTTGCATGATACAAGGGTCTAAGCCACCAAGTTTCTTCTAATAGACAAATATCATGTGTCAATGAAGTCACACCACTCTGGGCAAGTAAGCTTGGGCAAAAGCCCCACAACATTCCAGTAGATCAATTTGGTGGTGGAGGCAGGGAGGCCTTTGGCTGAGTGGCCACCCTCACATGCAATGTCACAGTTAAAAAGAGTCCCAACAGTCTTATAAAGTTAATCTATATCCGCCAATGCTTAGTGGTTAGAGGTTGGAATTCCACGAAGGCCATCAGTGAATGCCTTAGTGGTGTTATGTTATGTATGCTGGTAATTATTGGCATGGGAGCCCAGTTCGGGCTGGACTGTTCCCATGAGGCACAGGGTCAGTCTGATTTGCATATCGCCATGTCTGAACTGGGGTGGTGGAGTGAGCTAAAGAATGATGATGGATTAAACCCAGATCAGTTGACTGGGGGTGAGTGTTTGATTTGCTCTAACGCTCCTTCCATCATCCCCTTTGGTATGGCTTTGTTTGCCCTAAGTTGGCAGGGTATGCCCAGACGTGGGTCCCTTGCTCACTTTGCCACTGGATTCAAGATAGCCTGGCTGATGAGGGTTTTGAACCCGAAACCAGTTCGAGGATGCTTGTTTCCGGTCCAGGGAAGACATGGCTTGGCAGTTCGGGCTGGACTGTTCCCATGAGGCACAGGGTCAGACTGATTTGCATATGGCCATGTCTGAACTGGGGTGGTGGAGTGAGCTAAAGAATGATGATGGATTAAACCCAGATCAGTTGACTGGGGGTGAGTGTTTCATTTGCTCTAACGCTCCGTCCATCATCCCCTTTGGTATCGCTTTGTCCGCCCTAAGTTGGCAGGGTATGCCCAGACGTGGGTCCCTTGCTCACTTTGCCACTGGATTCAAGATAGCCTGGCTGATGAGGGTTTTGAACCCGAAACCGGTCCCAGGATGCTTGTTTCCGGTCCAGGGAAGACATGGCTTGGCAGTTCGGGCTGGACTGTTCCCATGAGACACAGGGTCAGACTGATTTGCATATGGCCATGTCTGAACTGGGGTGGTGGAGTGAGCTAAAGAATGATGATGGATTAAACCCAGATCAGTTGACTGGGGGTGAGTGTTTGATTTGCTCTAACGCTCCGTCCATCATCCCCTTTGGTATCGCTTTGTTCGCCCTAAGTTGGCAGGGTATGCCCAGACGTGGGTCCCTTGCTCACTTTGCCACTGGATTCAAGATAGCCTGGCTGATGAGGGTTTTGAACCCGAAACCGGTCCCAGGATGCTTGTTTCCGGTCCAGGGAAGACATGGCTTGGCAGTTCGGGCTGGACTGTTCCCATGAGGCACAGGTTCAAGACTGATTTGCATATGGCCATGTCTGAACTGGGATGGTGGAGTGAGCTAAAGAATGATGATGGATAAAACCCAGATCAGTTGACTGGGGGTGAGTGTTTGATTTGCTCTAACTCTCCGTCCATCATCCCCTTTGGTATCGTCCCCCCCCCAATTGATGATCAGCAGGGTACGGGGCCTGGTTTATAAAAGTAGCCTAAAGGTAGTAGTGCATTATCTATCTGCTTACTCAAATGCCCAAAGAGTAGGCTCTGCACTAGTGCGGGTGATCTGAAATTAACAATGACACAATCTCCTTGCCGGTCCACAGGGCCTGTTCCTATTCCTATCCAACCCACCCTTCTTTTCAAAAGAATGCTATCTTCCAATGAAAGGGGAAAGTGGCTATTCCATCCCAGTCAATTCAAGGTCTTTTTGCGAAGATCTTGCTGTGTCTCTTTTTGATACATTCGCAGAGGGGCTACTCTAGATAAAATCACCACGTAGGGACAAGAGGCGGGGGAGATTTATCACAGGCTGGTTTGCCATTTGAACATGGCTTCGGAGCCTTGACCTTTCCAACTCCGGAGCAATGTGAGTAGAGTGCCCTCTATTTGTCAATGATATCTGCTTGCTGGAGGAGGATTGGGTGGACAATGGCTATTCTGTTTAGAATTCAAAACATTGAAGTCCAAGCGGGAGAATCTGAGACAGGTCTCAGGGTTGAAATGCCCACTGAGAAAGAAGGGCAATTAAGAGGATATTTCGGTGCAATCTTTGGCCAACATCCTGGCTGAATTTTGCAGTGTAGTTCATGCTAAATCTTGCAAAGATGTTGCCAGTATTTGTTTTATGTCTGCTATCTCACGCTCAATATCAACCAGGCGTGTGAGGACCAGAGATAGTTCTGTCAGTTGCAAGTCCTTGGCCCTATCGATACAACCTTCAATCAGCCTTCTTGCTTACGTGGAATTAAGTAAGAGTTCTCACTCCATATCCTCCATTGAAGTTGGTTTTTGCTAGGCTGGAGTGGGGATCAAGGGAGGGAGATTTGCCTGGATGGCTAGCTCCAATGTTCTAGGTCTGATCACCCGCTTTGGTCGCATAGCAATGGCAGAGTGCTGGGGGCTATATGGTAAGTGTGTCACCACAGTAGGAAGTGAGGGGCTGGTGAATAGCAAAGGTGATGGCAAGGTAAAGTGTCCTGGAATATTTAGTGGAGGGAGGGGTGAAGAAAAGGGAATAGGTAACTTGCTTTTGGGTCCTTTACATTAGAAGAGCTGAGGGAGAGTCTCCTTTTGGTAAGTCTGATTTCAGTGCTGATGACACCCACAGCTCGTTGGATCATCCTGTCTATCGAGGTAGTTGTGACTCCGGTTGCAGCTTCTGTCAAGCCCGGGGTACCGACGGAGAGAGCGGTGCCTCACGTCCTGAGCTGTTGCCAGGTGAGGTGAGGTGTTCACCCGTAGATTTACGGGTGACATCTACTTCCTTGTGAAATCTCTACAATTCGAGAACACAAGAGTGTGTAGGTTGTATCTATTCCAACCACTTGTATACTTTATTTGACTCTTGCACTATTATTTTCTTTTTGCAGTAGGGAACAATATCTAGGTCCTGAGGAAGGCCAAGATCAGAAATTGATCACTATGGCTGAAACATGTAGACCTGTTCTTTCGGACTAGTGCAGTTATTATTTCCTAAACTGCAGATGCACTGTTTTTACTCTTGACACCAAGAGTCACTTAATAAACTTTTTTCTCTTGGTAGTCAATTTTAGATCACTTCACATATCACTTCACACACTGTATCCATCACCCTGAATCTTTTTTGCTTCACTCCCAGTGGATTTTAGTCAATCCTAACTTCTGATCAAATAAAACATCCCTGAGCTCCTCCCTCACAGTGAGGGGGTTGTAGCCCTTGGTTGCACTAGGTTTTGCAACCAAGAGGAGATCCCAGATGATGAAGCATGCCACATCGGTGGGTGATGGGATTCCGTCCTCTTTAAAGGACTCCTGTCATTATTCAGTGGGAGATATAAGCTTGTACTGTCTGTGCTTTAGAGCTTGTTGAAGCTCAGAGAGACCCGCGGATTCTTTAGGTTTTGCGGTGTGGAATTGCCAGGACCTCCTACCACTTTTCTTTTCCCCAGTTTTACTGGTGCTATCACAAGTCAGCACATGAAAGAAGCTTTGCAGGATAAAAGAATAAAAAAGTGGTGAAAAGGCATGGACCTCAAAAGTAGGGCCTACGAGGGGGGCGACTCAGCCCAGCCTCCTCCATACTAAGGCAGGCGTGGATGGACCCGCCCTTGGCCCCGGCTTCAGGGAAGCTAGTGTACACTTGGTAAATGGAAGCCCCGCCCCTTCCTCCCTCGTTTCAGTGCCTCCGGGAGCTGAGGATTCTGGTGTAGGTGGTCCCGTTTCCACAGAACAAACGGTGCTTGCAGGGGTCAGAACCCCCCTCAATTGCCCCAAAAAAGCCCTGCATTTTGAGGAGGCCGGTGCATGCTTTAGGCGTGTTACTGATTGGAGGTCCCACACCCTTCCTCGCCCGTTGCAGCACCTCCAGGCACTGTGGATTCTGGTGCCAATAGTCCCTTTTCATGGGACAAACGGTGCTTGCAGGGGTCAGAACCCCCTCTCAATGGTAATTCCTCTGACCAGGGCTTCTGCTATGAAATCTTGAGTGTTATCTTAATTCATTTATTTATGTTATTGAGTGAGCAAAATAAAAAGTTTGATATTATCTTTCTTTATTGTTTAATGTATGAGTTTTAACTGAGTTAGCATATTTGTATAGGTGATAGAAAAGTATTTGTTCATTTAAAATATTGTTGATCATTTTGCAATCATATTTATTTATTTTTAAATATTTATTACAGTAAATTTGAATTATCAATCTGAACTTTAGTCTTTTGTATTTGATATTTGGATTGTTATTTTACATTTGCTTTATTAATATTTGGAAATATATATTAACCCCTTGACCGCGATCGGAATTCCGCTCGTGTGCTGGACATTCCGATCGCGGGTGGGGTCGTGACGAGCTCAGCTCGTCATGCGCACTAGCGCTCACCGCGCAGCATGACGAGCTGAGCTCGTCATGAGCACGGAAGGGGTTAATAAAGAATGTATGTTTGTGGTTTAGGGAATGTTAAATGGTGTTGTGTTTAGCTTTTTTTTTTTTTTAAAGAAGGGTTCTTGCTATTGAGTTTAGATATGGTATGCTTGGGTTGTTAGCAAAGAGTTGTATTTTGCATGCTAGAAGTTCAAGCTTTTGTTTAGTTTGTTTGGAGAGTTTTGGTTTGAGTTGATTTAGGGACTGTTCCATTCTTAGCACATGGTATCTTTGTTCTTTTCTAAGAATTTTTTAGGAATTGATAGATGCAGGGTGGATTCTTCCAAGTGTCTTTTGGAAGGAATTGTTCCACACGCCCAATGTGTTATTTTTCTTGGCCTCTTGCGACTTGGCGCTGTCACAGATATCCCACCATCAAATGTGATACTTGGGTTCGCATCTCTGGCCTGATCAGTGCAGGCGAGCAACCTATGTGTCCTCCAAATATTCCATTAGTGGTGCTAGTTTTGTTTCATGCTGTTGGCAATAGGGGGATTTAATTAGCGTATCATAATGTGTAGTGACTTCATTTACAGGGAAATAGGTTAAAGCTAACCTCTTTTATTTTGTATGCAGATTCTAGGTTCATTGCATATTCTGTTATCAGGGTGGTTGTGTAGGTGCTGTCTCTATATGCTTTGATCAAAGTGATGAAGTAAAGAGAAAAGTGATGGATGGAATGCATGACTTAATCCTAGCCACTGATAATTACTCTGGCTGCATCCAAGTCCATTGATATTTAGCACACAATGCCGCCTCAGCTTGGACTAAGCTATATGCAATTCACCCTTGCTCCAATATGAATAGTTCAGCTTGAAATGTCCGGCCAATTCCTCCCTGAGCCAAAACACAAGCAATTCAAGGCCGGTTTTGCTCTGATTTTGGCTTGTCAGTCGGGTGCAGCTTGTTATTTTTTGCATACTCTATTTTGTATGCTTCTGGTTAAAGTTATAGCAGTACCCTTGATTTGCAGTGTGTGGGTAGATTTTAAGTATGATCAAAATCATTGCCTGTTCATAATCTATGGTGATTTTTTGTGGATTATAGATGTTAGTTTATTGTTTTATATGTAGTAGCATTTCATTGTAAGTTGCACTTACAATGGAACTGTTCTTGTAAAGGAAAAAACCTATAAACCCACTCAAAAACACAGACAACCCTAAGATATGACCAAGAACAGTAACAAATCTTAAAAAGTAACATTAAACACATTTAACACATCTAAAAAATGCATGTAAACATTATATTTCACAATAACCACAATATAGCAAACAAACGCATACTGCACTAAAACAAATACTGCCTAAGTCTGAATTGCTCCCCTACCCCATAACCCTTAGAAAATAGGAGAAAAATAGTCTTTATTTAAGGGGAGACCAGCAACAGCAATATGCAAACTCAAACTTCAAAAAAGACCTAAAATGATGATGAATAACAACAAAATACACAAAACTAGGACAAATAATGTAAAAATGAAAATAAAACAAGAATTTCAACCCTTGGAAATTAATGTTGGAACGTTGTATTTTGTATATTAATGTTTTTAACATAATAATGCCAGGAATAAAAAAGAGGGCTTTGAGTCCCAGGAGGCTGTGTTGCAGGATTGCAGGTGTGAGGGGCGGGAGAGCAAGCCCTGTGATCGTGTGCATCTAGCACCTTAAAGCGCTTTACCTACTCCATCTGCGTGGGACACCAGACTTAGGGAAAGGGGACTTTAAGTCCCAGGAGACCATGCTGCAGGATTCCAGGTTCGAAGGGGAGGGAGAGCAAGCCCGGTGATTGTGTGCATCTAGCGCTATAAATCGCTTCACCTACTCCCGCTGCGTGGGATGCCAGAGTTAAGGAAAGTGGAGGCTGTGCTACAGGATTGTAGGTGTGAGGGTGGGGGAGAGCAAGCCCTGTGATCGTGTGCATCTAGCTCTATAAAGCACTTCACCTACTCCTGCGAAGCCCAGGCCAAGGGCAGGCCCATCCGCAGGCAGGGCAGGGCCCCCCCATTGGTTCTTCAGCTGGCCACCGCCTTGTTTCTGGTAAGAACCGGCCCAGTTTACAGCACACAGCAACTAACTGAATATATTTGCACAACACACACAATATACTAGTGCCACTCAAAACGTAACTGCATTGAGGAAAATGTAGGTCTTTTGGGGGGCAGATTTACTATTCAATATTCATACTTAACAATATTTGGAAAATTGTTGGACTTTTGGGGGTTCACATTTACTATTTCAACTCCAAACCTAACCATATTGGGGAAAGTGTGGGACTTTGGAGGCATGGGGGAGCCAGATTTACTATTTTCGCTTCAAACTTAATAACCCTGAGGAAGGTATTGTACTTTTAATTAAAACATTTAATACTCTACAAAATATAGTAGACATCACACTAAAAATAATAAAAAGTAAACCACAGGACATAAAAATCGCACTATAAGAATACTACCACAAATTACTATCATTCCTACATATTTACCATAACTTTAAAATTGATAAATATATTTAAGATAAGAAAATAAAAAACATTAATTTAAACAATAGGCACATGAAATAACTCATTATTTACATTTTATACATAAATGTTGATCTCCCAATGAGTAAAAGAAAAAAAAATACAAAAACAACTTTATTTAAAACTCAAAAATATACCTAAAAATATGCAAACATTAATAAAGTGCATGTGATTTCATAAAAAAATTATTAGAAAAATTAAATACCAAGCAACAAAAAACCTTTTACCAAATTATTTGCAGAAAAACTCACAAATTATAAAAACAAAACTATAACATTATGAAGGACCAAAAAAGTTAAACTCTTAAAGATTAATTTCATAAAAAATAAAGTATGCCATTTTTTTTTAAATCTTACAAAGAATAACACCTTAATGTTAAATGTAAAATATCAAATGTATAAAATGTAAACTTTTCATTTACTTCCCACACATTTTTAACAATTATTTAAACATTTTTTTTTTAAATGTATTCTTACAGTCTTACAGCTTCTTTTGGACTGCATATGGTCTGCAATAGTAAATGCAATGTGACATTTAATATTAAACAGCTTTTTGCAAAATGCTATCAAAAACAAATTTTCAAATCTGCAGCATTTAGGTACTTTGCACTGAAAAAGCCAGTGTTAAATGAAATTATGTTACCAACAGAAACAGTAGCTCCTAAATTATTAAATATAAAAGCAGCCATCCTTCTGCCACAGAACATAATTTGCTCTTAGTAGGCTTCTAAAACGTGTATTTCGCTCATTTGGAAATAATGGATGTGGAAGTAAAAAGTGGGGTAGCTCATCAGGAGCTTTATAGCAAAATCATATATTAGCATTCCCACTGAAAGCAAAGGTAATTGAGCTAATTTAGGAGGTAGCACTAACTGTCCTATAAGTATCAACATTACTCTATTACACAGTCTAAGACAAGATGTGTGCAATAAATAATTGGATAATTCCAGTCTACATTTCACCTCATGAAAGAGCTCCAAGGTTTTCTTCCCAGAAATATAGGTTTTTCATCATCTAACCACACCCGTGCTGAAATTTCCTTTTAAGTTCTCTTCCGTAAGCAATGCCTTCTGAGCGTAATTTCCTTCAAAATCCCGAATTTATTAGACAAGTTACTCGAATACACTTTTGTTAGCAAATGTAAGGGCGTGTTAGATTTCTATAAATCCCTAAAACCGAGTTGGGCTAGTGTAGGCATTTCAGTATTTTCTACTCCTGTTATACAATCTATTCCTAATTTTTCAGTAATGCTTTTAAGTGAACGAAGCCACAAGTCAAGTCTTAGTTCCTCTACAGAGACCAACAACTCCCTAAAGAGAAACACTTTGGGTCCGATTCCGATCTCGGCCGGTAGGGCTCCGAATCGGATTCGGCTTTACCGGATCCGATTCGGAACCCTGTTTCCCGACCGATTCGTACGTGCATCCGGGCGAGCGAGTACGATGCGAAATCTTCGACCGACTCGTTCGCGAGACCCAACCGCACCGACCGACTTGTTCGCGAAAGCCGACCGCTCCGACCGACTCGCACGGACACGACTCGCACCGCGCAATGGAGACGTTCCCCGGCCGGGTAAGTACGATGCGTGCCTCGAGCAGTCCGACCGACTCGCGCCGTCCGGCTCAAAAGAGCAGTCGGAGCCGCACTTTGGGGGTCCGTGTCAGACCCCCTGTACGCATAGCCGCGTGAGTCGCACACAGGGGGGACCCATGGGTCCCCCCTACCTGTGCATGTACGCCGCGACCCGCTTCGACGCGTACCCGCTGTAGGGGGCGCCCTTGTTCGCCTCGCACCCATTGAGTCAATGGGAGCCCGCGTACGTGTTGTACGACCGGCTCCCATTGACTTCAATGGGAGTCCAACCGAATCGAGTCCGATAGCATGCGTGCGCATCGTACTCGTTCGGTCGGACTGCTAGGGTCCGATTCGGTCGGAAATCTCTCCGGGTCCGGCTCGGTCGGAGAGATTTCCGGCCCGAATCGGAATCGGCCCCTAAGTGTATTTTTCTTTCAATATGCTAAAATAATGCTTAATTTGTGGAATAACTGCATAGCAAATTATGTGTTGACAATATTTTGGAGGTAAACACTTGTGGCAGGTTTTAAAGTTAATCCACCATATCGGTTCAGCCTACATACAGCATCTTTTGTTATTACTTTTCGTTTCATTCTTTTAGGTAATGTTTTAGAAATACCTCCAAGTATGTAGAACTTTAAACATTGTAGAGAGATGATTATTTCCGTTTTTTTGCCCCAAATGGAATGATTTGCATTTTGACAATATTTATTAATAACTTATTTAAATAAAATATGCATCCAATGCTGTTAACAATAAACAAAATATCGCTCCAGAGCAAAGAGCAAGTCAACATTCAAAATTGAACCATATCAAATCATCAGTCCAATAAGATGTCCAAATTCAAGATATTCTTAAATACATTTTCTTCTTTTTATTTTCTTGTTTTCCTTTATCCTTGTCATAAACGTAGTTGTATTATACACAGATTCACAGTGGATAAATTGGCGTAAATGACATCACCAAATGTAGCCAATAGCCAACACGTGTTTCGTCTCGAAAAAATTCACCCGATGACTTCCTCAGGGCAAGCGCAAGTCTCTAATAGCAAAATCACCACATTTCAGGTAAAACCTGTATGTGTTCTGGCGTCAATTGACGCCAGAACCCATGATGATGGCGGAAGTACTCTCCTTTTCCTGAATTTATTTCTATATTTACTCATCCGGACCAGATTATAAGTCCGACTAAGACCCATATTTTTATGGGAACACATACAGGTTTTACCTGAAATGTGGTGATTTTGCTATTAGAGACTTGCGCTTGCCCTGAGGAAGTCATCGGCCTAGATTTGAGTGGGATAAATGAATTTACACCAATCAAAGTCCAGCACTTTCATCAATGTGAATTAGTTTGGAGTGGGAATAGTTAATAAACCACACTCAAAATCCGATACTTTCTCCAAAATTGTTTAGATTGGAGTTGGAATGGTAAAGCAATAACCTCTAAATCCAACATGTTCCCCAATGTGGCGTAAATTGGAGTGGGAACAGTAAATCTACCCTCCTCAATGTCCAACAATATCCCTACTGTTGTTTAGAGTGGAATGGCAATAGTAAATCTAGCCCCCTTAATGTCCAACAGTTTTCCAAATGTTGTTTAGAATAGAATGGGAATCGTAACTCTACCTCTTCAAAGTCCAGCACGTTCATCAATGTAGCTTAGATTTGAGTGGAAAGGGTAAATATACCTCCCAAGTGTAACACTTTCTCCAGTGTTGCTTAGATCAGAGTGGATATGGTAAATCTTCACTCTCAAAGTCGAACACATTCCCCAAAGTGGCTTAGATTGCAGTGGTAATGGAAAATGTATTCCCTTTAAAGTGGAAAACATTCTCCAGTTTGGATTACTTTGGGGTGTAGTCCGCTCAAAGTCCAACACATTCCCCAATGTTGCTTATATTGAAGTGGGAATTGCAAATCTGCACCCCTCAGAAAAGAGCACTTTATCCTATGTGGTTAGGTTGAGTGGAAATAGTATATGTGCAATTAATTTTGTTTTTAAATCATGAAACATTGGTTTGGTAGCATAAGGTTGTTTCAAGACAATTTGCATGTTTTAATTTGTATGTGTTTTTACCATATTTTAATATATTTTTTCAAACAAATTCATTGTTACAAATATATTTATATTTGTGTTTCATCAATCTTTTAACATATATATTTTTTTTGCATAATGCAACTTTTGAAAAAACATGTTATACAATATTTGTCAAAATCAGAACATGCATGATTAACAAACCAATATCTTCGTAATGATTTTGAAGACTATGGGCCTAATTATGATGGCGGTGGGCCCGCCACCATCAGGGCGTCAGTGGCAGTCCCACCGCCATCGGCCCCTGTAGGTCCGCCCGCCGCATTAAGATGGCGGGTGGATGGTGGACTGGCGGAGAGAGCGTCCGCCACGCATCCGACGGGCTCAAGGAGCCCGTCGGCCATCGGAGGGACTGTAATCCCTACAATAGGGGGGTGCCTGCTGAGGCACCGCCGTAGGGTTTACAATGTCTCTTTCTGCCTCCCATTTCGTGGCGGTCCGCCCGCCATGAAAAGGCTGGCGGAAAGTGACTTTGGGCGCCCCTAGAGAGCTCCCCTTCACCCCTGGTCCTCCTCTATAGGTTCTGGGGGGCACCTATGGTGTCCCCTAAACATCCCTGCACCATGTGGCAGGCACCACATGGTGCCTGCAACATAGCGCAGTGATGTTTCAAAAGTATATATTTTGGACTGCAGCGTGTGCTGCAGCCCGCAGCACACGCTGCAATACAAAATATACAGATTGCAACCGCCTTGAAGGCGAAAGTCCGACCAGCATCGTAATCAGGCCCAATATGTTTCATTTTTATACATTAATCAGTACTATAAATTAAAAAGTTCAATTTTTTAAGTATGTTTTCAATATATTTCCGCTTTTTCCATTTTTTTTAATTGGGTCATTTCATGATTATAAAATCCAGTGTTATGCATTTTCCAACTTCTTTTAGTTGATACAAAAATAAATATAAACAATAAATTATTACTAACTACTTTTTTATGAATAGTCTGTTTTTAATGTTCATTTAGTAGCTATTTTGTACCCTTTTCTTTAGTTTTTAGTCTATTCACCTTATTTTGGGTAGTTTAAGATTCCCTGTAGTCGTGCTTCCCTGTTCCAGGTCACAAGATGAAATGAGGGAAGACTAATTTTAAATTACTTTTTGGGGGTTTAATAGTTGGTGTGATGTGTTAGGGTTAGTTTACTTAGTATAAGGGAGCATGTTGTGATTGTTTACTAGTTAAATATTAGGTTGTTGTTATGGTTGTGGTAGCCTAGTGTGTTAGGCATTGTTTAAGGTAATGTTTCTTTGAAATGTATTATATGCATTATATGTGTGTTGTTTTAGAGTTCTTAATATTTATTTTGTAATGTCTATGTGGTTATTTGTGTTGTAACAGTGGGTATTTGTGTTTTTTTCAGGTGTTTCTTTGGGTCCTGGATTTTACCCTCTTTTCGGATAATTATTTTCTTTAAAGAATTAGGGGTCTGATTACGATGGCGGACAGGCTCCAGTCTGTCCGCCATCGTCTTGGGGAGTGGTACCGCTGGCCTTCAAGGCGGTGGTCCCACAGGGGGTATTAGGAGGCGACAGCCACCGTGACGGTCGCACTTGCCATACTTTGCAATGCAGCGGGTGCTGCTGGCTGCAGCACCTGCCACAATGTAAAAACGGCACTGTTTACATTTCCCTGCACTACCTGGCAGCCACCATGCGGTGCCTGCGACATGGTGCAGGGAAATGTTGGGGGTACCATAGGTACCCCCCAAAAAAGGGCCCAGGGTGAAGGGGGGCCCACTACGGGCCCCCAATCAACATCCCTGCAAGCTTTTTCATGGTGGATAAACCGCCATGGAAAGGCTGGTGGGGAGGCACATCTTAATCCCTACGGCAGTGCCTGGTAGTCACCGCCACCATTTTGGGGATGGGAAGGCCTTCGCCCCACTGGTGGGCTCAAGGAGCACGTCGGATGTGTAGCGGTGGATTTTCCAACTGCCACGGTACCGCCCGCCATTATAATATGGCGGGTGGGAAATTGCCTCACGATGGCGGTGAGCCCGCCACTGACAGCCTGTTAGTGGCGGGTTCACCGCCATTGTAATCAGCCCCTAAGTTTAGTTGTATATTTAGCAGTATTATTTTTAATTTCCGTTTTTTCCGTTTTTCTGAAACAATTTTTGATATTTAATTTTTGGTTTCAGGATGGCTCCCATGGATTATTCTTTTTTGAATTGGATATTTTATTTTGTTTGCGTTTTTGCATTTTTTTTTGTAATGAATTTTTAGCAATGTTTATGGATTGTTATTTTTTGGATTACTTTGAGTTAATGTGCTTCAGTTACATACGTTATATTAGATTTTGTTTTTTATGTGTGGGGATCGTTTATATCTTTTAAAGGTCTTTGTGTGATTATATTGTTCTATCATGTGTTATGCGTTGTATTTTGTTTTGTTCTTCGTATCAGGAGTTGTGATTTTTTAAATTTGTCTTTGTGTCTTTGGTAGTAGGATGATTGCATTAGTAGGTGCTACTGTAGTTACTAGGACATATAAAAGGGCAATAATTTTTTTAACTTCATGGGCAAATTTGCTCTTTGTTGAATATTCAACAATGCATGTTGATTTTTGCAGGTGTCTCCATATACTTCGGCTACAATGGTAGCAATACCCCGTCTAGTTGTATGTATGTATATATTTAAAATGGTAGAAATCATTGCTTGCTCAAACTCATTGATTATTTTTTGGGAATAATAATTGTTAATTTTTGACTTTTTGGTATGCTGCATGTTCTATGATAGAAGTGTGTAGACTAACGATTTAAATGGGTTGCCCGTCATCCATAAGTTGCTCTGACTTAGGGGCTGATGGATCTCTGAACCCTTGGTGGTGATCCCTGGCTCGCCAGGCAGGTGTTCCACCCACGGCGGTGGGACTGCCACAGGCCTGCTGCAACCGCCGCGGATCGGAAATCGGCTGCAGCACAAGATCCCATAGAAAAATGGGAGTTTTTGTTAATCCCAGCACCGCTTGGCAGGCACCACACAGGCCTGCCACTTGGTGCAGGGATTGACAAGGGGGCATCATATGTGCCCCCCAGTCCCTCAACCGGAGGCCACTGTTGCAAGGGGGCCCTGCTAGGAGCCCCTAAAGTTGCTTTCTGACAGGCTTTTCATGTCGGAAAGCCCGACATGAAAAGCCTGTAGGAAATGGACATTGTAATCCCGACGGCGGAAACGCCATCCTTAAGGGATTATGTGCCTGTTCCGACTGGCCGACAGGCTCCATGAACTCGTCGGAAGCCAGCCGGAATGACCAGGCGGTTTCACTTCCAGCCGCCGTCAATGTAATACGGCGGTCGAAAGTGAAACCGAAGATGTCGGTCAGAAAGCCTCCGTCCACAGGTCGGAGGCTTTCCAACTGACATCAAAAAGAGGGCCTTTATTTTTAGTAGCATCATTATTTAAACATGGATTACATTTTTTTGTGTTTAAACTTATGGATTTGATGTAGTAAACGTTTTTAGAGATATTTGTTGTGGTTTCATTTTTGTCAGGAAATTATGGCCAAGATGCTTGATTTTTTTCTTAAAGTTACATTTGTTAGTGTTACATATTTAAAACTAATGTTTAGTGTCTCTTCTATTTTAGTTTAATCTTTACATTATAGAATGTTTTTCTAAAAATACATTATATTTACTTACTTTTTTAGTTATGTCTTTTGAGTTTGGCATTTTGAAATAATATTTTTATTTTCCTTTTGTTTGAATTTTCAGTTTGGGTCTGTTGCTGTTAAATATACCAAAGCAACAAGGCACAGAAATTGTTATATTGTTTTTTTTGTTCAAGTAAAAGTTTTGACTTTTAGTTTTTGTAAGTTATAAATATTCTACTTTATTTTACTTACTTTCTAAAATTCTGTTTCTTTTCTTTGGAGGTGGCTGATTCATTTCTTGTGTGTCAGCAATCCAACAGAGTGTCGCTTGTTTTTTTTCTGTAATTTCTTGCACATTTTTGTGCCCTTTTTATTGCAAATTTTTAATTAGTAAAATGTTTGCATTGGTTCAATAATTTTAAGTTTCATTTAATTGTTTTTTTATGTTAGTTTTTTGTATTGTTTAGTCCCCAATTGTTGGATGATAATAAGAGCCAGATTCACAAAAGAACATGTGTGCAGCAAATTTACAAGTGCGGAGTCTCTGCACTCGGGCCGAATCTCTGCACTCAGGGCAGAATCTCTGCACTGAGAACTGCAGCACCTTTGTGAATCGGGCCCTTATGTGGTAATGTTGTATGTATATTTTTTATAATATATTTCAATAAAAGGTATTTAATTATTGATAATGTTTAATTAAATCATTTTTTGTTATATTTGTTGTTTTAAATCTATATCTTAATTTTAATTATTCGTATAATGTCATTTTTGGCGAAAATATATTTTAATTATTTTTATATTAAAAATATTTTATATAATTATTATAAAAACACTGTTATACACTTTAATGTTTTGGTTTATATTCTATGGTTTTTTAAACAATTAATGTTGTGTTTTTTAAGTTATTTATTCTTTTTTTATTTAATAGTAAGAATGTTGAGTTGTCAATATTTGTTCCGATACTCATGTAGTGTTGTAAATGTTTAATATGGTAAGACAATTTTACATGTCTTTATTTTTGTTTTCAATAATTATGGGGGTCATTACAATGACGGGCGGATTGCCACCGCCCGTACGGCGGTGGCGATCCGCCCGCCATTTCCCACCGTCCGCATGCCATTTCCCCCCGCCATATTACGATGGTGGGGGGAGCCCGGCGGACGGAAAGACCGTCCGCTGGTTTTCCGCCTGTCCCACAGGGGACCGGGCGGTAAAGGACCCTAATATGGTGGCGGTGTCTGCAAGACACCGCCATCCATATTAGGATGTTGGCGGAAAGGCATGTGGTCTTTGTTTCTGGGGGCCCATTGCGGGCTCCCAGGATTTGGGGGGTGGGGGGTGCACATGAGGGGTACCTATGGTACCCCCTACATTTGAATGCACAAGGTGGCAGGCACCGCGCGGTGCCTGTCACGTTGTGCATTCAAATGCACAACATGCGTTTTTTGCATTGCGGCATGTGTTGGTGATAGCACCGCCCGCCGCAATGCGAACAATACGGGATGCCACTGTGGCGGTGGCATCCTAATAACCATGGCGGGACCGCCGCACCCCTTTCGGATGGTCCCGCATTCCATTGCGGTGGCGGACGGACTTTGTCCGCCCGCCATCATAATGTGCCCCCAAGTATTTCAATTATTTTTACAGTAGGATTTTCATAGTCAATATTTGTTTATTCCTTGTTTAAGTATGTGGTAGCCATATTTTTGTAGTCAATATTTTTTGGCTATATTTCTGTATTTCAAATTTTCTTTCCTTGATATTCTATTATAAAAGCCTGTCCACAATGAGTTCCACCCACTCATACAATAATTTATTATGCTGACTTCTATGGTACTTCAAGTTGTTCTCTTCTTTAGTGAATAAGCTATATGAATGTTTTAGTGTCTTAGCTCTGAAATCAGCCCCAAGTCAAATTACTTATTACGACTACGGTGGTTCATGGACTGCCGTATCGTGGTGGCGGTCCGACCACTGCCACACTGCGCCTCCACCTGCAGTATTATTAGTGCGAATGTCAGACCACCACTGAACCGTTACTACCGCCGCAGATCAAGGATACTGCGGCAGTCTGGCAGCGGTTCGAGTCCAAAATACGCTGGTACCGCGGAGCATATTTTGCGTTGCCTTCCCACCACCCAATTTCATGGCGACCACACTGCCATAAAAAGGGTGGCGGTGAGGCATCAAAGGGGGCCCCACAGGGCCCCCATGTTCCTCTGTGCACGGGGTGCATGCAGGGGGCACATGTTGTGCCCCCCTGTAGTTTTTCACCCTCAGTTCCTGCATGGGAAGAAATCCATAACATGGTGTATTCCTTCTCGTGCAGGAACGCGCACTTGCAGTCCCACGCGGTGCTGTTTAAGGCTCACAATGAGCCTTCAAATTGCATGGCTGCCAGACCGCCATGCCGCCCGCCAGACCACAAAATTACTTGTAATCTGGTCGGCGGCCGGTGATGAGTTTTAGTAGTCCTGGAGTAGAACGGTGGTGTGCCGCCCACTCCAGGACCACTGAAACTCATAATAAGGCCCTTAATCTGAATTTTTTGTTCAAACATTTTGAATCACTTGCTAGATTATATTAAGATCATTCTAACATAAAGGTGGTTCTGAAAAAAAAGTTAAAAAGTTCTGTTTCTAATCGATTACTTTGGGCTGATTATGGGTTTGGTGGTGTGGCAGTGAGCCGCCACGCCAGCGCCCCGCTGCCACACCGCAAAACCCGCATTGAGACTGCCCGCTGGAGTCTGACTGGAATCCAGGTCAGGTGGTCCTGCTTTGGTGGTCACAATGTGGTGCAGTGCTAAGGCTCATATGTGAGCCTTAGCAAGGCATCGCCTTGGGACCGCCAAAGCACGTTCCTGCATGGCATCCACTGTGAAGTCCACGGCGTGAAAGAACTGGGGGTGCATGTAGACAGGGGGCACAACATATGCCCCCTGCATGTATCTCCTGGCCCTGAGGAAAGAGGGAGCCCTGTAGGGCCCCCTTAGTTTCCTCACGTCTTACTTTGGTGGTGAGGAAACTCATAATATGCTTAGCGGTGACCGCAGCGGCACTGCTAGTATATTGTGGGCCTCAGACTGCTGCAAGATCGCCAGGGATCACAGATCCCTGGCGGTAGCAGCGGTCCCATGGCAATTTGACCACCTAACTCAGAATACAGCGGTGGGATGACCCCTGAGGCGGTAGCCGCACTGCCACCATGGGTTTGGCTGTCCATCGGCCCTTTGTGTCCAATCTACTAAAACCTAGTATCAAATAAGAATCCATTAGAGGAGCCGAATTCTACAAAGACATTAATTGATAAGATGAAGTATGCTTATTTTCCACTTTGTTCTTAAAAATTGACCTAAAATTGAGACTCTCTCGGGCCGCCCAAACCAGCATTGCGCACTTTCCCCTTCTCCATGTAGGCTGCATTGTCTCCAAAGTGAACAAGCACTGCCCATAGGTAACACCAGCCCAGGGTGTCGAAGGCATTTTCTGTATCGAGTGAGGCCACCTAGTGATGTTCATCGCTTGTGTGCGCCCAATCCATAAGTATAAAAAGCCTGCGCAAATAAAGGAAGGTGTTCCTACCAGGTATAAAACCATTCTAGTCTTAATGTATTAGTAATTGTGTTGTCTCGATCTGCATGTTAGCCAGAACTCTACCAAAGATCTTGTAGTCAGAATTCAGTAAGGATAGGGGGCAATATAATCCGAGAAGCAACAGCTCCCTACCTGGTTTGGGGAGAACCACCAACACTGCTTACCGGAGCGAGGGGGGCAGCACACCTTGATTGCATGCGTCCATGTATACCCGACATAAGTAGGGGGGCAAGTTGGGTTTGGAAAGTTGTGTAGAACACTAGAGGCCATCCATCTGCCCGAGAATTTTCCCTCTCACCATCTGTTGGATGGCATCTTCTATCTTAACCACGGTGATGGGGAACTCCAGTTCCATGTATTGTGTGGGCACGACACAGTGGAAGTGAGATACCCTCCAGGAATATGTGTAACTCAGTTCGGTCGTGTTCCCGAGGGGCGCTATACAAGGAGGCATGATACGAGTGAAAGGCTTTGTTAATATTGAGCTGTGTATTAACTATATGACCCACGTCATGTCTAATAACCGTGATCGGATTTCTTGGTGCATAACAGCCATGCCAGTAACCTGCCAGCTTTGTTGCCCTCTGCTTGGCGCCTGGCCATGTTTTCCCTGTAATGGAGGGCGCCCAGATGGTCTAACGTCGTCCTATATATCAATCGGGCTTGGGACCCAAAAGGCATTGCCGATGGATTAGCAGGGGACTCCTGTTCCAACCGACGTATTTGTCATTCCAAGTGGGCAAACTCTCTGCGGAGGGTCATTCTAGTGCCGTAAACCACCTTAATCATATGTCCCCTGAGTACGACCTTAAATGTGTCCCATTCCACCCCAGGCCCATACAGTCCCCCCATTTTCCTGAAAGTAGGAAATAATATTGTCTGAAAGGGAGAAGCAAAATGGAACGTCTCAGAGTGCCTCTATGGGAAGTCGCCATGTCGTGGATAATTACAACTGCAGCGGGCAGTGGTCTGACAAGGTGTGCCTGAGGAATTCCGCTTGGGACACCCAGGAAATAGCATCCCTCGAACCAAAGACCAGATCTATCCGGGTGTGTAGGTCGTGTAACCCAGAGTAGTAAGAGTACTCTCTGGCGTCTGGGTGCAGGCACCTCCAGGCGTCCTGTATCAGGAGGTTAGTGGACCATGTCTGTAAGCATTGCGTGATCGCTATTGATTGAGCACCTGGGAGTGGTGGGCAAAAGCGATCCATGTCAAGATCAAGGGTGCCATTAAAATCCCCACCCCAAAATATGGGAGCCAGTGTGTTCTGTAACAGTGCAGGGGTTAGTGAGTGCAAAAAGGAAGCCTGGTTAGCATTGGGGGGGTGTAGTGACACCAGCGACATTGGTAGACTGTCTAATCATCTCTTGAGTATTACATATTGGCCTTCGATGTCAATGCGAGTGTGCTGGACCTCTAATGGGTTCCTGGGGGCGATCCAAATCAGGGGAAGAGGATGTAGCCTTACGGCTAGAGCGGTCTACCTCGAAGCTGGGGAACCGGGTTCGAGTCTCAGCAACAACGTTCAACATCCTGGGCAAATCACTTAATCTCCCCGTGCCAAACAAAAATGAATGTGTTCATCTGTAATGAAACTGGCGCTCTGATACCTGATATCTTCGGGTCTAGTTTGCGCTATATAAAAGTCTAAAAAACAAAAATGCTCCCTTGGCATAGCTAGAGTACATGGTCCCTATCATCGTCCCCCTCCAGCACCTGCGCATTACATCTAGTGCTTGGTGGATTTTCTGCAGGAGTGCTATTTGAATTTTTGCACCTGCAAAGGTATGTTTTGTTATGTTAACATTAAATTCAACCCTGAGTAGAATGACTATATCTGGATTTTCTGTTCCAACTTCTCGAACCACTTGTTAGATTATACTGCTATTATTTTTAACATAAAGGTGGGTCCTAAAATAGAAAATAAAAAATAATCATAATTCTAATTAAATATTTTGATGGAAACGCGATCTTAAGAGATCACACATTCCAGGTTAACTTCAGTGCATGTACTGTGAAGGTGATCTTTAACTAATAAATACAAACCTTCAGAGCATCTTCCTTTCCATACAGGTACAGCATTTTTTGTGTCTACTTCAAATCCACTGAGTTGGACTTTACCAAGCAAACATTCTCCCGTAACATAATAATGGCTACCATACGTATTGAAGCTAATTCCATTCTGTGTTTGTCCATCTTGAATAACTAAATCTAATGCAGAAGACAATTGGTGGCAAATTTGCCTGATTGATACTCACAGGAACATTGTGGTCATGAACGAGTGGTGCTACTTTTTGGTTCTTGAAAATCGCTCATTTAGGGCCTGATTACGATGCAGTCGGAAACAGCTCCGACCGTTGGTCGGAGCCTTTCTGACCGCATCGTGATATGCCAGTCGGATTCCTTTCCGACCGCCTAATTACGATGGAGGCGGTTGGAAAGGAATCCAACGGTCATTCCGACTGGCTTCCGATGGGCTCAGAAGGCCCGTTTGCCAGTCTGAATACGCCCAGTAATCCCAAGGGCGGCTCTTTCTGCCCCTGGGATTATGATGTCGCGCAGTCTTTCCGTGCCGGTCTTTCCGACACAAAAAGGCTGTCGGAACTCGACTTTAGGGGCCCCCAGCAAGGCTGGAGGCCGAGAGGGGACCTATGATGCCCCCCTGTTGATGCTTGCCACAGGGTGCAGGGATGAACTGCACCTCCTATTTTACAATGGGAGCATGCATTCAATGTAAAGTATAGGAATGCGACCGAACAGTGTTCAGTCGCATCCTAATTTGTCGGTCGGGAACGCCGACCGGTTGTCGGTCGGTCCCTTGACCGAGACAATGTCGGGCGGAGGAAACTCCGCCCAACATCGTAATGAGGCCCTAAGTGTTTTGATTTTATTGTTCTGAACAATAAAATGTTCTTCTTTCTCATAATGTGCCTGAATCTTATAGGTAATAATTTACATTCTATTTTTTATAGAACTGAAAGGTATATCAGGTATATGTGTTTCTAATTAAATAGTTTGAGCTAGCTCCCCTTCATCAATAAAATTGTTATTTATAACATTAGTGTTAGCCTATATGCCCCATGTTAATATTGTAAATACTTTTATGCTAATGAATTTTAAGTCTTCTTCCACGTCTACAATCAGCCTCCAGATCAGATCGGAGAACAACTAAACTTTGGTTACTTTTACTCCAGTACTATCCCTTAAAAACCCCAAATGGTAATAGATGTGATAATATTTAAAGTGGAAATAGATGTAAATATATAAAGTATATTATGTTGGTTAATATGTGTTTTATTAACTAAGCTATCATTGGCTGCTGATAGCCAAAGGCCTAAGTTAAATGATTTATTCACTAACATTTAGTTAAAGGTTGTGAACTTCTTGCTCAAGGAACTACCAGTTTTGTTGTACTGTTATTGGCTGTATTCTTATCATCTCCAATATGGCTAATCATCTGGCAGGATAAGTCCTGTTTGCAATACTTGTCACTACTTTTTTCCTCAAGTGGGATTATAGGTACTACATGAGCAGATGGATTCCCTTGTAGTAGCTGCTTGAATCATAGCCTCTGTCTCAAGTTCAATTTATAGTTACGTGCTTTTTGATTATGACTAGTTGACTTACTGCAAGGAGGTATCAGATTATGGGTATTTATCCCAGGATCAACTTTTCTTTTGGGTTCTAGTTTATTGGTTAGTGTATTACTTTGTTCATACTTATTAACTAATATAGTTTTTGAGATAGTCTTCTGATGAGGTTGTCTGAGTAATAGTAATACTGTATTTGGGAATTTCAACATATACTCAGTGTGTCTACTCAATTTAGAATCCTCACTTGTGCAGGACTGGCATATTTGCTCACATCATTGAAACTATTTTTAGTGAACCTCATTATGTTTGTTCACTCAGATTGGTCTTTTAGTGTGGATGATGCCTCAAGTATTGCTGCTAGAGTTGTTCACATGAATAGCAATGTTTCTATAGCTGCCTTCCAAGTCAGTTACCTGTGTTGAGCTTGTCCTAACACTTACAGCTCTTCTTGAATTGTTATCAGACATAGGGCGAGCAGGGAAATCACACTGTACATGTTTTGCCATGATGCAGACTGCCAGTGTGAAGTTGGGACAGCGCTGCCATATTGGCTCGGGCGAGGGGAGGGCTTATGGCATAAGCTGGTGTAGACAAGACCAAGGACAATTCCTTATGATAGACCACACCTCTTTTTATCATCACTGTAGTGCCACATACAGCTTTGCTGGGCACAAATACAAAACTTGTGTATTTAAAGTTGATGAGGTGGGAGCTGTGGATGCAGAACCGGGTAGTTTGACAATTATAGGAGCTTTCAGGTAAAAACATTGAAGTGCAGGAGGGACATAATATGGTTATATTAACTTGTGCCATGAGTAACCAAATTATAATATGTATCGTCTTTGTTGTGTTTTGCTAAAATCTAAAATGTCAACTTATGTATATTTCTAAGTACAGTGGAAATATTATGACTAATAAAGGTTAAAAATCAATAAAGCATAGAAGAGAACATCATGATCAAAGCATAGGATGCAGAAAGGTATCAGCAGCTGTCTGGCATTGTGTGTATATCCAAACCAAAGGCTAATACATGTGCTTCAGTCACACAAGCTGCCTAATGTGTTTGATAAATGGCTGTTTCCAAGAGTTTCTAAGACTTAGGGACTGGTTTAGATCTTGAGGGATCGGGTCCAGCCTTGCATTTACAGCGGTCTTCCCACCCGCCGGCTTGTCGGTCTGCCCACCCTATTTAGATGTTGGCAATTGGATAGTCAAAAGACAGCCACAGTCCCGCCGGTATCGCCAGGAAATCTCAAACGTGTTCATAGCGGGATAGGCAAAAGCAGCTGTCAGAGGCAGTATAGCTAGTTTGTCCAACGGGCCAATCACATTGTGCCTTCCCACTGACACAACTGTGGCGGAGAAACCTCCATACCTGAGTTGGAGGAATGGAATGCATATAAGGCACAAACTCACCTTTAATCACCTTCCCACTTCCTGTACCACCATTGGCCCAATCCTGCACTTCCTGCAAATCAACACTGTTGTCGCGGAACCGAAGGTAACCTCCCCCATTACCTGTTACCTTTTCACTTTGCTCAAGACTCGTGCATGTTTAAACTACTCACACAAGCAATATCATACCAATGTGTAATGCATATGTCTCTAATGTTGAATTTAAAAAAATTTAAAGTAACCCACCTGTTTAACCACATTGTGTTCATGAATTTGGTGCCAGCTGCCTTAAAAAAAAAGACACTTGCACAAAAAAGGATATGAAATCCTAAAAATCAGAAACTTACCATACAGGTGTGTTTAAATACATTATGAAAATTGTCACAATAAAAAATATGCATGACACATCATTGGGATGTAACATCATGTAGAAATTGCACTAGACAAGTTGTAATCCTCACCTCATAGAT
Organism: Calotriton arnoldi; assembly: GCA_963921515.1. Taxonomy (NCBI): domain Eukaryota; kingdom Metazoa; phylum Chordata; class Amphibia; order Caudata; family Salamandridae; genus Calotriton; species Calotriton arnoldi. The sequence goes on along the minus strand of CAWUFW010006133.1, from coordinate 876,626 downwards.
TACCTGGAAAATCAATGGCAGTCCCAAATTCGAAGCACTCAACATAATCATCCATATAACTGTTCCCTTTGTCTATGCAATTACTGTATTGTATACAATTTTAATTTGCAAATTATATTGGAAGGTGCAATGAATATGTGTACATACTTATCAGTAATCAAGGTGAAAAAAACACACCTGTAGTGAAATATCCTTAAAGTGTCAACATCTATTTGTTGGTGCAAGTGCCCACTAGTTTGTTTAGTTTGTAGATTTATGTAGCACCGCTTATCTCCCCTGAGGGTATTCAGGAGCTGTCCATTGGCACAAGGAGATTTAGTGATTTGCCCAGAATCACAGGATGTTGAGCTAATGCCGAGACTCGAACCCGGATCCCCAGCTCCCGAGTCTGCAGCACTGGCCGCTGCTCCACATTCTCTCCCCAACTACACTATGTTCAATGGCTGCACCTAAATTCTAATGACCATCACATGCCATGTGAACCACTGTATACACTTAACATAGTAGACATTTAAAAGGTAAGTAGTACTTCCTGCCATCGTGCTAAAGAAAAATATGTACTACACATTTTACACTAAAACATTGCGAGGAATCAAACAATTGCAAAGGAAAATTAATGCCAGGACAAACTTGCAGAAAACCAAAATTGTGATCTATTCACAATAAGATAAGACTCTCATCTTTTATAAACAAGGCAAATGCCAATCCAAATGGTGTCCAGAAAGTCCTGTCCACAGGTGTGCCATGGCACTCAGCTTGCCTCTAATTGCACTGCCAGGGGAACCTCCCCAGGAATTCGCATCTAGTGGGCAGAGCAGGCACCTCAAAGATGTTACTTGGGAGGAGGGGTTTGGGTTTTGGTATAGGAGGGTGGGGTGAGGTGAGGTGGTTTTGGGAGGGGTGTGTGGGTTTGGGAGGGATGGTCTTGGGTTTGGGAGGGATGGTCTTGGGTTTGGGAGGGGTAGGCTTGGTTTTGGGATGGGGCCTTTCCTTTTTCGGGGTAGCTTGGGGGGTAGTAGGGGTGGTTCCTGTCTTTTGAGGGGTGGGTTGGGATGTGGAAGGAATGGGTTGGGAGTGGAAGGGGTCAGGTCAAGGGCAAACATGAGACTCCTAAGGGAAAAATGGGTAGGATGTTCGGGAGGGAGTTGGGAGACAGAGTGAGTGGAGGTGTCTGTTGTGCATGTGTCTGTTAGGGTGCAGCTGTCTGTGTGTCTGGTGTAATCAAGTATATTTGGGGGGTGTTGTTTTGTTGGTGTGTATTGTTTAGGTGAGTGTTGCCATTTCTGTTTTGTGGGTGTGTGAGTTGTGGTGGTGGGTGGCTATGGTGCATGTGGCTGTGGTGGTGGGTGTGGTGTCGGGGGGTGTGCTTGTGGTAGTGTATGTGAGTGTGCTGGTGGGTGCAGTGTCTGGGGGTGTGCTTGTGGTAGTGGATGTGGCTGTGTTGGGGGCAGTGTTTGGGGGTGTGCTTGTGGTAGTACATTTGAGTGTGGTGGTAGGTATGGTACCTGGGGTGTGCTTGCGGTGGTGGATGTGGCTGTGGAGGTGGGTGCAGTGTCTGGGGGTGTGCTGGTGGTAATAGTGCTTGTGAGTGTGGTGGTGGCTGCAGTGCCTGTTGTGCTGGTGATGGGGGTGGTATCTGTCTGTTTGGATGTGTGCCTGTGCTTTTTGTGGTGTTTCTGTGTGAGTGTGCTGCTTGTGTGTGTTGGAGTGGGTGCATGCAAAGGTGTGAGTGTGCTTGGGACAGGGCTGGGAATAGGGAATTGGGCTGGTGAATGGGAGGGAGGTGGGGCACAAGGTTGGGAGGCTGCAGTCAGTGAGGATGCTAGATCTTGAAAAGACCTCTGTAGGCCAGACCTAGCTTAGTGAATGCCTTCTAGGTAGGCTACCATTTTCCACAATTGGCAGCCATACCCCTAGATGACATTCAGTAGTGCAGTCTGTCCTACAGATATATTCCTGAGGGGGTCAATAACCTCTTCACTCAGTGCAGCTGTGGGGACAGGGCAGGGGGTGATGTGCCTGGAGCAAAAGAAGTACCACCCCTTTTAGGGGGGGTTAGTTTGGCCAACTTGGGGGGATCAAGAGGGAGGGTGGAGATGGTACTCTGGGTAGTGGACAAGGTTGCAGGTGTAACAGATTCAGTAGGGTCTTCCACCACTAGGGAGTGCTCGCTAGAGGAGGTCTCCGAAGATGTTGAGTCGCTGGGGGCCTCCATTGCACTCCCCTCACCCGCCTTGCCACTGGGTCCCTCAGTGTCAGTGGTATCTGCACTGGACCACAGGACACAGCTGCTTTCCCATCAACGTGGCCAATGTCTCCTTCGCCTGCTCCTAATGATGCTGAAATGATATATACAATAGTTTCATTGAATCTGTGTAAACAGAACTGATCATGAACCTTGATCACAAAACAGTTCCCAAGTTTTCAGATTTCACCAGCTTCAAGGCTCTCAAACACTGGTTATACATTGGCATACGCTCATACATGTAGGCAACATTTTAAGAAACCATTTGGCCACAGTTATGCCATTCTCCATGATCACTCCTATATCATGTATGATTTTGTCTCTTATCTATGATTATGTCTCTCCAAGAACTGTTTCACACCTCTGAGTGGTTGGCCTTTGTTGTTTAGAATAGTGAACTGATGTCACCAAAAAGGATATTAACTAATATTATCTTTGTACAGTGTGTTTACTATGTCCTAAAATCTGCATACTTTCCATTCGTAAGAAGTAAAATATGAATACATGTGGTCTACAAATACTGCAATGTTGTACCAATATTAGCATAAACTGAAAGCAGGATACCTTTGTTTGGGCATTTAACCATAGTAACACTTACTTCAAGTCACTAAAGTGTATGTCAATTGTCAAAAAACATAAATGATTTCTGCACTGAAATAGCTTAGCAATGTATCACATACTATGTAGATTGCTATGCTGTTGAAGACAGTCAGAAACAAATATTTGGGTGCATTGATAAACGACATCTACAGCAGTAAACATATCATTTGAAACATTTCCAATACACTTCAGCACAGAGCGAAACACATTGTCACATTTCACTCAGAAATACCTCAAATTATTTGATGTTTGTTGTATCTTAGTGAAATTGTTTCACTAAATATGCTGGCTTTCACTGCATTCAAAAATGTGTGTAGAACATCACAGTAATTATTATATACACTAACTCACATATAATACCTACTTCAAAGATTCACCTATAAATAACAATATGCAACATATTATACCTTGATGCATTTTAACAGTTGCCTAATGAGAGTCATGGGTTAGGCCTGATTTTCAGCTTCCCTGATGGGATACTTCTACATATAAGATGGAATATTCCATCTCGGAAAATCCCTTTAAGTTTGCCATTTATCTCCACCATAGCTTTATCATCTGTGTAGGACGCTGGCTTTAAATATAGTGCACCAAAATGAGATACACTGTGCAGAGAGTTCAGGCAAACCCCAAAGGAATTACAGAGACACAAATGACACCCCAGATGCTCTCTTTTGTGGTAGTGTGGGCGAGCAGTTAGCCATATCAGAGGGTAGTACTAAGCATTTATTACACACAGAGGCAGTAAATGAGACACACACTCAATAAAGAAATACAACACCAATTTATAAAAGTAACACATACTTTTACATGAATTGAGGCACCAAGATCCTCAGAATTGGGTAAGCACTTTTCAAGTTATGAATTTGTACAGTCTTCAAAAATGGACATAGTGCAATTTCTGGATCAGTAATGTTGTCCTATGGAGGAAAAACATGTATTGCATTCGGGCACGTCGCAGCAATTTAAGGGACTGTTCTTCAGGACTTAAGGTGAATATTGGGCAAGGGCTACACCAACAGGTCACCTTGGAAGGCTCTGGGGCATCCGGATGCAGAGGTGTGTCACGGCGTCGGGTGTCCCATTCACTTTAATGAAAGAATGATCCAGTTACAAAGAGGCTGCAATCAGGGACCGGGGGACCAGTCCGGGGGAACCCACAGGGGGGGCTTGACCATTGACTTACTTGGGCACATGTGGACGCCATTTCTCCTCAGGCTGTGGAGCTTCAGTGCAGTGGAGTCTTTTGATGTTGGATTCCAGTGTAGGAGTCTCTCGCGGTTGGAGAGGACCTGCAGAAGGAGCCTGCAGGCGGCGACTGGAAGGCCAGTCTGACCGAACCGCATGATGGGCTTAGACCTTATATGTCTGGGGAACCCGTTGGCACCATCACCTCCCTTGGACTCGGGTTCCTTGAGCCCAGGTTCATAGGTGCTTTGCGGCATCGAGTGGCGGCAGTTACAGACTCACTTTTGGTCTTTGTTTCTACTGCAAAGGGGCAAACAGGACAGCTGGGCCACTCTTGTTGTGGGTCTCACTGCCCCTGATGTCCCTTGACATGCAGGTTGGTCTTCCTCAGCTTTGGTGGCCAGTCTGGGCAAAACAAGCCTTGGCTGCTGCAAGGGGGCCAGTACCCTAGGGACTGGTACTGTGTGGTCTGGTCGGTCTTGGCGTCCCCACACTTGGAGGGAGGATGGATCTGACCTGTAGGAGCACTGCTACCTCTTCCTGTGCAGCTGCTGCATCAGTAGTTCCTGTAGGCGGCCAGTCGGTGTGCCGGGTCCTTCTCTTTGGTGCATGCGGCTGCAGGAGATTAGCTCCTGTACTCCAAGGAAGTTCCTTTGGCAATTTGCAGAGCACTGACAGCCCTCCTGGTTTCTTGATGTCTGCATAGCAGCAGGATGAAGCAGTTGCTCCAAAAAGGTCAGGTGTAGCAGACAGGCTGGCAGGGTTGGCGACAAGTCAGTTGCGCTCCTCGGGTCAGCAGTCTTCTTGTCCACTTCTTCTTTTGGTCCATAGAAATTTGATGTTCTGGTATCAGGGGGTACCCTAAATACTCAATTTAGGGGCATTAAGGGGAGTGATGGGTAGTAATAAATTTGCTATTACCCCCTGGAGTCACTACACCCCCCTAGATGACCACTTCATTTGGGGAGTGGGCATCACCTTGTCCCAGAATTCCTAATTCAACCACACACAAGATGGTGGCATCTCTAAAGTCATATTCACTTACAGCTGGTCACCCTAGAGGTGTGTCCTCCCTGGCAGTGCAACATGCCTCCTGCATAGCTACTTTTCCCCCCTTGTCCAGGCGCCAAATGGGCCCTGGTCAAGAGGGATCTGCATCCTCTCTTGTGGGGGAAGCCAGATTCATATACCAAAGGTAGGCTTTTGAAACCCCCTGCCTTGAAATGCTAATTCACAGGTCATCCTTTGGTAGGCAGTGTAAACACCCTCTGCCCAAACAGGCTTTGTTTCTGACCTCCTGAGAGCAAAGGCCTTCACCCCTGGGGGTCAGAAACTTGCCTGTGGCAGCAGGCTGGCTAAGACCAGTCTGTCAACACACTAGTAGTTGGTAGGCTTTCAGGCGGCACCTCTAAGGTGCCCTCTGGGTGCATGTATTAATAAATCCATCACTGGAATCAGTGTGGGTTTATTAATATGAGGTGTTTGATACCAAACACCATATATTTCAATGAAGCCATTATCTAGCTGGGGAACTTGTTTTGACCAGGGCTCAATACGTGCCTTAAGATGGCTTCCCGACTCACTTGTAACTAGTAATAGAACTAGACATCACAGGGGCATATCTGTTCATGCAGATATGAACTCACATGAAATATAATGCACCCTTCTTTAGGGCTCAAAGGCCTTTTGTAGGGGTGACTTACAAATATTAGATGCAGCGACTTTGGCATGACACACAGGAGTGTGTCATGTCATGTTTTTACTCATGGTTTGCACCATGTCATGCAGCCTGCAATGGCAGTCTGTGTGGAATTTGTATGTTGGGTCCCTTAGGGTGGCATAAGATATGCTACAGACCTTAGGGACCCTCTTGAGTACCCGTGCCCAAGGTAGCTGGAGTTCCATTTACTAGGGACTTACAAGGGGGCTAGAGTCCTTGGCATATTGTAGCACAATTAGAGAACACCATGTTTTTAGGGAAGGAGTACTGGCACTGAGGTCTAGTTAGCAGGCCTCAGTGCAATTTCAGAGTTGAAAATCAGCATCTAGTAGCTAAAAAGGGGGCAAAAGGTGGGGTGTAACTGCAACAAAATCCCAGTTCTCCACACAACTCCCCACGCCCCCCCCAGCCAACAGGCCACAAGACTCAGCCATACCCTGGGAGAGTCTTCTTAGTCTGTCAGGCGAGGAAGAGAGTAAGGGTACAGGCTGTATTGTTGTAAGGCTTACACTGCTCCACATTTTTCTGTCAAGGTCACTGTCTCTGGACAACTGACCCATCCCAACAGTAACAGGGCCCATTTTAAAATTCACTAGATCTGTTTGACCTTCTCTCCTTTCCTTGGGGATAGAGGTAGCTACCTCTGCTAACTCTGTCTTTGCCAGGGCAATCCCCAGCTTACCCAAAGAGGTTACCCACAGCTGGAGTAACCCCACCATGACCAACAGGTTCAGGGGGCCTAACTTGATATTTGACATGGGGTCAGACCCCAATGCCAAGGACAGTGCAGCCATAAAGGCTAGCACCTGGCAGAGGCTACTGACAACTGTCTTTACCAAGAACCACACCTTTAGCTCTTCGCTGACAGGTGGATGGGCTAACACACCGACTTCTTTGGGTTCAGGGCGTCCTACCGCTGTCTTTGAGTGGAGTATTACAACATCCTTTAGCAAACACCCTCCTTCCACTCTCTCTTCTGTTAGCTGAGGAGACACCATCTCATGCTTAACAGTAGCCTGACTAGTCAGGACTTCTTGTGGGGCAGGTAGGACTTCACCAGAGCCAACTATGGAGTCCCCTCCAGCAGGAGCAGGTCCTCCTTGGCTCACTGGAACTTTGGCTAAAGGTTGTCCTCCTTTCCTACACCTTTTCCTTCTTCTCTTCCTTTGGGGCCGACTTGTACTAACAGTAGGTTGAGCATCTCCAGAATCCTTGGCAGAGGACTGGCACTGGGTTAGTGCCTCTTTTGTGCTCAGACCAACCTCTGGGAGGTCATTTCCAATGAGACAATCAAGGGTAGGTCTGAAATGACTACCACCCTCTGCCAACTGATGGACCCAGCTATCTTTGAGGGCACTAAAGCCACAGTCCTAACAGCAACCTCGCCTGGGACAACCCTTAAGCTCCTACTATCACCTGGGATATACTGGTCAGAGGATACAAACCTGCCATGCACAATGTTATAGCTGGCATGGGTATCCCTCAGGGCAGTGACCGGGATTCCGTTTACCTCAAGTGGGAGAAAGGGTTTTCTCCTTTCTGGCACTTTCAACATACTTTCTAGCCCAACTTTCAAGTTAAAAGCTGAAAGGATGTCCTTGTCCGAGGAGCAATCCTGACAGGTTACACTGACAACCCAGTGCCTACCTTTCTCTTGGGACAAGCTAATTCCCCTCTGTATTACCCAACCAGCTGACAATCAAACGGGGCCAACAGTCCATTACTCTTTTAAGCTTAGGGTCCCCATTACTCTGTTTACCACTAGAGGTGGAGTGGGATGTACTATTCATCTTTTTAGGGGCCTGAGTTCCTAAGAGAACTTCTTTGGAGGACTTACCACCTCCTTCTCTTCCATTCTGTAGGCCTGACCCCCCTTTCTTGGAATATCCCCCCTGATGCTTTTTGGGAATTCCAGTCCTAGCCTTCCTAGCCAGCACTCTGGGACTAGAAAGTGATATGTCTACTCGATGTTGATGTAACTTTTCTGATGTACAGTTTGCTAATATGTGCTCCTACCTAATCAAATTGTAGAGCCCTTCATAGTACTACACCGTGTTACCTTTTAGCCAGCCGCCTAGTTTTTGATTGAGGAGTCCACAAAATCTACCCATGTCTGACTTGAGGGTTTCTGAGTTTCACTGAACCTAATCCTGTACTCCTCAGTGGTAAGCCCAAAGCCCTCAATCAGGGTATCCTTCATGAGGTCATAGGACTCATCCTCTGTCTTACTCTGTGTAAGGAGTCTATCCCTGGACTTACCTGATAACAGCTCCTAGAGTAGAGAGCCCCAGTGTTTCTGGTGTAACCTCCTCATTCTACAAACCCCCTCAAAGGCTGTGAACTACTTGATTATACTGTCACCTTCTACATAATTGGGGATAATACCTTTGGGGATTTTAGGGTCAAAGGTTTCCTCTCGCTCCCTATTTAAGTTGTTGCTGCCACTAGAGATGGGACCTAAGCCCAGTTTATTTTTCTATGGCCAATAGTTTGTCCTCTAAAGCTAGTCTCCTAGCTAGTTTTTGAAGATATGCATCCTCCTCATCTACTTCATCTGGGGTACTACCAGCAGTATTCCCAGTAGAGGTACTGTCAGTAGGTGAATTGGAGCTTTTCCTCCTCATCCTCACTGATATTTTCCCCTTCTGTATTGTCTGTATTTTCTTACCTAGCCAGGGTCCTATCATTATCAGCAAGCAGGTTCGACAAGTGAGCTTTTGTAGGGTTAGGCCCCATGGCAAGGTTCCATGCTTTGCAGAGTTCCTTAAGTTTGGACACTTTAAAGTTTTTCTAAGGTCCCAGGTTTAGCACCAGGGAACTCCCCTCTGTCTTAGACATGGTGTTTTGGAACAGTTGGGACCTTTTTAGTAAGCTAGAAAAATCCACCAGATTATATTTTTAAAAGGGCCTTACTGTCTATGATACATTTTAAAATTTCGATCAACAAGGATTGGGGACTTAACCAAGGCCCTAACAGGCCAGATTAGAAATTTGTAAAAAAATTAGAAATATTTTTGACAGTCTAAAGTCAATTGTGTATTCTTTGGTGGAATCACAGTACTGACAGAGAAGTGCAGTAAATGCGAAGTTTTGGACCCCACCAGAGGATCCAGGTAAGCTCCAAAGGAATTACAGAGGCACAAATGACACCCCGAATGCTCTCATTTGTGGTAGTGTGGGTAAGCAGTTAAGCATATCAGAAGGTAGTGCTAATCATTTTTTACACACACAGAGGCAGTAAATGAGAGACACACTCAATAAAGAAATCTGATACCATTTTATTAAAATAACACATAGTTTTATATGAACTATAGATGCAAGATCATCGGAATCAGGTAAGTACTTTTTGAGTTATGAATTTTTACAGTTTTCAAAAATGGACACTGTAGTTTTTGGATCGGTAATGTTATCGTATGGAGGAAAAACATGTTTTTGCATTTGAGCACTTAGCAGCGACATATGTGACTGTTCTTCAGGACTTAAGGTGAGTATGGGACATGGTCGCAGGCCACACCGACAGGTCACCTCAGGAGGGTCGGGGGCATCCAGGTGCAGAGGTGTGTCATGTGTCGGGTGTTCCATTCACTTTAATGGGAGAATGATCCGTTTACAAAGAGGTTGCAAGCAGGAACTTGGGGACCAATCCGGGGGAACCCACGAGGGTCTCGACCCTTGAGATTCCCAGGCACGTGCGGATGTCTTTGGTTCACATCTCCTCAGGCTGTGGGGCTCAATGCAGTTGTGTCTTTTGATGTCAGATTCCAGTGCAGGTGTCAAGAGGACATTGCTTTGTAATGTGCTAATTTCAACAAAAAGCTGAAAATCAGAAAAATGCCAAATACTTTTTTAGTAAACAGTATCCACTGTGGAAGAACCTATGCCCATGCAGGAAGCTGCTATTTCACATTTTACTGAAGCAATTGCAGGGTTAAATTTGCGAGATTTCCAAGATGGCCACCATAACTCACAGTGAAGCATTTATGCAGTCTAGTTGTTGGAACAGGTTTAAACCAATGGGCTCGCACGAACAAGGCGCGGCACACTTTTAAACTGATTCCCTTGAGGAGAGCAGTAGTGTCTCCTTAGTACACATTATTTCTATGAAGAATTCTGACTAAAGAAAAGTGTTTTCAGGGTTTCTTCCGTGCATGGGTAGAGACACATTTTTGTACCAGAGAGCAGTGAACTTTCACCGGAGATTAGTGTCTCTTTCATGAAGACACTATCTAAGTGTACTTTCTGTTGTCTGTGGGAACAAACAAACTGAAAGGTCAAAGATTTTATATATATATATATATATATATGTATATATATATATATTACCTACTGTCAGTCGCCAGTAGGTAGTTATAGTTAGGACCTTGTTTCTATTGAAAAAAAAAGTGGCGCCGTTTGACGAATCTTTGCAAAATTTTCAAAACTAATGGCCCACTAACTTTAGCTGTTGTGTTGAAAGTTTTGGAGTGATCCATCAAGCAGGGGCCAAGATAAAGGGGGGTCCCAAAACGCATTTTTCTATGCTAATTTCAATAGGAAATTTTAGACACGGCTACAGCCCGAACTGCAGAATGGAATTACACCAAATTTAGCAAAAAGGTAGTTCTTGGTTCAGAAAAGAAAACACTCTTTTTGTTAAATGGTGTAAATCTGTTCAGTAGTGCCTGAGAAATGTAAACATTTCTCAGACATAAAACTGTCTCGTGCCTGAGATCTGATTGGCTGCCAACACTTCAAACCAGGAAGTGTTGGCAGCCGTCTTGTGACTCGGTTGAACCAAGTCACAAGAAAAAAGGTAAACAAAATTGAAAAAACAAGAAAAGGGGTCAGGATAGAAATACCCTAACCCCCTAGGCCTGCTTAGGAGGTGCCACAGGGACCCCTAGGGCCAAAAAAAGCATCTTTTAAAAAATGTTTCAGCGGGATACGTGGTAGATCCGCGAATCTGGCAGAAATGTTTTAAAAAATGGGATGGAATGGGGTCCCTGGGGCCCAAAAGGATCAAGGGAAGGGGGGCCACACAGCCTCCCTTCCTAAAATTCCCCACAAAATTGGAAGCCGGCAACTCTGCGGAGGCCCCGCCCCTTTTCTCTACTACTCTGCAAATGCACCACCTGGTGCGCTCTTGGTTGGGGGATGAAGTCCCCTTTACTCTTGAGGGTCCTTAGGGGCCAACTAGCCCACCTGTTACCTCCAGTAAGCCCCACATAGTGGGATTGCTGAGAGGTGGTCAGAGGCCACGCCCTTTTTTCCACCACTCTGCAAACGCATCTCTAAGCGCACTGCTGGTGGGGCTATGAGGTCCCTTTACATCCTGAGGGCCTCAGGACTAAAGTGGACTTCATCCCCCATGCAGCGGTGGGCCACCTCTCAGCAATCCAGCTGTGTGGGGGTTACTAGAGTTAACAGTCGGGCTAGTTGGCCCCCAGGGACCCTCGCGAGGCAAGGGGACTTCATCCTCCAACCAAGAGCCTGCCAGGAAGTGCATTTGCAGAGTGGTGGAGAAAGGGGGCATGGCCTGCGACCACCTCTCAGCAATCCCACTGTGTTGGGCTTACTGGAGGTAACAGGTAAATGTTGGCCCCTAAGGACCCCCAGCAGCGAAGGGGACTTCAATGCTGGGGGTATATATATATATATAACCTACAGTAAACCGCCAGTAGGCAGTTATAGTTAGGGCCTAGTTTCTATAGGAAAAGCATAAAAGCATTTTTTGACTTGCCTTTAACTTTGGCATCATTTGACCAATCTTCATGAAATCTTCCCCAAAAAGTGTCAAGGTAGGTTCTGTGTGTCATGGAAAGTTTGGGGGTGATCCGTGTAGAGGGGACCAAGAAATAGGGGAGCAAAATAAGGGTGTATTTGTAATGTTAATTCCCATAGGAACTCGTTGTGGAACCTACAGCCTGAAAGCTGGACCATATTACACCGAATTTAGCAGAGGGTAGATGTTGTTACGCAGATTGTGTATTTTGTTATTTGTTGCAAATCCGTTCAGTAGTTTTTGTGAAATTAAAACTGAACAATATAGTGATATCTTTGACCATGGATATTCCACAGCGATTTCACAATGGTTGCAGTTAATTCGCGGCGCCATCGCGGTAAATCGTGAGTGAACGTGCCAACAGGAATTTTGTGATTGGTTGGGCTCAACCTGAACAGAAGTTGCGGTGGTTTTGTGGTGATTGCGATGAAATTGTGACATTGTCGAGGTAAACCGCGAAAGTGCGCCAGCTGGAATGCTGTGATTGGCTGGATGCAACCTGAAAAGAAAGTTGCAGCTGCCATTTTATCGATCGGGAATGGTTCCCAGGGCTGAAAATTTCTGTGAAAGCTGAGATAAGGGGTCAGGGTGGAGAAACTGTGACCCCTTGTTGGAGAAATGAGGGTGTTAGTGACACAAGTTATGTGTCCAAAATAGATTTTTTTGATCACATGCGATATTCGCGATGACACTGTGACTGCCAGTGCGGCCCCCATGTACCGTTGTGCTGACATCACAACTATCGCGAATATTGGTGACAAATATATAAAAAATATATATATTTGTACACACTTTCCGGTCACTGTCACAGACTCATGTACGCACTCACAAACTCACTCAGACACTTATACACCCATTCACATACCCACTCACACACTTATACATCCAGTCAAATACCCACTCAGATACTCATGCACCCACTCATATACCCATTCAGGTACTCATGCACCCACTTACAGACTCATTCAGTAAGTGATGCACCCATCTACACACCCACTCAGAGACTCACACACCTAGTTAGAGACCCACTCATAGCCTCATGCACATAGTCTCATACCCACTTACAACCCCTCACAGACACACCTGGGCAGTCATGTAATCACTCAGAGATCCACTCAGCTACTCATGCACCTAGTTACAGACTCACTCGGAAAGTCATGCACGCATATACAGTCCTTCTCAGAGACTCACGCACCCACTTACAGACCCACTCACATATGCTCATATGTACTAACAGACGCACTGAGACACGCACACACCCACTGATAGACCCACTGATACACTCATATGCCCACTCTTAGATCCACTCAGATACTTATATATCCAACCACACACCCATACAGTCACTCACACACTCTGTCACAGATCCTGAAGAGAGTTATGCACTCAGTCACTCACTCATACACTCAGAGAATCACACACCCACTCACTCACCCACTCAAAGACTTACACATCCACTCACAGACCCACCCAGACACTTGCCCTCCCAGTCACAGATGCACTCACACACTCATGCCTGTACCCGTTCACTCACTTACACTCATACACCCACTCACAGACCCACTCAGACACTCATATACCCATACAGTTACTCACACACTCACTCACAGACCCACTCAGAGACTTTGCATCCAGTCACTCATATACTCAGAGACTCACGCACCCACTCACAGTTGCACTCAGAGACCCACACACCCATTCACAGAACCACTTAGACACTCCCACTCCCACTCATAGAGCCACTGAGAGACTTATGCACTCAGTCACAGATCCACTTAGACACTCACGCACCCACTCTCTCACCCACTGAGACATGCACTTAGACATTTATGTATTCTCTCACAGATAAAGTCAGACAGTCATATACTTACTTTCAAATGCACAAAGGCAATCATGCCACTCCTCACAGATCAACTGAGAGACTCATGCAACCAAATCACAGATCCATTGAGACACTGATGCATCCAGTCATAGATGCACTGAGACATTCACGCAGTTCATTACAGAACCATTGATAGAATGATGCACCATCTCACAGATCCACTGAAATACTTAAACAGTGAATGAGAAACATAATGATACAGTGATGCATGCACTCACAGATTCCACTGAAAGAGTTATACACTATTTTATAGAGACATTAAGGGAGTTATACATGCCATTATATAGTCTTTTAGATAGTAATGTGTTTAATGTTTTGGTTATAATTTATTTTGTAGTTATAAGTTTTGTATGTAGTGGGGGCTACTGAATGTGTGCTTTTGTTTTGTTATTACGTGACGTATTCGCAGTGATATTGGTTACCGATTTCTTGGCGGAACCCGGCATCATCACGAAAACACAAAATGGGTTTAAAAGATTGGTTTTATACAAACGCCCTACAAAAATATGACTTTAAAAATGTGTGCATATATGTGTTTTACACCTCTTAAAAAAGGTGTGATCGTCGCGGTTACCAAAGGCATCGCGACTCTCAGCGCCATCGCGAAGATGTGAAGTAAGGTTCAAACACAGTTTTTAAAACAATTTACTGGAAAAATATGTGTACAAACGTTTTTTGAACAGTGATGTAGTTAGTAATGTGGGTATTGTAATAGAATGAATTTTTAAAGATAAACTTTTTTTAAGTGGTGGTGGTCATTGAATGTCTGCTTTTATTTTGCGATTTCGCAACGTGGTGGTGATCATCAGGCTGTCGTCGTGAATTTAATTTTTTTTGAAAAAACAAGAAAATTAACAAAATTTTGTGCTATTGGGTGGCTCTGACAAGAGCCTTTGTGTTGAGAGTGTGTGTAAGACAGCTACAGAAAGACTGTATGCAGAGTTTCAGGTTGCTTAGAAACACCCTGTTGCCTTCGTCTGTAAAGTGAACTCCATCACTTCTATAGATTCCATGCATGTTAAAACGCAGGTTGTTGTTGTAGATAGAGCCCATATTATGGTGTCTGAGGAAAGCAAAAACTGTTTTATTAGCATGTTTTCTGGCTTTGTCAATTTGTGGACAGAATTGATTTGACCACTTGTATTTTTGTCTTTGGCATATATTAGAGTACACCAAGACAGTGTGAGGGAAAAGTGACATCAGTTCTGCAAATGTATCCTTCATTAGGATTTCTATCCCTACCACAGTCAATGTGCCGAGATCATTGCCTCCACAGTGCACAAACATGAGGCGAGGAGTTCAGCGATCCACATTGGTTTTAACCAAAGCTAGCAACTGATGAAACTTTAACCCTCTCTGGCTAAACCATCTAATCTCCACTTTTTACAAACCCAAGTCCCTGTCAATACCTCTCTTTTTTGCAGCATCTTGAGCCCACTAGACGTAGCTGTGTCCCACAATCCACACTCTAAGCATTTTGAATGAAGGATCAATAGCAGTCAGGAGAAGGCTGGAGCTGAATGAGGTAGTTTTCCAAATGAAAAGCAGTTTAAATGGAGGGTTTTAGAAATGGGGGTCTCTAGTTGGCAGAGGTTTGCACCTTTGTCCAAGTAGGGACCCTTCTTCTTAGTCAGGGTAAGGGGTAAACACTTCGAAAATAACCCCTGCTCACCCCCTTGGTAGCTTGGCACGAGCAGACAGGCTTATCTCAGAGGCAGTGTGTAAAACATTTGTGCATGCATACAGTAACACAGTGAAAACACTACAAATGGAGAGCACACCAGTTTAGGAAAATAAGTAAACTTTATCTAAACCAACAAGACCAAAAATGACAAAAATCCAACATACAATACTCTTAAAAATAGTTACTGTGCAAAATAAAGTTTAAATTGCAGGAAAAACGTTGAAACACGGTTCCTCCGACTCGGTAGCTCCTTCTGGGGCTAACGTGATACTGAATACGGCAGAGTCTAACAATTGCAGCCAACTGCATCAATACGGGTTAGCTAAAGCATCAACAGACTCGGAGACAGTACCTTTTGTTGTTGCGGCTGACACGAGGGCACGAGCCAGTCCGGGGCAACCATCGTGGTTGCGATGTGAGATGGAAGCGTTGCAGCCTGCCGTGTCCTCATGACTCGGTGCAGGCAGCGGCTTGTTGACGGAGTCAGTGAGACTAAGGCTTGTGTTGCAGAGTGAGATGGTGCTAGATGTAGTGCTGGCAGGTCACGATGCGGCGATAGAGCCGGATGATGTTCGAGTTGGGCAGCGACGGAGTCGATGATGTCAGTGCAGCATGTAGCAAAGCGGTGCAGAGTGTGATGCCCACAGGACGTGGTGCAAGCAGCGGCTCGTTGACGGAGTCGGTGAGACCAGTGTTGCGTTGCGAAATGAGGCGGTGCCCTCTACAGTGCCTTCAGGACACAGAATCCTGTGACAGACTCGGTGACAGAGTCGGTTACCCTTTTCTTCTGTGGCAACTGAAACCAGCGGTTCCAGAGATGGTGCCCAGAAGCTTGGTGAGGTCTTTGCTGTTCCTGAGACCTCGTGAACAGGGGGCAAGCTCCACTTCAAGCCCTTGGGGACACTTTGCAAGCAGGATACACACAAAGGGGCAGTACTCCTCTTCCAGTTTCTCCAGCTCTTCACCTTGGCAGAGGTTCCTCTTGCAGTCTAAAAGTGATCTAAAAGTCTGGGCCCCTCTTTTTATACAGCAAAATCCTTTGTTCTCTGGAGGCAGATAAGCCCTGTGCTCAGTCAAAACCAGTTCTGTCCTCTCTGGTGCAGCTTCCTGGCAGGAGGTGGAGTCAGCATTGTGTCAGACAGACCAGGGCCATTTAGGTGACAGGAAATCTCCTCCCCCTACTCTAAATGCAGCCCAGGTCTATTCAGCCCAGCCCTGATTCATCCAGACTCTCTGGAGCCACTGTTCTTCCCTAGCCCCTATCACACTAAAGCCAGACAGTCAATACACATCCTGGCAGAAGCACACTGGATGGCTAAGCAAGAAAATACATACTTTCTAAAAGTGGTATTTTCAAACACAGACTGTAAAAATCACTTTCACTAAAAGATGCATTTTAACATTCTGAGTTCAGGCATACTAAACTTTATTTTCCTACCTTGTTCCCAGGGTTAGTTATATTTATAAGATGTTACAAGCAAACTCCCCTTTCTATCCTATGGGAACATGTAGCCTTGCCATAGTGAAAACTAAATTGGCAGTATTTCGCTATCAGGACATGCCACACACACCAGGGCATGTTCTACCTTTTACATACACTGCACCCTGCCCACAGGGGTACCTTGGGCCTATCTTAGGGGTAACTACCATGTAAGAAAAGGGAAGGGTAGGGCCTGGCAAGTGGGTGCACTTGCCAAGTCAACATGGCAGTACTAGACTGCACACACGCTCTTCAATGGCAGGCCTGAGTTACATTTACAGGCTGCTTATGTGGATGGCACAATCAGTGCTGCAGCCCACCAGCAGCATTTGATTTACAGGCCCTGGGCACACACAGTGCACTGTACTAGGGACTGACTAGTAAATCAAATATGCCAAACATGGAATCACTAATCCATAATAATAATTTACAAAGGGAGCACTTGCACTTTGGCACTGAACAGCAGTGGCAAAGTGCCCAAAGCATCTAGAGCAGCAAAAACAAAGTCCATCACATAGCACAAACACAGGAGGTAAAGGCAAAAATACAGGGGAAACCCACGCCAATGGTGCTAGGTCTAACAGAGTTTTTTTTTTAATATAACAAAAGATATATTTCATTGGATGCCGACAGCATATAAGTGAAAAAAATTAGGTAGTGTGTTGGATGCAATAGCTAGAAGTCCTATTATTGGCTGCTGTTCAAAAAAATTAATGTAATACAGACATGGATATGCTTTTGAATCTGTGGAGTAAACCACACCTGATGTATCACTTTTGAAGTGGCAAATTCCTTCTAGAATGTGCTGGGGACTTGTGATCTACTGGTTCCACTGGGTTGCTAGGTACACTGAGCTAAGAGTATATAGGGGGGAAGGGTGTTAAAGAGACAGACCATTTTTTTTTTAAGTTGAGGAGTTATGATACAATTCAAGTAATGGCAAACTTTAATTTCCAACTCAGGACTATGTAATAAACTGTTGTGCAGTATGTAAATTTAAAAAACTGAAGCTAAATATACGTTTGGACTCAGTTTTTTTGGGGGGATTACTCTGTGATGATCTCGAAAACATCCCGAACACACAGAGACAGGAACCTTGTTTTGAAAGAGAGGGAAAGGGTTAACAGATGCTAACTATTCACAAGTGGAGATACAGTAGTCTAAAATGAAAGACATGATTTAATTTGCTGCCTTTCTCATGATCATAGAGTGGAAAGTTGAAGAGGTTGCCATTTTATAGTTGCTTTCTATGAGAGTGGAGTACTGTTCTTGTGCTTAGTTTTTACAAAATGTAACAGTGTCAAAACTATCCAGTAAGAGCTAAAACAACAATCTAATCTACAAACTCAATTCACTGGTATGTATATAACGTTTTAATTATTTAAAAATGTTATATTGGTGTGGGCCAGTCAAGGAACAGACACTAAAGGGTAGGTGCTTCTGGGGTTGATTTATTCTAAAGAAAACAAAGACAAAGGAGAATTCCAAACAAACGAGGGAGTGCCACTTCCGTCAGTGGGTCTTCGAGGGGAGATGCTCCGGCTTTGGGTCCTCACACCGATTGAGTCCGTCGGGAAGGTGCCAGGGGAGGGAATGCAACAAAAGAAAAGAGAAACTACTGTCAGTTTTGTAGTCCGTCCGGACTCAAAGGAGAATTGGGAAGGGAGGTGAGGGGGGAAAGAGAGCACCACCATCCGTCACCCGTGTACGATAGCGCAACGAGGCACAACAGCAGGATTGGATTCTAAGCGCTAGCGGGGCGTTTGCGTGCCTCCCTCTGCCCTTCTAGCTGGCTTCCCGCCCTGGGGTTCCTTAGTATACACCGCTTTGATGCCACGTTCCTCCTGGAACGTGGCTGGCTTCCTCGTAGTGCCGAATCGGGTCCGGCGCCCCCTTGACTGAGTAGAGATCCACCTCCTTCACTGCACGCTCGTCTGGTCCTCCCGGCTGAGACCCGGCGTCCGGCATCGGGATGGCAAAACTGGTCAGCTGCTCCGCGTTCTTGCTTGTCCAGTCGGCTTGCGCGCCGAGTTCCTCCTCTGGCCTCGTTATGACTCCGGAGGTGTGTCTGTCCCCTCCAATAGGATTCCCAGGTCCGGGTTGGTGGGTGGGGTCAGAGTCTCGAACGTCCAGGCCCTTAAAGGCCCACAGCACCTTTGAAGCTGTAGAGGACTGAAAAGAAAGGAGGGGCGAGAGGTAACGTGGGAACATGTCGGGGTCTTCCTCTCCCGGCAGGTCAACAGCCTGGACATCGTGACAATTGGAAATAAAGATGTATATGGGAGTTTGATAAAAAGGGTATCACATTGATGTGAAAAAAATATATCAGATGAACTCTATATAGCAGAGGGTATGTGTTTAAGATGTTAGTACTGTTGAAAGTTACCATGAGCAATGCTGTTAAAAATGACAATGTTTTAAATGTCTAAGCATCATGTGCAGAACAGACAGATCTATGTTATTTGCATTCTGGGAACTGTAGTACGTTTAGTCACATTATAAAACAGGAGTAGTGTAGTCATGAATAAAACATAAGAAAATGTGCTGTGTCTGCATACGAATTATAAAGTAGCAATACTTGTTAGATATGTATTAGGAAGTGTTTCACAATGTGGTTTTTAACTTAGATGACTGGTTTGCATATGTTTAGATGGTGAGATATGGTTTTTCTGTTTGCAGATAGTTATATGTACAATGAGACTCTTGAGTTTACTTAAAGATGTAGAGAACTATATATTTTTGGAAAGATGACCTGAAGGTGTGTATCTATTATAAATCACATACATGTTTATATGGTGATCTGCGTTCTTTAAGGTGTTGAAAATGTCATGTATATGGTGAGAGTGGTGCATTTCCTTAATCATGCTCTGTTTAAAATTGAGGCGGTAATAGTACAGAATATCTCTTGAGAGTTCCTGTGTTAGCTTTACTTGGTGTGTAACTTTTCTTTGAGAAATGCTTAATATATGTTTTAAAGACACAATAAATAATTGAGAAATAATGTAGATATGCCATTAAGAAAAGGTTTTGTGCT
The DNA here is from genome assembly GCA_963921515.1 of Calotriton arnoldi. Classification (NCBI taxonomy): domain Eukaryota; kingdom Metazoa; phylum Chordata; class Amphibia; order Caudata; family Salamandridae; genus Calotriton; species Calotriton arnoldi. The sequence continues at coordinate 857,032 of CAWUFW010006133.1, read as the reverse complement.
TTGAAAAAGGGATAGTTGTTTTTAGTCGTAGAAACTTACTGTTGCATGTGCACACTGGGTAACAGAGCAATGAATGCTCCTAGAGAGCCATGTATCCAGTTATATATCAAGTGTGATATCTAGACTTCACTAACACATAGCTCAGAAGAAAAAGATAGAAACAATGAAACAGGCAGTTTCATACTGACAGGAGGACTTAAACAATGAGTCATAGATCTAGTCACAACTGTTATGTATCTAACAACAATAAAGGTACTTTCACAGTAATCCAGACACTCATCCAATCAGTCAGTCACTACTAAGGCATTCATTGAATCACTGATGCACTGTCTATGCACTTATTCGATTACCCAGGCACTAAATATGCACTCTTGCAATCATGCATGCACTAATCATGTAGTCATTGAAGTATGCATGCACTACCCATGCATTCATCCAATCACCCAGGCACTAACCATACACATATACAATCACCAAGGCTGTACCTATGCAGTCATTCAAACACCCAGGCACAACCCATGCACTCATCCAAACATCTGCTTACAACCTATGCACTCATCGATATACTGAGGAACAACCCATGCAGTCATCCAATTACGCAGGCAATACCATTTCAGTGAACCTATCACCCATCCAGTACCTATACACTCATTCAATTACTGAGGCAATACTGTTGCACTAATACAATCACCCCGGTAGTACACTTGCTTTCATGCACTCACTCAAACTTTAACAGTGGACTCATGTAATCATTTAGACACTAGTCATGCACTCAAAAAATCAGCCAGGCATTACTGATGCACTCATTCAATTATCCAGACACTACCCATGTACTAATCTAAACACCCAGGCGCTACATTTTCACTCAACCAAAAACACATCATCAGCATTCATGTACTCATCCAATCTCTGCAACACTCTCCATGTACTCATCCAATCTGCTAGGTGCTATCTAAGCACTTAAACAATCACGTATGCACTATCCATGCAATCTATGAATCACCTATATACTATGGAAGCACTTCTGCAGTCATCCAGGCACTAGAGTTCCACTCATGTAATCATCCAACCACAAATTTATGCATGTATTGAATTATTGAGGTATTAGTCATGCACTTAGCTAATCATTTAGGCACTATCATGCACTCATCCAAACACCAAGATAGCAGAGATATACTCATGCAAACACACAGGCAGTAACTATTCAGATATGGAACTACCTATGGAGTTCTCATATACTAAGGGAATCATCCAGGCACTACCTGTATCCTCAGGGAATCGCCTAAGCACTACCTATGCACTCATTCAATCATCCAGGGAGTGTTGATGTATTCAACCACAACACATGTATTTACAAGTTTTTGTGAGGAATATGTAGTCTTTTAGAACCATCTGGTGAATGATATATACAACCTGTCACGCACTCTTTGCATGTACTCAGAAGAATTAGTAAGCTCTATGCTCTGACAGAGATTAATGTGCAGATTTTTATATGCACCGTTTCCCATAATTTAAATGGGATACATTTAAGTAGAAAAGTACTGAGATACTAAATACACCAGTGACACAGTGGTAGAGAGGCACAAAATTTCTGTTATGTTGTGTTTTCGGATTTACGGTGTTGAGACACTGTACATATTTCTACACTTTGGCTGATGTTCATTTCAAAATTTACTACAGAAGGTATAATCTGGTCTTTCACCATGTATAAGTGAGAACTGAGATATGGTGCAGCTGTGTTGTAGGAGAGGGTGCTATAGTGTTAAAAGGTAACTAATAAATAAAGTTTTGTGTTTTGCTTTGGGTTTGGTATATTGAAGTAAGTGCATGTAGTTATATATCTAGTTCATCTGTAGAATTAAAACTGCAACATAACATAAAACTGTTTTTGTATTATGTGTAAGTCACTGGTAAAGTAGTTGGTTCGTTGGCTAGAGTAAAAATTTAAATATACTTATTTTTTTTACAGAACAATATATACATAACTACAGGCATTTAGAATGCCTACAAACATTTGGAGGAAAAAGCAACAGAAGCAACTACAGTATCTCTGCAGAACTGACACTAAAAAGGGGAAAAATGCAGAAAAAGTGGTGAAAGAACAAAGAGCTACTGGTAAGGAAACAAAGTCATTTCTTAAAAATATATCTGGACACCACAAGGATTTGAAAATAATGTAAATAAAAACCAAACTATGAGAAACAATAAGAGTGGACAAAATCTATATTAAAAGAAAAGGAAAGAATGTGACAAAGATGGACACACCTTAACCAGGAGACAGAAGCATTTTAAGGAAATCAGAGCCAAGATGTTTCATAGTAGAGTGGTTTTAAATGTATTGAGAAATATGAAGAAGAATAAAAGAAGGAGAGAAGCACTGAAATAGAAAGAACAAGTTGAGGGAGCAGTTGATAAGGCCTTTGCTTAGAAGAGGAAGCCTTTCGCTTTGATCATAAATAGAATGAAGTCTCTTGATAAAATAGTGTTGTACATGAGGAGACAAAATCAGAAGAAAAGATTAGCCAATAGAGGTAAGTTTTGTACAGTTTTTAGTAGAGAATGGATACATACTTCTACAACAGAGCCTTTCTTTAATGAAAAACGCTACCTGCAGGATAACACATTATTTCATGCTATTGATGAAAGAGGACAATGTTATGAAATGAAAAATGGCACTCCTTTAGCGAAAGAGTTGATGGTGTCTAGAAATGTAGAGCAAGTTATTGCAGAAGAGGTACAGGGAATGTGTAGTCAGGCCCTCTATACAAATGGTATTGTAGTAGTGTTTGTAGTATTTGACACCAATCCATTGATATGCCAAGAAAATGTCTACATATCTTTCCAAGGCGAAGTTTAAAACACAAAATAAGTACTTTACAAGGATTGGATCCTTGAAGGTTAGAAAGCATACAACTTTGGAGGGACACTCAGTACCTTGTTTATCAAAGATAGTGTGGCAAATCACCTTTCATAATTTCAGGGTGTAAGCTGTACACCACCAGCAATGCTAAGTTTAGTTAGGAGGTTGTACTATGTGAAAATTCCTGCTTTATGCTTAGGAGAAATGAATAGAGCACTTTTGTATGGTATTGTGGCAGAGGTAGAAAAGGTTTGTGATGGTGTGCAGTTTCTTTTGCCCAGAACAGGACTCTATGGAAAATAAAGAGTTGATAACAGGAGGAGTTGCAGAAAAAGACACAGGTATTATAGTTGATAGCTTTGAAGAAGAGATTACAACATTTAACACAGTGTGCTCTGAAAAACCAGAGTATGTTTGCATATGTTGTCGATACACTACATGATTGAAACACGAACTGTTGACTTGTATTTAAAAAGTGCTTAAGAAAATAATGATAACTGGCAAAAATATGCTGTGTGCTTATTTGTAGAGTAAAGCTTTGTCTTGTCCACACAATAACTTATATGTAAGTACTATTACAATAAATTAGATAATAAAATGCCAGCTAGAGATGTGCATAACAAGCCAATACTGGCTTCTATTTCGGAACCACTTCAAGGTTTTAAATGTTTATGAGTCAATTCTTATCCAAAGTATACATCCATTTCAGGTTATAGTCTGTATGAGCCAAAGACAGGCTAGTTAACACCAACAGAGCTGCAGAAATGTCTAAAAGATACAGTACTGTACTGGATTAGTAGTGTTTTCTCAAAATGTTCAGCAGGATGCTCAAGAATTTTTAATGGTATTGCTAGGACTATTAGAGGAAGAGGATATGAATATCAATGAATTATTTGGTTTAAGTTATAAATGGAACAATAATTGTGAACATTGTGAATTCATCTTTAGCACTGAAATTATTTTGGAAGGATTCCTCTATTTTACGTTTCCAGATTGTAAAGCTGTGGCCTTTGAAAAGTGAACCAAAAACGCCCATCAAGATATGACCTGTCCAAACTGCAGTTTAGAACTTAGGTGTATGTTGCTCGTACAAACGTATGGGAAATATGTCATAGTCATGCTACAATGATGCAAAGTGGATGGTAGTACCTTAGAAACTGAAATTACAAACTTTGTAGCTGGAAAAAGTTCCATTTCAAAAAGAAGTTTCACAACTATAGCAAACATATTTCATGAAGGAGTTAATACAACCTCTCACACTCCACAATATCTTAAAGATGTCAAACAGGATGGACAGAGTGTAATGACATAGAGATGCCATTCAAATGAAGACTATGTAAAAAGCTAACAAGCTTATATCTGCTATTTCTAGAACTGAACTTCTAAGGACAATTTAGGATAACAAAATGTGGTATTGTGTTGAAATGTATATGAATTATGAGTTTCTGAGACATTATTCGGCCTTTTAGGGGTATTGTCTATAGCATATTGTTAGAAACGAAAGACTGTTTTTAACTGAAGGAAATGAATCTTTAAAACATTACAGGACTACATTCTGCAACTACAGATAAAAACTAAATGGAGGCACTATAATTCCAGCAGTCTTAAGTTGCATCTAAGGTTCAGTTATGAAGGAAGGTTCAGGGGTTCTCCTCCTGGACGTAATTGCCTTATTTCCAGTATTGGAGGAAGTAATTCTCAAGGTATTGAACCTTTTATACCTCAGTAAATGATCAGTAAGGATTGTGTGAGTACCTCCTCCTCCATTTCAGGAGGAGGACGTACTCACACAATCCTTAAGTTGCATCTAAGAGTCTCTTTTTCACTTCACCATTGTATCTTGTTTTGGTTTCCTAATGTTCAAAAGGAAATCCTAATACATTTTTCTTTGTTTAAATTTTTTCACAGTGCTTGAACTCCTGCAATAAAAGAAAAATAACAATTAACAACTATGGTTTTTCACATTCTGGAAAATTAGATCCAAAGACTGCTTCCCAGCTGTTACAATGGTGTTATAGTTCATGCAGAAAGTAGCAAAACACTTTAGTTCTGGTGACATATCACTGCATTTTCTCTGCCTTCAGCTGGAACTTTGTTTTCAGTAGCAGGGCTGGAGGTCTGGAGACTGATGATCCCTCTCCTTTTTTATCTCTGTGTAATTTTATGTTGCTTCTTCTGGTATGTTTTCAAGTAGTACAAAATGCTTGTTGTATCACATGAATATTTTTTGCTGTTCCCCGAGATAATGTCTTCTTACATATGCTGCACCTTACCAATTTAGATGTGGTCTTTGATTTACCAGATGGAATAGTAAAAAAATCTCAAGCTACGTTTTGTTTTTTCATTTGTGGTTGTTCATGATAAGACTGATCATGAGTCCTGCTGCTGTTTAAGAACTTCAACCAGTTATAGGTCTTCGTTTGGTTCTTCTGATGCCAATTTATTTTTGTAGAATTAGTGAAAAAAAGTTAAAAACCAGCACAATTTTCAAAATCAGTTTGGGTGACAATGAGTAGTTTGATGGGTATATAAAATGTCTTTGTTTGGTAGTTATGTTGTGTTCGTGAATTCTGATGTTGAAAGTTATTTTTTGAAATTGTTGTTTTTGTCAAATGTGTTATTAAAATAAAGTTAAACCATTATGTTACTAAACAGCTAGACTCAAACTTTCTGTAAAATATGTCTATACATCCGTTTTACACTTTGTCATCTCTATTCGTGACTTGTGACATCATTGCGACCTCTGGTGTTGCTGTGAAGAAGGAAAATGCATTTTTGATGTAGTTATTTTGAGAAATGAATACAAAGGGGAAAGTTAAAATAGTATCTTTCTAAATATCTTCATTGAAACTTTATGTAAAATATTTCTATATATGTGTTTTACACTTTGTCAAAACACACGGTATTTGCAGAGTGTCGTTGGCAATTGCACTCATAGAATCACACAGGCACCACCTATGCACTCATACAATCACCCAGGCACTACTCATGCACTTACATAATTACTCAGACATTACCTATGCAGACATCCAATAACCCAGGTACTACTCAGTCTCATTCAATCACCCTCACACTACCCATACACTCATGCAACCACCCAGGCAGTACCCACTCACTCATGCAATCAACCAGGCACTAGTCATGCACTCACACAATCACTCAGGCACTACCCATGCACTTAGCCAAACACCCAGCTATTACCCATGGAGTCCCCCAGTTATCCAGCCATTACCCATGCAGTTATGCAATTATCCTGGCACTACCCATACACTCATCCAAACCCTCAGGCACTACCCCGGCACTCATACAATCACCCAGGCACTACCTATGCAGTCATGCAATTACCCATGCACTACCCATGCATTTGTACAATCACCCAGGCGCTACCTACACACTCATCCAAACACCCAGGCACTACCCATGCACTCATCCAATCTTCCAGGCACTACCAATAGACTCATCCAATCACCCATACACTATCCAGGCACTCATCCAATCACCCAGGCACTACCCATCCAGTCATACAATTACCCAGGGTCTACCCATGCACGTATACATTCACCCAGGCACTACTCAGACACTCATCCAATCCCCCTGGCAGTACCCACACACTCACCCAATCACCCAGGCAATACCCATGCACTCATCCAATCATCCAGGTACTACCCATGCACTCATCCAATCACCCAGACACTACCCATCCACTCATCTAATAACCCAGGCAGTTCCTATGCACTCATCCAAACATGTTTGTTGTACCACATGAATATTTGTTTGCTGTGCCTCGAGATAATGTCTTCTCACACAAGCTGCACCTCACCAATTTAGCTGTGGTCTTCGATTCACCAGCTGGAATAGTGAAATAATCCCAAACTATGTTTTGTTTCTTCATGGGTGGTTCTTCATCTGAAGACTCTTCTTGTGCAGCTGGGACCTCCTGCTGCTTTAACCAGTTGTAGGACTACCTGTGGTTGTTCAGATGCCATTTTATTTTTGCAAAAAAATAGCTAAAAACAATGCAATGTAGGTAATCAGTTTAGGACAGCTCCAATAATAAACTAACCAGTACATGGAAAGTTCAAGAAGAGAGAAATGGGTGTGTACTTCGTTTCATAAAGGAAAGTGTGTAAACCAATTACATTTCTTTATTTGGAAGTCACGCGCTATTCGTGCATACCGTCATCGTTGCGACTTCCGGCATCGCCATGAAAATGGAAAGTTATTTTTGGGAACTACTCTTTTTGACAAATGCGTACAGAAAATAAACTTAAACCAATATGTTACTAAACAGGTACACTAAAACTTATGTAAATATATCTATATATGCTTTTTACACTTCAGCGAAAACACATGGTACTCGCGACCAACGATGTCCTCGAGACTTCCGATGTCGCAGCAAAGAAGTAGAATACATTTCAGATGTGCTTTTCTCGACAACTGAATATAAAAGGGAAAGTTACATCAATATCTTCCTAAACAGCTAGAGTCAAACTTTAAATGAAACATGTCTGTATACCTGTTTAACACTTTGTCAAAAACAACGCGCTAATTGCGACCATCTACGTCATCGCGACTACCGCTGGAGTCGCGATGAAAGAAAATCAATTTCAGATGTCCTTTTTTCGACAAATGTATAGAAAGGGGAAAGTTAAATCAATATCTTACTAAACAGCTAGAGTCAACCTTTAAATAAAACCTTTATCTAATCATAGAATCAATACATAATTATAGAAAAATATTAGAAGGATGTGATAGTTATGAAATTGAATTAAAAAAGTTAGAAATTCACTGAAAAAAACAAAGGTTACAGGGACATTTTAGTTAGGAAATAGAAGTAAAAAAACCTTAGAAATTCACTGAAAAAACCAAAGGTTACCGGGACGTTATAGTTAGGCTGACATTTCACTCGTACAAAACCAAAGAAATTCAGCAGTTATAGTTAGCTGAGCTAACTATAACTCGCCTCCATAATGCACTCCTTATGACCTCACACATTACATCACTCATGACATGGTCAGTGACATCACTCATGACATCTCAAATGATATATATATATATATCTATCTATATATATATATATATATATATATATATATATATATATATATATTATCTACTGGCGGTCGCCAGTAGATAGTTATAGTTACAACCTATTATCCATAGGAAATCCGCGACATTCTATTTGAAATAACTCTCTTGCCGGTTGACGTATCTTCGCAAAATTTTCAAACTTTGTGGCCCGCTCCGGTCCGCTCCTACCCTGAAAGTCTCGGGGGATTCGTCAAGCGGGGGCCGAGAAAAAAGGGGGTCCCAAAACGCGTTTTCCCCATGCAATTTTCCATAGGAAACTTTAGACACGGCTACAGCCCGAACTTCTGAACGGAATTACACCAAATTTGGCAAAGAGGTAGTTCTTGGTTCAGAAAGAACCCTTTTGTTAAATGGTGTAAATCCGTTCAGTAGTTGCTGAGAAAATCAAAAGTAAAAAGATAGTGATATCTATGGCCGAGTAGGGTCCGCGTACCCTCCCGATCACGAGCTGCATGTTAATTGGCTGTCAGCTGGCTGTCAACATTCCGATTCAGGAAATGTTGGCAGCCATTTTGTCCCTCGGTAGAACCGAGGGACAGAAACAAGTGCGCAAAGCGCACAAAGGGGGCAGGGTAGAAACACCCTGACCCCTAGGTTTGCTCAGGGGTCCCACGAGGACCCCCTGGGCAAAAAAAAAAAAAAAAATTTTTTAAAATCGGCAGGATGCGCTCAGGGTGCGCGAATCCTGCGGAAAAAAAAAAATCGAGGTATATGGTGGGCTAGTTGCACCCCAGGGACCCTCAGGATTCAAGGGGAGTTAATCCCCCGACTTAAAATGCGCCACGGGGCGCGTTTGCACAGTGGTGAAGGGAGGGGGCGGGGCTTCAGGTAACATGTGTGCAAACAGGCCCCGTGGCGCGTTTTAAGATGGGGAATTAAATCCTCTTCAATCCTGAGGGTCCCTGAGAGCCAACTAGCCCAACAGGTACGTCCAGAAAGCGCCACAGAGCTGCGTTGCAGAGAGGTGTAAAAGGGGTGTGGCCTCTGTACATGTCTCTGCAACGCAGCCCCTGGCGCATACTGGAGGTTCCTGGTGGGCTAGTTGGCCCGTAGGGACCCTCATGATTCAAGGGGACTTAATCCCCCAAATTAAATCGCGCCACGGGGCGCGTTGCACAGATGTCACCTCAGGCCCCGCCCCTCCCTTCACCATTGTGCAAATATTCCTCTAAAATCAGCCGAAATACGAATTCTGATTTACTCACCTGTTATCAGGAGAGACCTCAGTGCTGCATCTTTCAGCCCAGTACTAATCCTGAAAAGTAATTTTAACCGTACTTACCAGTAACTTGAATTTCCTTCCATAGGCTAACATTGACTGGTTTCACTTGGAAATTCTTCTAAGTGTGGAGTTTTGGAACTTTAAAATATTCCTCTAAAATCAGCCGAAATACGAATTCCGATTTACTCACCTGCTATCAGGAGAGACCTCAGTGCTGCATCTTTCAGCCCAGTACTGGTCCTGAAAAGTAATTTTAACCGTACTTACCGGTAACTTGAATTTCCTTCATAGGCTAACATTGACTGGTTTCACTTGGAAATTCTTCTAATTGTGGAGTTTTGGAACTTTAAAATATTCCTCTAAAATCAGCCGAAATACGAATTCCGATTTACTCACCTGTTATCAGGAGAGACCTGAGTGCTGCATCTTTCAGCCCAGTACTGATCCTCAAAAGTAATTTTAACCGTACTTACCGGTAACTTGAATTTCCTTCATAGGCTAACATTGACTGGTTTCACTTGGAAATTCTTCTAAGTGTGGAGTTTTGGAACTTTAAAATATTCCTCTAAAATCAGCCGAAATACGAATTCCGATTTACTCACCTGTTATCAGGAGAGACCTCAGTGCTGCATCTTTCAGCCCAGTACTGATCCTCAAAAGTAATTTTAACCGTACTTACCAGTAACTTGAATTTCCTTCCATAGGATATCATTGCCTGCTTTTTGCTGAAAAAGTTTCTAAGTGTTGATTTTTGAAACATACAAATATTCCTCTAAAATCAGCCGAAATACGAATTCCGATTTACTCACCTGTTATCAGGAGAGACCTCAGTGCTGTATCTTTCAGCCCAGTACTGGTCCTGAAAAGTAATTTTAACCGTACTTACCGGTAACTTGAATTTCCTTCCATAGGCTAACATTGACTGGTTTCACTTGGAAATTCTTCTAAGTGTGGAGTTTTGGAACTTTAAAATATTCATCTAAAATCAGCCGAAATACGAATTCCGATTTACTCACCTGTTATCAGGAGAGACCTCAGTGCTGTATCTTTCAGCCCAGTACTGGTCCTGAAAAGTAATTTTAACCGTACTTACCGGTAACTTGAATTTCCTTCCATAGGCTAACATTGACTGGTTTCACTTGGAAATTCTTCTAAGTGTGGAGTTTTGGAACTTTAAAATATTCATCTAAAATCAGCCGAAATACGAATTCCGATTTACTCATCTGTTATCAGGAGAGACCTCAGTGCTGCATCTTTCAGCCCAGTACTGATCCTCAAAAGTAATTTTAACCGTACTTACAAGTCACTTGAATTTCCTTCCATAGGATATCATTGCCTGCTTTTTGCTGAAAAAGTTTCTAAGTGTTGATTTTTGAAACATACAAATATTCCTCTAAAATCAGCCGAAATACGAATTCCGATTTACTCACCTGTTCTAAGGAGAGACCTCAGTGCTGTATCTTTCAGCCCAGTACTGGTCCTGAAAAGTAATTTTAACCGTACTTACCAGTAACTTATATTTTCTTCCATAGGAATCCATTGTCTGGTTTTCAGCAGAAAAGTTTCAAAGTGTCGATTTTCACAAACTACAAATATTCCTTAAAAATCGCCTGTATGACTTAAACGCATTCTTTCAACTGTTTACAGGAGATGCACCAGTGCTGGATCCAGGATCCAACACTGAGTAAGAAAAAGTAACGATAACAGTTTTTACCTGCTAAGTGAATTTCCTTCCATAGGATAACATTGGTGATTCTATGAGAAAAAGTTTCTAAGTGTCAACTTTTAAAATACAATAATATTCCTTAAAAATCACTAATGTAACCAAAACGCTTTTACTCAACTGTTTACAGGAGATGTCCCAGGACTGAATCTAGGATCCAGTCCTGTGGTTAGAAAAGTAATCCATAAAGTAACTAATTGCATTTAACTAGAAATTCACATTGAGCTGAATGTTGCATTGTGTTTGAAAATGTGTTGCCCATTGCAACAACTGTAACTACTGTACTTAAAAGTCTATTGCCTATGTGCTAAGTATTTAAACTAAAGTAATTCATTCTGAGAAAGTATTTTTTGTAATGTAATGTATACTTTAATTACAATGTAATTTAAAAAATAAAATATGTAAAAGAAATTGTTTCTAAAAATGTAGTAAATCAGTATGAAAAAAATTAATATAAAAATTAATACATTTAAAAAATGTCATTTAAAAAACCTTTGAAATTCACTGAAAAAACCGTAGGTTTCAGGCACGTTATAGTTACAAATTAGCATTTAAAAAACCTTTGAAATTCACTGAAAAAACCATAGGTTTCAGACACGTTATAGTTACAAATTAGCATTTAAAAAACCTTTGAAATTCACTGAAAAAACCATAGGTTTCAGGGACGTTATAGTTACAAATTAGCATTTAAAAAACCTTTGAAATTCACTGAAAAAACCATTGGTTTCAGGGACGTTATAGTTACAAATTAGCATTTAAAAACCTTTGAAATTCACTGAAAAAACCATAGGTTTCAGACATGTTATAGTTACAAATTAGCATTTAAAAAACCTTTGAAATTCACTGAAAAAACCATAGGTTTCAGGGACGTTATAGTTACAAATTAGCATTTAAAAAACCTTTGAAATTCACTGAAAAAACCATAGGTTTTAGGGACAGTTATAGTTAGTTGGACATTGCACTCGTACAAAACCCGTGAAATTCCACCGTTATAGTTAGTTCAGCTAACTATAACTCGCGCCCGCATAATGCACTGCTGATGACGTCACATATTACATCACTCATGACATGGTCAGTGACATCACTGATGACATCACTGATGACATCTCAAATGACATCACTGATGACATCATCCACGTGATAATCTGATGCAGCTCCTCACACCCTAATATAACCTTTGATACACCCAATCTAAATTACAGAGTGCCATTCGCAAAACCATAGACACTCCAACACCAATAACTACATACCCACTCACTGATTCTTAGGTCTACACACACACATCCACTCACTCACCCGTACAGTCACTCATACTTATGGTCACTCAGTACAGGACTATCATATGCACTCTTACTCCTATATAGACACTCAAACACTGCCACTCATCCATAGAGGTACTCACACACCTAGTCAGTCATGCAAATAATTAAACACACTGCCATTTACTCACCTATACAGTTATACACACACCAGCTCACTTAATCATACAAATACTAGCACATTGTTACGCTCTTATACAATCACTGATAGAAGCACACACTCATCCATACAGCCACTATCACAATCACTCACTCTCGCTTATAGCTATTTATATACTCCAATACACATATATACTGCCTTTCACATATGTAGTTACTCACACATGTACCACTGGGACATACATTCACTCACTAACACACTCTTACACACACTTACCCACCCATACAGTCTATCACAGATGCACTCTTGAAACCATCCACCCAGTGAATCACCCACTCACACATCTATGCACAGTCGCACACACCCCATCCACACAAACACTCAGGCACCCATACAGATACTCATAGAACCAATCAATAACCCATATAGACACTCATGTAGCTATTCGCAAATCCATGCATCCACTTACACACCAACAGACGGATACAGACATTCACACAGTTTAGTCACTAACCCATGCATTCAGTAAGATACGTTTAATCACTCACTTGTAGAGTCAGTCACGCACGTACTAAATCATCCATTCAGACACTTATACACCCACTCATTCTTCAATACGCCTTTCCCTATATATATTAAACATATTTAAACTTTACAGAAACACACAGTCACTGGATGATGTCATCAGTGATGTCATTTGAGATGTCATCAGTGATGTCATCAGTGATGTCACTGACCATGTCATGAGTGATGTAATATGTGACGTCATCAGCAGTGCATTGCGTGGGCGCGAGTTATAGTTAGCTGAACTAACTATAACGGGGGAATTTCACGGGTTTTGTACGAGTGCAATGTCCAACTAACTATAACTGTCCCTAAAACCTATGGTTTTTCAGTGAATTTCAAAGGTTTTTAAATGCTAATTTGTAACTATAACGTCCCTGAAACCTATGGTTTTTCAGTGAATATATATATATATATATATATATATATATATATATATATATATATACAGAGTACTTGAATGCCAGGAGATAATTCTTCATTCCAAGCATTTCTCTGCCAAACAAACAGGACTTCAGAACTAGAGGAGAGAAGATAATCCTCAATAGAGTTCAGGTAATCAATAAGGAGATTAGTTAAAGCGCAGATAATTTCTAATGTCATTGGTTGTTAAAGACAGAATTAAATCATGTATCTCTATTAACAGTAATCTATTATAGGTACTCCTTCAAGACATACCAGAAGAAAGAGGGTAGTCCAGTCAGAGTCAAAAATCAGCATCTAGTAGCTAAAAAGGGGGCAATAAGTGGGGGGTAACTACAACAAAAGGCAAGTACTCTACAATCTGGACATGACAAAGGACATTGAGAAAGGGTTTAGGGTATGTGTGATTTTGTTACCAATGTGTACTGGCATATGGTTCCCACTTTCAGTATGAACTGTTTGTTTGCTGGACAATATGACATTGGCATGGTGTCAGACTCATCTCATGCACCCCCTCAGGATATGTTGGCCTATAGTCCTGCTAGCTTACAGTGCCACCATAAGTACCCCTAAGCCCAGGGCCGGACTGGCTACCGGGCTTTCCTTAATAAACAATGCAAAAAAATGTTTTAAAAAGTAGGCTTTAGAGCTATTTGTTTTGCATTGTTTATTTAGAAGCACCTGCAGTTCCCCAGCAACAAAATCGGCCCCTCCGCAGTGAACCTGGGCCCCACTCTGCCTCCCCAGCAAAAAATGCCCGGTAGCCAGTCCGGCCCTGCCTAAGCCTAGTGATGTAATAAAAGGTCCGGGCAACCTTCCATCATGACCACTCTGACGTCCAAGGTATCATAGCAACAGATCTGGAACCCTTTCACTCAGTCACTCGCGCTCTCTAGAAGAAATATACAAGACATAAAGATAGGGGCATTTTCAATATTTATTGAACCATAGCGATTCTTGTATATAATATATGCACTGCAATAATTAATAGACAGAAAAAGACTAATGTGATTATCAATATAAGGACAGTGAGTGGAATGAACGATTCCACCATTGTGCTAAAACAGTGTATGGTGTACCCCAACGTATGCATTCCCTAACTTAGATGCATAGGGCGGATGTTCTGCCAAGAATCCATTACTGGATGAACTAAATCCCCATTACCAGAAAGCTAGGTATGTAGATCCCTGTCTTGGTCACAGGTTGGACATCCCTCTTTGCGGAGGGTAAACAGGAATTAGCTGTGCTGAAACGCCGACGATAGGGAAGACCTCACAATGACAGTACAGTGCTCCTCTATTTAAAGTACAGAAAAGTATGTGTATTTATAACAGCATTCATTCTTCCGTGCTGACTCTTCAGCCAAGCTGACACTGTTTTTTGTCTCAGTGATAGTGCTGTTACCTTATGGACGAATAATAAACAACAACATTTGCACAATGTATGTTCAGGGCTTATACCGAATTTTCAATGTGTTGTGATAGTGTACTTGCAAAGTAGAATTGTAAGGTATGTGGATTCAGAGAAACTAATCCTACACTGTCACGTAAGTAAATGCTTGTCAAAAGCCAGCTTGTGGAAAAAGAAAGCAACTTTAGAAATGCGTACATGTAAAATGGCACTGTTTCCTCCCAGGCCTAACTTAGTCACGTGACACCCACTGCTCAGACCTCTGTTTGCATTATAAGAAAGCTGTCCATACCAATGCTACAGCATGTGTTTATATAAAAAGGCGCTAAAACGTCTACAAATTTAAAAAAAGGCAATCATACAATTTGAGAACCAAAGCATACAGAAAGCCTGTATTAAAACTATAGAAGTTAACATAAAAAAACAAGTTTTAAAAGGAATTTCTGATTTTATAAACAGGCTGATTCAAAATGTTCCCACCAGATCGAATGGGACTATTGTTTATGTGTTCCTAGTGGTAAACGAAACATTTCTGTTCCCAGCAACCACAGAGGATGTTCCCAGAGGCACCTTGGAGCAGGTTTAGGGAGCAGATGTGTTCCTATTCACCCCCCCCCAGCAGGAAGGCTCATAGAATGCGTTAGGAAGCAACGGAATACGCAAAGGACAGTGATACACATTGGTCTTTAAGGAGTCCACCAGTATGTTAATGTCCAGAGGCTGAAACAATTGCGTTCCTAGGCACAAGTCCAGGGCACACTCGAAAGTGCACAGCAGAATACGGGCTGCACACACTGAAGTAACACAGGCCAAAACAATAAGAACCAACCAATGCTTATTCAATTCCTGAATCAAGGGTGCGCCAATACAATGTATCTTGCGTTCACGGCACAGGAGCACATGTGGTAGTACCAGTTCCCTTCGATATTGAAATGGGACATTCATTACGGAGCAGGAAAATGAAAATCACAGTCCCGACAATCAGGAAATAAACCAATGGAATAATTCCAAAAATGCTTCAGAGCACGGAGTGAAAAAAAGATGGATGACTCTGAAAACTGTGTGGAAGGTGCTAACCAAAACAGAGCATAAACTATTTAAAAAGTGCGCTGCCTCCACGGTATGAGAGATGTTAAAAATGCGGTGCACCATTTCTCCAAAATAGTGTGGGAAATTAGAGCAGAGTAGCGACTGTACTTCAGAAGAGAACCTTGCAACTTGCAGATCAAACATCTCCTTTGCAGCTGTTAAGGCCACATCTTCCTGAAACAATAAGGCTTTCAGTTTCCCCAGGGCATCAACATGCACGTTCAAAAGCTTTATTAAAGGCCACAGTTGCACCTCCCTACCTTTATGGGCAGGTGGAAACAGTACTTGTGCACAACAAGTGACCATGGATGAAACCGTGACAAGATAGGCGGTGGCCAGTCGCATCCCGCAGCAACCTTGATCATTCAATATCTAATAACACCCATTTAAGAGTAATCAGAAAGCCGGACAAATCATGGCTGCTGGGGAACCTTTCAATTAGCAAGATACGTTTGCTACAGAAGCATTGCAAGCCCCGGGAAGCGAAACCTCCTTGCACTCTAAAGAACCACTCAAGGCATTCTCACAGCCTGAACCGTGTTTCCCTAGGGATAGTACAGGGAGGAATACCACAGGGTCCTACCCAAACTTTCTGTGGCTTCTTTAAAAGCCTGGAGGCAAATGCCGGACCTTGGTTGGAATGTAGTGTGCCAACAGCGTATGTCCTGATAAAGACTAGCAGATCTTTTATAACAGTTCAGGCATCAGCCAACCACTGTGGTCATACCCATAGGAATCAAGAGCAGGAATCCACTACCACCAAGATATACTTGTAACCCCCATCGGATGACAAAGGGCTGCAGTCGTGCGGATAAACACAATCAAGTGGCTTGTTCGGTAATCAATGGAGATGTCTGTGGTGGGCGTTTCACTGTGGGGCCCGTCATCTGCTGGCAGATGTCGCATTTATGGACAAAGTCCTTGATCTGTTTTTGGAGATCTGGCCACCAGTAGCGTTGTTGCAATAGTAAGGTTGCAGCAGTCACCCCTGTGTGCGGTTGCAGGGCCCTCATGTGCAGCTAGGATTAATCCTAACCTATGGTCAGAATTTGGTATTACTCTATTCCCCACTCCAGAAATGTGACCAAATGGTATGTTTTGTGCATCTAACTTGTAGAAGTTCTTGAGTGGAAAGACTTTCAGCAAATGAGTGTCATTGCATGCAGCATTGACAGCTGTCATTATGTCATGGTCTATTGTAGTGCTGGAATGAGTTATTGCAGCGACTGCAGCAGTTCGCACTGTTGCTTTTGCGGCTTCACCAGTCAGTGATATCCCTGCATCATGTACCCCAACACATTGGTGACTCAATGTGTAGATTACATGAGTCTGTGGCAAGCAATCTTTCAGCTTTGCTACCTGTTTCCAAAGCATTTTGAGCTTTATTGTGTACCCTTTTGAATCCATGTACCCATTTTGGCTCCAGTAGTGTAATTATTCACTTTAAGACTGGTCACAGTAATACAAATCGCACACGAGTGTGGGGAATCCAGGATCCGTATTTTCCATTGCCCGTATCAGAGTCCTAAGTTCAGCCAACTGTGAAGAGCAGTCACCAAGTGACTGCGTGTAGGTTTTATCAGGATGGAATTATCCATCCTGCAGGCGCCCCTTTACGATATAGCATGCTGCTGACTATTGATGCTTTTTCCCTATGGCAGATTGTGCAAATTATCAGTTTATATGATGTAATCATACTGTTCTAAAGGCATAATTTCATTAGCCAGATGCCATTCTTGTTCATATTGCAGAAAGGCTTGTGTTTGTAATGTAGAGGCAAATATGTAGTCTACATTTGTTGCAGTGAGTTAGTTAGCCCATTGTATCCAACGAGGGTGCAATTCTTTTGTGTTTGGAACACTTGCTCGTGTGACCGCCTCTCGGCACAGGGATCACGCCAGTAATTTGTTTGCCCTGAGCCAATGCTCTCTCCCTCACCACAGCAGTCTGTACCGCTGTCAGTATTTTTTCTGTGGTGCAAAATGCATTTCAGCATTAGTATATAAATGCAGCAATTGGTGTCACTTACATTGATTGTCATGTAGCTGTACCCTGATGTCCCCGCAATTATGCAGATCACTAAGTTTGTTGTGTTCACAGGTGTGTGTAAATGTTTGCAACATAATATTTGCATGTGCTCAGTGGTCCAATGTGTGCTTGAGAAATCTGAAAGGATCAGGTCATAGAATGGTTTAACCCATTTTCTGTAACCTGGAATGTATGTACTGCCAAAATTTAGGAATCCTAATATGGATTGAAACCTCTTCAATGTTGTTGAAGGCTGTAGGAGCGCACGCTTCTCTAAGAAGTGTGTCACCAGGCTTTTGCCTTCACTTGACAACTCGTATCTTAGAAACAGGACATAGAAGTGGCCAATTTTAGTTTTTTAAAGTTAAATTTGTATTCCATGTGAGCTAATCCCTGAGATATGTGATCTGGTCTTGTCAAGTGTACAGAAAGGTCATCATCCGTCAAGTCTATGTCATTGACATAGGACAATGCCTGATGATCAAAATTTCCTAGAAGTTCTGTTACCATGGCTGAAAACAGCCCGGGGCGATTCCTATACCCCTGTGGCAATCAACAGAACTGTTTTTGAGAGCCTAGCACCAATAATGCGGTCAAATATCTACTTCCAGGTGCTATATTTTGGCAGAAAAATCCATTCAAGATATCCAGTGTGGTTTTGTAGTTTTTACGCACTATGTTGTTCATTACTGCCGCACTGTGTGCGTTTTGTACTGCAAATGTGCAAAAAGCTGTGTTTAGGAGTCTGTAATCTAAAACTAGATGATATGAATGGTCTGGTTTCATCAAGGGAAATAAGGGATTATTTATAGGAGAGGTGCTACTTTCTATTACACTTTGGTATTCGAGTTGTTCTAGAATCTCCCTAACTTGTTTTTTAGTCTCATTTTTAATGGGTTGTTGTCTTTGAGGTTGTGGGGTAGATGTCACTGTAATTTCATGATAAGTGGAATCACCGTCGAACCCCACATGGTTCCGGAACAACACAGGAGCAAGTGCTAATGGCCACTACTTGGCATATGAATGTTTAACTGATTCTGGAACGAGGTTGGAAAAAGCAAGTAAAATTACTGTTTCTCCATTGGGGCAATCCATTTCGACATCAGGTGGGCAATTTTTTTCGGCCAAGAGACTATCATAACCGCATGTTAATTCTCCCAAAAGAGAACATTAATATTCCTAGGTACATCCCCCTCCAACTGTAGTCGTATTTTGTATAAAGGATGTAGGATGCCTACCATAGTATCCTTTATCTCCACCTGGATATATTCCCTCGGTGCTACTCCCACCAGACAATTCATCAAGTTCTGCCGAACTATCATGACTTTTGCCGCTCTGTGCAGCATGGCCACTGCCCACTTCCCGCTCAGAAGCAATGTCCTCAATATTCACTGCAAACCTGACCTTAAGTCTAGCTACCTTCTTCTTTTTTAATTGAGGTTTGGATTTTTTTGGTTTGTCCTTCTGTTTGATGATGTGGTCAGATGAGCGTTGTGAGTCCTTCTTCGGTTTCATGTGCTCCTCCGATCTGCACTCTGAATGCTTATCGGATGACTACTGAAAGGAACAAGACGAACGTGTATCAGTATCCTGATACCTGTCAGGTGGTCTAATATTATCATGGTTACACAGATTATAGCATTTCTCAGTAGCTTCCTGTGAGGGAGACCCACCCCGTGATATAGTTTTGTCTTTGTTTTTCTTATTATTTCACTTCTTCTCTGTGGAAGATTCAGGTGCTTGCTTAGAGTTATCTTTTTCAGAATTGCTCTTTAGTTGTGCTTTACCAGGTCTGGCTCCCAAATTATATCTCCCCATCGAAGCATAGGTTTCTTCAATAATTTTAGGTAATTCGTGCTCCTGTTGCCCTGGAGCTATTTCCAGTAGGCGCTGACATATAGCCAACGCTGCTGCCTCCCCCTTTATGTTACTTAGCAAAATGGCAGTTTCAACCCCAAATCCAGGGCAGGTGCAGAACCGTACTCATTCTGAATCTGTTTAAGCACTTCTGGCAAAACAGCAAATGAAGGGGTTCCGTGTGTTCTGGTATATACTGCAGCAAAGACTGTACCCCATGTGGTGCAGTCTTCCACAGGGGGAGGCATCCCCATTGGCAAGCAAATTGTTATTATTCTGTGCTTTTCCTGCAGTCTCATATGGGGAAACACTGCTTCAAGCTCACTTGTTTTTTGGGCAATCCAAAACAGAATCTCCTCCCGTTTGGTGGGAACCTTACCCATTACTGCATTTAGTGTTTGTAGGCTGATGCCCGGGTTAGCCAATTGTGGTTGTACAGCTTGAACAATCCGTGCAGGATTAAGTGTCAATGTTTGCATAACGAACTGTGTCAAACATCTGTATATTGTTACTAAGTATATGTATACTGTATGGAATTGCACTGCTGACAAATAATCAGCATTAGGATGCGGTGTGTAGCTGGCTAAGACTGGCCATGTTGCTCCCTCATTACTGAGAGGACCTATTCTAACATTCTTGTTGTGTGTGGTAGGGCACCATCAAAACCAATTTCAACCACAAAAGTAACATCTCCACCCATAAGCGTGAGACCATGTTGTAATACTTTCTGAGTAACCACATAGTTCTCAGCAATGTTAACTGTGTCAGTGTCCTCATCTCCTGATATGATGGATTACACAGAGGATAACACAACGGGAATTAATCCTTTGAAGTGTTTAAGCTTAAACAATCTGCAGCCAATACATAGATGCTCCCTACTCAGCTGAGGAGGATAGTCCCTACCACTACAGACATCTCCTGTTAGGAGGTGTGCAGGGGTCTCTAAGTATGCACAAGAGAACTACTTAGGTGATCCATTAAATAAGAACCCAATCTATCATGTTACTGGTGCCATATTGTATGGTTTTTCACTTTTCAGTTGGAATCGTTAATTTGTTAGGCAACATAAACATTGAGATGGTGCCAGACTGATTCCATGCACCCCCTCAGGATATGTTGGCCTACAGTCCTGCTATCTCACAGTGTCACCACAATTATCCCTAAACCTAGCAAGGTAACGAATGGTCTGGGCAACCTCTGAACACAACAACTCTGACCCCCAAGGAATCATGGTAACAGATCAAGAACCCTTTCGCTCAGTCACTTGTGCTTTGTCAGAGAAATATGCAAGAAATACACAAAGGGGCGATTTCAATATTTATTGAACCATTGCAATTCTTGTATAAAATATATGTGCTGCGGGGGCATGGCCTAGCCGACGATGGAGTGAGACGCGTCTTCCCGCTCCTCTGGCAGCTCTTTCAGTCTACATCACCGCATCAGGGCCCTTGGGTCCCAGCCTTTTGCTGCCCTGAGTTGCCCCACTGACTTCAGCTACCTGGGGACTGGATCGGGAGTCTGCCCCTGCCCGTCGATACTCTCCTAGCTGCCACTCGCCTGCCCGGCCTGACCCGCCATCTTGGGGCCTACTGCAATGCTGCTCACTGTGCCAGGACGGTCTCCCGCAGCCGGCATGCCATGCTCTGGGCACCCCTGTACCCGCTCCCTTAAAGTGGGGAGGACGGAACTTACCTGCGACATCAGTGGATTGGCTTGGGGCCTGCTGTATCCCGCACTCTGGCCCACGAGGTAGATTCTGGACCTGCTCATTAGAGGTGAGCGGCAATTGGCTGTGAGTTTACACAGTGGGCCTGCTTTCTGCTTTTACCTCCCCCTGCTCATTTTACACTCGCTGGCTTGAGGTTTTGCTTTTACCTGGACGTACTTTCTTTTTCTGCCACAGGCCTTTTGAAGCCTGGTTATCCAGCATCCTGGCAAGTCTTTTATTTAACCCTGGGGCAGGCTTAAAGGCTTGTTGCAACAGGCTGATCATATTTCTGACCCACCAGATTCCTTTAAGAGAACCACCTTCTGACGTCCGGCACACACCGAATGTCCCAACCAAACAACCCAGCTCGTTATTGGGCATCCTCTACCACTAAAATGACTGAGGTTGAAATCCTGTGCAAAGTAGGCTTCTGCTCTAAAGTGCTGCGGGTGGTCCGGGATGGTGAGTGCCGCTTCTTAAAACTCACGGTTAAATGTGGCACTCACATTCTTACCCTCCGAAACATTTATGTACCTAATCAATCACAAGATGTATGCCTTAGGAACATACTGTGAGATCAGGTGGCACTTGAAGGGGCAGTTTGGTAGTGGGGGGAGACTTTAACCTAGTGTGGGATCCTGAGCTGGACCGTAGCACCACCTCTTTCCAGGGCATGGGGGCGATGTCAGCTGCTTTAAAGAGGTAGCTTACCACCCCAGGTCTTACAGATGCTTGGCACTACAGGTTTCCTGACACATGATTATTCTGTTTTACTTACATGTTCATCATCCCTACGCTCGCATTGATTATTTTTTCCTCTTGCACTCACTGCTACAGGACCTAGAGTCTCTTCACATATCCAACATATCCCTCTCTGAACACGCTCACGTAGAATTGGTCTTGCGATGTCAGGGCTCTTCTTCACAATCATGCCCTCGTTGGCGACTTCTTCCTTATCTGCTGAGAGATGCCGTAGATGTGGCCGAGATCCGGAGAGAGATCTCAGTTTAGTTTGAGTCAAAAGCCCTTCCCGAAACCTCACCCTTCACTCTTTGGGACACCTTTAAGGTGACAATTTGTGGCATCACAACGTCTATCACTATTGCCCGTACAAGAGAAGCTAGACTGGTAGAATCTGGCCTGACTAAGGATTAACCCCGGGTGGAGTGTGCGTAGTGCAGAGTTGGGAAAAAACTCCAGGGAACTCCGCTCCCCGCCTCCACCCCCCTAATAAAAAATATTAAACCACACATTAAAAAAGAAAAAGGCACTTACCTGTACTGTGGCGTCTCCGGGCTGCCCTCCTCCTTGCCGTGGTCTCTCTCCTGCAAACCCCTACGTCTAACAGTACAGGTAAGTGCCTTTTTTCTTTTTAATGTGTGGTTTAATATTTTTATTAGGAGATGTTAGAAATGGGGGTCTCTAGTTGGCAGAAGTAGGTACCTTTTTTCTTCTGTGAAGACGATCAGAGACGGTGCCCACAGACACAGTGAGGTCTTTGCTGTTCCTGAGACCTCTAGAACAGGGGGAAAGCTCAGTTCAAGCCCTTGGAGATCTTTTCTTCAAGCAGGTGGACAAAGCAAGCAGCAAAGTCCTTTTCTCCTTTCCTTGGCAGCAAGTAGGCACTGCAGGCCAACCCCAGAGCGCAAACAGCACAGGGGCAGTATTCCTCCTCAGCTTCTCTGGCCCTTCTCCTTGGCAAAGGTTCCTCTTGATTTCCCAGAAGTGATCTAAAGTTCTGGGGTCTGGGCCCCAATATTTATACCACAAAATTCTTTATTCTCTCGTGGCAGAGAAGCCCTGTGCTCAGTCCAAACCGGTTCTGTCCTCTCTGGTGCAGCTTCCTGGCAGGAGATGGAGACAGCATTGTCCTTGGCCGACCAGGCCCATTCAGGTGAAAGGAAATCTCCTCCCCCTACTCTAAATGCAGCCCAGGTCTATTCAGCCCAGCCCTGACTCATCAGGCTCTCTGGAGCCACTGCCCCTCTCCAGCCCCAGTCATCCAAAAGCCAGACATGCAATACACAAACCTAGCGGAGGCACACTGGATGGTTAAGCAAGAAAATACCTACTTTCTAAAAGTGGTATTTTCAAACACAGAGTATAAAAATCACCCACACTAAAAGATGCATTTTAACATTCTGAGTTCAGGCATACTAAACTTGATTTTCCTACATTGTTCCCCAGGGCAGTTATGTTTATAGGATGTTATAAACAAACTCCCCATTCTGTCCTAAGGAACAGGTAGCCTTGCAATAGTGAAAAACAAAATCAGGACTAAGTCTGGGCGGTGAACTCTGCTCCGCTCGCGGAGTTTGCAGAGTTTTCCACACTCCGCGTTACGCGGAGCTCACAGAGTTCCGAAAAACTCCGCATCGCATTGCGGAGCGGAGTTTTTTTCCTCGCTCGCATTCGTCAATGTCAAGTTGGCGAGCGTGAGTGAGGAAAATCCACCTCCTTGCGAGATTTTTCCTCGTTCGTGATCGTCAACATTAAGTTGACGAGCGCAAGCGTGGAAAATCAACCTCCCGCCGAGATTTCTCAACGCGGGTGGTCAGATTTCTCATTGCGAGTGGTCGCGTATGCTCGCGACCGCTCGCATTGAGAAACCACTCGCTCGCGTTGAGAAATCTCGCTGAGAGGTTGATTTTCCACGCCCTGTGCATGATGCTGTTCGCGATGATTGCACAGTGCGGACAAGCACCTAGCACTGACAATCACCGCGAACTGCATTTTTCTAAAGAAAGTCCACTGCTCGCAGAGCTCCGTGTAGTGCGGCAGAGTTTTTTGTGCAACTCCACCCAGGGTTAATCAGGACATGCCACACACACTAGGGCATGTCCTACCTTTTAAACACATCAAAAGGAGTAGGGGGTGATAAAATATCTCTGGGTGTGGTAGCACATGCTATGTGTCCAAATACTGGCCTCACTCACACAGTTCTGTGACATGCTTCATCATAGGGCTGCTTCAAAACACCCCTGCACAACCCAACGCCTGGGGTGGAGCAATAGGGTAGGGGAAGATAAGACACAACACATGAAAGAAAAATATAAATTGACTGGGATCACCGGAAGTGGAAGTGCAGTGTGAATAAAACTAGCTTGGAGGTGTCGCTATGCGTAAAATGTATTCCTGGACCCTCCGGCCAGGATTAAAAACATGAAGGATGGTGGTGACTGGAAGAGATTATGAACTCCTTACACCCCTCTTACTGCCAATTTGTCGACATGTTTCAGCCGTTACTTTGTGCCCATAGTGCAGGGTCACGACGGCCTTCGTCAGGACCTTACCGGTCCCAGGATCTAGGTCACCTCGTCCCTGAAGTGCGGTAGTGCCAGAACCAGATGTTCCTGCACCGAGGTATCCCCTAAATAGTACTCTTCCGTAGTACGAGTTTATCTTAAAACATTGTTAGAACTGGCGAGAGACAAGAAGAGACCCCCTGTAGTACACTTACATCAAGGTGGATGCTCCTCCTGACGACCGCTTGTCCGCTCTCGCCGTGTAGGTTCTGCACCCTGCCCACAGGGGTGCCTTGGGCCTACCTTAGGGGTGACTAATATGTAGAAAAGGGAAGGTTTAGGGACTGGCAAGTGTGTACACTTGTCAAGTCGACATTGCAGTACCAGACTGCACACAGGCTCTGCAATGGCAGGCCAGAGTTACATTTTACAGGCTGCTTCTGTGGGTGGCACAGTCACTGCTGCAGCCCACTAGCAGCATTTGATTTACAGGCCCTGGGCACACACAGTGCACCGTACTAGGGTCTGACTAGTAAATCAAAAGTGCCCAAAGCATCTAGACCAGCAAAATGAAGTCCAACACACAGCAAAAACACAGGAGGCAAAAGCAAAAAAATGCAGGGGAGACCCACGCCAATGGTGCCAGGTCTAACAGGGGGGCGGAGGCGGGGAGCCTTTTTTTGTTGGGGGTGGCTGGCTAACTCCGCTCTGCTGTGGAGTTGGAGTTTAGCCTAAACTCCGCGTTCTCAGCGGGGCGCGGAGTAGGCAAAACTCCGCACACTCTGCTGGCGGAGCGGAGTTCTCTGCCCGCCCTTACTAAGGACATTAAAGCTTTGGAACAACTGGACCATTCCACCCCTTATGAACGCCACAAATGATAGCTAGGCCCTGCTTCGGGGCCAGCTGAGGGCACACTGAATGAACAAGGCAGAAAGATCCTTGCTTGCTTTGAAACAGAGACATTATGAGGGGGTGATAAGGTGGGCTTCATTCTTGCTTGCCGGCTCCACCAACAGACGGCACGGGCCCACATATCAAAATTTTAACTCACGGATGGCGCATGTGTAGTCTCTGAGCAAGTCAAGCAGCATGCATTTCAGTCTTTTTACGCTGCTCTTTATAAGGGAGAAAGCCCCTCCTGAGGTGCCATTGATTCCTTCCTGGACACTTGTCTGTGGACACCCCTTGACTCCCAACATACGCAGCTCTTAGATGCCCCTATCACTCTGTCTGAGCTGCAGTGTGCCCTCCATGAGCTACCAGTGGGTAAAACCCCAGGACCAGATGGCCTCCCGGTTTCTTTTCATCGTATGTTTCTACCTCAATTCCAAAACCATTAGTTACAGCTTTTTAACTCGTTTACTGAAGTCACAGGCCTTACCCCCACTATATCTGCTGCCGAAATAGTGTACATCCTTAAGCCCGGCAAGGACCTCTCCCTGTGCACTTCTTACCATCCCATTGCCATGATAAACACGGATGCTAAGATCTACACAAGGATCTTGGTGAATCGCCTGAATCTGTATCTCCCCGGCTCGATTGACCCAGACCAGGTCGGCTTTATCCACCATCGTCAGAGCGCAGACAATGTTCGCTGAATAGCCCATTTCATTGAGAAAGTACACCGCCAGGACATCCCAGCTTGCCTTCTTTCCTCAGATGCATAAAAGACATTTAGCTGCGTTAGCTGGGCCTTCTTACGTGCAGTCTTACAGAAAATTGGTCTAGGGCCGGGCATGACCTCTTGGATAATGGCGTCTTACACCCCCCCTCCACGGCGCAGATTCAGATTAACAGCTTACTTTCCCAATCCATCCAAGTGGCGAGGGGCACTAGGCAGTGCTGCCCGCTTTTGCCCCTGCTCTTTGCCTTGGTGGTTGGAACATTGACGATAGCTGTACGCCGGGTGGAAGATGTTGTGGGTATTCCTTTTGGCAGCTGAGACCATAAGATTGCTCTCTTCGCTAATGATCTACTGTTCACCATGGCCTTCCCTTCCTGCCCTAGTAAATATCCTGAAGTCTTTGGAAAGAATCTCTGGTTTTAAAATCAATATGGCCAAATCCCAAGCTTTGAATTTAACAATCCCTCAAAATGACGTGGCCAGTTTGCAATCACTTGCCCCTTTCCAATGGGCCCCACGCTCACTCCAGTATTTGGGTTTGAACCCAACTACATCTTTGACAACTTGGACCCACGCAATTGATCAAAATATAGAAGGTCCATTCTGGAGGATCTACATAGGTGGAAACCACTCCAGACATCTTGGCTTGGCCGCCTTAACGAGATTAAAAAGTCTATATTGCCGAAAATCTTGTACTTGTTCTAAACATTGCCCACCCCTATCTCTCCAGACGCTATCCTTTGCCTCCAATGTGACATACACTCCTTTATTTGGGGTGGGAAATGCCCAAGGTTTTCTAATTAGATACTTATGCTTCCTAGAGACCAGGGAGGCCTGGGATGCCCTAATATTTTGGAGTACTATTGGACGTCACATCTCCATTATGTCTCTGAGTGGGTCGCCCACAAAACCAAAAAGCACTGGTTCCACATGGACCGAGTGGTGGCATGTCATCCTCTTTGGGACTTGGCCTGGCTCCCGAGGCATCTTAGACTCCACAGCGCTTACATTGCCACCCCCACCAGGATAGTTCTTGAAATTTGGGACAAGATAGCGACTACAAGGAGTCTCACCACTTTTCCCTCCCCTAATACTCCCCTGGCCGGTAACCCTGATTTTCCTCCTGCCTTACAACTGCATTCCTTCCTCGCTTGGAGGGAGGGAGAATGCTGTACAACCAAGGACCTTTTTGAGGGGGGTCATTTAAAACCTTCGACCAGTGCAAAGGGGACTTCCACCTCTCGTACACCTCCAGTTTGCAGTATTATCAACTGAGACACTGGCTGCTTCAACCTTCAACTCATAGGGGGTGACACAACAACTTGTACCCTTTGAAACTTCGGTGAGATCTTTCGATGGCACACAGGGCTTGATCTTGCACACATATCAGGTGCTGCAACACTCCACCCTTGTTTGCCCAAGTACAGTGGCATGCAGATTCCATAAAGGGCATCTCTCAGAAACAATGGGAGCAACTCTGGTGTGACATTCCTAGGATATACAGGAGCATTTCCCAGCATGAAACTGCCTATAAATGAATGACTAGGCGGTATTGCACTCCAACACGTCTACAGAGAATGTTCCCCACTTCTTCCCCCCACTGTTGGTGCTGCCAGTCGGTGACTGGTGATTGTTTCATATTTGGTGGTCTTGCCACTTACTTACCCTATACTGCAAAGAAGTTCTGATCCACATTAAGGATACCATAGGCTTCCGTCTTCCAAATTCATATAACACTATCATCCTTGGCATCCGGCCCTTAACACTTACTGCTATGACTCATTCTGAATGGCGCCTCATAGCTCAGATACTGGATGCAGCTAAACAGTCTCTTGCCCTGCACTGGAAGAAACACACCCCACTGCCAATTGCCCTGTGGTTCACACACCTTTGGCATGTCATGGCTATGGAATTTTTATCATATAGTATAACACACACTGAGCCCAAATTTCCTGCATCTGGCAGCCACTAATTGATTACTTCTCAAAAATGGAATACTCCTGTTTTACACCACCCCACCTCAGGGCCCTCCAACTTTTCGAACAAGTTCCCCCGGACTCCGGAGCCGGCACCCCACAGAGGGAGGACCAGCCTTCTACCGCAGGGTTACCGGCCTCTCTCCCATAGTGTCCCACGACATTATCCCTATAGCTCGACTGCAGCACTCTTCTATTTTCTACCCGCCCTTGGACTGCACACGTCCCAGACTGTTGAACACTCAACCTACCCTTCTCCTTTCCCTTTTCCCCCTATCTCTTTCTGTTTTTGGCATGCCCTTGGTATTCTTTGATGTCTCTAATCTTTTGCAGTTGGCTGTCCCAAAGGTTGGAAGCCGCCCTTGGCTACAATCTTCTCAATGTCAGACTTGTGGCCGCCTATCATAACCTATACTCTTGTCGCCTAGCTTGGTACAACGCTGTGGTATTTTGCAAAGTTGTACGTCGATGCATGCCTCTTATTGTATTGCATTTACATGCTTTTCTGAGTATCTTCAATAAAAAAAAAAAAATTGAAGGAAACTTTTAATACCTGTATTTTTTCATTCATAATAGGTCCAACACCAAAAGTACATGGGCAAACACCTGCATCTGAGGAGACCTCTGCTCCACACCAGGAATAAGCCTTCAGTGAGGACTCCATTCCTACAAGACGGGATGATGAGGAGCTGGCTGGCCCATGTGATCTGCCTGGTCAGATGACTTCACTGAGTCTCACTTGGCCTAAACCTCCTACCCCAGCTGTTACCAAATCTCAGGCCATGGATACCTCCATTTCCTGTGTATATAGCAACATCATCCAAATCGTGTGCCCCCCCAGTCCTGGCTGCTGGTTCCTCGAAACCACCACCTCAAGTTCAGCCAGGAACCAGTGGGATGGGGCACACTGGGTCAAGGTCACAGGGTAGTGGGGTAGGGGTCATGGGAGGGATTTAGTGGGCCACCAAAATGAGGTTGCTGGGTTAACTGTCACCCAGGCCACCATCCATCATGTCTTGGGATCCCTCCATCAGTCCCAAGACATGATGGGCTAGGTACTGACAAAGCTCTGGGATATGAAGCAGTTGCAGAGGGAGCACAATAAACAGATGGAGAATCTCAACTTCAATTTGGGCTCCCTGACTGGGGTGCTGCATGACATTCACAAACATATATGCAGGGCTTTCCCAGCACAATTTACGACTTTCTGTGGGCCTACATCTGGCCCAGGTACATCTGCTGCAGTGATAGAAATGGAGTCCCTGTCAAAAGTAGAAACACCAGCCCCCACTCTAGTCCCTGCAACTGTGGAGCGGACCCCCATCCCGCAGGTGGGGACGTCCATCCAGACTACTGCAGGAGAGGATGGCAAGAACGCTGACACCACCAGCAAGAGATGCCAAACCTAATTTCCTTCAGTGTGGGACTACTATTCACTATTTTCCAAACACATTTACCTTTCCTATGCCAGTTGTATTTTGGACATTGGACTTCAAACAATGTTGGCTCTTCAAGAACGGTTTCATTCACCATGGCTTACGATTTATTTGTTGGTTTGCTTTTTCATTCTCATCCTGTTTTAGTTCATTAGGTTTTGTTTAATAAAATCACAACTCACAAAGTCAAAGACTGGTGTTGTATTTATCAATTCAATTAATTAATTTGTTTGCTCCCATCATAATTTACAATGTCAAAAAACAAACGATTGTGTAACCATAAATGAATTACAAGTAGGTAATGTTTCTCTCAAGTTCTCAACCATGACAACAAAATACAAATAACAATAACTCATTAACTAGTAATTTATCACATTTGGCAAAGTTTTTGTGTCAATATTTTCACAAACATAACAATCCATACATAACGCAAATACTCAGTGCCATTTTCACTTTGCCAATTCCAGACCTTGCCACCATGGAACAAGGGGCTATAACAAAAACAATGAGATTCCATTTGCAAATTATTATTGATTGAGGTCATCAGCTGGAGCTAGATCATCTGCCCACATCAATAATACCAATAGATAAAATCATGGCAGTACTACATTTTGTACACACAGGATAATTCCAACACACTGTCCTAGTATCTGGTGGAATGTCACAACCAAGTTTAAGTGATGGGCTGCAAGATGTTTGTTCTACAATGATGAGACATCAACAGCATCATATATGTTACACTAAAGGAGGATTTAGCCAATGTGAAGGCAGATTAGTATACTTTGGCTCTACTATCTAATGTGGTTGGACCAATTGAATGCACATATATTGGCTTAGTGCCAATGCACGACAGGGAATGAGTCGAATGTAATCTTTAAAACTTCCATTCAATCACTGTGCAAGTTGTCTTGGTACAGGATGTGTACACCCAAAGTCCCTGGATAAACTTATGGTTTTTCTCATGGTTTAAATCAAGAAATTCCATGGGAACAGGCTATATGGTATAATGCGGGTTAGACTATACCCTCACTATCCAGATTATAGCACATCAGCAGAATGTGTGATTTATACACTATCTACATGGTATAGGGCTCTATGCTATGTTGGTTGGGTTGGGTTATAAACTAACTTTATCCACCCTTCCTCAGAGGAATGCACCATATATGACTTTCATTCAGTCTAAATGTAACTCAACGTTTTGATCTTATATCATTGAGACTTGCCAGTTTTTCTACATTTCCATTGTTCATCTTATATTTAGTTTAATCAGTTTCCCTTTCCCTGTATTACTGACATCACACATTTTTTTCATTTCTTTGCTTATTTTATAAATTGAACCCTTTACAACTCCTCTTTTCAGGTTGCACTCGTTATTTTCAATCATGGCCGCCGCGTTTGTGGCATTCTGTTTGTAGAGGTATTCGTGCATGTGATATGTCACATTACTCGCATTGTTGTCTTTCCACGCTTTTTATTGCTCCAGCTCCTGCATGGTTTTTACGGCTTAGATGGTATTCGGCTGCTGAACACGCCGCATTTGGCTTGTTATTGAGTGGCCATTGCCAAGTCAGTTATTGGAACTTAGGTTTACCTTTCTTGTTTCAGGCCTACATATGTTGGGAGGTTCATAGTAAAGGTGTCATTATTTAATTTTCCAGATATCCTATTCCTTTACCTTACATTGGAAAAAAATTGGCATCAACTTCCTATGTAGGCACGTGCTATTAGGTGAGTGCACAGCCTATGCTTTTTGTCCGTTAAGCAAATATAGCACACATTTTCCGCTTTTTCTAACTTTTTTCATCTTTCATGATCCCAGTCATTGTTTCTCTCAGGTGCTGTCACAGATTTAGCTTCAGAGTACCGACGCGGGGTAACAGGTTGCCTATGTAAAGTTCAGGCAATTGATCTTCGGCTCATGTAGCGAGCTTCCTATTTAGGTAATACTTTTGACAACATTCCATACTTTAATCCCACTAGTTATAGGCGATGTATGACCGTGCTTTTTAATTATTACAGGCATTTCTTTCATCATTTATATTCCGTTCTAGAGATCTTCTCTGAAGTTCATATTCAGGTATTTATTATTTTTTATATTAATTTTCTTTAAATCACCCTGGTCGTCGGCATGTTCTGATTGCACCATGGAACTCCGTCTATGGTTTGTTTATACTGTCACTTTGTAATGCATGGATCTTTGTATGTATCTGCATGGATTTGGTTCAACATGTTTCTTGCTTGAGGGATGAACACTGTTTCGTGATCGGTCTATCTTCATCATTTCTTGGGTAGATCTGGTCTTTACTCTATTTAAGGTCTTCCTGTTTCCTTCTTTCTGCACCATAATGCCTTTTGGGTGTTTTGAACACTAGTTAGTCCACAGACACAAAGCAATAAAATCTTGTCTGTTATTCAGTGAAGAATTGCTGTAGGGACTACATATATATATTTTATATCTGCAGGTACCACAAAAGCATTATGTGTGGCTTTACCAGACGAAGGCACTTCCGTGCCGAAACGCGCATAGAGAAGGAATTTGGTTTTCAGCCACTGACTGCTACTTGATTGTATCATATTTTTCACAGATAAACCAGTGTTTCTGGATGAAATATGTTATATATGAGAAAACACAAGATATTATCAGTTGATGAGAACTTTTCTGTTGGTGTCATTGTTATGTCCATGTATTTTTATCTTTATTGTATAGTATGATTTCAGAGTGAATGCAGGTATGATTGAAGTATGTATGCAAATTCTTTTATTATTCATATTTATTGTATCACTTCAATAAATCAACATTTGTACCCGTTTACAATATGGTGTTCCTGTCCCTACAAGTCCAGTTACGTTATACTGTTTTTGAATATATTTGAGTTGCCCAAGACATTTGCATTCCCCTTTGTACTTCGAAACAGCACCATTTGAACGGCAAATGTCGCAACTTGGAAATGTCAAAATGATGATGACATGGTGGAGATAACTAAAATTGATTAAAACAAAAAGATGAGTAATGAAAGATATAGAAATAAACACATTAGAAAGTCATCTTTTTGAGGACACATTTTCAAAAACACAATTAGATATAATCAATGAAAATGAACACAAAAGTCAATGTGTCAAAACTTTGATCAACAAAGCCCTGTCGCCTGGACTTTCCTGAACTTGCCCTTCCTAAAAAATGTCCAGCACATACTTTTTTCCTCATCACATCAATAGTTGGTTTAACAGTTAATGTGGTAATATGTAAAGAGATACTTAAACCCATGTGAAGAAGTTGTCAATGACATCCTGCTGTACATCAACTCCTTCCTCCTCACCACTATCATCTTCATTTGGCATTTCAGGATCCTCACCTGGTGGCTCTTCATGGTCTCCATCCTCTGCAATGTAAAAGATGTTTCATCGCAGGGTTATGTTGTGCAGCATGCAGCAGGCCATGGTGATTTGCCACACCTCCGCAGGTGAGTAGAGGAGGGCTCCACAAGTCTTGTATAGAGAGTGAAATATGACTTTTAGGAACCCGAAAGTCCACTCCACTGGCCTTCATATTCTTCCATGGGCCTCATTGAAGTGGACTTCCCCTAGCATTGTTAGATTCCTCAGCAGTGCCAACAACCATGGTCAGTTAGGATAAGCTGAGTGGAAAAAAAAGAGAAGAGCCAAGATATGCAACACAATTTCAGATGATTCACCTTAAAATTACCCAAACAATATTATGTCAGATTGTACTTACTAATAAGCCAGGCCCTCTCACGTCCAAGTTGTGACATTTGAGGGGTATGCTCCTGTTCCGTAGTACAAAGGAATCATGGGCTTCTCCGGGGAAACGAGCATAAACACTTGTAATGTACAAATTAGCTAAGCAGACAACTTGCACATTGATGGAATGGAAGAACTTACAATTCCGAAAGACTTGTTCCCTGGCAGGTGATGGCACTAAGGTAATATGTGGGTCATCAATTGCTCCAACCACATGTGGTAGATGACCCAAATCATTGAAATCACCCTTCACATTTGCAAAATCCTCATGTCATGGGAGCTGGATGAAGCTGTTGATGTGTCTCATCATTGACAAAAGAACGTCTTGTAGCACCCCACTGAAAGCTGGTTGTGACATTCCACCAGATACTGCCACAGTATATTGGAATGATCCTGTGCCACAAAATGAAGTGCTGCCATGAGTTTGGCAATTGGTGTAATAGATGTGGGATTTCTGTCTCCAGCTGATGGCATAAATCCAGTATAGTTTGCCTATGCAATCTGAACTTTTTGATAATACCCAATTCTTCCATGGTGGCAAGGTCTGGAAATGGACGGCACACTTGAGGGTGTCGTCTCCTCACTCTCCAAGGGGTTTAAATGTCTGCATTGGAAAAAATGTGAACATTTGTAAACATTTTCCACATATTTATTTTTTATTATTAAAACAAATGTCATGTTGCGCTAAAAATATATATGGTTTCACAGCATATTTTAATCTAGAATTTGTTTTTGTCATTTTTTCTTCACAAATTTAATTTGTTAGCCGCCAACATTTAAAATATGAAAGAATGTGTAAATAATGCATTTCTAATATATTATTCACACATTCTTTAAAAAAAATATTTTGATCCAAAATACCGTCAACAGAGGTGTAAACAACACCGTGGAACTATCGCATTTAACCACAGTAACGCCCTAAATATAATTTTTTTTTTTTTTTTTAAAATGCCTGAGTGTCTTTCCTAGTGTGAATATGTCACCAAACTGGCCACAATTTTGAGTGGTGGTGACGCATTTACCAGTCAGAAATATACTATTTGACCTCCTAAAATAGCAGACGCCTGACCTCGCCGTCAGGACATTTGTAATCAGATGTCCATGTCAGAAGTTGACCGTGTAGTGGGTGTTCAACTCCACGATGGACACAGACATGGGTTAACGTGTGTGACAGCAATGTACAAAGGCCAATGGTTGTGCCCATCTCCGTTGACAATCTCGTACGTCATGTACATGTACGCGGTGGTTTGAAAAACAACTCACTTGCCTCTTAACACTGCAGCCATCAAGAATTCCTCCACTTTTGCTGCGGTTTGTTACCTCTGGAAGCAACGATGCCAGGTTGAGCAGGTGACAGGGCCACTGCCTTCTCACCAGAGGAGCTAGAGTTGCTGTCAAAGGAGGTCCTGTTCCTGTATAGCCAGGAACAAATACATGTTTGAAATGTATATGTGAATCTGTCTAACTGATTTTATTTCCACTAATACAGGCTACAATGTCCCTTTTAGTTCATGAGTGAAGTGTAATGATTGATGTGAAGTGTCATACATTTTATACCTCACATAGGAAAATGATGGTGGGGATTTGTAAGCACTTAGGCCCACATGCATCAAGCTAATTTGCGTGCGGAAACATTGTGAATCGGTAAAAAATGCAGTTTCCGATCGCAAAATAGCCAGTTCTGATGCATGAAGCAAATTCGCACAAAATAGTCGTTTTCGCAATTTTAGCGCTTCATAAAATACAGAATCGGTAATACTGATTCTGTATTTTATGAAGCGCAATTAAGAAATCGCAATCCAGGAGAGAATCTTCAGAGTGCACGTCACATTGCTAGGGCAGACGTAGGAGGAGATCTATGATAAATATAGGCTGAATGCTGCAGCTATCTTAGATCTAATTGCTGAGTTAGACCCTATACTGCAGCGGCAGACCAGCAGGACACATGCCATACCCATACCCACCCATGTGCAGGTCCTGTGTTCCCTGCATCTCCTAGCTTCAGGGACCTTCCAGGGAGTAATTGCTGCAGCTGGAGGGGTCTCCCAAAGTGCCCTATCGCGCTTTTTTAACAGTTTCCTAAATGCCATGTTGCAGAGGATACACAACCACATCAGGTTCCCCACGACACCACAGGAATTGATGCAAACCAAATTAGATGCAACCAATCACATTTCCCACATGTGATTGGTTGCATTGATGGGACGCATGTACCCATATGTCCCCCTGCAGTGAATGAGTATATCTACCGCAACCGGAAATCTTACCATTCACTCAACATACAGGTAACATGCAACTCCAAAACACTAATCACTGACATAGTGGCAAGTTACCCTGGCAGTGCACATGACGCCTACATCTTCCGGCACAGTGGTATACACAGACGTCTACTTGTGGGGGATTTTGGAGAAGGATATCTTCAGGGTAAATCAATGTAATACTGTATTTCAAAACTGTTCGCCATGGTGACACATAGCAGTGACTAATGTATGTTTATCTCTCACATCCTGTAGGTGATAGCGCATACCCTGTGAGGTCTTACATACTCACCCCATACCTGAATCCTGCCACACAAAGGCGCATATTACCAAGAACAGCGTTAAAATTATCGCCGCTTTAGCGGCAGAAAACTGCAGCTAAAGCGGCGATAATGGGCTTCATAATATGCCCTTGAGAATTCCAATAGAAGCCCATGTTTACACCAGAACATGGGCTTCTATTGGAAATCTCAAGTGCATATTATCAAGCCCATTATCGCCGCTTTAGCGGCAGTTTTCTGCCGCTAAAGCGGCGATAATTTTAACGCCGTTCTTGGTAATATGCCCCAAAGGGAGCAACGTTATAGTCATGCGCACATTGCGACATGCAATGTGATAGAAAGGACATTTGGGGTACTGAAATCATGATTCCGCATCCTACACAAGAACGGTGGGGCATTACAGTATAGTCCGGAGAAATGCTGTAAGATTGTGGCAACGTGTGCTATGTTGCACAACATAGCCACTAATAGAGGCATACCCTTGGTGGACTCTGACAGCGAGCCAGAACAGGACATACAGCCGACACAACCACCCCATGCAGCAGGCGGACCAAATGCAGCAGAGGGCAGACAAAGAAAAGCAGAAATCACGCAACATTACTTCTAAGGTGAGTAAGCACATGACAACACAGTATTTGGTTAAAGGTTTAATGTGACAGTTGTGTGGTTGTGTTAATGCACACATACCATGTACAGACAATTGCTTTCCATTGCCTTGGGACTGCAACTACAGTGTGAATAAGTAACGCAAATCTGGTTACCTCACCAGATTGTTTAAGAGTCCAAATGTCTAACTCTTCCTGTGACGCCCTCCTGTGGC
This sequence comes from Calotriton arnoldi, assembly GCA_963921515.1. NCBI lineage: Eukaryota > Metazoa > Chordata > Amphibia > Caudata > Salamandridae > Calotriton > Calotriton arnoldi. Next base: position 820,239 of record CAWUFW010006133.1, on the reverse strand, counting down.
CCTTGTAGTAGGCCCAGCTACATCGGACATGGTGCCTTCTGTGCCTGCCTGACTCCTGCTACTGCGCCTCCTGCTATATGCCACAGGCTCCAGTAGGCTGCTAAGGCTGGAGGCCTCCTCACTGTCCCCCCCTCCATGCATGAGGTTCCCACTGGCTGCTGCTGTCTGTAGCCCTTCCACAGCAGTGGTGACCTGGATTAGGCCCCTGGTCACATCCCCACAGCAGTGGGTCATCTCAACCTGCATGCCGACTGCACGCCTGTAAAGCTGAGCTGTTGTAGTACTCAGCCTGTTGATGGCCCTGGTGTATCCGCGCATGAGCCCCATAGAATGGTGTTGCCTCCTGGCATTAGAGACATGCTCAGCCTGGATGACCCTGCACATCTGTTCAATGGCTGTTGCTACACGGTCAAGTTTCTCACTGTTTGCCCTGTGCCCCTCAACGAGTGCAGTTGTCTGCTCCTTCATGCAGTCACGTATACCACCCATGTGTGTGACCATTGTTCCCAGTTGCTCCTGCATAATACGCATGTTCTTTTGTTGCAGGCGCTGGACCCTCAGCATCTTGGACTCCAGCACACTGCAGGCAGCTTCACCAGCGTCCTCAGCAGACCTCAGAAATGCACTTGGCCTTCGCCTGCGGAACGGACTGTGACGTTGCGGGATTGTTCCCTCTGTTGTTGGGGGTGGTGGTGCATGGGCAGTGCCCTGTGGGTGCGCTCCTGTTTGGTTGTCCTCCTCACTATCCAAATCGGGCAGTGGTTGGACTCTTCTCCTGCGATGAGTGGGAACAGGTAGGGGCATCTCTTGTTCTTCATCTGGCTGTTCTGTATGTCCCTCAGAATCGTGTACGTCTGCCACGTCACTCTCCTGTGATGCATCTGTGAGGAAAACAGTGCAAGATCATTTTTTTTAGAAAAATGAAATATATATATTTTTTGCACATGTTTGTGACATTGCGCTTACAAAGGTCTAATAAATTGACTTCTGTGATGTAGAAAGTCTACTGTTGTCACTTCCTTGCTGTACTATGCTGCAGTTGAGCTGTGCTACTCCATCCATGCTTTGCCATATCATTTGTATGCATACAACTCCCACAATGCATTAGGGTGTTGCAAGTAAGAGGTGGACTGGACTCATGTCTGCTACACTACGCAGGGTATGCATTTGTGGCAGTTTGGGTTACATTTCTATAAAAATATGTTTGGCTGTGGTCTTACCTTGAGAGGTCCCCTCATGTCCTGAGGTGTCAATCTGCATGATCCCGACAACTGCCTCTGGCTGCAGAGTGGATTCCACCAAGTCGTCCAGTGGGGTGTTTGCAGGCTGAGTGGATGTTCCCCCTCCGGTTTTTCTTGCAGAGTCCAGCCTTTGAGCCACTCTCTCTTTTGCCCGGCTGCGAAGGTCATACCATCTCTTCTGTAGGTTGTTGATGTCACGGTGTGTTACCCCCACAGAATCGACCCTGGCTTGTATCCCAAGCCAGATCTTCCTCTTCACTGACTCTGCAAAATGCAGGGATAGTTTCCCAAACAGCTGGTCATGTGTTTGTACAACTTCCTCAGTGAGTATTTCAAGTTCCCTCTCACTGAATTTAATCTTCCTCTTCCTGCCTTCTCCTTTTTGCTGTTTTTTTCCTGTGTCCATGGTGTTTGTTTGTCTCAACTTCTGCAGGTAAAAGTATTTTCCAGGCTGAGCACCAACAGTCTTCCTCCTCCTCAGTCTCTCCCTGTGTACAGGTGTGTGGAATCTGAGAATCACTTCCTGCTTGTGATGTCATCTCCATGAGACAATTGACGCTTTCGCAATTACCGATTCTTAAATTGCGAATTCGCAAATACAGATTCGGTAAATAAGGAATCGGTAAATATTTTAGCGATTTTTAAGGAATCGCAAATATTTACCGATTTATTTGATGCATTCGGTTTAACGATTCAGTAATAGCGATTCCTTATTTCTCGCTATTTTAGAATCGCTAAATCTTTATTTGATGCATGTGGGCCTTAACAAGTCAAAAAAACAAAACAACATTAGTATGTGTTGTGTGTTTAAAGCCCTAGCATTCTATATGGTGTGTTTGCAGAGATATATCTATGTATATGTTTGAATTGCGTGTGAAATGTAGAATGCTCACAGCATGTAAATTAGAAAACACATTATATATCGTCTTTACAACTGTACATATAATGTTTTCTGTACAAACCAAATTAAAATGATGTTTGCTATGTGTATCGTCCCACAAATCCCTCAGCCTAGACCAAGGGTCTCCAAACAGTTGAATGGGAGCTACCAGTAACTCCCAGACCCCTTCAGAGTAGCACTCAGCCTTGAGGTCAGTTATTAGATCGGCACAAGGTCATTTTTTGACATAAAAGTAAAGGGAAGGCTGTGTTCATTTGACATCATGATCATCAGGCTGCAGATAGCAGGGCCTGACAATGACCAGTGCTCAGTCAGAATCATGAGCCCGGCTGGGGCGGATTCATAGCGGCAAACAACTGAAGCACTGAGGTACATGTCTCATAAAAATATGTCCTTGTCAACTCAAATTTGGAGGTGTGAGCTAAAATATGCTCTTTGATGCTTTTAAATGGCCGATAATTGAAATGGAGAGTTAACACTTTATTTCATTTTACTCCCATTTCAAAGGGTTTCATTTCCAAATTGCAGGCCCCTTACTCCCAGTGGCCAGTATTCAGTGTGCCATAAGTATTTATGCAAGACACAGCCCTTTTTTATATGTGAAAATTTTAAAGTGCAGAAAAACGTTCCATGATATGAAGTGTTTGGTAGAATATTTCCCTGCACTTTTAAATTATCCCTATTCAAAAGGACATACAATAGTATGTTTGTGTCATCCATGTAATGGTGCCACATATGGCAAAAGGTGTGACCTGTGCTACAAGTACATACCACACAGACTCTGCCACCCATACAATTATATCCCATTCATACGTACACATGTTTATACAATCCCAAAGAGCACGCACTCACTGACACACATGGCAGCCCTTTCATAATGCCCTTAGTCATAGTATGTAGTTCAAACCATAGTATCTGACTCTATGGTCGTTAGGCGTCTAGTCAATGAGGCTGTCTGTGAGGGTGTCTGGTAACAACATGCACATTGTTTAGCCTTCAGTAGTTCACAGTGTTTGGCACTGATCTGAAGTAGCCTATATCACAGAAAATGTAGGAGCCCCTTGGATGATGGTAGTCAACAGGTCACTACAAAAGTGTGCATTAATATATTTGTCTTGGTCTGCATGTGAAAATACACATGTTGTGCGGTAACTTATGAGTCATGCTTGTGCTAGATGTAGTAAAATTGTGTTACATCAATACAAACAAACAAACAGTCACAAAACCATTCTTTTTGCTTTCATTTCTTGTATCCATACAGGTCAATGCCCATCAGGAGCGGGATATCTAAAAGGCCATTGCCAGAAAGGTGTGGACCCTGGGGGTCTACAAGTGGCGCAGCCGCCAATACAAGAAGAGGTAGGAGGACCTATGTGTCAGGACGCAGTCCGGTTCACTGGCATGTGTCAGGGACCCTGGCAACGACTGGTGCCAGGGAAGACAAAGTAGGCAGAATACTGGGTACAGAGCTGCCCATGATCACACAGTGAGTCAAAGGAGAAAGTAAATCCAAAGAGGAAGCTCTGTACAAGAGAATAAGAGAGTTAAGGCTCAGAAAGGACAGGCCCTCAAGAGGTGATTTTGCATTCAGAAAAACTACACACAGGACGGATATGCAAGACATATATATATAAAACAACATTAACAATAAAGGGAATGTAGGGTAAAGTACTCGGGAGCTCCACACGGTAAGACTGAAGCTCGGTAAGTTCCTCACCAACAATTGCTGTTACAGATACTGACTGCAAATACCCACATATAGGATATGCATGCAAAGGAAGGGTCTGTGGAGCTGATACCTATGGTGATATTATAAATGTAACTCAAAGACAATACTCACCGTGAACTAGGTTGTCAGCTGTGCCCATATATCCTGGCGATCAAACAGGAACACGCAAGGCAGTAAAAGCAAGGGGGTAGAACTAAACACAAGCACGATAGACAAGGAACTAGCACAGAGGAGTGCTGAATAGGAAAGGAAGGAAATCTCAGGACACACTTGCCAGAAAGCAAGTAACAAACATACACAGTAATTAGAAGCAAGACAGCAGGAATAGAAAGACAGCAAACTAGGAACTGGAACCAAGGAAATGGGAAGAAAGGCAGGAACTGGAAAAGGATAAACAGAAGGGGAGGCTACAAAGGTATACAAGAATAGTGCAGGTTCAGGAATCAAGAAAACAAAGTAGCATTGAAGGCAGTGCTGGAGCAGGAACAAGAATTGAGCTAAGGCTCAGGAGTCAAGGTAGCACTGCAGGCAGTGCTAGTTCAGGAACAGGGAATTACTAAAGCTCAGGAGACAAGGTAGCAATGCAGGCAGTACTAGTTCAGGAACAGGGAATTACTAAAGCTCAGGAGTCAAGGTAGCACTGCAGACAGTGCTAATTCAGGAACAAGGATAGCTATAGTTCAGGAATATAGAAATAACTAAAGCTCAGGAAACACTGGAAACAAGGGTCGGTCTCACTGGTACACAGCTACAATGACCAACCCTGGGCTGAAGGGAGCTGGGGCTTAAAAGAGCTCATAGTACTCATGCACATCAGGTGTGAGCAGTCTAGCAGCAGCCAGCCACAGGTGAGCTGAATTCCTCCACCCATCCTTGGCCAGCAGGGGTGGAGACAAAGCAGTGAGCAGGGGATTATAGGTAATGGAGTCTGTAGCATGAGCAGACTTGCTTCCACAAAACCCATCATGGATTGGGAATGGATGTCGATTCCCAAATGGTGTCCAAATGCCTGGAAGTCAGGATATGAATACAGGGGAGTGTCTGGAAGCATATTAGAACACTGGAAAGCCCCACAATTTGGCCCCCTGGTGGTGGGCACGAGAACACAGTGAGTGAATCGTGACACTATGACACTGGACCAGAAAGTCAGCCAAAGTAGAGCTTGGGCATTCCTCCCAACTTGGGAAGCACGTGCGCAGCACCCTGACCCCCCTAATGGCCCACATTCTTGCAGTGGTCTATACCTAGCTTGATGGGCCATTGAGAGCCCAACAGCAGCAACAAGGGGGTAAGTTCTTATTTGAGTTTCACATGTTATATGACTACTTTTTTGTTACAGCAAGGATTTTTACCATCAGCATTAAGGGTGACCCATGTCCAACGGGCAAGAAGAGTTCCTGAAGGTGTACATTTTCCACAATGTGTATCATGATGTGCTTCGTCTATTAATTTGTTGGAAACAATCCCACCTGATTCCTGTTCACTTCCAACTGACTGTTCTGAGCAGACACATGGCTGCCTAAACTAAACGTATACATTAGGTTGTTTGATGTCATGAGGGACAGATGTACCAAACAGGCCCCTAGTCTTTGTTGTGTCAGGTATGATGCTCCTTCACTATTGTGGATGATGTTATGGCAGACCAATTACATGTGGCATAGCATACTATATACTTATGAGACAGTGGATGTTCCAAACATCACATTGGTAAGTTGGGCTTTCACACAAACAAGAGTGAGCATGTGAGCCAAATCACTAGCCACATCAGAATTAATGGCTAGATTTTGGAGTCTACACATATCCCAATACTGTTTTGCATCAGATATATAGTTTAAAACATGTTAAAAGTGACAGATTGCATGCTGTCGTACTCCTCCACAAATGTGTTCCATATTTTGAACTGCATTTGATTCTTTAATGTGGGTATCATATGTGAATCAATGTATGTCATATTTACTGTGATAAGGTACCACTTTTTGCCCAAGGTGAAAGCCACCATATCTTGTTCAATAATTTCACAATGGTGAAAAAATGTGAATACGTAGTTGCTCTGTACTAAAGTGAATTAGAAATCTATCAAGCCTTATGTGTTTACTGATGCTGTTGGAGTCATTTGTCAATCCACAATAACAGTGTGCCTAAATTTCTTCAACGGCATAGGTAAATACATAGTGCATGATACATTGATAAGCTATTTCAGTCCTGAAACCATATAATATGCTGTACATTTGTACTATACTTGAGTTACTTGAGGTACATTTTACCATTGTGAAATGGCCAAACAAAGGAGACAGGCTTTCAGTTTCTACAAATATTGGTACAACACTGCAGTATTTGTTGACACAGATTGATTCATATTTTACTTTCAGTGTATGTCAATAATTCAGCTTTTTGGACTTTGTACACACAGTGCCCAAAGGTATTTTTGGTGTATATCCTTATTGGTGACATAAGTTTACTATTATAGAGAACAAAGGCCAGCCATTCAGAGGTGTTCAACAGTTCCTTTAGAGAAATGAATATGGTTAAGAGACAAGATAATATATGATGCAGGTGCTATCATGGGAAATTACAAACCTGTTACCAAAAGGTTTTAGAAGATGTTCCCTACATGCATGAGATGATGAGGTAAAGACCCAAACCTAGTGAGACTTGTAGCAGGTGCAATATGGAAACTATAAATATGTTTTGTGCTCAAACTTAATGATCAGCTCTATTCACACAGTCTCAGTAAAACTATTGCATATGTCTTTTCAGCATCATCCATAACAGGTGAAGGAGACGTTAGCCACGTAGGTCGGGTAGCAGCTGGCCCCTGGGTCTCAGCTGGTGAGACCACCGACACTGAGGGACACAGTGCTACAAAGGGTGAGGGGACTGGAGTGGAGGCTACCAGCTTGACCTTCTTCTTCGGAGGCCTCTCCAAGTGACCAGTCCCTAGTGCTGGCAGACCCTACTGCTTCAGTTAGACCTGAATCCTTGTCCGCCAACCAGATATCCATCTCCACCCTTTCTCTTGCTCCCCCAGTTGGCCAACCCTGCCCACCTAAAAGGGCTAAGGTCTCCTTTGCTGCAAGCACCTCATCTCACCCCTGCCCTTTCCCCCCTGCTGTGCTGAGTGAGCAGGCTATTGACCTCCTCTGCAGCATCGCTGTAGGCCAGACTGTACTCCTGAATGCCATCCAGGGGCTTACTGGCAAATGCACCAAATGGCAGCTTACCTGGAAGGCTTTCATAGTGATGTCTATCCTATAGCAGTCTTTTCAAGGTCTGGCCTCCTCACTGACCGTAGTCTTCCAACCATCCCAACCTTATGCCCCAACTACGACCCCTTCCCATCCCAATTCCCCATTCCCAGCCCTGTCCCAAGCAAACTCAAACCTTTACACACACCCACTCCAACACACACAAGCACCACACACACACATAAACACAGACAGCAAAAAAACACAGGCACACAACCGAACATACAGATACCATACCCACATGTACAACTGCCAGCACACCACAGACACCACACCCACATGCACCACCACAGCACACCCACAGACACCACACCCACTACCGCACCCACATGCACCACCACCAGTGCACCCACAGACAGCACATCCACCACCACACACATGCACGACCCCCTCCACCAGCACACCCACCACCACACACACATGCACCACCACATCCATATGCACCACAACCACACCGAGCACCTCCACAACACACCCATTCACAAACAAACATACATTAGAAAGCACACCCACAAAACACCAACACCCACACTCAACCAAACAACAGACACCTAGGAAGTAACACACCCCCAAACGTACACAACATGCACCAGATCCACAGCCACCTGCACTCTCAACAGACACATGGACATCAGCCACTGCCACTTCCTCTACCTCCCAAACCCAACTCCCTGCCGAATATCCTACCTATTTTCCCCATGAGAGTTCATTGTTTGCCCTTGCCTTAAGCCCATCCAAACTTGAAACTACCCTTCCCAAACGCAAAACCACATCTCCCAAACACAAGACTATCCCTCCCAAACCCAAACCCCCCTCCAAAGTAAGATCTTGAGGTGCCAACTAAATGCCCCTTCCTGAGGAGGCTCTCTTTGGAAGTGAATTAGGAGGCAAGCATTATGCCACAGCCCAACAGTGCACATTAACTTTTTAATTTTATACACTGCCATTTACTTCCTTATTATTTTCATAGAAAAATCATAGTGTTTGAAAAAATCTCTGGCATTAATTTTCCTTTGCAATTGTTTGATTCCTAGAAATGTTTCTGACTAAAATGTGAAGTACATATTTATCTTTCCCATGATGGCAGGAAATACAACATTTTTTTAATGGTTACTTTGTTAAGTGCATACACTGGTTAAGATAGTATGTAATGGTCATTTAAATTTGAGGGCAGGCATTAATCACGATAATTCACATTTGCACCAACGCATAGATGTTTGAAAATATTTTTGGATGTGTTACTACAGGTGTGTTTGATTCACCTTGATTACTAATAAGTATGAACACATGTGCATTACACCTTATTACATACTGTGGCAATTGAAATTAGATACAATACAGGACTTGCACCAGACAAGGAGAAATGTTACATGGATGAATATGTTGGATAATTCAAATTTAGGAATGGCATTGATTTTACAGGTAATTACTAAGGTAAAGGTTACACCTTGTGTAGTGCCATTTCTAGCATCATGTTACATTGGACTTACCCAAATGATGTGTAATGGATATGTGTTTAATTTGTAGTTGAAAAGACAGCGGTCTGGGGGAGGCCACTAAGGTCCTCGGGTAGCCGGTGCTACTATTATTTAAAGTATAGCCTTCGTCTAGGTTTTAGTAGTGAAAAGGAGTCCCAGCAGGACTGGAAAAACAATGTATGAAGGGACACAAGGTTGTACGAATGACATCACATTTATTAACATCATAAACGGAATATCATCCACTTGTTAGGAGCTAGTCCTGGTGCTCACACAAAAGGTGAAAGTGCGTGAAGTGATAGGTGCTGGTGACTTAAAACACTACAAAACTCCGAAAGTATTAAGTTATGTAAAAGGAGTTTCGGTTGTGAAAGTCGACAGCGTTTCGAACTCCTTAGTTAGAGACCATCATCAGGACGAAAAAACGTGTGAGCTGGTAGGATCTGGCAGCTTGATGCTATCTGCGGGGATCGTCGCTGGGTCGTTGAATGTGTAGTTCCGGAGAATATGGTACAGGTAGGCGAGCGGTCCACACGTCCAGCGGTGTTCGTGCTGTGGGCTGGATTCCGTTGAGTCAATCAGGGGGACCAGAATGCCCGTGGGGGCCAATTGTGGGAAAAATTAGCAGGGAGTGGATCCCGGTTACCTCCGGTACAGGCAGCAAACAGCTAATGGTGCTGGAGTCGACCGGCGCGGGTGACATTTTTCACTCCTGTATGATGACTTTTTGCTTTTTGAATTAATATCCTTTTTTGTGCAATTGTCCAATTTTTTTAAGGCAGCTTGCACCAAATGTATAATTACAATGTGGTCATACAGGTGTGTTTCTTAAAATGTCTTACACGTCAACATTACAGACATATGCATTGCAACTTGGTATGCTATTGCTGGTGTGAGTGATTTAAAAATGGACGCAATCCATAGCAAATGTAGCCAAGTTAAAAGGTAGCAGGTAATGGAGAAGCTTTCTGTTGATTCTGTCCACGACGGTTTCGATTTGCATCTTGGTCAAGCAGCAGCGGTAGGACTTGGTAGATTGTGTCCATGGCAGAAAAGGAAGTGTGAAAGTGAGAAAAGTTGAGCTTCTTCCTCATGTCTCTTCCAATCTCAGGTATGAAGGTTTTACTGCTGAATTATCGTTGGCGGGAAGACACATCATGATTCGCTCAGCGGACAAACTGGCAGTCCTCCCTCTGACAGCCACTTTTGCCTATTGCGCCGTCAACATGGTTGAACATATGGAGAAGGCAGACCATCTAGTAGGTGGGTGGAGAAACCATTGCAAAAGCAGTGGCGGGACCAGGTCTGCCAAGATCTGAATCAGGCCCAATAGTTTCAATTAGCTGTAGCAAAGCTGGAACTAAGTAATTTAACCTGGATCTTTAGCTGCTTAAAATTTGTAGTTACCAACAATGGTGGTTTTGGCAGAAATCAAATTTTTTATTTTACTTACCAATGGTTCCACTTGCAGGATGTACAGGGGCAATGATATGCTACCTTTTCTTGTCATTTTTTCATAGATATCATGTCCTTTGATGACTCTACAGAGCCATCACTCTTGATAATGTTAGAGCCATATTGATACTTAGAGAGTGCAAAGTGTGTAAGAGTTTCTCAAATATTCTATTGGCAACATTTTCAGATTCAAGCGACATTACCATGATGGGGGTATGGGAAGTGATCAGTTTGGTGAACACTTTTCATTTATGTGGTGTGTCTTGTATTATTGTTCTGCAGAATGCAGCACACATAGAAGTAATAAATAGCCATTACGGATTTTTTATGTGCAGGAAGGGACACCTTCTTGCACATTAAGTGCTAGGGAAAACACAGGGGTGTGCCGTATTGTAGTAAATAGGATGCATCCCTGAGTTTTGAAAATGTCGGAGCGCGGCGCTGCCAAATTTGACTTTGCTCCGTACTCGAACATTTTCTACTAAATATGCCCGAGGTTTCTAAGTGAGATGGGGGAAAAGCCTGACGGGTGTGCAGAGTCCCTATTGTTTTTAAGAAATTCCTTTATTGTAGATTCTGCAACAACGCCATCTAAGTGCACGACTCATTCCACATGGTACAGTACACAGAATATATTTTATAAACATTTACGGATATTTCAGAAGCAAAGAGCCAGGACATCATCATGTACATTTTCTTGACAACCTTATAAATGGGTATTTACCAGATTAACAAAGCAATATCGATCATATGATGGTGGAGTACATATCACTAACGAAAGTGTATGTAACAAAAACATGTAATCTTTGGATGATAACCTATATTTTTGCAAGAAAATATTTTCCGAATGACTTTATAAATGTCAAATTGGGTTTTCCCTGCTATGTATTTTCTCTTCAAACATCACTTCTGCATTCTGTTTATAATGGTTAAGTGGCATTGCTTTGCTTTCCGCATACAGGTGGACGTGACGAAGTAATTTATTTAAAATACTCTGTGGACTGTTTAGTATGTGACATACTTTTCCATGTGCACTCCAACTGTTGATGATGGCTGCTTGTTTAAAAGTGATATTGCTACAGGAAACGCTCCAACGTCAGCATGAATTTTACCCTTCTAATGGCCTGGATTCCAATATGCAAAAGTGGAGTGGCCATTCCCAAGTGCTGCTCTGCCATTAAGTGTCACTATCAGCTGCCCTTCCATTGATGGCATCAATTGTAAGGCAATGAGCAGTAAATATATTGAAGAACATCCTTGATTTTCATAGGTATGTGTGAATCACACATTCAGTCCGAGGGTATTTTGGCTCTGAAAAACAGATGTACATTGTTAGCCAATTCAATGGTACTCATTTTAACAGCCTCTCCAGATCTGTTGTGGCTCGAACCTGTGGCAAACATGGCTCAAGCATAGTTCAACCATATATCCCTGGGGAAAAAGGTATTCATCTAGTGAGCCATCACTTCTGGTTGAGAATTTTTTTTATATATTTAAAAAGACAGTATTTTACATTGGTATTAAAATTGTATATAAAAATGGCAAAACTACAAGAGGCGTTTTAAGTTACACCTACAAACAGCTTTAGCTGTCTTGTGAGCTTCATGTAATAAAAAAACCCATATGTAAAAAAATTCATGGAGATGTACATATAGGGGCCAATTATTATATGGCCCATAAAAGTTCCTTTAGGGCCACATCGTAATGGGCCAGTTGGAGTCCTTTCTGACTGCCTCATTTTGATGTAGGCGGTCGGAAAGGAACCCAACCGGTCATTCAACCTGGCTTCCGACGGGCTCGGAGAGCCCATCTGTCAGTCGTAATGCGGCCTGTAATCTCAAGGGTGGCTCTTTCCACCCTTGAGATCACAATGCACAGTTTCTGACATGGTTTCCATGCCGGTCTGACCGACATGGAAACCATTTCGGAAAGCCTGTTAGAGGGCCCCCAGCAGGGCCCCTTTTGGTGCTCGGCCTCCGGTTGGAGGCCGAGGAGGCACCTATGGTGCCCCCCGTTAAGCCCTGCACTTTGTGGCGGGCACCTTGAAGTGCCTGCCGTGTGGTGTGGGGATGAACTGCACCTCCCATTTCACAATGGGAGCATGCATTACGGCCGGTTTATGGCTGTAATGCATGCTGCCATAGTGAAATATAGGAATGCGATCGAACAGTGTTCGGTCCCATCCTAATTTGGCGGTCGGGACCGACAATCGGGTGTCGGTCGGTCCCATGACCGACTCGGTGTCGGGCGGAAGTGATTCCATCTGACATCGTAATGAGCCCCATAATGAGGGGTGTTGGGTTAGTTCTCTTCAGCCATTGATCTGTTAAACTGTCATTTACATTTTGTTTCTTCCTACCACAGCATACAGCATGCACTTCAGCCGCTTGATCTCACTGAATGATGGCATTTTCTGTAATCAAATGTTCAAATTTATCTAAAAAGGGCACTTTAGCACCATGGATTTTTTTCATTCCATTCGTTGTCCCTTTTTGTCATCCTTATGTGTTTAAATTATTTATTCATGTTACAATCATTCAACGCCAGTGGTATATTTTCTCAAACAAGCTCCCGTACAAGAATTTTTTGATATGATGTGCATTAAAATGAACATTAGAATGTGCATTCTATACTTATCCTAATTACATCAGCCTGCTAGGAAACATCCTTACTGTTCTACTAAAATGATATGCAATGCTTATTTTTTTAGATCAAAAATTTTATTGCAGCCATAGTTATTTATTTTTTACATTTTGTTGGCATAATTATTTTAAAAAATGGTAATAATTGCACTAGCTTACCAAGACCCGACCTATTGGATTTACCAATTCTTCTTCAAGTTGTACTGTACTCTCTATCTCAAATGTATGGCATTTCCCAAAACTGCGCAAGTCTGTTTATTAGATGTTTCATTATGCACCTGGGGGATTTCACATGTTTCATCGTTTTTCGAGGATTCTCTGAATCATGTTCATGTAAAGAAAGCTGATATATAAAATACTGTGAACATTATGGTGTGTTGGTTTTTAACAGGTAAACAAATTATGACGTGATATATATATATATATATATATATACAGATGTGTGTGTGTGTGTGTGTGTGTGTGCGCGTGTGTGTGTGTGGGTGTGTGTGTGTGCATATATACCTATACATACATACTTATAAAAATATACACATATAATTATTGAAGTGCTTGTTGTATGGGTTTTTAGTCAACATAGGTTACGAGTCAAACCCTTTCCTACTGATGTACGATTCAAAAAACAATACCTGCATTTTTTAAGTTGAACACGTTTGAGAACTGGAATGGCGTGAAAATGACTTTATCACAATGTGTGAACCTTTAAATGCTAAGATGGATTCCTAGACCTGCCGATCATTTTATTATCATTTGAGATGAGAAGCCCAACAGCTACAAATGGCCCCAGTGAGCCAGCTCATTCCACTTCAGCATTTCTGTGACATGTCATAAATTAGTTGATACTGCAGTCAAGTAAGCAGCGTAAAAATCAGGTAATGAGGTGCAATATTCAAGTCACCGAACAAGCACAAAACCAGTTGACTGTGAATTTGAACATCTGGGCAACGGCATTTATGTCTCTCCCATCTGCTGTGTTGCTTGAAGTAGAACCAATGTAAACACCCTCTGCCTTTCCCTCTCCCTCTCGTCAACACCCTCTGTTTGGCCCACAATTACTTAAAGTCTGGTTCTCCTGAGAGTATTGAAGTAAGCTAATTCAGCCAGAGCAAAATTATTTTTTAAGTGAGGAAGAAATCATTATTGGATGTGTTTGCAAAAAAACAAATCTGTTTGAGATGATGTAGCAAAAAATATAAACTCTTTTATGGATGCATTGTAGTTTATTTCTAGATGAAAAGATAATGCAAAGTCCGGAAACTTCCCGATGTCTGTGTCTGCATAGTTAGTCTAAAGAGTTATAAACTTGAAGGTCGAAGAGACAATGAAAGCAAGGCAACCTCTTTTAGGGAGTGGCTCTAAGCTCAGATGTGTTGTTAAAGTAACCATAAAGTGTTAGTGCGTAATGGAAAGGTGAAGAGAAAGAAAATGGGTTTAGTAGATGGGAATTTCGCCTGATACGTTTCAGTGTTGTAATGTTAAAAGCAAGCAGATTTACTGCTTGCTTTTTCGACGTATATGTCATTGTATGGAAATAATAGTAGAAGACTAAAGAAACATTTGATTCCATTATTTATATACAGCAATATATTTTTGTGTATAGAATATTGCTTGCATTAACATTGCAGTAGCATAAGTCATCCGATGAACAGTTGAAGTAAACACTAGCAGAAGGGATGCTATCTTTTCACTGTTCTCTGGGACTTCCTGTGAAAAGGTGGGGCAGATAGATAGTGAAAGCGATTGTACTACTGAATATGGACACCACCAATATTATAGAACAAGAATATGCAGGGGCAAAATATCGAAAGGAAAGTGCATACAGGGAAGATGTACTATTCCTAACTTCACATCTGCGTACCTTGCATTTCTATGTACACCGTAGGTACATATCTGTGGAGTTAGGTATAGAAAATCGAATCTTATTTATTTGTTGATGCTTTTAAAAACAATTTCTGTACTTGTGTTCCATCGTTATTGTGGTTTCGATATTCAGGGGCGACAGTAGCGAAAGCAGCAGAACAGCCCAACTAACCAAAAATATTACTAGCCTTTATGGCTTCTGCCACATTGTACTTGTCCCATAATCCTTCTGCAAAGGAGTAATCTGAAATGGCCTTCTTTGTTGCCACTCATGCTTTTCTATACTACAAAGACAATGCCAATTCCTGAAAGAGCTCCATCGGATCCACTCACAGGGAGCTGGTATGTCCTTATGATCTTTATGTCACATTTTTGGGGGTTCAGAAGAAATTTCTTCCTTCAGGAAAGATTGGTTCACTTTCTTCAGTTCTTGTACTTCACTGAGACTCTGGACTCACCAACCTGTAAGGATTGATTATCTTGCCTCATTCTCGAACACCATCTTTTCATGTCTAAGACATTGATAACTAAAGCTACGCAATGCTACTCACACCAGTTGTATGACTGTGTTTCTATTAACAAAGATTGAAGACACCTCGGGAGCAACAGGGCAGTGCGCACCATGGGTGGTCATGGCTATGTTTCTATTTACAAAGATTGAATCTACCTTGGGAGCAACAGAGCAGTGCACACCATTGGCGGTCACGGGCTATTTGAGACTGAGTACAGGGAGTGGGAAAGTGACACAAGACCCTTTCCTCACGTGTGCCCAGTTTAGCAGTTTAAACAGTAAACTATATTTTCAATTGTTTCCTTAAATGCAGGGGCTCTGATTGAAGTGGGATATGCAGATGGATGTTGTTTCACATCCTGAGTGCATAACTGGAGGCTTAACTTGATTTGTATCTATTTTTCATTTCTTGACTACCACTCTGTCACTGTGTTGGCTCTTTATACTGCATTTGTAAATTGGGGTTTTCTGTATTTTTTTCAGGTATGGTGAGGTATTGCTTGTCTCAAAAGGTGCTCTACCTTTACTGATTTTGAGGGGTAGACATTATGCATCACCAATGGTGGGAGCAATATGGCTGTATTTCTTTAGTCCTTTATAATATGCTGCACAGAGAAATGGTTCTGCAGGAGCCCTGAGTGGGCGAGCAATGCAGTGCCACCATCCAGGCAAGGGAAGTTTAGGGCTTGTCTGAATATTCTAAAGACTGCTTTGGGCAAGTGTGATTCGGTTCACTGTAGAAGTGAGAGTGCGTACCAAGCTTACCAAATTTCTTAATAATGTGGGTTCTGAAGTAAAGGTTAGAGTCAGTGTTGAATATAAGTGATGTATGTATGAGATAGCCAAGTTCTTCTTGACCAAAGTGGAAACCATTTTCTCAGCCTTTTGCGGTTTAAAGAGTGCCACGTTGGATCCGGCAAGTGAAAAACTTAAGCCCTTAAAAGTTACCACTGAGTTACTAGATACTTTCATGCCAGTATCCCCGGACAATTTGGAGAAGCTGCTTATGGCTGCTAAATCAGGATCACCCCATGATCCTTGCCCGGTAGCAGTGGCCAAGTTGGCACCTGGTCCCATTGCTCGATCACTGGCCTCCATTTTTGAGGGAATGTGTGAAACTGGGCACTTCCCAACCTGTTGGAAATTGGCTTCTATATTGCCCCGGTTAAAAAAAACCAAGCCTGGACCTTAAAGACCCCAATAATTTCCGCCCGATCTCGCATCTTCCACTCCCAGCCAAGTTGGTAGAAAAAATGTTGAACACACAGCTAAGCTCGTTCCTGGCGGCAACACAAGCCCTGGACCCCTCCCAGTATGGTTTCAGAGGAGGACACAGCACTGAGTCTGCCCTCATTAAGGCCACAGAAGAGATCAGAGAGGCCGTTGATCGAGGTGGGAGGGCGGCTCTGATCTTGTTGGATCTGTCTGCGGCCTTTGATATGGTCCATCATGGTATCTTGATGGACCGTCTAAAGGAGTGCGGGATCCAATCCAAAGCCTGGGCTTTGCTAAATTCCTTTCTATCCGGCAGAAGACATACTGTTGCATTAGGTGGAGATCAATCTAAACCCTTTTCGCTACCCTGTGGGGTCCCACAGGGGTCCTCCCTTAGCCCTACTCTATTTAATGTTTATGTTTCATCCTTGGCCCCCATTATTAGAGCATTTGGGTTTGGTCTTACCTCCTATGCGGATGATACCCAAATTGTGGTGTCTCTACGACCAGGTCAGGAAACGGGTATAGATCAACGTTTCCAGGCCTGTATGCAATCAGTTGGGAAATGGATGGTAGAGAATTGTCTGAAGCTTAATTCAGGCAAAACTGAAGTCCTACTGTTTGGAAAGGATACTAATTTTTGGATTCCAAGTTGGTGGCCGGATTCGATGGGCTCTCTCCCCCTGCCTTCAAAAAAGGTGAAGAATTTGGGGGTAATTGTGGATGAGAGACTCATCTTTGGGGATCAGGTTAATGCAGTAACATCATCAACTGCATATGTGCTTAGAACGGTCAGGAAAGTAATGTCATTCCTACCCCTAGGTAGTCGCCAAACAGTGGTCACAGCTCTGGTGCTGTCGAGGCTGGACTACTGTAACAGCCTGTATTTGAATATTCAACAAAAAAGTCTGAATAAATTTCAGCTGCTGCAAAATGCAGCAGCGAGACTTCTGACCGGTACATCCAAATTCTCCTCCATCTCCAAGGAAATAAGGAAGATGCACTGGCTCCCAGTAAGGAGTTGAGTGCGTTTCAAATCACTTTGTATGGTCTTCAAAGCTCTGCATGGCAAAGGCCCAGACCACTTGAACCAGCTGTTCCAGGGGTACATCCCGAAAAGAGCACTTAGCTCGTTAGGGGCTAAGCTGGTTTCTGTACTGCACAGGAGGAAAGCTTTGTGGGGGGGGGCAGAAGCTTTGCTGTGTGCGCGGCGAAAGCCTGGAATGACCTTCTGTTTCGCCTAAGAAATGCTACTGATCTGTTAGACTTTAGGAAGGGTTTGAAGACCTGGCTTTTTGCTGAATAATCTCAGTTCCTCCTTGCTCGCTGCCTCAGGATAGATATGTTAGCGCCAGGACACCCTTGGGTAATCGCCGCGCTTTATAAAAGTTATTAACATAACATAACATATGTGTGATAAG
Source organism: Calotriton arnoldi (assembly GCA_963921515.1). NCBI lineage: Eukaryota > Metazoa > Chordata > Amphibia > Caudata > Salamandridae > Calotriton > Calotriton arnoldi. The sequence continues at coordinate 802,541 of CAWUFW010006133.1, read as the reverse complement.
TTGGTATGTGAAACTGTGCAGTTTCATTCTGGCAGTGGCGGCTGTACAGGATCTGAAGCAGTGGGAGGAGGGGGGGTTGGGTACAGGGAAAATAAAAACAAAATAGAGAACTTTACTGCCACATTGCTTCTCTCCCAATCCTGGTCCGGTCCCGGGCTGAACACACTCTGCAGGCTTCCAGATGGCTCTCATGCTGGGAATGCTATTCCCGAACACTAAAAACAGATTGTCATTCATTCACTCACACAAATCAATTGCTATGATAAATTGAATTAATTTCAAGAACCAATTCTCAGTTACAAATATTTTCTTTGTTTATAAGAGATTTTTTGATTGAATTTTATAAGTTCATTGATTTTTTGATATATACAAAATTACAAGTTTCAAAAATGTGTACCCATCATACAAATTACATGACATATATACACTACATATACAAAACACAGCACAGTTTTTAGCTCAAGTTCTGTGCAGTTTAAACTGCAATATTATCATAAGTGCCCCTGGCAACTACCTAACTAAGGACATTTTGACATATTTTAGCAGGGGCAATAGCCAAATAGTGATTCTACTGAGCTCATAGGAAATTCTTAAAAAACAAGTTTCTCTGGAACAATTAGTTAAGAGTGTCAGTGGTAGTACATATGCAGAACACTTATTTGGCCAAAAAGAAAGGCTATTGACGTGTTGCCAACCCTGAAAAGTCTCTTTGAGGGTTCTCCTAAGGACACAGAACACTGAAAGAGCTGAAATTTAACAAAAAACACTATGAGTAACAATAAATGTCAGTCAAAACTTTCAAACTTTTCTTTCTCTCATTAAGTACACACCCCAGTTTACCTTCATCTGGTGTCTTCACTCAATGAATCAGATAAGGAAAGACACTTGAAAAAATGCAGCAATCTAAATCAAACAATGACAAAGGAAAGACCAAATATTTGTGATAATCATCACAAACCTAGAGGCGTACAAAAACTCCAAACAAGAATGCTAATTCACTTACTTATTCACTCTACTAATTCAAAGACAAGCAGCTCTGCATGGGCGATGCTATCTCTCTTTGCGTCCTTATTTCTGTAAAAGTAAAAGAGCACGAGTAAATAATCTCATTCATTGCCCTGCATGATCAAATAGCAGGGATAGTGGCTGTAAGTCTATATATGGTGGCACCTATTTCGTTTGGTAATTGAGGCTCTGAATTTTACACCAGTCACTTGTGAAGTTGCGATGCATAGTGGTGATTTGCAGGCTCCTTTTTGTAGCTACAGGACAGGATAAAATAGTGCTTGTGCTTGCCATTTCATTGAGGAAGGAAGATCTCAACCGTAATTGAGTACGATTTACGCATATATCCCTAAGTGCAAGATAGAGTAAAAACACTTTCTCCTAGACCCGGCAATCCATGTACGAATTCATTTGTAACTTGAATGGAACGTTTGAAAAAAGCCATGTTACACACTTACCCGTGTAGTTTTTGGAATACTCTCATTCAATTCATCGTTTGGTTTCGGACTCCCAGTCGAGTGTGGATGTTCTACAGAGCTTCCGTTATTTGTTCGGGTGAAACTATCCTCTTCCAGGTTGAGAGGTCGTGCACCTCTGCCACGGTGTCTTGTTTTTCCGGATAGAAATAAAAGATCTAGGGGCCTATTAGCAATAACCGGCGATAATTATCGCTAAGCACAGTTAGCGCTAGGATAATTATCGCCGGCTATCGCAGGTTTCTATCGCGGAGATAGCGTGCTTTCAGCAACGCTCATCTCGAAAGCGATAGAAACCCTGGAGAACAGTGTGAAAACAAGCGATATTCGCACTGTGACCAGTGTTAGTTTGCTAATAGGGCGAGGGGGATTTAGCCATGTAATCCACCTCCCATTGGATTACATGGCTAAGTCAGGTCTGGACCAGGCGTTAACAAACCAGCGCTAAACGTGTTTAGCGCTGGTTCGTTAATCACCTCCCCTGCCTCGCTAATAGGCGATAGCGACCTTAGCGACTGTTTCCAGTCGCTTTTAGGTTGGGAACGCCTACTTTGCATGCCATTAGCGATAAATATCGCTGGCATGCAAAGCGGCACCCAACCCGGTCGCTATCGCCTAGAAGCTGTCGCTAACAGCAGTTAGCGACAGCTTGCTAATAGGGCGATTGAATTATCGCCGCTTTAGCGGGAAAAAGTCCCGCTAAAGCGGCGATAATCACGTTGATAATATGCCCCTTAATTCAATAGTTAGTAGTATGTCAGACCTTCGTCTCAGTTTGTGGAAAGTTTGTACATTATATAAAGCTATTGCTTCACATCTTTAGGCGATGGTCGCTATAAAGCCAGGCTTATGGGAATTGTAGTCCGACAACTGTTTATTTATGACAGATGGTACGAACAATGTTGTTTAAAATGGTCCGGAATGCAATGCCCAGCATGAGAGCAGCACTGAGATTGGTCTGAGGGCTGTGGTTCAGCGCTCAGACAGGGAATGGGGAGCCTGTGGCTTTTCTCCACCCAGCTGTACAACACAGGCGGGTGGAGAAATGCTAAGTGTGTATGACGGTTTTGCCGGCCTAAGACGGCCAGCCAAACAGTCATGCGCACTTAGTGGTGCCCATCACCCTTCCTCCCCATTGCTGTTGCAGGTGCATGGCCCCGCCCTAAGACATGCTGCTGGCAGCCGCAGGTTAAAATAAAAATAAAATGATAATAGAATTGGTTTATTATAACTTTATTTTTCATGTGTTTACCTCTGCGGCCACCCAGTGGGGCGACGCTCCTCCACCATAACAGAGGAGCCGACCCTGCATGCTGGGGATTTTGGCGAGTCTGATGCTTTTAGTGATCAGAATGAATACCAACTTGGTGAGTTTTACCTTGAAGAAGGATCAATTTTCATGTCAAGCCACAACATGCCCCCCCTTTTGTTGCAGCACCTCAGGTGCCCTTATTGCACTCAAAGCTCATGTGAAACATAGCACATCCTGAGCTCATCAGATCCACCTTCTTTTTTCTAACTTTGTACAAACAACCCCTGCTTTTTTAAATATTTCTTATGTTAGTAGTAGCTCAAATGAGAATGGCATTTCAGGTGATTACTTGAGACTTTTTTAGCATGAGTGATGGTGGTGCACTTCACAGTGTTATCAGTGCCCTTTAAATTACATAGACTCAAAGCAGAATTTGTTTGGTGTAATGATTAGAATTGCATTTCTTGAGGGTTGGTTGCAATTTGTTTATCTGCATGACAGATCTGTGTTGTGGGGAAGGTTCCAGAGCCAGCCAATGCTCAAATTTCATGCAATCTCATCACTGCAATATTGGAGCTGGTGGCGTAGTAAGGAAAGTGCTAGGCAATTATGGGTTGGAGACAGACAGAGTAGATAATAGAGAGATGAAGTAGAGAAGGTGGAGTGCAGAAGCCTCAGTTTTATTCAGCTAGCCCTGAGGAAGCCTTGATGAAGGTAGCCCCTGGGATCAGGGTCACATTACCTATAAACTAAACAATCTGCAGCTTAGGGAATAACATCACAAGGGGCCTTGTGCCATCTTAAAACATATTTTTTAGATTGTCACAGGTAAACCATAATCATCTGACAAAATAGCATTATGTTAACTGTTGTTCTGATTTTGACTATTTTTACCAATCATTTACAGCTTCAAGCGGCTCAATTGCGGAAAACAGGAATTAGTAGAACTTAGTGGCCTTTTGTGTTCTGATGCCCCAGTGCGCGCCTCAGCGGTGCTCAGTATGTGACAGGATGTGTTCCTAGCATTAGCTGCATGGATGACAAACTAGCGGACGAGAGAATCTCATATATACCACCCAAGTGAAAGCTCGTAAACATAATCCACTAAGAAAAACATGAAATATTGATGAGTTTTAAAAAAAAGTTTGCATCTTGCAGTAAAAGTAGAAAGGTAAATATTTTACCTTGCTACTTCTTGCAATTAGTATTAATATTATACTATTATTAAACATGTAATCCTACTTTTGTTTCTTATTTATTCTTTTTTGTGTAAAAGAAAGTCATGTTTTGGTCACATTAGATTTTCTATATTTAAAATAAATACTATTCAGCTTAAAAAGGAAGAGAAGTTTTGAAAGTGGACACCAATAGAGAAAGAAAAGTAGATACTAGCAGCTCAGTCAAAAGTTATTTCACTACCATAAAGAAATTTAATCCACCAAGGTAAAGGGCAATGATAACCAACTTGACCAGCAGAAGCCTCGCACATCCATATCATCCACTTCAATAGATGATTCAAATAAAAGATGTAATAACACCTGGTGACATCCAAAAAACACAAATAATACAGAAACCGATGGTGGTTTTGGGACTACTTTAACTAATGAAGACACATCATTTTAGATTTCAAAATGGCCCTCTGATGTCTACACAGAAAGTATTTGCTTGAGAAATCCAAGTAGACTTTTAAACATCAAGCAAGCTGTTGCTCTTGCGGTCGTGGATGCCATATATGTAGTGTAAGAGTGCAAATAAGATGGATTGGGAAAAAAACAAATTAACGATGAAAATGCATCTAACATCAATGAACATCTTTCCTCCTGAGCGAAATTTAGCTAACATCCTTCACTCATATCATGATGTCATAAGAAATCAATTTACAAAGCAGAGCAGAATTATGGGAATATCTCACAGGAATAGTCACTTCTTTAAATTCAGAAAAAGATCTTGATAAAATATTTAAATCTTCTAATAAAGAATCACTCTAAAAACATAGATAATCTCTTTTATATCTGTTTATAAAGAAAAAGTATCCAGAAATTCTTTCTTCTTACTAAGATGTATGTAATATAATAAGTGAGGACAAGGTATAGTCTGCATTTCCAAACACCTAAACTGTATTGTGATTGTTTCTGAGCCTGATGATAACAGATTACTCAGGGTAGAGATCATTTAGAGGCTGAAGAGAGTAAAAATGAATATGCTACAGCAATGCTCAACAATGCTCAAAGCAAAATTCAATTCACTTAGCAATTTGTGCATCTATAACATAATTATGGATTTTACTGTGATTAACTCACACAAAGTAAACAAATGTATGTCATATGTATTCTTTTGAATTTATAGTTCATTAGTATTTTTTGTTTTATGTATTGTTTGATTTTGTTTATTTTTCACTCTCCTAAAATTGAAGATTATGTGCAAAGAATAATTATTGATCTACAAATATTTAAATGTATTAATTCAAGTAAATAAAAAATATGCACACGTGTAATCTGTATTTTTAATACATATTTCATGGCTATGGATACACTGCACTGGTTATGTTAAACATTTTCAATTTAAATATTTTATATTGTTATTATTATTTGGTGGAGGGGGAAGTGCGTCATTCTTGTACTAGCTTAGGGCCCCAACAGGTTTAAATTTGGACCTGATTAGACTGCTCAAAATTTACCAAGTTATCTGGTACATCTCTCAGGCTTATCCTGAGAAAGGTCTCTGATTCCTGAAAAACACATATTATACATGTAAGACAGTAGATTATTATTTAGGGGTGGGAGTTGCCCACCTCAAGGAATAATAACACTGTTCTGTCAGGGTGAACCCCCAAAGTCACTATATTAACCTGAGTTTAACTCCCTGAAATCTATGGCACACAGCAGACAGGCTTTACTTAGGGTCATGTTTAATGTTTTTAAGCAGTACCAAAACAGTAAAAAAGTCAACACACTAAAAATCCCTAACTGAATTAGAAAAATAGAGTAAATTGTAATATGGAAAATGACATCAAAACAACAAACATCCAGTAAGAGGGAACCAGAAATATGAGGTTTTATTGTGAAAATAGCACCAAAAAGCGCTAAGCACTAATGACAGTCTGTGGTCTCAATAGACCGAGAGAAGACCAGGAGCTAGGCACACTTTGAGGTCGACCACATGAGATATATGAGGTTGAATGCACCAAACCTGGTCAAGGATTTTACCTTTGGACTTAGTCTACAAAATAGAAGTCAGAATCTCTCAGTAGGGCAAGGCAGCAAGCTGTATCTAGGAAAGGCTCACCAAAATCATATAGGCATTGAGCGAGGTCCCACTGAAGCTGGTCATTTTGGCAGGTTAAGCTCTAAGAAGGAAAACGTTTTGGAGCTATGCTTGTGCCACCATTCAGGAGATTCCTATTTTGTGCCAATTGATTCTTTTGTTACTACTCTTTCATCCTTTTGATTGACTGCACTTAATGTTAAATCCTTGCCCAAAAATAATATTGAAATCAGGGTATTTATCATGAATCACAAGTGAGACTTGTTTTTCTTCATACAAACATGTATGAAGAACTTTTTATCACTGGACAGTTGTCAGGCAGCTCCCAATGACTTAAGAAATACTTTATGTGGATGACATAGGGAAGAATGGCTGAGGAGCGTTGTTAATTTACCTTGAGCAGTAATCCATCACCATTAACCCAGTTAGGTCATTTTCAAAAGTTCAGTGTCTCATATTCACCTTTTCTCCTATTTCTGCTTCCTTTTTTACAGGTGTTTCTGTAAATGGTCAATTTGGGCCTTCCCCTGAGTTTGACCAAACTTTTGCAGTTTTTGTTTCACCTGATCTAATTACAACTTGCACCGCCAAAGATTTTAGATGCCATCTGTGATGTAATCAGTGAGTGATAAGCAGGGCTTTATAGCAGTGCAAGGCATACTTAGGAGAGTTAATTCCAGCTGGTGAATTTCAGTGTTTTTTTGTTTTTCAGACCTTAGTTTTTTATTGTTAGAAGATCTATGTAGAACTCCAGTTCCAGCTTCGTTTTCAGTGAATTTCTACGTTTTTTTTTTAACTTAAGTTAAAATCTTACTGTCTATGTTGTTAAATGAAAAGTAAGATCTTGTAACCATACACCTGCGGCCAACCCCCTGCTGTTCACGCCCATTGGCCATGTGCAGCAGGGGGTTTGCCACAAGGCCTGGTCTGTAGTGAGGAGCGCAACCAATCACCCCACAGGAAGCCAATACCCCACAGAGCTTTTGGTTGTGCACATCCGGGATTGGATACAGAAGCTGCCCACCATCCAGGTCCTTTGTCCACCCCCTTGCTGCTATCCAACCTCCTGTCAAGCATGCGCTGGGCCATGAATGGAGGTGATAGGCCGCAGCATGGTCTTGGCCACAGGGCCTGGCCTCCCAGTAGGCAGCCGATGCCGCACGGAATTATTTTTTGCAGATCCATCGGTACACCCATGGGAGCAGAGGGAGGGAGGGTGCACTAGCTCCTGCGGGAGTACCGTGGGAGTGTGGCAAACCAAAAAAAAAGTGATACTTTTGTCATTTTGGCCCAGGGGAGTCCCAAACACCTAGAGGGTCAAGGTATTCCTATCCTGCACACTTCCATGGTTTTTTATTTATTTTTGAAGAGACAGAGACTTAGTCCCCGAGTCATGTAATAACAGCCACAGTTCCTCTTCATGCTGTAGCCAACCAATCAGAGAAATTTGTCCCACAGGAGAGGGTTGACCTGTGTGAAAAAATGAACCCTCGGTCAATCACAATGCTTGAATTTTTGAATTAGGTACTGCAAGACTCGCGCCGGACTCCCACAGGGCTAGATAGCTCTATTGTTTTAACCTTAATTTCCCATAAAATACTAAACAAATTTTCGCCTGTTAATATGGATGTACGCAATGATACGTGTATGGACAAAAACTAAATCGAATCACTGTTGTCGAAATCCCCCGATATGACCTCTCCATCACCCCTGAGCCATAAATATGCAGTCAGGCAGGCCCTGTGCCCTAGGGCTGAGGCTACTCACAGGTGGGGTGGCACATAACCAGGAGGACAAATGTGTGAATAGGAAAAACTCAGATTAGTCCCACAGATAGGCAGCAACACCACAATGGTCCTGTGAGATTGGCCCCAATAAAACACATATGGCCTGAGGGGCGCGCGTTCCCAAAACACCATAAAGTTAGATACCACATGAAGGAACCCTCAGCCAATCATGACACAGCACATGACACACGCAGTGATCACATGATCCACATGCTGGACATCTGAACACATTACCCACTGGCCCTCATTGTGTCCATGCAAGGTCGCGACCTACCTGCATTTGTCATCAGGTGGAAGTAATTTATGGTCTCATGACAAGGGCCACACTCCACTCCTAAAACAGGATCTATGGATTGTTTTATGATGCTTCAAGAAATGTATAAGAAGACTTTCAAAATTATTGTACTTGAATCAATCCTCAGACCCGTGTACTTTGAGTCAGTCCTCAGACCCGTTTCTGTATGCTGCCTCCCGGCCATAGTGTTTGATTAAACCAACTGTTCCTGTTTTGCCAAATTACTTTTCTCCAGTGCTTTATTTGTAAAATATTAAGTGACAGGGCTCTGACCGGGAGGCCACTGCAGCTTGCACCACCTATTGCCCTTGTCATCACTGCCAAAACAACTACTAATCATCTCTCTCGCATGTAAATGCAACAGTTCAGATTATTCCAGGTCCCCAAAGCTAAAGGAATTGCCGGGGAGGCAGGTATTAGCACTATTTTAATGTATTTAGCATTCCTAAACAACTGTTGTTCTGCTCATCTCTAAATTAGATGAGCAGCGCCACCATGTGGTAGACTGTTCTTGGTATAGTGTTGACAATTAGATGCCGGTGCCGAGCTCCGGAAACCAATTAAGTGGCTGTGCTTAGCACCGGAAAGCTCCGGCTCAAATTAAGCACTGCTTTTCTCTTTGTTTTTTCAAGGTAAATTCATATTTGAGTAACATTTTGGTGAGCCAGCCAGGAAAGATTGGTGCTTCAAACCCGACTGCAGCCGAAGGAAATGACTCCACTCTGACTGATTCACATCACTACAGCAAGGAAGGTCAGCAGACTCTGCAATTGATTGAAAGCTCTGCTGGATCTACGGGGCAGAGGTCTGTCCTGAAGCCACAGTCAATTGGGTAAGAGACTACATCTTATCCTTTGTCCCAGCATTTGGCGTATGGCAAACTAGGAAGAAGTGCAAAAATGTAGGCTGAGCACCCTGCCACTGACAGAAATCTGACATATTGCCCACTTCTTGTATCCGAACTGAGTAATCACAAAGTGGCCTCAGATAGATCCCACAGAGGTTACCTTTCTTTGATAGCCAACATGCTGGAAAAGGTGAAGACTGTTTGTTGCTTGGACCACTGTGCGTGACACAGTTGGTACGCTTGTCTCCTGGGTGGTATACAGGGGCGAGGCCTCACTGCTTGTACCTCTGGGCGTGATACAGATGGTACACACTGTTCCATCTGGGTGTAATATAGGGCCAGCACTTTGATCTTATTTTTTAGTCTAAAGGGTTTTCTCAGTGCTACCGGTTTCTTAATACTGGAGGGCATTTGAAAGAAGTGAGAGGTGTTATTCGCTAGGACCGTTGGGTGTGATACAGATGGTAAGCATAACCCCTGGGTGTGATATAGGGTGTAATTCAGACATTAGGGAACATTTGGACCTTGGTGATTAGGTGTAGCTTGTGCTTGGCCAAAGAGGGCCTGTGGCTGTCAAGTTGTATCTCGTTTCAGCGTAAGTTGTTGCTATCTTTGTCTTGGAGTCTATATTGATAGACTATCGGGCTCACTTAGTACCATGTACCGCGCAAAGCTTCCCCTTGTCATCGGGTAGCATGTGCAAAGGAGCGAGCTAAGGATTATTTTGACAAAGTCATCATTTATTCTCAGTTTTTTCTCTTTCTTCATTTTGGTTATTAATTGATGCGTTCTTTATGCTGTGATGCTGGTAAATTGTTGCAATTGCACGTCTTGTCTTGAGTGTTGTGTTTTGTTAATTACTTAATGTGCTTAAGAATGCGCCACTAATTCTTACAGTCGATTTTTCATATCTGCTATTCTTCTGCTGAATGCACACGTTTTTAACTAAACATTACACTTTCTTTCAGGTTGTGATCCTTCATCTGCATTTTTTGTTTGTGTTTAATGTCTATTCTAATGCAGCTGTGTAAATAGTATTGATTTCATAGAAGTAGTTGGAACCAGTAATCTCCGTGTATTTATTTCCCCAAAGATCAGAGTAGAATCTAATAATAATTGATTCAGAGAAACAAGAGCATATCAGTCCCTTAAAAAGTTCCCAGCTATCACAGAGTTTCACTAAAACACATGCAAACTAGATTCCCCACACAGATAAAAAAAACTTAGCAACTATTGCAGCAAATGGCACACACACACTAAGGCACACACGTTCCCCTGACCAGAGGAGGGAACCTTCAACACAAACAAACACACAAGAACACACATTCGTACCGAATATGTAGGACAAAAGATGACCAGGAGAGAGGCACTGCTAGAACTATGGGCCATATTTGAGGAGGCCCAGACTGACAATCCTATTCTAGAACTTGGAAGCAAGGCATCCACGCCTCCCCACCGTATATAGCAATAGAGGTGCTCTCTCCGATGCCTGCCATCCCCACATTAGGTTATACCAATCCAGCGGTTGAGGGAGCCGAGGTACCCCCTACCGAACAACAAATGACCAAATCTAGGCTAGGGAGGCCAACAGGCCCCTAGGCTCAGGCAATCCCAGCATCACTCTAGTCCAGTACTAGAGCTCCCAGAAGCTCAACCCCACGTCTGTCGCTCTCGACCCATCGAACCCCTAGTGACACAAAGAACATGCACTCCCACTTGCCCTGGTTAACACACTTGGGTGACCAGGAGATTCATAGCAGTAATGCACAGTGAATCAACCACTAGGGGCGAAGAGAGGGGCCCCAGAGCTCCGAGATCAGATGATGAAGGGGGAGCAGCAGGGTATGCTTAGGCAGCCAAAGGGACAACAGAAAGCGAGTTCAATGGCAAATTCCTACCCAGCTCAGAATGAAGGAGACAAAACAGGTGGAAGTTAGAGGAGAGGCATGAATTAAGGTTGGAGAGAGAGAGATCTAACCTTGGGAACTCAACAATAGAACAGAGCAACGTGCCCTCCACCTGAGTGGAGTAGGTATAGAGCACCTCTCGGAGAGGAGTCCGAGGCAGAAGGAAGGCTTCTGCTTGGGGTCCAAGCCTCACTAGACCATCAGTGTAGAAGAGGGGCTAACCAGGTGATAAGGGATAGGGGTAGCCTGGCACAGACTCAATTAATACATAAGAGAAGCAACATGGCACCTTTACGTGCCCACGAGGAAAGCAGCGACGAAGACATCTGCTGCTCCCCCCGAATGCGCGATATAGACAAACTGAGCCCAAGGGAGATAGTGACCAGAGAGAAAGGCGAAACCTTTGTGCAACCATTTTGCTGCCTGCTAGCCTGCTAGAACGAAAGTGGAGAGTCAGTATGATAGGCGGTGGTCGATGAAAGGGTCCTTCAAAACAGAAGATATGGCTATTGTGAAGGACTGTATCCAACATGGAGGGGGAGATCCCAGGTGGAACTTCCCCTACATGCAGGATTCCCTAAGGAAATGGGAGCGCTATGTTAGAGAAAAACCTGCAGTGCTGCCCCAAGCCAAAATGTGCCCGCTAGTGCAGAAGGGAACGTCAGGGACAATCTATATACCTTGGGCCCAGATGGATAAGGAAGGGCTCAGAACCAAACTGCCGCCGTTGGTGGATGGGGTGAGAAAGTGGATCTCCTGTTTCTAGAAGAACACCGAGGGGATAAACCTAGCAATAGGTGATGTCAAAAGTCTGCTAGGCAGTCTCATCGGAGAGCTGACTAACAGGGTGTTTGCCCAAGCCCACATCCCAGCAGTCACACTGACTAACACCGGGCATGACGAGGCTGCATTCAATTCATACAGGCACCCAATATGGACAGCCCTGGTGGAAATATTCCCTGATCACCCAGATGTAGGGGAATTGATTGCAGAAAGTGTGAAGCCTGGGGAGACCATAACAGACTTTCTAGACAGAATGACGGAATGATGGGGACAGGAGACAGGCCATACTTGAACCGATATGGGCTCCCAGGTCACATTTTTCTACAACATCCTCAGAAATGGGCTGCACACCGAAATACAAAGCGGATTGGACAGCGTAATAGGGTTAGATACCAATCCTTGGTGGGAAATACAGGCTCACATATTACACTATTATAGAAAGAAACAGGAAAAGGACAGGAAAAAGCAGGAGCAAGCCCAGAGAGACACCACCAAATTGGTCCAACATAAAAGACGGCCCTCGAGGGAGCTGCTTGCTTTGGCTGCTAGTGTACAAATGGTACCAGTCTTGAAGGGGGATCCACCGCAAAACCTCAGAGGGATTCAACCCGGTTATAACGGCAGAGGTCAGGGAGTTGGCAGCAGCCGGACCTCAGAGAATGTTATTATTGCCACCGAATGGACCACATGGCAGACCAATGCCACTTAAAATCTTATCATGAGCAGATATTGATAAATCTGGGTCAGTCTCCGCAGAATCCCCATCCTCAAAACCAAGCCCATGGTAACCCAAATGCATTGTATGTTCAGCTGCAGGGAGGTCAGACAGCCACTGCGCACCGCAGCATGGAACAGGTGGTTGGTCAAACATGTGGCAACAGCAGCAACAGACAGGGACACAGCCCACCTGTGCAGTAGGTTCTAACCCACCAATGCAGAACCTACACTTCATGCATACCTCAACACCCATTTAAAAGATAAAGACAAGTAAGACAACATTGGGAATTCCAAGCCTTTACTTGCGTTCATGAAGCACAGAGCTGCTGTACATTGTGTCAATCAGGAATCCGCACTAGAGTCTGCTATTCGTGGCCTGCAAGGGCCTAGGCCTCACTCTGCTGCTGATCTCCCAGGGCAGGGTTGGATGGCCACACCCCAGGAGGAGGGCAGTCTGATGAGGGGGAAGGGCGGCTCCCCATCCAGTGCATAAAAGCAGGCACCCAGGTCCCCTAACCCAAGTCCAAATGGGACGGGACACGATTACTAGGCTCAGGACCAAAAATTCCCTTGCAGAGTGGGGTCCCAACTGCAGTCAATATCCTCCAGGCCAATGGAGGCCCCTTTTCAGTTCCAAAATGAGGCAATGTTCCAGTGTCGGGAGCCAGGTCTCCCTACACACTTGGGATGATGAAGACCCCATAATATTCATAGCATGCACAAAACTCTAACTGTTCACAAACCACCGCATGGCACTGAGCCAGTGGGGAGTTCACCAGAACAATCGATCATCCCAGTCTGTTCCCTGCATCAGACGAAATTTGATGAGTTTTGGCCTCACACCGAACTCTCCATTGAGCAACGTTCTGCCTCCTCCTTTCCCTCAAGGTTCTCCAAACACCCAAAGCTTGCTCGCCGGGTCATGTCCCTCCAAAACATCGAAGGTGGCGTGCCACCATTCGGAAGTCGCTGGGGACGGTAGGCCCAAAAAATCATGGGTAGGACATAGTCAAAGTGAAAGGGGGTGTCAGGAAGAGGAGAATCCGCAGAAATCCATCACAGCTCCATGTGAGGTACTCAGAAATAAGGCCAATGTAGTATCTGGCCAAGTGATCAAGCTGACAACACACAAGGCCTTACACAAGCTGTCTAGAGGAGCAAGTAAGCCCAATCCCGAACACCGCAACATCAGAAACACATGGGGGCCCGGGACAGCTCTCCGACCCCCTCCAGTAAACAACAACGGAAATAACCTGATCACATGAGAACCTACGGAGCTGCCCAAAATACCAGAAAAAAAGAAACCCAAAACTAGCCCAAAGTGAACCCTCTACAAAAGGGCGCAACCAAGACACCTGGTACCGTTAGGGAGGGTCCTTCTGCACATCACGTGCTGGGACTAGAGGGTATACATGTGATCCCAGAGAATGCTGCGATTGCCTACAACACCTAATTATGGCACGCCCCCTCTTTACACATCACCCCGTGCATGTGTAGGTCAAAAGGCATGCCACGCACTCCCTCACTGGGGAAGGCAGGATATTAGACATCCAGCGACACCCTTAAAACATTAGTTAAAGAACCCAGATCATCTACAGGCTCACAAAAACTTAACAAAATATATCCTTTCGTATCATGGTTTGGAGGGAGAACCGATGACCAGTAAGCAAGAAATAATGCAACCCATGAATAAACAACCTTCGTCTCCAAAAAGTAGACACTCTGATCTGGCCCACCTTCCGGTGCCCACCAAAAATAAGACGTATGAATGTAAAAGCACACCCCTAAAAAGAAAGGCACAGGAATCCCCAAGAGTGACTGATGATGGTACATAAGAATGCAAATGTTTTTCTAAAACTTAATCAACAAACAACACCTCTTATCCAACAGGTCTGCAATCGAGCCACAAAAGTTCACCACCCTTACAGCGGTCCACAATCTCTCCGGCAACCACTTCCATAATCCTAACAAAGACCCAAGCGTGCAAGTCCAAGATTTCAAACTTGTTATCAAACTGTTGGACACTGAACTCTTTCAAACTTTTACAAAATAGGGGGTTGCTATAAAGCCCACAGCAAGATGGCAGCACTTGAGTGTTGCTCTGTTGGATGGTGCTGAAAATCCATACATATTCCTACAAAAGGGCTGCCATCACTGCTAAATTTGAGATGCAAATGATCGCCAAACACCTGGCGAGTTCTGTGGAGGGGATACTGCGTGTCGAAATTATGATATAGTGGGAGATGGTTCCCAGAGCGGATCTCGGCACATGAGCGGCTGAGCAACAGGGTGGTTGCTGTTGGCTTGCTAGCAAGCAAAGATGTGAGTGCACTGCTCGGCCAATGGAATGCAAGGAGGCACAGGGAGTGCTACCAACTAGTCACAGGCACGATCGGAAGAGTGCGTTGGTGCCCGTGGCTTGGATCCCGTGCTTGTGTAAACTGGGGCCGTGGAGGGATGAGTGATGCCGGTCTGCATGCTTCAGTGATAGCTGTGGAAGTGCGGACCCGATCGCGGCCTGAAGATGTGCGGCCTGCAGCGAGCCAGGGGTGGAGAACAGAACTGGGGGCAAGCGTAGACGACTGCTGAGAAGACTGTGGGCACTGCGGTTGGTGTGGGCCGCCGTGTGGTCCATCTCCGCTAGGTGAGCCATGTTAAATAAAAACACAGGGAAAACAAAAAAGGAAACACAGTGCGGCGTACACTGGCGGTGGCAATCAGAGAGGCCTGGAGGTGACGGGCGTCCTCCATTGCTTCTGGTGGCCTACCTGTGGAGAAACACAAGGGCAGTAGGCAGGGAGCGGCCCCTTCATTGTACCTGGGATTTGTGCGAGTGGGACCTGAATGCAGATTAGGTACCCTGGAGTGTTGCCTGCTGGGTGAACTGCATTCACTCCTACAGTGCAACGGACTCTGTGGAGGTCCAACTGAAAAATTTGCTAGGTGCCCAAGTGGATACTCGACCCACGAGCGCCATGGGTGGGCACACTGTTCAGCATGCACCGACCTTTTCTGCCACTAACTAACACCCTATGCCATAAACTCGCCCTTGGATTGGGAAAAGAGCTATTGACAGTTGAGTCATGGGGAAAACTGATAACAGCAGTCAAAGCTGATGTTCGAGCCTCGGCGATCCACGAAATCCCAACAGCATGCACCCTCTGACACAGAGCAGGACCGATCGGCAAGTGGTGGTTCCACCTTGGAGAGCACACTGCTAGCAATGCAACAAAGGCTACAATCCATTGATGGCAAGATTGATGCACTAATCTACGGATGGACCACATGGCAGTAAAGCTGGATAAGCAGAGCACTTCCAACACGGAAGCTGAGCAACGCATCTCCACTGCTGAGGATGGCTTGAGTTCGCTGTCTACTGAATGTTTGAATATGGAAAAACTCCTAGCAGTGATGCAGGCAAAAAACAAAGACTTAGAAGTGAGATCACGAAGGAATAATCTCTGCATTACGGGCATACCAGAGTTCACAAATACTGGCAGGCTGGAACAATATGTTGAAATCATGCTTAAGGAGATGTTTGGTGCAGAACATTTCTCTAAAGTGCTGATTGTTGTGTGTGCTCACAGGTCTCTAGCCCCAGACCAATACCTGATGCCCCTCCGAGGGCTATAATCATTAAACTTCTAAACTACCGGGTCTTGAGACTGTTAATTTTAACCAATTGCTGGGAATGTTTAACACTTGGATATCGTAAGACCAATACTGTATTGCACCTACTGATTGGGAACTGCTCCAACTGCTTGTTAACAGGTATTCATTGTGAGTGGTAGTGCACCTCATTGTAGTAAATAGTACTCAGATAACATTGCACCAGCACCACTCAGACATTGGGATATATGTAAGTCCATGTCCTACTGCCCGACTGTCCCCGGCCAATGGGGGAGCATTGGCCACTAGCAGCCCCTAGAGGGTTTACCCCGAATGTTTGTAATACATGTTGTAGGTGCTTGCGTGCAAGCACAAAGACTGGTTAGCCTTGTTACTTATGAGGGTTTCTGTTTATATGGAGAAATCTTTGGCATGATTGGGAAACCAAGGTGGGTGGGATGGGAGGGTGGGTTGCAATGCTGTTTTGCCATGATACTTGATTGTCACCATAAAAGCTGCATTGTCACAGTCATGCTAATGCAATACCTGTTACTCGATATTGGCTGAGCATAGACCTGGCACGACACTAGAGTCACCAGCAGGCTGCATATCCTGAATTACATGGAATGTTAGGGGTCTCAACAATCCGAACAAAATGAGACAGGTACTAGCACACTTGGATCGACACAGAATTCAGGCTGCGCTACTACAAGAAACGCACCTTACACGACACACAGAGCATGCCATTGCACCTAAATGGGCTGCGGTGAGGGTGGCCTTCTCCTACTCCTCTTACTCGAGAGGGGTAATGGTCCTAATCAAAAAATAGATGTACCCTTTAGTTTTACCCACTCTGAGAAGAACGACCAAGGAACATATATACTTATGCAGGGGCGCCTGTATGGCACCTTGGTCAGTATTGTAAATGTGTATGGGCCTAATGTAGACGACCCATAGTTTTATATGACTGTATTGAGTTGGCTGCACACACTACAGTCAACAGCAGTCATGTGTGGTGGGGATTTCAGCACTCCATTAGATTTACACAAAGACCGCTCGTCCACTGCGGGTGGGACTGGTAGACAGGCAGTGGGGTATAAAATTGAGGAATGCCAGAAAATGGTCTCATTGATATCTGGAGACTGAGGAACCCTGAAGGTAGAGAGGGTACCTACCATTCATCTGTCCATAAATCCTGTTCAAGACTGGACTATTGGTTGGTGACGAGGGAGGTAGCACGTGGACGACCTCCATTAGGCACCTACCTAAAACACGGTCTGATCATGCCCCAGTCTTACTAGGGATCAGTGTTCCTACGAATTACACGCATCCTCCCAATTAGACAAATGCTTTAAAGAAGGAGTGAGAGCCGCAATAGTAGACTATTTCCATACCAATGTGGGGTCCAGACAAAGTAGTGCTAATATATGGGAGGCCTTCAAGGTGACTATAAGGGGTGCATGTATGGGTCTTCAGGCTGGGGTTCCTAAATCTATATGTACCCATCTTAAACACATTGAATCTGAACTGATGGGCCTAGAAAGGGCAGATGAAGCCTTCCCAAACTGATACAGGAAAGGGTCACTGAATACAATGAGTCGGCAGAACAGGAAGTCCAGCATATGTCAAGGAGGTGGGAAGCCAGAGTTTATGGTGAGGGTGGCAGGCCAGGTTGCATTTTAGCCGGCAAAATTAAAGAGCCCTGGGCGCAATCACATATAATTGAGGTGGCACCTTGGGATGGCACACTGTGCCATGATACACCAGGTATCCTTAACACTTTTGTTAGCTTTTACAAACGCATGTATGCAGATCAGTGGAGGAGGCTGAAACGGCAGACTACCTAGAGGACATTGCCTTGGTATGGCTCTTCAAGGGTCACAGAGAATTCCTGGCACAGTCGATTACATTAGATGAAATAAAGGAAGCATTCAGTACACTACTTAAAGGCAAGGCAACAGGGAATCATGGTTTGCCTGGGGAGCTTTGTAAGGAATATCTCAATTTATTGGCCCCACATCTGCACGAAATGTTTTTAGAAGCACTCCAAAAACAGATTCTCCCACCAACGCACCGGAAAGCCCTCATAGTCACCTTATTAAAACATGATAAACCCCCCAGCAATGTGAATCATATAGACCGCTGTCCCTCATAAACACTGATGCTAAGATACTCGCCAAAGTCCTCGCCAAACAGCTTCAACTCCTTCTACCGACCATGGTCCTCCCAGATCAATCCGGCTTTATGCCAGCGCGATCCATGATGCAGAATCTGTGTACCTTATTTGTGGTACTTCATCAATTGGAACCCACACTTCCAGTGGCGTCAGTCCTTCTGGATGCCGCAAAGGCACTCAACTCCATCCAATGGTGTTATATGTTTGGGATGCTACACTGCATGGGAGTCCTGCAGGCCTTCCTGAGCTGGATAAAGCTACTATATACAAGACTGGTAGCCAGGGTGAGAGGGAAACATACGTCTGGGGCCTTTCCAATATTTAGGGGCACTCGTCAGGGGTGCCTCTTTTATTTGCAATAGCGACGGAACCGTTGGTGTGTATACTATGACAGCGGCATGCAGGCGCAGCACTGCACTTTCGTCAACGACCATTGGCCATATCGTTATACGCTGATGACATGGTGTGACATGTGAGGGATCCTAGATCCAACTTGGAACCCCTTATATGAGAATACCTACGATGCGAATGGCACTCAGGGTTAGGTATACATTGGTCAAAATCAACAATATTTTCCCTGATGCGGACACAGTGCCGTATACACTGGAGTATCCTCTAGAATGGTGTGTCGACCCTGTCAAATATCTGGGAATCTGGGTACATAAAGATCCCAACTTGGTTGTAAGCTACAATTATGGTAAAGAAATCTCACGGCTTGAGGATCAGGTGTCGAGATGGATCAGGCTCCCACTGTCCTCCGCAGACAGAATAGAACTTATAGAAATGGTGGGGCTACTGAACTTTTTGTATTTGTTCATGAATATACCTATACTCCTGACACAGACATTTTTCTGCGTATTACACTCCCTCTTGATTAGGTTGGCATTGGTGGGGAAGCAACCTAGGGTAAGCTGGGACAAATTGATGCTGCTATATAGTCAGGGAGGGTTTGAGCCCCGGATTTACAGTTCTACTACCAATGTGTGTAAGAGCATTTTGCTCATAACTGGCACTATCCATCAAAAGACACTCCACTTACAGAGGACGAAATTTGCCAGGCAATAAATAATATCCAATCGGGGAAGGCAATGGGACCAAACAGAGTCCCTATTGAATTCCTTAAGACAATGGCCACGTGAGTCGCCCCCCATCTTAAAAATATGTACAATGAGAGCTTCAAAAAAGGAATTTTACCAGACGATCAGCGTCTGGCCTGTATTGTTGTCATTCGAAAGCCTGGCAAACCTGCTGATAGCTGCGGCTCTTATAAGCCGATTTCTCTAATTAATGTTGAGGCCAAAGTCCTGGCCAAACTTCTGGCTAACCGTCTCATCCCTTTGATTTCATCATTAGTCCATGCCGACCAATCGGGCTTATGCCAGGGAGGAACACTGCACTAAATATCAGCCGTCTCCACAGTGTGCTGGGGAGACAACAATATATTGAGGAAGATGCCGTGGTGCTTTCGCTAGATGCCTCCATGGCGTTTGACTGGTGTTTGGGGTTCGGCCCGAACTTTTTGGGCTGGATTAATCAGCTTTATACAGAGTTGCGAGGTCAAGTCAGGGTTAATAATCGTACATCCCGGACATTTACCTTGGGTAGGGGCACCAGGCAAGGCTGCCCTCTATCCCCCCTGATCTTCTCTTTGATCCTGGAGCCGTTGGCATCCTGGGTGCGAGGAGATGTGATACTTAGAGGACTGAAATGGACGGAGGGACACGAGGACAGAATATCGTTGTATGCAGACGACATCCTGGTATATCTGGCATCCCCCCGTATGTCCCTAAATAGACTCTTAAATATTTTCACCAACTTCGGTAAGTACTCCGGTTATGCCATTAACTGGACTAAATCAGTACTATTTGTTCTTCGGAGCTCAATTCCTCGGATTCCCCCGGGATGCGAGGTCGAAGTGGTCCTTGAAGGTTTTCGCTACCTGGGGATTTTTATCTAAGCCTGGGCGTAGTTCGCGAAGTAGCGCTACGCGAAGCTACGCAAAGTGCAGTTCGCACTACGCGAGCTACGCGTAGCACTACGCGAACTGCGTAGTGCACTGTTCGCAATGATTGCACAGTGCCGGATGCTTGTCCGCACTGTGCAATCATTGAAAACGGCATCTTGCACAGTGCGAGCTGTCTTTTACTGCCGCTCGAGTAGATTTTTACTCGAGCGGCAGCTTTCTCAACGCGGACTGGTAGTTTCTCATCGCGAGCGGTCGCGAGCATACGCGACCACTCGCAATGAGAAACCTGACCTCCACGCGTTGAGAATCTCGCCGGGAGGTTTATTTTCCACGCTCGCGATCGGCAACTTGATGTTGCTGATCGCGAACGAGGAAAAAGTCTCGCCGGGATGTCATTTTGCTTGCTTGCGGTCGCCAACTTGACGTTGAGGACCGCGAGCAAGCAAAAAATGACCGCTGCGCTACGCTACGCTACGCGTGTTTGCACTGTGCTACGTGCAATTCGCGTTGTGCGAAGTAGCGCAAACTTCGCAAACTACGCGAGCGTAGCGTAGTGCTTTGCCCAGGGTTATTTTTATCACCCCTGACCCCCAACTCTTCCATGAAAAAAACTTAGCCGTCCCATTAGATAGACTTAGAAATGATGTCACCCACTGGAGATCCCTGCCACTCTATTTGCTAGGTCGAGCGGCCTTGTTTAAGATGCTTCCTCTCCCGCGGTTTTTATATGTCCTCCAAAATTGCCCATTTAAGATTTCCGACTCATATTTTAACAGTATCGACAGTGAGGTCAGATCATTGTTGTGGAGTGGAAGAGCACCTCGTATAGCTCTGCATAAATTGACTAAAGGGTGGTACGACCGAGGAATTGCACTCCCGGACATACGACTCTATTACTGGACTTCACAGTTGGTGGTAGTAAATCACTGGTTGTACCGCTGTCCGATAGACCCTGCCTATATGCTCGACAGATACCAGATGGGTAGAGAGGGGTGCCTCGGAGCTCTTTACACAAAGGTCCGGAAAGGGAGATATCTGGGCCCCACGGCTCGTACGGTGGAAATTTGGCACCAGGTGACCAAACGTTTAGGCTGGACTGATGTATTGACTCAGGCCACGCCGTTGTGGTGAACCCAGAAGTTAGGACTCCCGTGTTATCAACCAGGGTTTGACAAATGGGATACGATCCGACTCTCCAATATAGGCCATCTCATGAAGAAAGGGAAAATTCTCACGTTCCAGGAACTACAGGAGAAATATAAATTAGCTCAGGGAGAGATATTCTGCTATCTAAAGATCCGCCATGCCCTAACAACGGCTCTCCCAGAGATAGGTAACCTTCCGGAATCCTCCCCATTGGAGGACCGGCTGCTCTCTGAACCAATACCCGACAAAGCCATATCATTAACATACCGCAAGCTATGCAATAACCTACCTGACCCCTTCCAGGCTCTCCGAAGTCAGTGGCAAGCTGATATAGGTGACATAGAAGATGAAGATTGGCAAACTGCGCTGATGTCACCAAGGGAGGCAGCTATCGCACTTCGCTTCCGTCTGATACAATTAAAAATCCTACATAGAACATACCTCACCGGGGTTACGTTAGCAAGAATGGGGACTAGACAGGACGCATTTTGTCTGAGGGGGTGTAATCAAGAAGCAACTTTTTATCATACTATATGGGACTGTCCATTCCTACGACCCATATGGGAGGGGGCAACAACACACATGCAAGATGCGCTCGGTAAAACGATCAACCTCACTCCACCATTGGGGCTTCTTAACATCTGGGAAGCGACTGATCTCACGGAGGTGGAACAACAACTAGCCACTTTGGGGGACACACTAGTAAAAAGAGCAATAGCAATGAAGTGGGGGGTGGCGGGGAGACCATCGATAAGGGCCTGGACGGCCGAATTAGATAAGTGCATGATTGCAGAGAAAGAAGTGTTTAAATCTCGAGAATGTCCCAAGAAATGGGATAAAAAATGGAGTGGGTGGAATGTATATCGAGGAGAGCTATGTATATCCCCGACGGTGGAAATGGAAATATCCAGGAATAATAATTACGCACCGGAAATGATTGTTTGATTATATTTTCGCTGTTAAATAATACACACCTGAGGTCATGAGGTCGAAATGTGTGTTTCCTAATGTTTGTGATGATTGGAAGTTTGTAATTAATAAAAAAACTATTTAATAAGGCAAAATAAAAAAGACACTCCACACATGGCGGTAGAGAGTGACGATGCACCCCATGCCTCTCAAAGCAATGCTTTTAAGCACTCACACTAGTCTGCCACAGAGGGAGGTAAATACAATACACTGTGTCATACAAGTGTGGAGAATGTTGGGAAAGAGAGCACAGATAGAGCCCCGAAATGCACCAGCTTTATCATTTGAGCACCACCCTGCAAGTTCAGTGACGAGAGAACCCGGATCGTTGGCCATTTTAAAAGCAATGAGACTAAAAACACTAGGAGATGCATACTCAAGTGGGACCTTTGTAGCCCCTGCTGATCTACACAGTAGGGGTGCTGTGCACCCAATGCTGCTTTTTACTTACAGCAGACTTCGGGCAGCTCTCCGCAGTTTATATCCACAGTTCCCTGCAGAACCTCAAACGTTGAGGGCACTCCAATTATTGCTCACTACTGACATGCATTAAATTACATGACTGTACAATGTGTCACAGGTGGATGGGTGACTGATCCCAACGGGACCGCTTGATAAATAGAATAACGCACTTACCACTCAACTCAGTGTGGAAGACTTCTGCTGTATGCTAACAGGCAAATTAACTGCAAACTGCAATCTCAGAAATATTCACTTTAAATGCTTTCATCAAATGTACTATACCCCGGTTCAACTATGTAACTTTGGGCTCTGTAAGGCGGCAAACCGTAATCGCTGTGGTGCACCAGATGCTGATTTTCTACATCTGGCATGGTGATACCCTCTGGTCCATTTGCGCTCCTCAAACCTGCATCCTGTGACTGGTTAAGTCTCTGCAACCTCCAAATCACAAACTAGTGGCTATAGCATTACTTTTAGCAAAAAGGGGGGTGTAGGAAAGTGGGTTTCTGTTGCAGTAACCCCCCCACTTTTTGCCTGATAACTGATGCACTTTTCCTTGGTGTGCCCTGGGTCCCTGCCAATCAGGTACCCAGGGCCTGTGTTCCTTCCCTAAAAACTGTACTAAAGCCTAAACCCAATTGGCATCTCTGGCCACAGATAAGCCCCTGGTAAATGGTACCCTAGGTACCCAGGGCACTGTGACCAGAGAAGGCCCCTAAGGGCTGCAGCACTTATTGTGCCACCCTTAGAGGCCCTGTACCCTGACACACACACCCTGCCTTTGCAGGCTGAGTGTCTTGGTGCAGAACTAAACAGAGAGTCGACATGGCACACATCCCTGTGTGCCATGCCCACAAACACACTGCCCTGGCATACCTCAGTCACCCCTCTAGCTGGGTGCATTATGCCAGTGGTGTGGGCACAGGTGCATGAGCACTGTGCCCCTACAGTACCCAGGGCCATTCCTGGGCACTGTAAGTGCAGTGATGCCATTAAGAGTATATGGTGCTGGGAGGTTTTCATTACGAACTCCACAGCACCATAATGGCTACACTGAAGACTGAGAAGTTTGGTTTCAAACTTCTCAGCACATTAAACCCACACTGATGCCAGTGTGGGATTTAATGTAAAATGCACGACAGAGGGCAACTTAGAGTTGCCCCCTGAACCTAACCTACAATCCACGTCTTGTCTGAGGGGCTGCCCCGGCTGCCACACAGCAGACATGTTGCTGGACCCCTGGGTGGAGAGCCATCCGCTCTCCTGTGCCTGCAACAATGCACATCCTGGGCGAGGTGCTAGGTCTCCTTCCCCAGGATGGGCAGGGGAAGCTTCAAAGGCATAACGCCTTTGTGAGCTTCTCCAGGCCACTTGCTGTACTCAGCAACTGGCCCCCACTGGTTCTGACCCCCTCTCTGGTGGGAAGACTGGCGGGAAACCCCAAGGGAGGAAAGGGGATGTGCCAGCCTCTGCCAACCCCACTCCTCAGGTGGGGGAGGCGAGGTGAAGCACAACTCCGGGCTCTCGCCATCTTGAATATGGGGAGCCCTGCCCAATCAGGACTAGGCTACTGCCCCCCTGCCACAGGAGAGGGGCAGGATAGGGGGTGTACCCACCCCAGGGAAGGGACCCATTGGTCCCTGTCCTTTACTTACCTGTAACGCCCCTAAATTTAGTATTTAGGGGCCCCTGAACCTTCCTTCCTCAGATTCCCGCAACCTAAGAAGAAAAAGGATGAAAGAAGACACCCAGCAGAGGAGACTGCAGAGAACAACTGACTTGGCCCCAGCCCTACCGGCCCGTCTGCAGTTTCCAGAGATCCTGCGCCAAAAATCGTCTTGTCCTGCAGCCAGCGACCTCCAGAACCCCGGGGAGGACTGACTGCCTTCAACAAAGACCGGATCTCCTGTGAACAGCAGCCCTGTTCAAAAGAAACGCCAAACAAAGACTCCGAGCCTGCTGAGGAAAAAGAAACCCGACGCCTGGAACCACCACTGCACCCGTCGCCTACAGCCCGAGTTCAAGTGGCCCACCGGTCCCAGCGAGGTCCCCCAGCGCTCCAGAGTCCAAGTCCACTGTGGGTTGACCCCTCCAGGACTCCCCGACGTTGCCTGCAGCCTCTGCACGAGACCCCCCCCAACCGCGAGTGGCCCGGTAAGGTGAAATCCGACCTCAAAAGACACCCCTGCATCCAGCCGCCCTGCGCCCTGGAGAAAGGAACCCGAGGTGCACCTACGTCCCCGAGCCCTCCAACTTACCTGTCCAGCTGTTGGTTCCTCCTGGAAGTCTTCCTGGACCGAGCCTGCAGCTGCAAACCAAAACCGAAAATCCCCATTGAAAACAACAGGGCACCCGACGCCAAAACAGCACTCTGCACCCGGCCGCCCCAGCGCTGCTGAGGGTGCACCTTTTGTGCTGGCTTGTTTCCCAATTTGCCCTGACCTAAACCCTAGGAGCTTTGCTCCCACAACCTTGTGGCCTGCTTGCCAGCAGCCACCAACCAGTGGCCCCCTATCCCCCATAGGATAACATTGGGCCTCAACACTCTGCACCCGGCCGCCCTAGTGCCGCTGAGGGTGCAACAACAGTGCATCACTGACCCTGGGAGACACCTGAGTCTATGCCCAGAACCTTAACTCTGCCAGTCGAGTACTTACCTGAAAACCGATAACCTACATTTTCTCCATAGGGTAACATTGACTGGTTTGCACTGAAATTTCGAAGTGTCGAGTTTTGAAACTTTAAAATAATCACAAAAAATCGTCCGATCAACGAAAACGAAATTACTCACCTGTTATCAGGAGAGATCCCAGTGCTGGATCTTGGTGCCCAGCACTGACCCTGAAAAGTAATCATAACTGTACTTACCGGTAACTTGAATTTCCTTCCTTAGGATAACATTGCCTGGTTTTTGCTGAAAAGTTTCTAAGTGTCGATTTTGCAAACTTACAAATATTCGTTAAAAATCGCCTGTATAACAAAAACACATTCTTTCAACTGTTTACAGGAGATGCACCAGTGCTGGATCCAGGATCCAACACTGAGTTAGAAAAAGCAATAATAACCACACTTACCTGCTAAGTGAATTTCCGCCCGTAGGATAACATTGGTGATTCTATGTGAAAAAGTTTCTAAGTGTCAACTTTTAAAATACAATAATATTCCTTAAAAATCACAACTGTAACCAAAACGTTTTTACTCAACTGTTTACAGGAGATGTCCCAGGACTGAATGTAGGATCCAGTCCTGTGGTAAGAAAAGTAATCCAAAAAGTAATCTATTGCATTTAACTAGAAATTCCCATTGAGCTCAATGTATTATTGTGTTTGAAATTGTGTTGCCTATTACAACAACTGTAACTATTGTATTCAAAAGTCTATTGCCTATTTGAAAAGTATTTAACTAAAGTAACTCATTCTGAGAAAGTATATTTTGATACCTATTGTTGGTTCTAAAATAAAACAACTATATATTTTGATACAAAACCATTGGCCTAGAGTTCAGTTCTTGAGTGTGTGAGACCATTTGCTGACTGAGTGTGTACAACAATTGCTTTACACTGTCCTCTGATACTGCCTTACTGCTCGACCAAGCTACCACTTTAGAGAGTAAGGTTATATCTAACTTTAGCCTCTGCCAAACCTCTGGGGACTGTGGACTCCGTGCACACTGAACCTTACTTTGGTTCAGTATATACAGAGCCACTTTCTTACAGGGGGTCTCCATACTCTGGAGGAAAAAGACGTCTCCAAAACACAAGCACTGGCTAACAGACATGACATACTGTTGTGCTCAACTCAACTGTTATGCTGAGGAGCTCTCCCTAGCCTCTCACCCAAAGCACATCTGGAGCCCCCTTACTGCATACCGACTAACTGTCCAGGACGAACAGTGAACAGGTTGAGATTCTGAATGATCCTTGTGCAAAACTTAGCATATTGGCTAATGCGAATCACAAATGTGTGCTGATATGACTGATGCACTGTGATGATACCTTGATATTGATGGCAATGTTTGTTGGGATGTTATGTAACTGAAAATATATAAATAAACAAATAAAAAAAATAAAAAACTTTTCCAAAGTAAAGAAATCTCTTATTCACCAGACGACCACAGACATCTTTCCTGGATCCATCCTCAAGATCTGCAATGTTCCACAAGTTATGTATTGTTGTACAATTGTATACCCTCTGTCTACTGTGGGTGTGGCCACATCCACATGTTGCCAAAGATCTGCCGAGTCAAATGAAGTCAACCCCAGCATTTGCACAGCGCTTGCGTAGGGACCTATCCCATGTCACCTATAACTACTCTGAACAGAACACTAGTATTCCACACGCAGTACACAGCACACTCTTATACAACACATGGTATCAGGACATGACTGCCGTGGGCGTCCAGACACCAGCCAGGTCATGCTTCGTTTGTTCGCTGATACCACATACAGTAGGCGCAGAGATGCTTTACTTGCCCCGAGGGGTAGTCCCCAAAAAAGCGACGTGCCTTTTCCACCTGCACCTGTGTAGGATTAGGGCCAGGATACAACCCAACAGAAAACTTGAATCAAGATATATCATTGAAATGAGAACTCATGCCCCGTAGAGTCTGAATAGTGGCAAAGAATTGTGGACACATGTGGACACATATAGGCTGAGACTGTTGTTTTATATAGGCACTGTGAATCTTTTGTACACTTGTGATTTTTTAGGAGAAATTGTTTTTTTATTATATGGATTAGCACATAGCACATAGTCACTTCATTTACAGGCACAGTCACTTTCTATGGAGGCACTGGTAGGTTTTATAAGCCCATTCAGGGCGTAATAAAAGCAACAGGTTGCACAGATTTTCAATGTTGCTAAATATTAGGGGATATAATAATAGTAATCATTGCAATTGGGTAAGTGCAACAAAGCGGACTCTATAGGTATTAGGCACATTGTCACTTTATTATCAGGCACGGTTACTTTGGATGGCGGCCTTATTTAGAACAAAAAGTATTTCCAAAAGAGAATAGAGCCTTGCAGGATAATAATAATAATCAGAAATGTTTGGGGGAATTGCCAAATGAATTGTATGGTTTATACCAGGAATTTGTATGTTTTATATAGCAACATAAGGATTAGTATCATGGGGTACAACAAAATCGACTGTTTTCAATTGGATAAGTGCAATCATAAGCCTGAGCAAATTGCATTTAAGACTAAAATTGTTTTTAACCAGAACCTGTAATTTTACGGTGGTTGTATATAATATAAGGTTTTAGATGTGTTATTTATGATATAATTTTTGAAATGAACATATATATATATATAATATATATATATATATAGATATGCATTTGATTAACCTCGTTAAATCACTAACATGATATCTACAACAGTATTGCATGATACTGAGTGAGCAAAGGCAAGGCTACATGTTGTGTATGGACACATTCTAAGAAGGTCGCCCTGGTGACATGCTTTTTGCCTAGAAATATGCAGGGTCGATCGTTTCATAACACTGCTTCCATCCAGTAGATGCGGTGTAAGATTTAAAGCACAGAACGAGCAATAGACACTGATATTGACAAAGGCCTGGAGGTCAAAACGTGTCTGTCAGTTTGTTGGTCATGGTTTTTCTTTTAATTAATTTATTTGTTAATTACTGCAGTGTGCGCGACCTTCTTTTGGGAGTGTAACAAGTTGAACGCAAGATTGCCCTTGCAAGCCGCAGCCCCCGCCATGCCTGAGAGCGGGACGTGCCGGACTTTTAAAAAAAAAATTATGTAAGGGGGGCTGCATAGCCCCCCTTCTCTGGGCCGTTTTTGTCCCCGGGGGCCCCATCCCCTGGGGCCAGGCATTTTTAAAATAGGGAGCAGGCTGCGCGCCCCCCCTCCCCAGGCTGATTATGGCCCCAGAGAACCCATCCGACAGGGCCCGGCCTTTCTTTTTTTTTATTTAAAGGGAGGGGGGCCTATTTTGGCCTGGGGACCCCATCAACCTGTGCATGCCTCTTTTTTAAAAAAAGGGAGGGGACTGTGCGGCCCCCCTGTCAGGCTGATTTTGGCCCTGGGGACCGCATCCCCAGGGCCACGCCTCTACTGCCCAACCCAGAGCACCCACTCATCTGTTGGGGACCGCTGGGGAGCCTGAAGGCCTCCACAGCCCCTTGCTTTTGGACAGAGCGAGCTGCTAAACATGCCCCCCACAACCACGGAGACCACCACCTCCCTGGGGCATTTAAAACTATGTATGCACCCATGCCCTGGGGACCGCCACCTCCTTGGGGCTAAACATAGACTTTTAATGGGGGGGCGCAATGCCCACCCGCACCCCAGGGACTGCTACCTCCCTGGGGCTAAACACAGAAAATTGATGCGGGAAGGCCCACATGGCCCACCCGCAACCCCGGGGATAGCCACATCCCTGGTACATTCAAAATTGCGCATGAGGGGACTGCCACTTCCTTGGGCTAATCATAAAATTAATGCTATGGGGAAGCCCTGGGGACAGCCACCTCCACAGGGCAATTTATTAAAAATGGGGGAGGGCCACATGCCCCCTCCCACAGCACCGGGGACCACCATCTGCCTAGGGCTGAAATAAATTAATGTAGGGGGTCCATCGCTGACCCCCGGCCCTGGGGACCACAACCTCCCCGGGACTAGCTTCTATGATGGAGGGGGCCACACAGCCCCCTCATGGAGCCCTTTATGGCCCTAGAGACTGCCTCCTCCAGGGCCAGCTCCTGCTACCTCCCGAGGTGCCCACCCTCGGGAGGTGTCTGTTTGCTTTTGCTTGGTGGGAGCTGAGAGAGTTGCAGGGATTCTGCTCAGGAACAGAACTATGCTTGAGACCATAGAATATCTGCATGTAGGGACTGAGTCATCATACTAACTCTGTATCTATGAGCCAGAGTCTGACTAACTATAGTGCCTCACTTGCCCTCCTAACCTTTCCAGAGAAACAAGTGAGTTGGCACCCCAGAACACAACACTCTCGATCCTCTCAGGGATCACGATAACAGGACACACCCTTTCGCTCTTTCACTTGCCTGCAATAAGATAAAATTAGACACAAAGGAAGTTTAGAATATCTATTTATACTATTGGGCTCTAAGATGCAGTATTTGCACCACAATTAGAATACAAATGGATAGCAAATATATTGCTAGCATGGTTAACAAACCATATACCATAAAAAGCCCTGTCATGTTATAAGACAGATTAACCCAACCCCCCCTTCTACTAAAGCTAATGATTATATATCAAAGATCTCTGGGATGAGTGGCGGACCCCATACCTTAGCATACATAGATGGACGTTCTACATCTCAGCTGATGTGGTAACCTTGCCTGAGGACCTTCGCTCAGTGTCTGTTTTTTAGAACTCTCGTCCTTAGTTATATGACAAGACATGTGTGCTCACAAACACCAGTTGCATTCTCATGTTATGTCTAGCTGTTAGTGTCCGACCAGAGAGAATAACAAGGGGCATTGTTGTTTGACCTTGGCCATGGTGTTCAGACTAAATCCCGTAAAAATAACAAAATATGAAAACACATGGAATTCTGTGTGAAAATACAACGTGGCACAAAAGCAAGAATATTTATGTAGTAACGTGTGCAAAAGAAATGCATCCTACAACGTGTACAACTAGGCCAACATAGGGAAAACGACAATGGACCATGCAAGAAACGCACGACAACAGCTCCCACAAGCAAAAGCAAACATAACTCCGCTTTCTGCAAGCTGGAGCTGTCAAACAGCTCCCGATTGCAGAAAGCAGTGTTTTCATCTGTTTCCCTGCACATAAGTAAGCGTGCAGGGAAACAGATGAAAACATTTGCTCGGACAGACAGGGAGCTGCCTTCATTCAGTGATGTCATTTGAGATGTCATCAGTGATGTCATCAGTGATGTCACTGACCATGTCATGAATGATGTAATATGTGACGTCATCAGCAGTGCATTGCGGTGGTGCGAGTTATAGTTAGCTGAACTAACTATAACGGCGGAATTTCTATGGTTTTGTACGAGTGAAATGTCCAACTAACTATAACGTCCCTGAAACCTATGGTTTTTTCAGTGAATTTCTAAGGTTTTTTAAAGGCTAATTTCTAACTATAACGTGCCTGAAACCTATGGTTTTTCAGTGAATTTCAATGGTTTTTTAAATGCTAATTTCTAACTATAACGTCCCTGAAACCTATGGTTTTTTCAGTGAATTTCAATGGTTTTTTAAACGAAAATTTCTAATTATAATGTGCCTCAATCCTATGTTTTTTTTAGTTAATTTCTAAGGTTTTATAAATGCTAATTTCTAACTATAAAATCCCTGTTAAGTCCCCTTGAATCCTGAAGGTCCCTGGTGGCCAAGTAGCCCACCAGGTACCTCCAGTAAGCGCCACAGAACTGCGTTGCAGAGAGGTGTTCCTAGGCCACGCCCCTTTTTACACCACGCTACAAACGCGGCTTCTGGCACACTGCTGCTCTGACGATTAAGTCCACTTGTGTCCTGAGGTCCTCAGGACACAAGAGGACCTCATCACCCCACCAGCAGTGCACCACAAGCCGTGTTTGCAAAATGGTGTAAAAAGGGGCGTGGCCTCGGACCACCTCTCTGCAACGCAGCTCTGTGGCGCTTACTGGAGGTACCTGGTGGGCTAGTTGGCCCCCAGGGACCCTCAGGATTCAAGGGGACTTAATCCCCCAATTTACAATGCACCAGGGGGTGTGTTTGCACACTTGTAATATCAGGCCCCGCCCCCTCCCTGCCCCACTGTGCAAACGCGCCCTCTGGCGCATTGTAAGTTGGGGGATTAAGTCCCCTTGAATCCTGAGGGTCCCTGGGGGCCAACTAGCCTACCAGGTACCTCCAGTAAGCGCCACAGAGCTGTGTTGCAGAGAGGTGTAAAAAGGGGCATGGCCTCGGACCACCTCTCTGTAACGCAGCTCCCTAGCGCATACTGGAGGTTTCTGGTAGGCTAGTTGGTCCCCAGGGACCCTCAGTATTCACGGGGAATTAATTCCCCAACTTACAACGCACCAGGGGGTGCATTTGCAGAGCGCTGCACGGAGGCGGCGCAATGCCATTTTAAAAAAATATATATTATTTCAGAAGGGGGCTGTGTGGCCCCCCTTCTTTTCCCATTTTTTGGGCCCTGGGGACCCCATCCCCCAGGGCCTGACCCCTATTTTTTATTTTTTTTTTAAAACAGGAAGGGGGCCGCGTGGCCCCCCCTCCCAAGGCCAATTTCGGCCCCGGGGACCCCATCCCCCGGGGCATGGCCAAACTTTATTTTTTTTTATTTTTAATTAAATTATTTGGAGGGGGGCCGCGTGGCCCCCCTCCTTAGGCCACTTCTGGCCCCGGGGACCCCATCCCCCGGGGCCTGGCCACTCTGTTGGGGACCGTGGGGGGAGCCCCAATGCCCCCACGGTCCCTGCCGGCTCCCCACCTCCTGCGGGAGCCGGCAGTGCTTTTCCACAAGGGGAGCTGCTGACATGCAGCTCCCCTTGTGGAAAAGCAATTCTGCTTTGCTTTATTGAAGCGAGAGCAGGTTTCCCTGCTCTCGCTTCAATGAAGCAAAGCAGAGTTTGCTATGGCAGGGCGGGAGCCGCACGGCTCCTGCCCTGCCATAGCAAACAGCAGTGTCCTGGGGGTGGGCACCCCAGGACACTGCAGGAGCCGGCCCTAGCGGGTGGCGGTCCCCAGGGCCATCAAGGGCTCCTGGAGGGGGGCCGCGCGGCCCCCCTCCCTTTGTCAAAATAGCCCCGGGGAGGTGGTGGTCCCTGGGGCTGGGGGTCCGCTACGGACCCCCGAATTTAAATAAGTATGTGTACTGGGGAGGTGGTAGTCCCCGGGGCATGTGGGGGGGCTCTTGAAATTTTCAGTATCCCTATCCATCCCGATAGCAGATATCTGTTTGAGCTCATCCTAGCTGGTAGGATTTTGTCGAGCTCCTCAGGGCTATACAGAGAGTCCCAGCATTTATAGCCAGGCATTGAAAAGGTCAATTGGATTCCTTGTCACTTCCAACAGGTAATGTATTGGTTCAGTATGTTGATGATCTCCTTATAGCTTCTGATATGGAGCAAGGTTGCAAAGACAGCACTGTTAAATTATTGTTACATTTGGCACATCATGGACATAAAGTTTCTCTTTCTAAATTTCAGTATTGTCGACAGGAGGTCACCTATTTAGGTCACCTACTGTCGAAGGAGGGTAGGAGGTTGACCCCTGAGCGTATCAGTACTATTGTTAAAATGCCCCTTCCACAGACTCAAAGAGATGAGTTCTTTTACAGGTATCACTTCCTACTGTCGCCAGTGGATACCTAACTACTCCCTACTAATCAAACCCTTGCTTAGACTAACGACTAAAGAAGTGCATGAGCCTTTGCCTTGGATGCCCGAATGTCAGCAGTCTTTTGAGCAATTGAAAACTGCGCTTTGTTCAGCTCCAGTACTTGGCACCCCTAATTACAGGAAACGTACATCCATCAGATGGCTGGTTGTGTGCTTTCTGTCCTAACACAAAAATTTGGAGATAAGCAACGGCTGTCCTTGATCCAGTCGCAAGAGCCCTCCCGAGTTGTCTGAGAGCGGTCACGGCCGTGGCCACTTCAATCAGACAATCGGCTGAACTCGTGCTTGATACTGACCTCACAGTTATGGTACCCCATGCTGTGGACACGCTTTTGAATAAGACAAAGACACAGCACCTCACCAGTGCGCGTCTTACTGGCTATGAATTGACATTGTTTGCGAAACATATTACGTTTAAAAGATGTGACACTCTGAATCCAGCCAAAAACTACCCTCCATTCCGAAAGTGATGAAATTGACAAACATGGTTGTATCTTCTAGACGGAAGAAGAGACGAAATGACGGGTAGACTCGACTGATGTTCCCTTATCTGACCCACAAGGGGAACTATATGTCGATGGCTCTTGTTTTAAATTACCAGATGGTACCACCACTGCAGCATATGCTATTACCACACTGCGTACAGTGGTAGAGACATCGCGAGTCCCTTACCAGTCAGCCCAAGCTGCTGAATTAGCTGCCCTTATCCGAGCTTGTGAAATGAGCGAGGGACTGGTTGTCAATATTTATACTGACTGTCAGTATGCCTTTGGGGTTGCTCATCATAATTTTGGGCGACTCTGGGCAGAGAGGGGGTTCCTTACTTCACATGGGACTAGAATTCAGCATGGACACCTTATATTGAGGCTTTTGTCTGCTTTTACGCTCCCTAAGAAGTTGGCAATTGTGAAGTGTAGCTCCCATAAGAAAGTTACAGATGACGTAGGAAGAGGAAATGCTTTTGCCGATCAGACAGCTAAGGAAACAGCCCGGGCAAAAATGAAAAGAATGTTTGTAGCAGGTCCCGCTAGGTGGGTCCCTGAAGTTGTTATGTTTGAAGACACTTTTAAGAACGTGAAAGAGATACAAAGTGAGGCCACGATAGAAGAATTAGCAGTGTGGCAGGAAAGTACAGCACAATTGAATGATGTGGGATGCTGGATTGATAAGTCGGGGAAACAGAGATGGATGTTACCTGATGCATATGTTCTCCCTGTGGTTACAATGGCCCATGGCCCAGCCCATATTAGTGCTAAGGGTATTTGCAAGTTGTTGGACCCGGTATGGCAGAATGACAATATCCCTAAGACAGCTGCACACTTAAATGAAGTACTGTATGGTGTGCATGATGCACAATCCTGGAAAGGGTACCCCTACACCGCCTGGAAATTTTGCACCGCCCACTTTTCATTTTGAGGTCCTTCAAATGCACTACATAGATTGGACAGGTGCAATAATTTAAAGTATGTTTTGGTGGTCGTATGTGCATTCAGTAAATGGGTTGAGGCTTATCCCACTAAGGACAATACAGCCATTACAACTGCATAGGTGCTCCTGAAGGAGTTCTTTCCTCATTTCGGCTTGCCCCATTTGATCTGGAGTGATAACAGAAGTCATTTTAATGCAAAAGTGATTCAGTTAATTTGTGATGGTTTGCACATAAAGCAGAAATTTCATGCTCCCAACCATTCACAGTCAGCAGGTTTGGTTGAGAAGTACAATGGTACCCTCAAACTCAAACTGGCAAAAATACAGGAGGCGACAGGGTTAAAATGGCCAAATGCTTTACCACTAGCTCTTTTGTCAACAAGAACTACAGCACATTCTAGAACAGTATTGTCACCGTATGAGGTCGTGTTTGGACGCCTGGCGAATGTCTGGGGCGTCCCGCGCCGGTTTTCTGATATTGAGTAACCATTGTTAATCGATTATCTTGGCCAGTTAACTGAAAGTTTGCGTTCTATTCACCAACAGGTCCGGGATACCCTGCCAGCTGCACCAGAGGGGCCCAGACACAACATCCAGCGTGGTGACTTTAACCTGGTGAGAAATCTTCAGAGGAAGAAAAGTTTGGAGCCTCGGTGGAGGGGGCCGGAGCAGGTCCTGCTAGCAATGCGCACGGCAGTGAAGGTCGCTGGCTGTAAGAACTGGATACATGCGACTCACTGCCGCAGGGTCCCCTTGCCTTCGCCCTATGATTAGTGGGTGAAGGACGGAGTTGGGGATTCCGAGACTGAACAGGTGCCTCGGTTTGTTCCGTTTAGTGACGCCCAGCTGATTTGGACTCAAACGGATCAGGAGAATGAAAATGTGTTGAATGCTGCTGTTCCTCTGGAAATACAGACCGTTAAAGAGCCGTTGTTTGTTGATCCGACAGTGCCTGGGGCTGCCAGGTACGACTTGCGCCCTCGGCTGAGGTAAAGTGCATCCAAGGAGAAAAAAGATTAGGGATGGACTGCGTAAGATAGGTTGTACTGAAGCTGCAGTACCAACGAAAATTCATTGAGTTTGGTGAAAAATGTGCTTGTTTTAGTTTAGTTGTTTGAACATTAGATAAGCATAGTATACCCTGAAGGAATACCAGCGTGCGATGTGGGATATGAGCTTAGGACAGAGCAAGCTCCACTGCCGGTGCTCAAGAGCGCCAATGTATTGATAAACAATTGGAGCCTGTACCAGTGAGGCTCTGATGGACACTGGAAACTTACAAATTTGCCTTTTACGTTCTTGCCCCTGTCTATCACTCATTATGCATCCCTTTGGCAGGTTGGTTGCATAGGAAGAGCAGCCGATGGTTCTTATTGCTCAATGTAATGTGGTGTGGACCCATAAAAGAAAATTGATTTTATGTGATTTCTGCAGCTTTGTTGATGATAATGTTCTGTGGGGTGTTGTGGGCCTTGGAAAATGCTTACAGTGTACCTTCACATAGTGGAGGTAAGAGTTTTTCAACAAAGCGAAATAAGAGAGTGGCTTTGAGTAATATATTTTTGGAGACGCATAGGAGGTTTTTTGGTAACGGTACAGCATGTTACCCCACTGACTCTGTTACCAGTTCATGGACTGCATATCCTTTGTCTTTAGTGAATTATACATATACCGAACCCCCTGATTTTGTAGAGATAAAAGGAGTGTTTGGATCTGGTTATTCAGGACCATGCCTGTACCATCGCAAACCACTGAGGGAGGGGTTATCCCGGTTGTGATAACAACACTTATTGTGATAATTTCTACATGAAAGAACAGAATATAACATTAGTAGGTTGGCACTACAAACAATTGACGGTCCCCTGACAGGCAGGTTATTATCCTCCTTGTTGTCCTATTATTAATAGTACCAACACCTCATTGTACATCAATTGTTCAGGGTTAGTGATGCATAGAGAGACACTCCCTTTAGTAAGAGCAGATGATCCAAGTACAGTTGGAATGAATAGTCGGTATTCCGCAGTGGATTATGATGGGACCATTTATGCACACCCAGGGTTTTTCTTTTTATCTAATGGGACTTACTCTAATGTTCATAACGGAACAAATTATGTGGCTCTTGGAATGGTGTTGCCTCTGGGTGTACCTTGTAAGTGTGCGAGACCTAAGGTGAAATGGGTGAAAAGAACACTGATGAAGGAGTTTTGTGAGGGAGTAATAGATGTCAAGATCAACAATTATAGTAATGGTATTACTTTCGGATATATTATAGCTTCTATTTTTACACTGGGTGGAACAGCCATGGCAAGAGGTGAAAAGGCTCGAGAGTATTTTGGGTGTAAGTTGCAAATATTATCCAATACAACTGTGGCAGCTCTGCGTGACATCACCACTCAGTTAGAAAACATGCGGATTTATATCGAGCAAACTAGATATGCTGTGGATTTTATTTTGGCTAAGAATGGTGGTGTGTGCACAGTAGTTGGCGACCAGTGCGCAGTCGGAATAACAAATATGGAAAAGAATATTACCAAGCATATTTTGGATATTCTAGAAAACGTCAAGAGGATGGAAAGTGGAAATTGGAATTGGTCTCTTCATGGTGGCTGGGGCTGGATCCTTGAGAAAGTAATTTACCTTATTGCTATATTGGTGTTCAGTTGTGTTCTCGTTCAATGCCTGCCTGTGTGTTGTACCTATTGTACCAGCCTTCTTACCCCCAAAAGACACATATCGATTCATGACACAAATGCTGCAATTATGGTCCAGAAGGAAATTGACGACCTCATGCAGATAGACGAGGGCATCTTTGAGACTTCTTCCCTTGTTACAGTTTCTCTTCCCGATGCTGAAAGTATGGAGTGTTCCTAAAGGGTCACTTATGATCATATTGATTTGTATGTTCTTTGCTTTTCTAATAGAAAATGTTTAGCACATGCTAAAAGGAGGGTCTGTTGGAAAAGAAAAATCATGTTTGCGCATTGTTTTATGTATGTTAGCATAGCCATTTTCCATGTAGGCGCCATTTTGAATCATGATCGAAACTAATCCTTTGCTATTTCTGAGAAACGGCCTTTACTAGGTTTCGTTTCTCCGGGGTTGGGTTTTGCTTTACTAATGAATAGACTGTTCTTATTAGCGCCTACCTTTCCCACTAGATATAGGCCTTCTCCCACTTGTCTGAAGACAGGCCCGCCTGCAGTGGCCTTGGACTCTGCAACTTTGTAAGATATGAGTACTGAGATTGTTTTTTTCTCTTGTTCGCATTGCTTTACAGCAGTTGCCTGGAAAATTCCACTATGGGCGTGTTCTAGCCCAGTTACGAAATGTACTAAATGTATCTTTATCCTTGTGGACTTTAGTCCCTCTGCAGCATTCCTTAGAGACTAGGCAGACCGGGCTCCGCTCTAAGTGTACTCTGAATAAACAGATATTGGTTTGTATTCTCCACTGTCTGACCGACTCTTCATTTGGTGTGGAAGACTGAGAAGTGGTTGTGAGTGACACAGGTGACCCTAATCAGGTCACTTCCTTCACCCGGGGCACTTTGGTATTACAGAAGGGGCAGCAGACGCTTGTGCGGCCCCTTCTGTAATACCAATAGCGCTGGCGCACATAAAGCGCCAGAGCTATCTTCAAGGGTAAGTTCCCTCATTTGCATGGGGGCGTGCCCCATGCAAATGAGGGAATCCCTTTGCCTCTGCGCCTGCACCGAATTACCGATGCGAGCGCAGAGGTAAAATAGCCCTCAGGAGGCACACTGACAGTACGCCACCTAAAAGGTGGCGCACTGTCAGTGCGCCTCCTGAGAGCAGCCCTCTGCAGGGGGTAAAGAGGGTCCTATTGACCTCACAGACATCCCCTTCCAGGCGGGTTCAGTCACTGACTGCACCCGCCTGCAAGGAGATCTCTATTCCCCTTTAAACGTGCAGGTGAGTTGCCTCCTGCGCAGTGAAACACAGAGAGACTTTAAAGCAGCCGCTCCGTATTTCACGTGAATGCGCTGCCACCAGGGCAGCACAAGTTCACGGTTGCCCTGGAGGCAGTGCATTCCCCAAAATGCGGTGCTTATTCCTTCATTGCCCCTTTTTAAAGGTGCGATCGGTGCAATGAAGGAAAATGCACAGCATGTGTAATGTGGGCCCAAGAGTCAGTTGGCTGACCCTCTGTTTGGCCCCTCTAAGACATGCAATTTTACTACTTGCAAAAGGAAGCTAAGGTTATGTATCAGATTAAGTTAGTGCAGCGAGAAATCCACCATTGCTGATTGACCTTGCAATCTCAAAACCACACTGATATATATAAAGGAGCATGGAACTTTATTCTAACAAGTTGCCTCTTTTCAATGTCAATCCACAAAGAACATAGTATATTACATTTGGCAGATGACATGGCAGTCTATATGTAAACTAACATGTGAAAGGTTAGAAGCCTTTATTCTCATTACAGCTTATTAAAAGTAAAGAACATTAACAATAATCTGATGGTGTCTTTGGCTAGGTAATAGGATAAAAAGAAATGACTAGCACAAGAATGAAGTAGGAAAGGAGAAGTTAAGCTGATGCAAGGACAGAGGGGGGCATACACTGCCAGCATGAAGAGTGGGAAGGTTTGCATGGGTCAACAATGACAGTTTGGCAAAGTGAGTAATTTCATTATAGCCACTGAATCAGCCCACATCACTGGATTATGAGAGCAATAAAATGCCAATCTGGAGTTTTGTGCTATCACAAAAAGGACTTGGTGTTATTTTACAGCATCCATATTTGAGGATTTGCTGCTTTAGATAAAGGTTTGTGCACATCTGTCATACTACAATGTGTTCACAGACTAAAGATAATATAGATGCAATGGTTGGTTTAAAGATTTACTTCTAGTTTGCAGTGTTCATTTGGTGGGCTCTGATTATTCTACAGACACTCCAAACTGAGGCCCACCAGTACCCTATTCTCCAGCCTCCCAGAGTGCAAGTGAATATACTCAAAATGTACAAAGTCTGGCTGCCGCTCTAAAGAGGTGTCGTAAGTAAAAGAAATCAACATTGTCACTGCCTTAGTCCACCTGCCTCCCAATCCATGCAAGGCTGAGCCTCTAACTTGACTACCTAATTTGAAAATATTTTTTGAGTACCATGCCTGCATCCCTCTTTAAAAAAAAAAACCAAGGTGAATTTTGTCGTACGTCATCCAACAACACCTCAAGTTACACCATACAATGTGAAATGTTTCAATACTAATGCCCAG
This sequence comes from Calotriton arnoldi, assembly GCA_963921515.1. Taxonomy (NCBI): domain Eukaryota; kingdom Metazoa; phylum Chordata; class Amphibia; order Caudata; family Salamandridae; genus Calotriton; species Calotriton arnoldi. Next base: position 762,857 of record CAWUFW010006133.1, on the reverse strand, counting down.
AGACTATGGGCCTAATGTAATGTCTGATACAGACCTGCCAGGACGATCCTCTGCTGCCCTGGTGAATGATCACACCCCAAGTTTTCGAGATGCCCAACTGCCTGAGAGACTGTGCACGCCTTCAGGAGAGCCACTGCTGTGACACCACGTTTGACGAGCCCACTTGGCAAAGAGCTTTGTTTTATAAGAACAATCATCTGAAGTGGCAGTTTACTCCTGCAGAACAAAATTGCAATGACCCAATGTAGAAGGTGCTTTCTCCCTGTGCATGGGGGCCAGTATCCAAATTTCCCTACCGCAGACCGCCATTTCTCTCATGGCGTCCCAAATTGGAAGATGACTAACAAGGTGACCAAATTGGCCTGTCAACTCAGTGATTTCTGACAGTGCAGCCAGCTGAAGCTCCGCTATCAAAACCCCCTGTGGTTTCCCCACCTCGAAATGGGGTGTGGTAACTGCGAGTTTGGCAGAATACTGCATCAGCCGTTTTATAGTGGATTTACGGGAGGGGTTGGCAGAGGTCGCAGTTGCAACCCCCTGGCTTGTCTCTTGGGACCTCTAGCACTGCTTTTGTGACCCCTGGCCTTAGAGGTGGCAAATGCAGTACCAAGCACAGAAGAGAAACAGTGTTCCAATGAGCACTGCTTACTTTCTGCAAATTCCACTGTAAGATTACCCTTTAAGGGAAATAAACCCTTCTTTAAAACACAAACTAAAAGTAAACAAGTTAAACAATAAACTTTTTTTTAAATTGTTGCCACAGTCCCTTATGGTGAATATGTGAAATAATGTGTTTTTGACCAGAACAATCACTTCTGTGCTCCACAAGTGAGATAGTTCCTTACGAGGAATGATGTCAAACCTTATTAAATTATTATTAGTGGGCCTGACCACTACTGTTTTATTAATTCCTTTTTTGTGTATCTCCATGTGATTTAGATGTATTTCTTCCCTGGAGTATACACTAGGCTTCAGTGATGTCCATTGTTTTGCCTTTTTTATGATAAAGGTCTTTCAGCATCATTTCTTGGGATTCAGGGTCAAACGTCAAAATATGTCACTTCCTGTGATGTCATTGAGTCTTAAAATATTGTGAAGTCACATCCCCTACCTCTGACATTTTGGTGAATCAATCTTCATGAACAACTCTCGTGGTACAAGTTCCCTACATTGATCAAGACCAGCCGCTTCCTGCTCTCCCTAAGGAAAGTGATCAAACGCTTACTTTTAGATCATACGCAGAAGTCTAACCCCACATTGCTGCTCTTACAAATTGTTTATCAGCCACAACCTTCCTGCTTGTACTAGGCCTAGGTCTCCATTCGGCTCTTACTGCTGCTCCTTGCGGTGATTGCGGTCATAGTGTGCATTTGACAAACACAGTAGGCAAGTGAATAAATGAACAAAAAATAAATAATAATGATGCTAGATGCAAAAATATGCAATTTCGCAGGTTTTGTAGTGTAGACAAAAATGGAACCTCACACAATACTGACCTAGTTGTAACAATACTGAAGCATATTCGTACATTTCCCTGCGTCCCACAGTGTCTGTTTTCATGTTCATTCGTTTTTTTTTGTTTTTATACCGACCTCTCCTGCACTGCGAACTGCAGAAAGCGGAGCCTTTGAACATATTATATAATCTGTCACTACTCAATATAAAGCCAAGGTAAGGGACTGAGTGGCATGAGGGGTTATTTGGCATAATATATGTGTCCTTTTGCTGCTCGCATGACATTTTTCAGAATAAATTGAATTAAGCCTTTGTAAGAGCCATAACTTTCAGAGAACTGAAGAGAAATGAGGCCACCTGATTTCATTCCAGCCTCCCAGGGTCATATTAGTCCCATGCTGGATGGCTAAATGGTGTGTGCATGTGAGCTCTGCAGCGAGTGTAATGAAATATGATCCTGCAGCCTTTCCTACTCTAAAACAATTACACTTTCCAAACTGTATTACAGTAGCTGATTTGAAAATAGGTTTGAGCCAGACCACTCATACTGTTACATTTTCTTCCCATGCATACATTTTACTTTTCTCTCTGCTCTTTACGTGCTGTGTTCTGCCACACTGCGGGGCATATTTACAAGCCCCTTGCGCCACTTTTGCGCCGCCGTTGCGTCACTTCTGTGACGCAGCGGCGGCGGAAAGCCAGCGCCATGCTGCGGGGTATTTACAACGTGACGCATCTAGGGAGATGCGTCACGTTGTAAAGCCCTGCGCCACATGAAACCTGCGTCAGGTTTCATGTGGGCGTTCTGGCGCGGGGGGGGCGTTCCGGCGCAGGAACGCCTCGGAAAAGTGGCTGAGTGAAATCTACAAGATTTCACTCAGTCACTTTTCCGACCCCGCTGCGTCAAAACCTTGCGCCTGCTTGAAGCAGGCGTAAGGCTTGACGCACCATGTTAGACATGGGCATGGTTGGCACAGTGCTGGAGTTGCGTCGTGCCCGCCACACAACTCCAGCATTGCGCTAACGTTACGGCAGCAGATGCGACACGCATCTGCATTTCCTTGCGCCATGATGCGCCGCATTGTAAATGCGGCGTATCCGTGGTGGCGCAAGGATTGAGATGCGTGTCGCACGTTTCCTGGCGCATCCCTGCTGATTTGCAGGGATGCGCCAGGAAACGTAAATATGCCCCTCAATCTTTACGAAATATTTGATCAACTTAATAACACCAATAAGAAACCAGCGCGGCAACGTGTGTTTTATCTGTTTTTTTCTATTACAATTTTTGTTTGTTTTTAGTGATCTGGGATGAGAAATAAAATAGCTTCCATGGACGCCTCTGGAGCCGCACAAGAAGCAGTTGTGCTAAAGGCACAAATATGGGCAAAAATGCTTGCATGCTGCTGAAATTATTGTTCACAGCAAGAAGTTGAAGTGAAAGTGTGAATGGCACATTTGCAACCAGGGCAGGCGGGAAAATTAGGGGTACACCCCAGAAGGCTAGCTACACCCCTAAGGTGGGCTACCTGGTCTGTATAGCCGAAGAAAGGTTCTGTAATTTTTAAAAGTGGCAGAATATTGGCTTCTGGGTAGCAAAGGTGCAATCCTCCACAGCAAGTGGTCAAGTCAGAGGCGGATTAGCTGCTGGGGCTCAGGAGCGCAATGCCCATTGGGCTAAAAAGGCTTCAGCCCCCCCGTTGCCTTCTTCAGCCCCCCCCCCCTTGCCTTCTTTAGCCCGAGCTGGAGACAGGCTGTAACTTCTCCTTGAGGGCACAAATTTGACCTCAATTTGATCGTTATGCAACAAGTGCAAAAGGGGTGCCCAATAGGAGAACAACAAGAGATGGCCAGAGTGGAGGATTCTAGGAGTCAGTTTCTATTCCCAGGATTCCTGCTGTTGCTCGAACTCAGTATTCATGACCTTCAATACACATCCACAGTGCTGGGCACCATTTAAATGGTCAGTGGCACCAGCAAGATTAGTGAAGACAATGAGCACCTATTTCAGGTGACCACCAGGAGACCACTAACCAGCTGAGCAACTGAAGTTGATGACCTGAAGGGAGGGGCTGGAAATATGACCTGCGACGCTGACAAATAGCACTAAAGAGAGTAACAACCAAAGAACTGTGCACTGAGGACTGTCTCTAGGATGGAGAAGCACCATGAGAGACAGTTGCTTCTGGAGAGGTATTTCTCAGGAAAGGGGTAGTACCCTGAGAGAAGGCAGCACACAACAGAAGAAGTCAGAACAGTACCCTGAGGGGTTTTAGAGAGAGGGGATAGTACCATGAAGTATAGCACAGGAGAGGGCAGTGACACACAGGAAGCAGTACCCTAAGCAGGAAGCCTGAGCAGTACCCTGAGAATGGCACCACAGGAAGTCTGCTTCAACACTTCCAAGGGACAGTAGTGCATTGAGGGGACAATCAGTATTATGGAGCTGCACACTTCAAGAAAGGTGCACCAAGAAAGGAGATATTCAGGGATGGGACTGCATCCCAAGCGAGAGCAGCACATTGAGAAGAAAGACAGAATAGTATATTGAGGGGGAGAGCAGACTGACAGGAGAACAGCTTGAGAGACAGAAGAAAGAACGTGGTATCCTAAGAGAGGGCAGTATCATAAAGAGACACAAGCACTTGGGGTTCACAGGGAAGGGGAAGTGACTGAGAAATAACACCAGAGTTAGAGGGCAGCACCACCCTTAGAAAGCAGTACTAGACATAAGATCTCAGAGTAAGAGAAGCACCCTGATAGTTAGTGTGTTTTGTGAGGGACAGTGGGGAATCTAGAGGAGAGAATGCTGCCTGGTGGGAGGGAGTCTCCAGAGAGATAGCAGCACGCTCAGAATGACAGGACAGCACCTGGAAAGGAGAGAATGCATCCTAATGAGGAGGCAGATGTAGCAGCCAGAGAGTGGGCAATCAACCTATATAGGGGGCAACACCCTAAAAGAGAGTTGCACCATGAGTGTGACAGGAAAGCACTTTCTGAAAACAAAGGAGCAGCACCCCAAAACACCCAGACTCAGTGACCAACAGTGAGAGAGAGAGAGAGAGAGAGAGAGAGAGAGAGAGAGAGAGAATAAAATCAGCACACAGAGAGGGGTACACTTTAAGCGTAAGTGTGGGTAGCAGACTGGGGAGTTAGGAGCCTTTCAGTACACTTAGGAATGAGGAGGGTACCGGCACACCTTGGAGGCAAAATAGCACCACCACAAGAGAGGAGCAGTAACTTGGTAGGAAAATAGGTGGCCAACAACACCCTGAGTAGAAGTACTTTCAATTCTAGATAGATTGGGTCATTGGAAAATGTATATTGGAGGCCATAGGTCTAATCTTTGTATTATGACAATTTCTGACAAAACCAGTAGGACTGACTTATTTATTATGAAAATCATAAGTTAAAGGCAATAGGCCTCCAAGAATGGGTGGATTTAGGATGGAATGTTATTCCACTGTGTTAAAGTCCTATAGACATGCACTGCTTTAACATAAATTCTTACAGATTACTGTAGCAGGCAAGGGTTCTGGTGCTGGTTCTCCCCTTTGACAAACCCTGCAAGCGGATTTACACTTTAATAATCCTTATTAAACCTTGTAGGATGGGGTGGAATATTGTTTTGTGATTATTTGTATTTTTCTGACTGCATGCCCGAGGGTTGCTTTATGCGAACATTTATGCAGAATTCAGTAGGCCTGAGTAAGTCACGGTGGCAAGCCAGTGATGAAGGCTATACACCTGATTGGTTCATTGGGAACATTTATGTCAGATACCATATTTCTGATTTTATTATTTGAAAAGCTAAAACAAAGGAAGTAGGACTGCCCAATTTATTGTAAAAAGGGTTTGTTATGGCAAATAGACATTTAAGAGTGGGCTGCCATTTGGGTGAATTAAAGGCTATAAACAGCTGTTTTGTTCAATGAAATCTCAAAGATTATCTTAGTAAGCAAGGTATTCAGCATTGGTTATCCCCTCTGACAAACAGATGGTGTTGAAGATTTGTAATGGGAGTGGGGTGCTATATTGTTTTGACAGATGTATTACTGTATATACTTGTAATTTTATGACTGTATACTTGATTGTTACCTGTTAATGCACAATACAAGAGACCTCACTTGGTTATGGTGACAAGCCACTGATGGACGCTATAGGCTTAGCTGGTTCATTAGGACAATTTATGTCAGATGTCATATGTCTAATCTGTTTATTATGAAACCTAACTTATTTATTCTAAGACACATATATTAAAGCCATCAGGCCTTTAAGGGTGGATTAGCTTTACACTGTGTTAAAGACTGTAGATAGGTATTTCAGGTATATTGTCACATGGAATCTAACAAATTACTGTCATAGACAAATATTTTGGTGTTGGTTACCCTCCTCTGTCAAATCCTGGCAAGAGAACTGTTACAATTTTTGCTAGGCCCTTTTAGGATAGGTTGTTTATTGTGTTACCTTTTCTAACTTTGCACATATTCTTACTTTTTACAACTTCATGCCTGATGATTGCTTTCTGGGAAAATGTATGCTTAATGCATTAGGCCTGAGCTGGTTATGGTGAGAAGCAAGTGATAAAGGATATAGGCTTGCCTGTTCCATTGAAAACTGATCTGATCTTTTCATTACGCTAGAACAAAGACTGTATGCCTGACTTACTTATTGTAAAAAGCATATGTCAAAGTTATTGCAAAGCAATGAGACCTGACTTACCTAATGTGAAATGCTTTTATCAAAACAAATAGGCCTTTAGGGTGGATTCTTATTGCACTGCGTTGAGGCTGTAGAGTGGTATTTTCTTACAAGAAATCTCACAGATTACCTTAGTTTCCAAGGGTTTTGAAGGGTTTGGTTTCCCCGTGAATTATCCATTGGGGTAGAATATTTACCCTGTGATAGTCCTTGTTAGTCCTTCCTAAGAGGTGTTTTGCCAATGTTTATTTTATAGGGATTTGTGTTTTTGCTGACTCTTTGCCTGATGGCCGTCTTCTGAGAAGGCTCATTTATGGTTGTAATAGTGGGTCTTGAGTTGGTTTTGGTGATGAGCCAATGATTGGGTCATTAAGAACAAGTAATGCCCAGTGCCATAGCAGTCTGTTTAGTATAAAAAACCACACCAGATGCAAAAGGACTGACTTATTGTGAGAATCAAATGTTAAACCCAATAGATGTTTATGAGAAGATTCTTTTCAACTGCGTTAAAGCCTGTATACAGTTTTTTCCAGATAACTGTATTAGACAAGCAATTTGGTGTTTGGCAGCTCCCCAGGCAGTCCTACAGGGTTGCTCACCTTACGTACATTTTTTTAATTTATTCTGCCTTTGCTTGTTGAGTTTGTGTATGTTTTATTGCAGAAGGATAAGTGGGTGAATGCAAGAATGACTCAGCAGTGGATGAATGGATGCATTCTCACTCCTTATCAGATAGGGAATGTGGGTAGCCCCACCCAATTGCTTGGCATGTTAGCTCAGCCTTATCCCTTGGTGTGTTAGCCCCGCCCGACCTCTTGGTGTGTTAGCCCCCACCCGAAGTCCAGCTCTAGTTGTGCCCCTGTTGGGGCTAGTAGCCCATTAGCTACTAGCACCCACACCCCTAACACCCCTAAATCTGGAATTTAAGGGGCTCCCCTGGCTCGAAATCCTCAGATCTGATCGATTTGCAAAAAAAGGACAAAAAGAGACCCGAGTCTGCGACTTCAGGACCTGCACAAAGAAAAGGCACCAAAGACTGCACCTGTGGCAACCACCCTGCAACTGCAAAACTACGACTCATCCTGGACCAGAGACCAGTTCCAAAGGAAAGAGGACCCCTCTGCAAGCCAAAGGCAACTCTATAACTCCCTTGGACTAGAGGTACTAGTCTCCTGCAGCCTGCAGAAAAGAACCGCTCCCGGAACCAAAAAATCACTGGCCATCAGGAATGAGGGAATTGCCAAAAATGAAATGACCTAGTGTATTGTGGGAAACGTAGTTCTGACCTCCAGCAAGTTTTCAGGCAGCTACCATTTTACCCCGGACTCCAGGATGTTAAAATAACTCAAGGCTGAGCTTGCCACTGTCAAGACTTGCTGGTGGCCAGTCTGGCGACCACTAACTTTGCTCGATACTGTGCCATGAGGGAAACCCGGCAGTATCGTCAACCCAACGCCTCTGTGACCCCGCTGTCAAGATTTTGCACCTCTTTCCTCACCAGCAAGCTAAGCAGTAAAACCAGCAAACCTGCGGCTCTCACTTCAGCACCGGGACAGCCAGGACAAATCTGCACCCGGGCCCTACGAGCCAGGGAAAAACAACTGACTGTTTGAGCCTGGTCCTGGGACCCACCTCGCCTCTACACCCAGTAGTTTCCACTGAATTTGACCTGCAAGTGACCGATTGTCACCAATGTGATCTCCCATTGACCGCAAAATTATCGTTTTGCAAGAGTGAAAGGCACTGATTTATTTATCCTTAAAAATTCATAACTCCAATTATGCTCATTCAATTCTCGCAATTTTGGTGTCTAAATGTATATGCGAACCTACTTTATTTTTTATAAATTGGTGTTGGATTTCTTTTGAGTTACTTATTGTCCATGTTGGTGCTCTGAAAGGCATAACACATGTTCCTCTAGTAAAGCCTGACTGTTCTATGCCACACTAACGGAACTGAGCTAGGCTTATGTTAGTGTGAATCCAAAGGACCTATTTGGGGTATCATGAGAGTACTGCATAGTGAAGCCTAATTAACCTCACTGCATAATACTCCACTTTCCTACAAATGCTGTGCAACATTGTCAAGAAAACGTGCCACAGCCACTACAAATCGCGCCAACAATAGCATCAGTGAGCGAATTCTTGGAAGCCTGGCAGCCTATCAGGACATAGGCAAGCAATTCATGTGTCCTCTGGAGGGCAGTGCTAACTGGAGCAGAATTTCTTACAGTGTCATTTATTTTAACAGGTAAAAAGGTCAATCAGGCTGCCTTTGCTTATCCCTCCTTTTGCCTCCCCGCTTTACACCTCCTAGTAAGCCTGTAGAGATGTCTCTTCTGATGGTAAGGGGGGTTAATGTTGAACTCCATGCAGGAAAGGAGTCACTGTAGCATTTGGGCCCCATAGAAATAGCGGTGTCCAGTGCATGATTTATTGGTCTATGACTCTTCTATTGGTGGACAAAGATGCATTTAGAGTTGAGAAAAAAGGTGCCTATACGCAATTGACAAAGATTGTGACCATAGATGAGTGGAAGGTGCAAAAGTGGATTTTGCAGCTTTTATTGGCATCATCAGGGTATGTGTTCATTAATAGAGACTGAGTACAGAGAAGAGAAAAATAGTAGTGTAGTCGATTTGAATACTGAGATCTCCCTCAAAAGTATATAATTTCAGAACGTAAAAACTGATAGCAAATATTGTGATTAAAATGTTGTCATTGGGAAGTTGGGCGCCATCTTAAGTGAAATATAGGCTTAGAGATCATGTATGATTGCTGAAAATTTGAAAGAGGAAGTGGTGGACGTGTGTACCTTGTTGGAGGACAAGATTACTTTAGACTGAATAATTATTTGATATAACTTAAGATCTCAGATTGTTTGACATTACTTTTTTAGGCTGTTGTACAATTGTTTTGTGTCATAAACATTTAGGGGCATATTATCAAGAACGGCGTTAAAATTATCGCCGCTTTAGCGGCAGGAAACTGCCGCTAAAGCGGCGATAATGGGCTTGATATTATGCCCTTGAGAATTCCAATAGAAGCCCAGGATCACAGCAGAACATGGGCTTCTATTGGTATTCTCAAGGGCATATTATCAAGCCCATTATCGCCGCTTTAGCGGCAGTTTCCTGCCGCTAAAACGGCGATAATTTTAATGCCGTTCTTGCTAATATGCCCCCTAGTCGGAAGGACTGTAGATCTTTGAATAACAGTTTCTTTCAGGATGAATACAATTAGAATACACTTCTTGGATTGAGTAGAAGAGTTTCCTGGCATGGGTTTACTTAGGTCTGATGTGTGAGAAGTAGAGCTATTAAGGACTCACCCAAATAGCATATATGAGAAAGCCAACCTCTTGATAGCAAATGTGAAAGGGCTAAAGTATCTAATTTGTGAATTAGTTTATGGGATGTTGCTGATGAAATGTCAGTGGGCAGGAATACCCATGAAAGAAAGATAGTTCAGCTGGGTGTTATTTAAAATGGCTGAAAGGAGATGTTGGGAGTGAAAAGAAGAACTAATGTGCCTGGAAGGTAAGTGTGGAAAGAATCAAGCAAATGAGAATGCTCAACATGAACATTGGAAGGGTATCAGGAAGCTGGCTTGGCATAATGAAGAGACTGAAAATATGGTAAGAGAAAAAAAATGCATACTGATTTGCTTGTTCAGGTAGGTGACATTTTCCATGTATGGTATATAGTGTGTGAGGGTCAGAACGTTCACTGATCATCTCCCATGAGACAGAGAACTGTAATCTTACACACAACTTATGTGTGCTCAAATTTGATCATATTGGTACCAACAGAAAAGCAAATTACTAATTGCCACTGACAGTCACTCAAGCTAGGTGGGCAAATCACAGCCACAGTCATTTTAAATAACGATTATAGTCACCCCTATTTATTGGAGACTTGGGGCGGCCTTCAGAGAGCCATGTGTGCTCAATACCCAAGTGTTCATGTGCAAATGGCTGAAGTGACTGACATATTTGTAAAAGGTCGCCTAGCCATCAATCAATTCATTGTTGCATAATGCTACATCACTAGTGTCTAGAACTACGTAGCAGAAGGGATGTGCAGTGGATAGTGGGTGATGAAGGGCATGATTTGTCTTGTTAGTTTATGAACATACACACACTTGTAAGTATTTATCCAACAACTTCCCAACCTGGAAATGAGAGGGAAACAAAAAGTGATTGGATTACCGACAAACTTGGTAAGAGTATTGAAGGAATGGAGAGAAAGGAGAATACTATCGGAGTGGAAAGAGAATAGGGGGTTCTGGAAATAGTGTGAGAGTGCTCTATGCAAAGACACCAAGGTGCAGAACATTCGCACCCATGGAGTGCTAAATGAGAACTAAAAGCAAAACAAAACTGAAAAAATGGTTTCATAACATAAGCAGTGGAAGGGCGCAACTTATCCAATAAAAAGCCAGCAAAAAGAAGACATACTAAAGGGGCAGGGCATGCACAACAATGGGGAGGAAAGCTAACCAGTAAAGAGCACGGGCCTGAGGTAAACAAGAAAGCCACTCAATTATGAGCAAAACCCAATCTATGTAGTATTACATGCAGTGCTGTCTTCCACAGACAGATTAAGCCGTGTAAATGCAAAAAATCACATAACTCATTCAGTAGGACATTTAGAAAACGACGGCAGGACTTTCCAGGATCACTACTGCTGAGCTTTATGAATAACGAAAAAAGTATTTACTACACCTAAAACATTCATGCAAGATACAAGAAGGAGAATGATTCAAGTAGAAAATGTCTCTCTGTGAGACATTTTCTGTGCAAACTAGTTTCACGCTACTATCTTGTGAGATTATTTAACACGAGATGTAAGCTCGGTTTAAAAAATATGGGAAATTGCCTATACATATTTTCATAGAAATATCACAAATGTCACATAATGTGCAAATTTCAAATTTGCCAACGTAATAAAAATTTCACCTAGGCCACCTTTTTAGGAATTTTGATCTGAGCTCACCTAGAGTTGCAGAATTGTGTGCATGTCTCTAACCGCCATCTTGATGTTTTTTTGGAATTTTTGCCCCCTCCTTCTCTAAATGTCACTTATGACTGGGAAAAGAAATAGACTTTGCTGAAATTTTCCAAATCTAGGTAGTATCACTGCATGCATAGTGCACCAGTCTGACTTTCAAGACTCAGATTATAGTTTTACATGCACACTTTGGAACTATGCCCTACATAAGTAAAATTGCTTTGGAACTGTCTTTGTAGCAATGCACTATGAATGAATAGAGGGAAAAACGGATAGACTATGGGTGCTTAGGAGAGGAGAGTGCAAAAGTGAGAGAATAGGTAATAGGAGAGTGGAGAAACCACCCACCCACTAGAACACTGTAAACTCCAAACCCAAGTTTGAACCAGCTGTCCATATTTCCGTGCATCAACCCACATTTATGCAGTCATCTATTTATTCTCTGATACTCATTCTAACATCATCAATCTACTTCCAGCACTGGTGTTACCCACTCACCCAGACATTGAACAACTCTTTTGCTGACAGCCATGAATCAATCTATGCATACAGCTGCTGTGCATCTACTGCAATGCAGTATCCATCTACCCACTAACCCAAACACCCTCCCTCCTTCACAACCCACCTTCCCAGCCCACCTTCCTTCCTTCCTTCCTTCCTCCACAACTCCCACTAGCCAGCCATTGATATGAGCACCCACAAATACTATTGCCCTTCCACTTCTTCCCGCACTCAAGGATCAGTTGCATTCATCCTTCATTGGTGCCTCCGTGTGTGCCACTATGGACGTTGTATGTTGCTGAATATGTGTATGTGTGTGTGCAAGAGAGTGTCTCAATATATGCTCTGAACATTTGTGTCTTGGATTGTCATCTCCATACATTTCAGGTTGATCTAAGTAGCTGGTAGGGTTAGTGTTGCACAGGTCACCAGCTTTACTCTTTGAACAACCACACAGGACCAAGTCACTCACACTGTCAGGAATATGTCAGCACATTTGTCATATATATATATTCATTATCTACTGGCGGTCGCCAGTAGATAGTTATAGTTAGAACCTATTTTCCATAGGAAATCCACAACATTCTATTTGAAATAACTTTGGCGCCGGTTGACGAATCTTCGCGAAATTTTCAAAACTTATGGCCCGCTCCGGTCCGCTCCTATCCTGAAAGTTTCAAGGTGATTCGGCAAGCGGGGGCCGAGAAAAAAGGGGGGTCCCAAAACATGTTTCCCCATGCAATTTTCCATAGGAACCTTTCATCGCAGCTACAGCCCGAACTGCTGAACGGAATTACACCAAATTTGGCCAAAAGGTAGCCCTTGGTTCAGAGTCGTGCCTTTTGCTTCAATGGTGCAAATCCGTTCAGTAGTTCCTGAGAAATTTGAAAAAGAAAACACATATATATCTGGGCGGAGCCTAACCACACATGTCATCGTGAGATCTGATTGGCTGTCAGCACTTCATCCTGGAATTGCTGGCAGCCATCTTGGGACCAATATAAATGATAGTACCCCATTGAAATGCATTGTAGTGAATCGAAGATTTTGAGGTTTACCAAAAGGAGAACTATAAAGGGTGATAACAGACTTTAGTTACATTAGAATTCATTTGTTGATGGTACCATACTAATTTCAGGAATTGTGGTGTGTTCTAAGGTGATTTTACCCTGTGAAAAACTTTCTGCTGGGATATCATGAATCATGTTTGAGAGAAAACTATTTTCACATGCTTGTCCCATACAGTTTTGGAAGGTGCTCCAGAAGCTAAAATGAAAGCATATTTTCTGTAAATTCACATTATCTTTCTCAGTCATGTGAGAATGAAGTCTGACATTCTCAGTAAAACATGTACATCCAACAAGGGCAGAGACTGTCAGTTGATTCCTTTGTGTTCTACTGCAGCTGCCCAGAGTGTTCTAAAGAACAACTAGAGTGCTAACAGCCTTACTTATGACAAAAGTATGGCACACCTGAAGCCATCTTGATTGGAATAAGCTGGTAACACTTAAAACATTTAATTTAAAAAGGAACAAAATGATGGGGTTCATTTTGTCATAGAAATTATGGTTAGTGCTGTAGAAACAAAAATTAGGACATGTTTCAAGTGTGATCTCAAAGATCTTTCTGTTATATTTCAACAGGAGCAGCCTGTCAGTTGATGCCTTTGTGTTCTACTGTAGCTTCCCAGAGTGTTCTAAAGAACAACTAGAGCGCTAACAGTCTTACTTATGACAAAATTATGGCACACCTCAAGCCATCTTGATTGGAATAAACTGGTAACTCTTAAAACATTTAATTTAAAAAGGAACAAAATGAGGGGGTTCATTGTGTCATAGAAATTATGGTTAGTGCTGTAGAAAGAAAAATTAGGACATGTTTTAAGTGAGATCTCAAATATCTTCCTGTTATATTTCAACAGGAGCAGCCTGTCAGTTGATGCCTTTGTGTTCTACTGCAGCTTCCCAGAGTGTTCTAAAGAACAACTAGAGAGCTAACAGTCTTACTTATGACAAAAGTATGGCACACCTGAAGCCATCTTGATTGGAATAAACTGGTAACACTTAAAACATTTAATTTAAAAAGGAACAAAATGAGGGGGTTCATTTTGCCATAGAAATTATGGTTAGTGCTGTAGAAAGAAAAATTTGGACATGTCTTAAGTGAGATCTCAAATATCTTCCTGTTATATTTCAACAAGAGCAGCCTGTCAGTTGATGCCTTTGTGTTCTACTGCAGCTTCCCAGAGTGTTCTAAAGAACAACTAGAGTGCTAACAGCCTTACTTATGACAAAAGTATGGCACACCTGAAGCCATCTTGATTGGAATAAACTGGTAACACTTAAAACATTTAATTTAAAAAGGAACAAAATGATGGGGTTCATTTTGTCATAGAAATTATGGTTAGTGCTGCAGAAAGAAAATTTAGGGCATGTTTTAAGTGAGATCTCAAATCCTCTTCTATTTCATTAGAAAATTCTGACATGCAGACTGAAACAATCACTTTCAATACCAGCAGTAGACTTCCAGTTAACTCCCTGGTGAGCAGTAGCTTTACTACAGTGATCTAATGAACAACTAGAGTGCTAACATTCTGAATTTATGGCAAATGTGTGACACATCTGAATGCCTTCTTGATGGAATCAAAGTAAAAAACTGAAAGCATTTCCTACTGAGGAGACTGCAGTAAATGACGAAATTAGGAAACTTCATAACAAATAAGTCTCCCAAGATGGCCACCAGAGAAAAAGAGCCCAAATGTAGCACAAATATCACCCAGATGTAGCCCACATATAGCCCAATGACAGAAGTGTGCAAAACACTTTTTATTTTTAGTTTTTCTGCAGTTTTATATAGTGCAAACTGGTCAGGTATTGGAGCGTTACATCTTACTTGGACCCCTTATTGCGTATTTTGCACGAAGTACATGAGATTGATCTTGCGAAACATTGAACTTTACGATTCTGTTAACCTGAAGTTGCTCTGAACCGGGCTTTGTAACACCCGTTTTTACCTACTGGTTTTAATTAATTCTCACTGTATTGTATTAGGAAAGAGGATTTACTGTTTTTATGGACACTTTTATGAGATCTATGTTTCTAAATCAGATCAAATAAAGTTTAATGAATTCTATGGCAGGACGGAGGCGAGGATTATGCATATCTTTCCTCACTTTATTTGCATAGCAGTTCAAAGAAAACGTAACACAACAATCATTAAACAAAAGACTACACAACCCATGAACCATTAGGGGGGTAGTCTCCAAGGCAACTATAGTCCAATCATATCACAGTCCATCGTATATAATATTGTGACGTCCCTTCCGCTTCCTCTTTCTTCACTGCTCATCAGTTAAGTGCATTCCTTACATTCTTGGCTTAACCCCTTCGCTGCTAGGCCTTTTCCCCCCCTGTGCTAAGCCTTTTTTTGGCTATTTGGGGTAGTGCGGGCTTAGGCCCCTGTAACTTTTTGACCACATAAGGTATCCACGCCAAATTTGCGTCCTTTTTTTCTAACATCATGGGGATTGTAAAGGTACCCAGGGTTTGTGGATTCCCCTGGAGGGGACCCAGAAATTAGCCAAAATACAGCAAAACTTTGGTTTTTTGGGAAAAATGCAAAAAGGGCTACAGATGAAAGCGTCTTGTTTTTCCCTGTAAATGGCATCAAAAGGGGTTGTGGTGCTGAAATCACCATCTTCCCAGCTTTCAGGGACAAGCAGACTTTTGTCAGAAAACCAACTTTTTTACACAGTTTTGGCATTTTTCTGGGACATAGCCTATTTTTGCTATTTTTTGTGCTTTCAACCTCCTTCCAGTTAATGGTAGAAATGGGTATGAAACCAATAATGGATCCTGAAAAGCCATACATTTCTGAAAAGTAGACAAATTTTGAATTCAGCAAGGGGTCATTTGTGTAGATCCTTAAAGTTTTCCTTATAGAAACTAACAGTTAAATGAAGGAAAAATTGAAAATTAGTTGAAAAAAACAGCCATTTGTGTCAACGTTTTCACCTGTAACTTCTTCTAATTATGACAGCTATTTGAAAGCAATATACCGTTATATCCGCTGGACCTTTCTGGTTGTGGAGATATGTAGGACTTGTAGGTTCACCAAGAACCCGACGAACCCAGAGCCAATAACTGAGCAGCATCTTGCAATGGTTTTTTATTATGTACCGGGTATATAGCAATTATTTTGGGAAAATGTATACATGGAAAAATTGTTATGAAAGACACCTATGTATTTCTGAAATGGGAACAAAATGTAGATTTTAGAAACAGTAGATATTTGCACATTTCCGAAATTGGGAGTACCCATACTAGCATGAGAATTATAGGTCATTTTTCAAAATGACTTATTTTTTACACATTGTCTTTCATTTGGAAGGCAGAAATGCATCGAAAGTCAATAGGTAATAACAGTTGCTCTACAATTCTGTGTTACCCTAAGTCTCCCGATACAAATGGTACCTCACTTGTGTGGGTAGCCCTTGTGCCCACAACAGGAAATGGCTCAAAATGCAACGTGGACGTACCACATTTTCACAATGAAAAATTACCCTTTTTTTGCAAAGTGCCTAGCTGTAGTTTTTGAACCCTAGCTCGGCGGGCACTTAGGGAAACCTAGCAAACCTATACATTTTTGAAAACTAGACACCCAGGGGAATTCAGGACGGGGTGACTTGACTGGCTCTCACCAGGTTCTGTTACCCAGAATCCCTTGCAAACCTAAAAAATTGGTAAAAAAACACATTTTCCTCACTTTTCTGTGGTGGAAAGTTCTGGAATCTGCGCGGATCCACAAAATTCTACCCACCCCGCGTTCCCCAAGGTCTTCCGAAAACAATGGTACCTCACTTGTGTGGGTAGGCCTAGTGCCCGCGACAGGAAGCAGCGCAAAACGCAACGTGGACGCACCACATTTTCACAGTGAAAAATGACCCTTTTTTGCAAAGTGCCTAGCTGTAGTTTTTGAACCCTAGCTCTGCCGGCACCTAGGGAAACCTAGCAAACCTATACATTTTTGGAAACTAGACACCCAGGGGAATCCAGGATGGGGTGACTTGACTGCCTCCCACCAGGTTCCGTTACCCAGAATTCCTCGCAAACCTAAAAATTGTCAAAAAAACACATTTTCCCCACATTTCTGTGGTGGAAAGTTCTGTAATCTGCGTGGATCCACAAATTTCCACCCACCCCGCGTTCCCCAAAGTCTTACGAGAAAAATGGTACCTCACTTGTGTGGGTCGGCCTAGTGCCTGCGACAGGAAAAGGCGCAAAACGCAACGTGGTCACACCTCAATTTCGCAGTGAAAAATGACCCTTTTTTGGCAAAGTACCTAGCTGTAGTTTTTTAACCCTAGCTCTGCCGGCACCTAGGGAAACCTAGCAAACCTATACATTTTTTAAAACTAGACACCCAGGGGAATCCAGGATGGGGTGACTTGACTGCCTCCCACCAGGTTCTGTTACCCAGAATCCCTCGCAAACCTAAAAAATTATCAAAAAAACCACATTTTCCCCACATTTCTGTGGTGGAAAGTTCTGGAATCTGCGTGGATCCACAAATTTCCACCCACCCCGCATTCCCCAAAGTCTTATGAGAAAAATGGTACCTCACTTGTGTGGGTCGGCCTAGTGCCTGCAACAGGAAACGGCGCAAAACGCAACGTGGTCACACCTCAATTTCGCAGTGAAAAATGACCCTTTTTTGGCAAAGTGCCTAGCTGTAGTTTTTGAACCCTAGCTCTGCCGGCACCTAGGGAAACCTAGCAAACCTATACATTTTTGAAAACTAGACACCCAGGGGAATCCAGGATGGGGTGACTTGACTGCCTCCCACCAGGTTCTGTTACCCAGAATCCCTTGCAAACCTAAAAAATTGTCCAAAAAACACATTTTCCCCACATTTCTGTGGTGGAAAGTTCTGGAATCTGCGTGGATCCACAAATTTCCACGCACCCCGTGTTCCCCAAAGTCTTATGAGAAAAATGGTACCTCACTTGTGTGGGTCGGCCTAGTGCCTGCGACAGGAAACAACGCAAAGCGCAACGTGGTCACACTTCAATTTCGCAGTGAAAAATGACCCTTTTTTGGCAAAGTGCCTAGGTGTAGTTTTTGAACCCTAGCTCTGCCGGCACCTAGGGAAACCTAGCAAACCTATACATATTTGAAAACTAGACACCCAGGGAATCCAGGATGGGGTGACTTGACTGCCTCCCACCAGGTTCTGTTACCCAGAATCCCTTGCAAACCTAAATAATTGTAAAAAACACATTTTCCCCACATTTCTGTGGTGGAAAGTTCTGGAATCTGCGTGGATCCCCAAATTTCCGCCCACCCCACGATCCCCAAAGTCTTACGAGAAAAATGGTACCTCACTTGTGTGGGTCGGCCTAGTGCCTGCGACAGGAAATGGCGCAAAACGCAACGTGGTCACACCTCAATTTCGCAGTGAAAAATGACCCTTTTTTGGCAAAGTGCCTAGCTGTAGTTTTTGAACCCTACCTCTGCCGGCACCTAGGGAAACCTAGCAAACCTATACATTTTTGAAAACTAGACACCCAGGGGAATCCAGGATGGGGTGACTTGACTGCCTCCCACCAGGTTCTGTTACCCAGAATCCCTTGCAAACCTAAAAATGTGTCCAAAGAAACACATTTTCCCCACATTTCTGTGGTGGAAAGTTCTGGAATCTGCGTGGATCCACAAATTTCCACCCACCCCGTGTTCCCCAAAGTCTTATGAGAAAAATGGTACCTCACTTGTGTGGGTCGGCCTAGTGCCTGCGACAGGAAACGATGCAAAACGCAACGTGGTCACACTTCAATTTCGCAGTGAAAAATGACCCTTTTTTGGCAAAGTGCCTAGGTGTAGTTTTTGAACCCTAGCTCTGCCGGCACCTAGGAAACCTAGCAAACCTATACATTTTTGAAAACTAGACACCCAGGGAATCCAGGATGGGGTGACTTGACTGCCTCCCACCAGATTCTGTTACCCAGAATCCCTTGCAAACCTAAATAATTGTCAAAAAAAACACATTTCCCCCACATTTCTGTGGTGGAAAGTTCTGGAATCTGCGTGGATCCACAAATTTCCGCCCACCCCGCGTTTCCCAAAGTCTTACGAGAAAAATGGTACCTCACTTGTGTGGGTTGGCCTAGTGCCTGCGACAGGAAACGGCGCAAAACGCAACGTGGTCACACCTCAATTTCGCAGTGAAAAATGACCCTTTTTTGGCAAAGTGCCTAGCTGTAGTTTTTGAACCCTAGCTCTGCCGGCACCTAAGGAAACCTAGCAAACCTATACATTTTTAAAAACCAGACACCCAGGGGAATCCAGGATGGGGTGACTTGACTGCCTCCCACCAGGTTCTGTTACCCAGAATCCCTTGCAAACCTAAAAAATTGTAAAAAAAAACACATTTTCCCCACATTTCTGTGGTGGAAAGCTCTGGAATCTGCGTGGATCCACAAATTTCTACCCACCCCGTGTTCCCCAAAGTCTTACGAGAAAAATGGTACCTCACTTGTGTGGGTCGGCCTAGTGCCTGCGACAGGAAACGGCGCAAAACGCAACGTGGTCACACCTCAATTTCGCAGTGAAAAATGACCCTTTTTTGGCAAAGTGCCTAGGTGTAGTTTTTGAACCCTAGCTCTGCCGGCACCTAGGGAAACCTAGCAAACCTATACATTTTTGAAAACTATACACCCAGGGGAATCCAGGATGGGGTGACTTGACTGCCTCCCACCAGGTTCTGTTACCCAGAATCCCTTGCAAACCTAAAATATTGTCAAAAAAACCACATTTTCCCCACATTTCTGTGGTGGAAAGTTCTGGAATCTGCGTGGATCCACAAATTTCCGCCCACCCCGCGTTCCCCAAAGTCTTACGAGAAAAATGGTACCTCACTTGTGTGGGTCGGCCTAGTGCCCGTGACAGGAAACGGTGCAAAACGCAACGTGGTCACACCTCAATTTCGCAGTGAAAAATGACCCTTTTTTGGCAAAGTGCCTAGCTGTAGTTTGTGAACCCTAGCTCTGCCGGCACCTAGGGAAACCTACCAAACACACACATTTCTGAAAAGTAGACACCCGGGGGCTTCGAGGGAGGTATGGCTTGCATGGATCCCCCAACCGTTCCTTACCCAGAATCCCCTGCAAACCTCAGTTTTAGCTGAAAAAAATCACTTTTTTCACACATTTTTGTGTGGGAAAGTGTGGCATCACTGGCCTCACACAAATTTCCTACCACCCAGCGTTGCCCCAGGTCTCCCGATAAAAATGGTGCCTCACTTGTGTGGGAGGCCCAAGTACCTGCGACAGGCAAGGGCCCAAAACGTAGTGAGGCGACATCAAAATTGCCTATCTCAAAACCACGTGGTTTTGCATGGGGGGTCACCTGGGTCTTTGGCCCCGTGCTCGGCGGCCAACTAGGGAAACCTACCAAACCCACACATTTCTGAAAAGTAGACACCCGGGGGCTTCCAGGGAGGTATGGCTTGCGTGGATCCCCCAACGTTTCCTTACCCAGAATCCCCTGCAAACCTCAATTTTAGCTGAAAAAATCACTTTTTTCACACATTTTTGTGTGGGAAAGTGTGGCATCACTGGCCTCACACAAATTTCCTACCACCCAGCATTCCCCCAGGTCTCCCGATAAAAATGGTGCCTCACTTGTGTGGGAGGCCCAAGTACCCGCGACAGGCAAGGGTCCAAAACATAGTGAGGCGACATCAAAATTGCCTATCTCAAAACCACCTGGTTTTGCAAGGGGGGTCACCTGGGTTTTTGGCCCCGTGCTCGGTGGCCATCTAGGGAAACCTACCAAACCCACACATTTCTGAAAAGTAGACACCCGGGGGCTTCCAGGGAGGTATGGCTTGCATGGATACCCCAACGTTTCCTTACCCAGAATCCCCTGCAAACCTCACTTTTAGCTGAATAAAATCACTTTTTTCACACATTTTTGTGTGGGAAAGTGTGGCATCACTGGCCTCACACAAATTTCCTACCACCCAGCGTTCCCCCAGGTCTCCCGATAAAAATGGTGCCTCACTTGTGTGGGAGGCCCAAGTACCCGCGACAGGCAAGGGCCCAAAACATAGTGAGGCGACATCAAAATTGCCTATCTCAAAACCACCTGGTTTTGCAAGGGAGTCACCTGGGTCTTTGGCCCCGTGCTCGGCGGCCATCTAGGGAAACCTACCAAACCCACACATTTCTGAAAAGTATACACCCGGGGGCTTCCAGGGAGGTATGGCTTGCGTGGATCCCCCAACGTTTCCTTACCCAGAATCCCCTGCAAACCTCAATTTTAGCTGAAAAAATAACTTTTTTCACACATTTTTGTGTGGGAAAGTGTGGCATCACTGGCCTCACACAAATTTCCTACCACCCAGAGTTCCCCCAGGTCTCCCGATAAAAATGGTGCCTCACTTGTGTGGGAGGCCCAAGTACCCGAAGTACCCGCGACAGGCACAGGTACCCCCAGCACGACACCCTACAATACCCAAACATAACTGCACTACCCTAAACCCTAAAACACTACCCCAGCACGACTCCCTACACTACCCAAACACCATTACTGCACTACACTAAACCATAAATATACCCCCAGCATGACCTCCAACACTACACAAACACCACTGCACTACCCTAAACCCTAAAACACTACCCCCAGCACGACCCCTACACTACCCAAACACCACTGCACTACCCTATACCCTAAAACACGACCCCCTACACTACACAAACATGACTGCACTACCCTAAACCCTAAAACACTACCCACAGCATGACCCCCTTCACTACACAAACACCACTGCACTGCCCTAAACCCTAAAACACTACCCCAGCACTACCCCTACACTACCCAAACACCACTGCACTAACATAAACCCTAAAACACTACCCCCAGCACAACCCCCTACACTACACAAACACCACTGCACTACCCTAAACCCTAAAACACTACCCCCAGCACGACTCCCTACACTACCCAAACACCACTGCACTACCCTAAACCCTAAATCTACCCCCAGCACGACCCCTACACTACCCAAACACCACTGCACTACCCTAAACCATAAAACACTACCCCCAGCATGACCCCTACACTACTCAAACACCACTGCACTACCCTAAACCCTAAAACACTACCCCAGCACGACCCCCACACTACCCATACACCACTGCACTACCCTAAACCCTAAAACACTACCCCAGCACGACCCCCTACACTACTGCACTACCCTAAACCCTAAAACACTACCCCCAGCCCGACCACCTACACTACCCAAACACCACTGCACTACCCTAAACCCTAAATCTACCCCCAGCACGACCCCCTACACTACCCAAACACCACTGCACTACCCTAAACCATAAAACACTACACCCAGCATGACCCCCTACACTACACAAACACCACTACACTACCCTAAACCATAAAACACTACCACCAGCATGACCCCCTACACTACTCAAACACCACTGCACTACCCTAAACCCTAAAACACTACCCCAGCATGACCCCCTACACTACCCATACACCACTGCACTACCCTAAACCCTAAAACACTACCCCCAGCACGACCCCCTACACTACTGCACTACCCTAAACCCTAAAACACTACCTCCAGCCCGACCCCCTACACCACCCAAACACCACTGTACTACCCTAAACCCTAGAAAAGAAACCCCCACCCCATGCCCAATCCCCCTTACCTCTCACTCCTCATGGTTCCTCTCTCCTCGTGGTTCCTGCTTCACGTCATCTCTGCCAGATACAAAGAGAAGATCCTGTGTTATTCAGTGCCCTCGTTACCTTTTTTGTGGGTTGTGGTGCTTGTCACTTCGCTGCCCCGCCGGTGCACACGACTGGGCACCCCACCTCGTGTGCCATCTGCAGGGCCTCTGCCCTCGGATCACTGGTTTCGGTTTCTGGAGTGGCAACATAAACAGTTGCTCCCAAAGTACTAGCCTGAACACTTAGGTGAATATCCCCTGCACCAGCATTCCATAAAAATTCTTTCCTAGCTCTCCCACGTCAACGAGCACGGCTCCGCTCGCGACACCGTATGACGTCATCGGAGCCATAAGAGGACCTCGTCGGCGTGCTGACGTCACTTCCACCCATTTTTTCCGTGCCACCGAGGCAAACAGGGGACCGAGACATTTTCACATGTATACATAGTATAATAAATATATATATATTCACTGAAAAAACCATAGGTTTCAGACACGTTATAGTTAGAAATTAGCATTTAAAAAACCTTAGAAATTCACTGAAAAAACCATAGGTTTCAGGCACGTTATAGTTAGAAATTAGCATTTAAAAAAACCTTAGAAATTCACTGAAAAAACCATAGGTTTCAGGGGCGTTATAATTAGTTGGACATTTCACTCATACAAAACCATAGAAATTCCCCGTTATAGTTAGTTCAGCTAACTATAACTCGCGCGCTCCGCAATGCACTGCTGATGACGTCACATATTACATCACTCATGACATGGTCAGTGACATCACTCATGACATCACTGATAACATCTCAAATGACATCACTGATGACATCACTGATGACATCATCCAGTGAATGTGTGTTTTTCTGAAAATTAAATATGTTTTATATATGTATATCTCAAGGTCGATGGAAGAATAAATGGGTATATAAGTGTCTAAATAGATGATTTTTTGGGGAAAATTGATTTTATAACTGACTAAGTGTATCTTAGTGAATACATGGGTTAGTGAGTAATGTTTAAATATGAAAATATCTGTATCAGTCTCTCACTTTGTGTATAAGTGGCTGCATGGGTTGGTGAGTAGCTACATGAGTGTCTATATGGGTTATTAGTTGGTTTTTGAGTATCAGTATGATTGTCTGAGTGTCTGTATGGTTCGGTGGGGGTATTACTTAGTGCATAGATGCATGAATGAGTGACTCACTGTTTGTATGTGTTGAAGACAGCATGTGTGCAGGACTGTATAGGTGGATGAGTATGTGTATGGGTGTGTTAGTGAGTGAATGACTGTCTCAATAGTGTCTTTATGAGTAACTACATATGTTTTAAACTAGTATATGTGAGTATTGGTGTATATAAGTGAGTATATGTGAGAGTGAGAGATTGGAAGAGTTCCTGTACAAATAAGTAGGTGTTTCTATAAGTGATTGTTTAAGAGAGTAAGTATGTGTAAGTTTCTGTAGAAGTAAGGGTGGTAGTGTGTGTATAACTGTATATGCAAGTAAATGGATGTTTGATACTTTGTTTGCATGTGTGACTATGTGTGTGAGTAACTCTATGGATGAGTGGCGGTGTGTAACAGGATGTATAGGTGTATGAGTACATATGATGAGTGAGTACATGTATGAGTGACTATATAGGGACTGTTGGTGAATGAGTGGATGTGTGTGTAGATCTTGGAATTACTGAATAGGTGTGTTGTAACTGGTATTGGTATGTCCATTGTTTTGAAAATGTTAGTTTGTATTTTTGAGTGTGTGTATCAAAGGTTATATTAGGGTGAGAGGAGGTCTGCCACTCTATCACAAGGATGATGTCATCAGTGATGTCATTTGAGATGTCATCAGTGATGTCATGAGTGATGTCACTGACCATGTCATGAGTGATGTAATATGTGACTTCATCAGCAGTGCATTGCGGGCGCGCGAGTTATAGTTAGCTGAACTAACTATAACGGGGGAATTTCTATGGTTTTGTACGAGTGAAATGTCCAACTAACTATAACGCCCCTGAAACCTATGGTTTTTTCAGTGAATATATATATATATATATATATATATATATATCCAACTCACAAAGTTGCCTGCTGTAGAAGACGCCACACCACAGGTAAGTATTCGCCAAATCTGTTTATTGATGGGAGCAACAACGTGAGCACAACCCTGTCCTCAAAGTGCAAAGTCCATTCCCAACGCGTTTCGTGTATCACTTCCTCAGGGGTATTGGACTTGAAAAAAAACAGCAGAGCACTTTTGGCGGCATATTTTTAAATTCCAAACACCCCGCCTCAGTGGGCGTGGCCCTCACAGTGGCCTGCTGGTACTTGTAGTGCCTGCCGTCTTTCTCAAGTGAGTTGCCTGCTGTAGACAATCAAATTAAAAATATTAACATCACAGTGGATCGTGGCACCAGGTTGCAGTTCACTGCCGCAGCTTACATCCCTTCAAAAACGGCACCCGTGCTATAAGCAAATCCGCCGGTTGACGGATTCGCAGGAATGCTGGAACAGCATCGGGTCGTCTTCCGCGGCTCAGGCAAGCCGCTATACATCCAACTCACAAAGTTGCCTGCTGTAGAAGACGCCACACCACAGGTAAGTATTCGCCAAATCTGTTTATTGATGGGAGCAACAGCGTGAGCACAACCCTGTCCTCAAAGTGCAAAGTCCATTCCCAACGCGTTTCGTGTATCACTTCCTCAGGGGTATTGGACTTGAAAGAAAACAGCAGAGCACTTTTGGCGGCATCTTTTTAAATTCCAAACACCCCGCCTCAGTGGGCGTGGCCCTCAGAGTGGCCTGCTGGTACTTGTAGTGCCTGCCGTCTTTCTCAAGTGAGTTGCCTGCTGTAGACAATCAAATTAAAAATATTAACATCACAGTGGATCGTGGCACCAGGTTGCAGTTCACTGCCACAGCTTACATCCCTTCAAAAACGGCACCCGTGCCATAAGCAAATCCGCCGGTTGACGGATTCGCAGGAATGCTGGAACAGCATCGGGTCATCTTCCGCGGCTCAGGCAAGCCGCTATACATCCAACTCACAAAGTTGCCTGCTGTAGAAGACGCCACACCACAGGTAAGTATTCGCCAAATCTGTTTATTGATGGGAGCAACAGCGTGAGCACAACCCTGTCCTCAAAGTGCAAAGTCCATTCCCAACGCGTTTCGTGTATCACTTCCTCAGGGGTATTGGACTTGAAAGAAAACAGCAGAGCACTTTTGGCGGCATCTTTTTAAATTCCAAACACCCCGCCTCAGTGGGCGTGGCCCTCACAGTGGCCTGCTGGTACTTGTAGTGCCTGCCGTCTTTCTCAAGTGAGTTGCCTGCTGTAGACAATCAAATTAAAAATATTAACATCACAGTGGATCGTGGCACCAGGTTGCAGTTCACTGCCACAGCTTACATCCCTTCAAAAACGGCACCCGTGCCGTAAGCAAATCCGCCGGTTGACGGATTCGCAGGAATGCTGGAACAGCATCGGGTCGTCTTCCGCGGCTCAGGCAAGCCGCTATACATCCAACTCACAAAGTTGCCTGCTGTAGCAGACGCCACACCACAGGTAAGTATTCGCCAAATCTGTTTATTGATGGGAGAAACAGCGTGAGCACAACCCTGTCCTCAAAGTGCAAAGTCCATTCCCAACGCGTTTCGTGTATCACTTCCTCAGGGGTATTGGACTTGAAAGAAAACAGCAGAGCACTTTTGGCGGCATCTTTTTAAATTCCAAACACCCCGCCTCAGTGGGCGTGGCCCTCACAGTGGCCTGCTGGTACTTGTAGTGCCTGCCGTCTTTCTCAAGTGAGTTGCCTGCTGTAGACAATCAAATTAAAAATATTAACATCACAGTGGATCGTGGCACCAGGTTGCAGTTCACTGCCACAGCTTACATCCCTTCAAAAACGGCACCCGTGCCATAAGCAAATCCGCCGGTTGACGGATTCGCAGGAATGCTGGAACAGCATCGGGTCGTCTTCTGCGGCTCAGGCAAGCCGCTATACATCCAACTCACAAAGTTGCCTGCTGTAGAAGACGCCACACCACAGGTAAGTATTCGCCAAATCTGTTTATTGATGGGAGCAACAGCGTGAGCATAACCCTGTCCTAAAAGTGCAAAGTCCAGAGAGTTGGATATATATATATATATATATATATATATATATATATATATATAGCAAAAACAGAAGCAGAGAACTCTGGGTAGTTCTCAAGTTTAGGTGGAAAGCAGCTCCAGTAAGAGCACTCTCAACACCAGCGACACTCTAAATTTACTCACCTCAAATGTCTGCTTTTCTATCAAAGTTTTTAAGCATAGGATTAGCGCAGTGCTATCCACGCCGAGATAGAAAGGGACAAAGTCTTTTGCCATTTTTACAGCAAAGTCTTTAAGCATAGGATTAGCACAGTGCTATCCCTGCCGAGCTGTAAAATGGCCAAAGTCTTTTAGCACTCCAGGCACAGTATTACAGCTTTGGATTGATAAAATACCATCCAAGCCAACCTGAAATGAATAAAAGCAACCCCTGACACGTGTTTCACTCTCGTTAGAGCTCTTCAGAGAGGTATAGCTTTGTCCAGATACAAGGGAGCACCCAGTATAAGTCAAAACAAAACCCTTTCAGGCATAGAGTGACGAATAAATTATGCAAAAACAGAAGCAGAGAACTCTGGGTAGTTCTCAAGTTTAGGTGGAAAGCAGCTCCAGTAAGTGCACTCTCAACACCTCACAGGCTCCTGTGATCAAGGGAGCTTGCTCCCGAAACGCGTAACCTTGAACATTAAAAAACCTTTAATAGGAATCTGAGAGCGCGTGCTTATTTGCAATTGTGGACTCATATTTATGCCGGCATTGCTCTAC
Organism: Calotriton arnoldi; assembly: GCA_963921515.1. NCBI lineage: Eukaryota > Metazoa > Chordata > Amphibia > Caudata > Salamandridae > Calotriton > Calotriton arnoldi. The sequence goes on along the minus strand of CAWUFW010006133.1, from coordinate 735,588 downwards.
CGGCTTCATCGCGCCACCGTACTACGGGCGGAGTTCCCAGGAGGAGCAACTCTTTTTTCAAAAAAAAAATATATATATATATATATATATATATATATATATATATATATATATATATATATATATATATCAGATGTACTCCGTGACGTCCTCGGATATCTCCAATACTCGGACACGGACCCAAAATTGTGCTTCAAAGTGAGTTTATTCCGCCTCAGTTGCCATTACGCGTTTCGCCTTCCACAAGGCTTGATCACATGACCCTATATATATATTTATTTATTTTACCATCAATCAGTCCGTGGTAGCGCGCTCTTCTCACAGTGGGTGCCGGTGTCGAGGGCGGGCTGTCCCTCGCTTAATTATTGTGCATCAAACGATCCAAACAAGGAACCACCGCACTCCAAGAGAATATATTTCAATCATTTCACTTTTATTTGCAAACGTGCAAATTCCACTACTACCACCACCAACGCGTTTCAACCCCCACGGGTCTTGCTCACTGTATTGTGAGTCCATCCTCTCTTTCGCTATTTATACTTATTGCCCATACTTGCCCACAATGAGGCATTATGGGACATGTATTTCCTCATGTCCGGTTGCCAATTTCAATGTTCACATTAGTGTGTTTTCTCTACTGTTCACAGTTGCCTAATCTCTTAGGTATGGTGTCTTAGAGTTTTCTTCTTTGTATAGTACTGATCATGGCGCTGTGAGGACCAAAACTGACAGGTCATTTGGTTATTGTGGTGAGGGTGTATTTTCTCATTTGATTCCTTCTGCTTAGTGCTCGCTTTTATTTAATGATGCGAGGGAGAGTTGTCCTTCCAATCTTGGATGTGTACACGTGCCCGCATTAGATATCCGGCATAGTGCTGACTTGTCTCAGCATTTAGGCTCAGTGCCCCAACGTGTTTTTCACTTGTGGAGGCTAAGTCTCAGTCGTTGTTTTTCTCTCCTTGTTGGTGATCTTTGTCGTATACGTGATTGAATGTCATTGTGGACTCCGCTACATAGGAAGTACCATATGCCCCCTCAAAAAGCGGATCCTGGAGCGCCTCAGAGCGATCTACAATGGAGATATGAACTACGCCATTGCTAAACATCTAATCACACATCAAGACAAAGACTGGCACAACATCAGATATTTTGGAATAGCAACAGTCCAAAAAAATGAAAGAGGGGGAAACAGAACCCTGAAGCTAAGGAGACTTGAATCCAGGATGATTATCAGATTTAGAACTAAGACTCCACACGGATTGAACGAAGATGAGGAATTATACATTCATCTGTGAGATATGATGCCAAATCTGAAGATATGACAAAGATCACCAACAAGGAGAGAAAAACAACGACTGAGACAACGAGATGAGGGACCATGACAGGATGAGGTACAGGTATTAGAATATTGGTGTAAGGAGTACGGCAGAAACAAATAATTTGAGCACTGAGCTCGGGATATGTGAACATTATATCTCACGAAGAAGAACGACGATGGTGTAAGCAATAACCATGACATAAACTGTGAAGCACTTAGCCTCCACAAGTGAAAAACTCGTAGGAGCACCGAGCCTAAATGCTGAGACAAATCAGCACTATGCCGGATGTCTAATGCGGGCACATGTACACATCCAAGATGGGAAGGACAACTCTCCCTCGCATCATTAAATAAAAGCTAGCACTAAGCAGAAGGCGTCAAATGAGAAAATACACCCTCACAGCAATAACCAAATGACCTGTAAGTTTTGGACCTCACAGCGCCGTGATCAGTACTATACTAAGAAGAAAACTCTAGGACACCATACCAAAGAGATTAAGCAACCGTGAACAGTAGAGAAAACACACTAATGTGAGCATTGATATTGGTAACCGGACATGAGGAAATACATGTCCCATAATGCCTCATTGTGGGCAAGTATGGGCAATAAGTATAAATAGCGAAAGAGAGGATGAACTCACAGTACCGTGAGCAAGACCCGTGGGGGTTGAAATGCGTTGGTGGTGGTAGTGGTGGAATTTGCACGTTTGCAAATAAAAGTGAAATGATTGAAATATACTCTCTTGGAGTGCGGTGGTTCCTTGTTTGGATCGTTTGATGCACAATATATATATATATATATATATATATATATATATATATATATATATAGTTATAGTTACCTGAGCTAACTATAACTTAAGCCATCGCAATGCACTGCTTATGACCTCACATAGTACATCCCTCATCACATGATCAGTGACATCACTGATGACATCACAAATTACATCACTGATGACATCATCCAGCAAAGTAAACTTCAATATACTTCAAAAAATACCGTTTACATATTTTAAAAATAAGAAAATGACACAGATGAGAGATGTACAGCATAGAGCTCACTGTAACCTTATCTACTACAACACTCACTTATCACGTAAGAGACAGCTCTTAGCAGATAGTCCTGTCTCTTCTGAACCACTACTCTAAACAATAATGAACAAAGTAAAATGTCTAACTGTAGAGGCTAGTCTATTGCAAACCACAACAACACCATTTGTGAACCTGGAAGAAGTTTTAATGCAAATGTCAGATTTACACAAACCACTACAACATAAAACCAATAGAGAGGTTTTAGTGGACAGGCCAGTGTGTCACAAACCATTAGTAAAATTATTCTTCATCCTGGAGAAAGGTGTGAGCAGAGAGGTCAGTCTGTTGTAAATGTCTTCTACACTGAGAGGTCTAGAGAAACTGGTCAATATGTTGTAAAACAGACCTATACTCAGCAATCATTGTGGAGTGAAGTCTCAATGAACAGATTAGACTTTTGCAAAGCACTACCATGCACATATATCAGAAGAGGACATGTTTCAGTGTAGAGGCTAGTTCACTGATAAATAGTACACGCACTTTAAAAATGGGATTATAGATCAGATGACATATGTTAGAAATATTATCACTCATACGCAGTACAGAAAGAATAGTATTAGCCTATGCAGTGGCTTAGTATATATCTTTAAGTTTTAGAAACATTTACAAAACAGCCACTCTCACTGGATGATGTCATCAGTGATGTCATCAATATTGTCATTTGAGATGTCATCCTTGATGTCATTGACCATGTCATGAGTGATGAGCAGTGCATTGCGGGGACATAAGTTATAGTTAGGTCAGGCAACTATAACTACTGAATTTCTATGGTTTTGTGTGTGTAAAATCTGAGCCTAACTATAACGTCCCTGTAATCTTTGTTTTTTCAGTGAATATATATATCAACAGTAGTTCCCTGCCCGTGAGAGTGCCAGCATACTCTGCCAGAACTTTCTTCCTACCTGTGTGGGAGAAGTGAAAAAAGCTGCTTCCTCCCAGGCGACAGCAAAGTAATGGAACCCACATGCCCCAATGAAAGTGGCATCGTGGGAGCCCCAGGTGGGCACTGGGCACCCATTTCACATAAAAAAGGCTGACTCCTGCCACAGAGATGAGTGGGAACCTGGTAGGGGCTACCCATGTGGCCCCCATATTTAAAAAGACAGATTTGTGTGCCCAGGTGGAAGGGAGGGGGAGCCAAAAATGTAATTTAAAAAGAAGTGAACAATAAATGAGCGGCAGAAGCCTCTCATTTATTATTCACTGCTCCAGAGAAGGAGCACCCCATAATGCCCTGCAATAGCTTTTAAATGTTTCTTTTATCCTGGTGGTGCCCCTAGAAGGGGGACCACCATGCATTATTTATTTCTGTTGTGGGGGGATGCAGGGAGTGCAGCAGCCCCCCAGCAACATTAAAAAAAACAGTAAGTATCTTGGTTCATTAACTCCATAACCCCAGGAGAGCTTACTATATGTTTTTCAAACACTCCTAGCTGGAGCTCTATGCTCTTCAGCTAGAGTGTAAGGCCCTCTTGTGTTTCTTTTTATGGCTACATTTTGTGGGCTGAGAAATATATTAAAAAAAACTCAAAGACTCACATCCCCAAAACTAGCTCAACAAGCAATCTCATCTTCACAATATGCAAACAATGTGTTCCTACTGAGCTTCCAAACTGGTGCTGGCCTTGAGAGACTACTTGACCTGGATGCATATTACATGGAAAATGAAATGATGTCAACTTGGAAAGACGAATATTCTTATCATTAGGAAAGGCTTCATTGTACTTGAGTGGTGCCATCAATAAGAGACTGAACACATGTAAGTATCTGGGAGCCTGACACCAGGACCACACCACCCACCTTCAGCATTTGAATGCCCTAAAGCGCAGGCTTGTCTCGCTTATCTTCGTCTTCCGGGAACTGCTGGCCAATACAGCAAATCCAACACTGAGTCCATTGCTCCATGTGGTAAAGGCCAAACTAATTCCAACCTTCACCTATGGTGCCGAAGCATTCCAAAATAAACTGACATCACTTATAAATGTTGCCCAATGCAAAGTCTTCCTCATTCTTTTTGGTTTACTAGGAGATGCCTTGCAGTTCCAAATGAGGCTTGAGCTTGGGCTAATTGAACAAGGCCTGGCCCACCATTCAGGGCTTCTGAAACACTTCTTTGCACTGCGCAGAGCAGATACCCAGATCCTCAAGGCCCTAATTTGGGGAGAAATCCATGCAGATCTATACAATAATGCCTGGGCAATTGCACTAAAAGATGCACTTTCAATGCTCCAAGCAGAATCACTATCAGACTACCCTTTAACAAAAACAAGTCAGACTTGTCTCGTTAATTATTGATAAGGAATCATTCTGACTTAGAAGTCATGATTGGATGTCTATTAACTCCTACAAGTACCTCGTGTCACAGGCATATTTAACAGAGGATTATAAATGCTACTACAAGACCTGGATGCTGTAACTTCGCTTTGGCAATGCATTGACATATGATTATTGGCCAAAGTGGCTACCGAAACCTTGGACAAGAGTGCACAGCCTCTGCAACCACCAAGAAGAATTGCTAGCACACATCTTATGCACTTGCACCTTCCTGCTTAACGATCGTCATTTCTGGCTCGCAATATTTTCAATCAATTTGGAGTCAGATCATGTCCAGATGTGATTTCTTTTTGCCTGCAAGTTAAGCCTCCAATCGCTATTGCGAGGTTCATAAAGTGTATGGAACAGTGGATACATTTCTGGCTTCAATTCCCTTATTCTTTCAAATGAACCTGATGTCATGGCGTCAACTGTGTTTTCCTAGCAATGTTTTTATATTGGAAATTTATCACCCAATTTTGCACATATACACTCTTGTTTTATAACAAGGGCACTTTAACTGTGATGTTTTAATTAGTTTTTTTATGTATGGTTTTTATTAACCAAAATAAGGATACTGAGAATGTTGCAGACACAAAGACGTTAATTTTTTTAATAAAACTTTATTAAAAACTTTTTTGGACAATCACTTTTATTAAACTTTGCATTGTGTGAATTAATTAAATATACATTTGACTATAGTTATTGGTGATTTTTTGACAAAGATGACAGATCTGCTTTATATATGCTGATATGATCACCCCTCGATAAAGCCAATAGGCACACATCTTTTATTTTGATGTTGTGACCCTTTGACCAAGTCAGTAAGTTTGCCTGACTTAAACTAACACTCTTTACATTGTAACATCACGTAGTCAGCCTGCAACATCTGAAATTACATAATTGATGATAACACTGTGCATGGCAAGAGTGTGAGGTATGGTTGCTTTGGCCCTCGCCATGCACAGTGTTTTCTTCAATGATTTCATTTCAGATCCTGCAGTGATATTATTAATGATGCCATAGAGCATGTAATGAGTGATATTATGTGTGAATAAATAATTAGCATTGCATGGTGAGGGCATGACTTTGTCAACAGGTCAGAACATCAAAATATAAAAAGTGGGCCTATTGGCTTTTTGAAGGGTTCAGGATGCCAATATATATATGAAGCACATGCACTGTCTTTGTCAAAAAATCTCCAATCATTATAATCAAATGTATGTTTCATTAATTCACACAGTGCAATGTTTAATAAAAGTGGAGATCGAAGAGTCTCCATCTAGAACGGCAAAGGGGGTATTCACCTGTTCAAGTTCTTGAGGTCCACCACCAATCTTAACTATCTTGTGACTTTGGGGACCACTTTCCTTCACATCTTCCATTCAAACAGACATAGCTCTCTCCTTTATATCTTTCTCCTCAACCTGTGTAGTTCTACATATTGTGAATTGAGTTAATTACTCCTGTGCCTCCTTGATTCATTCTGCCCAGAAATATTCACACTTCTGACCCTATCACCTATGTTATGCAGATTTGTAGAGTGCCCTATGCCTGATGCAATGAAGGTATGAGGCTAGCCACACCTAGAGCCCAGTGAGTTTTCAGCTTCTTGTGGAATTCAAGATGTGTAGAAGAGGCCCTCATGTGCAGCGACAGGTCATTCCATGATTTAGGAGTGATGTAGGAGAAGGCTCGGCCACTGGAACTGGTTTTCTATATGTGTGGGAAGTGTGCAAGTAGCAGTCCAGATGAGCTGAGGTGTATGGAATGTCTCTGAAAGCAGATGCGATTGTTGAGGTATGCTGGGTCAGTGTTATGTAGTGCCTTGAAAGTATGGGTAAGGAGTTTGAATTGTGCTTGCTTGTGAAGTGAGAGCCAGTGGAGCTCCTTCAGGTGTGGTGGGATGTGAGTGCAGCATGGGAGGTTGAGAATGATTATGGCTGCTGAGTTCGGAATTGTCTGCAGCCTTCTGGTGAGTTTTTTGTTCATCCTGGCATAGAGGGTGTTCCCGTAGTTCATCTGTGTTGTGACCAGGCATGAGTGATGGTTTTCCGGGTGCTGATTGGGAACCATTTGAAAATCCTCCTCAGCATCTTCAGGGTATGGAAGCATGAGGCAGTGATAGCATTGACTTGTCAAGTCACGTTTGCTGTCAATGCTGATCCTGAGGTTCTTGGTGTTGTCGGTCCTAGCTCTGTTGGCTAACAGGTGAAGGCCCATGATGATGTGCTCCTCCCAAAGATCACAATTTCTGTTTTGTTAGAGTTCAACTTTAGATGATTGGTCTTCATATAGTGGGTGATTGATCCAGGTACTGGGCTTCTTGTCTATGAGGGAGAGAATGAGTTGCTTGCCGTCGGCGTAGGAGAGGGTGCTGATGTTGTGAGAATGAATGACACTGGCTAGAGGGATCATGCATGAGTTGAAGAGGCTCAGGCTCAGGCTCAGGGAGTATCCTTCTGAAACTCTGCAGATGAGGTCACGAGCATCTAATGTGTACAATGCCAGGCTGACTGACTGGGTTCTTCTAGACAGGAAGGAGCAGATCAACTGGAGTGTGTGTCCTTGGATTCCGATGATGTGCAGGCATTGGATGAGGATGATGTGGGAGACGGGGTCAAATGCTGGGGAGAGGTCCATTAGTATGAGGGATGCCATGTCTTCACATCCAGACTCATGGGTCCAAAACCAGACTGATTGGTGTTGAGGAATTGGTGATTGTTGAGGTATTCTGTGAGGTGTCTGTTGATGATTTTTTCCAAAACCTTGGCCAGGTATGGTAGCAGAGATATCATCTGTAGTTGACAAGCGTTGAAGATCTGCAGTGGGTATCTTCAGCAAAAGGAGGACAGTTGCGTGTTTCCAAGCATTGGGGATGGTTGCAGAAGAGGTGGAGGCATTCAGAATGGGTGTGAGCATAGCGCTGATGGTTTGCAGTTTTCTGGAGTTGATGTGGTGGGGTCTAATGAGGCCCCAGGCTGAATGGACTTTATGCGAGCGGCAGTTTCTTCTGGGGTGATGATGGGACATGTCATTAGCATTGCTTCTTTGGATCAGATCAGAAGGCGATTGGCAAGGTCTGTAGGGTCTGGTTGCAGGTTGAAGTCGCTGTGAATGGCTGTGATTGCATCTATCAGCCACATATCATCCACCTATCAGTCACATCTTACACACACTAATTCAGCACCTCTAAATTCTCATTGGCTCATACCCCTTTATTTTAACTGAACCATGTAACTCTGAACCATGGTACTATCTCCTTCTAATTACCACCCTTTTTTCTTAAACATTTGTTCTCTAAAGCCTTGAACATACTATTTTTAGGACACTCATCCACTTCTTATACCCTAGCGACCTAGTGTATCAATTCAAGCAATTCAAGCAGGGTTCTGCATCACCTACTTTGGAGATGGTGCCCTTTCTCATGTCTTCAAATTCACCACCTCAGCACAGACTGACATACAATATCATCCTCCTGATCTTTCTGCTACATTTGATCCTCATCAGAACACCTACCTTGTCATGGCATAGCCTGATTGGCTTGATTGGTTTACCATCTAACTCTCCAACCAATCCGCAGTCTCCTGATACTCTGTTAACTTCATATTCAACTCTCTCCTTTTTCCAGACCCCCAAAGCTTCATTTCTGCCCTTCTACTATTCTGGCTTTACTCCTCTTATTAACAAGCATAATGTCATCTTCCAGCTCTCATATTACCTAGTTCCCCAAATCCTCTTAATTTTTAATTCCTTCATCCCTCAGTTACTTACCTGAATCTCCAAGGGCCTGATTACAAGTTTGGCAGATGGGTTACTCCATCACAAACGTGATGGATATCCTGTCCGCGGTATTACGAGTTCCATTATATTCCATTGGCTATAATGAACTCGTAATACAGCGGACGGGACATCCGTCACGTTTGTGATGGTGGAGTAACCAGTCCGCCAAACTCGTAATCAGGCCCCAAGTGTCTCTTAGCTATCTGTCACTGGATAGTATGCATTCTCTCATGCTTAAGTCTGCACATACTGAAATCCTAATTTTCCATGGCTTCCCTCTTAAAAAATTCTCATCTCATTGCACTAGAGACTGTCAGCTCATCCTCCGGTATTCGGACAAAATATTGAGTCATAAATATTGAGTGACACTAATCAGGGCCGGACTGGCTACCGGGCTTTTTGGTGTGCTGCCAAGCTGGGGGCTGATTTCACTGCGGTGGGGGCTGATTTCGTTGATGGGGACCTGCGTGTGCTCCTAAATAAACAAAGCAAAACGAATGGTTTTAAGCACACGCAGGTCCCCATCAACGAAATCAGCCCCCAGCTTGGCAGCACACCAAAACGCCCGGTAGCCAGTCCGGCCCTGACACTAATATCAAGTTTTTAATATCGTGTCATAGAAATATCGTGATGCAGGAATATCGTTGACATAAATATAATTATATTTATGTGTTTTAAATAATAATGTAATTGTTTATGTTAGTTATTGTTTGTATAATTGTTGTTAATGTTTTCAATATAGTTTGTAATTTCAAGGTATTTATAATTCAAATTTATTTTTTATAGTAATTTATAGTGTCGTAAGGGGTTGTGAGGGGAATAGGGGTACAGGGAGGGAAATATATTAAGTCTAATTAATTAATAATTATGTTAATTAATTTTAATTATTTAATTGATAATTAATTATGTACATTGTTTAAATATTATTTTTAAAAGTTATATTTTAGGTGTGGGTTGTTGGGTTTGTAGGGGCAGAGGGTGGGTAGTTAATTAAGTAATACTTTAATAATTATTATTAAATATTAATTATGTAATTACAAAAATATTATGTAAATTGTCAAATTATTATTTTTTAAGTTATGTTTTAGGTTCAGGTTGTTGGGTTTGTAGGGGTATATGGTGGGTAGTTAAATAAGTATTAATTGATTAATTATTAATTACTTATTCATTATTTAATTGATAATTATATAAATTGAGTAATTAATATTTGTTTAAGTTATGTTTTAGGTATGCGTTGTTGGGTTTGTAGGGCTACAGGGTGAGCAGTTAATTAAGTAATAATTGATTAATTATTAATTATTTAATTGAAAATTAGTTATATAAATTTTGTGAATATTGTTTTTTAAAGTTATGCTTTAGGTGTGAGTTGTGTTTGTAGGGGTATAGGGTGGGTAGTCAAGTAATAATGTATTAATAAATAATGAATTACTAATTATTTAATTAATGATTAATTATGTCAATTGTGTAATTATTATATTTTTAAAGTTATATTTTATCTGTTGGTTGTTGGGTTTGTAGGGGTAAAAGGTAAGAATTTAAGTAAATTAAATAAATATTACATTTTAATTAATAAATAATTTTAAATAAAATGTACAATTTATGTATAAGTATGTAAATTATCTAATAAATATATTTGTTTGCTATATAGTAGGTGTGTGTTGTGTTTTTAGGGGGATAGGGTGGGAAGATATTTAAGTAATAATAAATTAACAATTAATTGTTCATGTATGATTAATTATTTTATTTGTTACTTAATTTGTTAATTGTGTTATAATTTTGTATTTTATTTATATGTTAAATTTGGGCTGCTAGGTATATGGGAGTATAGTGTGGGATTTTTATTAAATAATGAATTAACAGCATTTTTTATTTGATATTAAATATTTTAAACTGTAAAATTAGGACATTGTTTAATTGTTTTTCAAATTATATATATTACTTTTTTATATTTATAGTTTTTATTTTTGTTCAGTTAATACATGTTTTAAAATCTGGTTTGTGTTTGAAGTGAAGTGCTTTCCCTACTGCTGCACAGACTGGAGTGGGAATAGAAACTTTTACCCCTCTTCAGTCCAACACTTTTCCTACTCTTATACTGACTGAAGTGGGAATAGTAAATTTTACCCCTCTGCAATCAAACGCTTTCCCTACTGTTGCACATATTTGAGTGAGAATAGTACATTTTACCCCTCCTGAGATCAATGCTTTCCCTACTGTTGCAACGACCGGAGGGGAATAGTACATTTTACTACCTGAGTGCAACATTTTCCCTATTGTTGCACCGACTGGAGTGGAAATAGTAAATTTTACCCCTCCTGAGTCCAACGCTTTCCCTACTGTTGCAACGACTGGAGTGGGATTAGTAAATGTTACCCCTCCTGAGTCCAGCATTTTCCCTACTGTTACACCGACTGGAGTGGGAATAGTAAATTTTGCCCCTCCTGACTCCAACTCTTTCCCTACTGTTGCCCCGACTGAAGTGGGAATAGTACATTTTACCGTTCCTGAGTCCAATGATTTCCCTACTGTTCCACTGACAGGGGTGGGCATAGTAAATTTTACCCTTCCGCAGTTAACCACTTTCCCTACATTTGCACAGACCTGAGTGGGAATAGTAATTTTTACTCCTCCTGTGTCCAACGCTTTCCCTACTGTTGTCATGCATTCCCTATAGGGCCCACTGTGTTTTCTCCCCTATGTTAGCCTAACTGTATGTAGTTGCCCTCTTTTGCTTTGCACACATTACAAAAGAATATGCTTGTTTTTGTGCCACACAGTTTTTTTACAAATATGCTGCACACGTTTGTTATTTAGCTCTAATGCTGCGATTCAGAAGGAACATTTCATACAAGGTCAAACAACAGTGTGTCCTGTTATTCTCGGTGGGTGGACGCTAACACCTAGACATAATAGAGAAATTCAGCTGCTGTTTTAAACATGCAATTCTTATCATATAAACCGGGACTTGTCATTTTGAAACTAGAGAGGGGATATTATCGCAGAGCAAAGGTCCCAAGACAAGAGAGCTCAGACACCTGAGATGTAGAACAGCTGCCTATGCACGCCAGGTATGGGGTACACCACTAATCCCAGGGATCTCTACTATATCACTGTGCTTCTATAGTGAGAGTAGGCGTAGGCAGATCTGTCATTCAATTTGACAGGATTATCATTGTGTATATTTTATTGATTATGCTAATCACATTTTTGACCTGCATATTTTTTCTAATTGCAGCGCAGTTGTTTCAAAATAGAGCACGATAGTCTCAATAAATATTGTAAGCTTCCTTTGCGTCTCTTTTCTATTTATTGTGGACATGTATGAGGGAGAGAACGAAAGGTGATGACCTGCTACCACAATCCCTGAGAGGGTCTAGAGTGTTGTGTTCTGGGGTGCCAATTTAGTTGTTTCCCTGGAAAGGTTAAGAGAGCAATTAAGGCACTATGAGCTCATCTGGATTTGGCCCAAATTTGGGCACATAGGTAGTGATGTGGTATGGTGACTCAGTTCCTACATACTGAAGTTCTGTGGTCCCAGGCACAGTTCTGTTGTTTTGACTGGAATTGGAACATTATGTTTATTATTTCAAAAATGTAATTGTTTTGTTAGTATTGTTTAATTATGTATTATTATTTGTTTGTGTATTTAATTTCATATTTTTTATGTTAAGAAATGTATGTTATTAGAGTAAAACTTATTTTTTCCTATTGTTTAATTTTTATTTATAATTACATTGTAATGTTTTTAAAGTGTTTTCTTCTTTATTTGTTATAGTTTTCATTTTTTATTTGTATATATATATATATATATATATATATAATTATAAATTTGTTATATTAGTAAATTTAAAAAAGAGAAAATTATAACATAAATTAGAATGAATATATTTAATTCAACATACACATATAAATATATATGTATATGTGTGTTTAAATATGTTTATTTATACATTTATATATATATATATATATATATATATATATATATATATATATATATATTTAAATATTATTTAAACATGTTTAATCAACAGCTTAAATATTTAATATTTCCTATTTTAACTATATATATATATATATATATATATATATATATATATATATATATATATATATTTACTGAAAAAACCACAGGTATCAGGGACGTTATAGTTAGTTGGACATTTCACTCGTACAAAACCATAGAAATTCGGCCGTTATAGTTATTAGAGATAACTATAACTCGCGCCCCCACAATGCATTGCTGATGACATCACATATTACATCACTCATGACATGGTCAGTGACATCACTGATGACATCACTGATGACACCATCCAGTGAATGTGTGTTTCTGTAAAGTTTAAATATGTTTTATATAGATATATGCTAAGGTGTATTGAAGAATGAGTGGGCGTATAAGTGTCTGAATGGATGATTTAGTAGGTGCGTGACTGACTGTATATGTGAGTGACTAAATGTGTCTTACTGAATGAATGGGTTAGTGAGTAAACTTTGTAAATGTCTGTAACAGTCTGTCAGTTGGTGTATTAGTGGCTGTATGGGTTGGTGAGTAGCTACATGACTGTCTATATTGGTTATTGATTGGTTGTCTGAGTATCTCTATGGGTGCCTGAGTGTCTGTGTGAGTGGGTGGGGGTGGGTGACTCTGTGCATAGATGTGTGAGTGGGTGATTCACTGGGTGTATGTGTTCAAGAGTGCATCTGTGAAGGGCTGTATGGCTGGGTGAGTGTGTGTATGGGTGTGTTGGTGAGTGAATGGATGTCTCAGTGGAATATGTGTGAGTTATGTGTGAGTAACTTCATATGTGAAAGGCAGTATATGTGAGTGTTGGAGTATATAAATGACTATACGTGAGAGTGAGTGATTGTGAGAGTGGCTGTATGGATGAGTGTGTGCTTGTATCAGTGATTAAAAAAGACAGTAAGTATGTGTTAGTATTTGTATAAATAATTAAGGTGGTCTGTATATAACTGTATAGGTGAGTAAATGGGTGTGATTGATTCTTTGCATGACTGAGTAGGTGTGTGAGTAAGTCTATGGATGAGTGGGGGTGTGTGAGTGTATGTATAGGTGAATGAGTGCATATGATAGTGCTGTATTGATGAGTGACTGCATGTATGAGTTACTGTATGGGTGAATGAGTGGATGTGTGTGTGTAGACCTAGGAATCACTGAGCGGGTATGAAGTAACTGCTATTGGTCTGTGTATGGTTTTGATATTGGTATTCTGTATTTTAGAGTGGGTGTATAAAAGGTTTTATTAGGGTGTGAGGAGGTGCATCAGATTATCACATGGAAGATGTCATCAGTGGTGTCATCAGTGATGTCATTTGAGATGTCATGAGTGATGTCATCAGTGATGTCACTGACCATGTCATGAGTGATGTAATATGTGACATCATCAGCAGTGCATTGCGGGGGCGCGAGTTATAGTTATCTCTACTAACTATAACGGACGAATTTCTCTGGTGTTGTATGAGTGAAATGTCCAACTAACTATAACGTCCCTGATACCTGTGGTTTTTTCAGTGAATTTCTAAGGTTTTTTAAATGCTAATTTCTAACTATAACGTCCCTGAAACCTATGGTTTTTCAGTGCATTTCAAAGGTTTTTTAAATGCTAATTTCTAACTATAACGTCCCTGAAACCTATGGTTTTTCAGTGAATTTCAAAAGTTTTTTAAAAGCTAATTACTAACTATAACATAGCAGTCACGTTTGCAGAGTGGTGGAGAAAGGTGAGCATGGCCTCCGAACACCTCTTAGCAATCCCACTGTCTGAGATTTACTGGAGGTAACAGGAGGGGTAGTTAGCCCCCAACGTCAACCTTGGGGGCCGGCCAACTACCCTTCCTATTACCTCCAGTAACTCCCACACAGCAGGATTGCTAACATGTTATATCAGGCCCCGCCCCCTTCCTGCACCACTGTGCAAACGCGCCCCCTGGCGTGTTGTAAGTTGGGGGATTAAGTCCCCTTGAATCCTGAGGGTCCCTGGGGGCCAACTAGCCCACCAGGTACCTCCAGTAAGTGCCATACAGGTGCGTTGCAGAGAGGTATTCTGAGGCCATGCCCCTTTTTACACCACGCTGAAAATGCGGCTTCTGGCGCACTGCTGCTCGGAGGATGAAGTCCACTTGTGTCCTGAGGTACTCAGGACACAAGAGGACCTCATTGCCCCACCACCAATGCACCAGAAGCCACGTTTGCAGAGTGGTGTAAAAAGGGCCGTGGCCTCGGACCACCTCTCTGCAACGCAGCTCTGTGGCGCTTAGTGGAGGTACCTGGTGGGTTAGTTGGCCCCCAAGGACCCTCAGGATTGAAGGGGACTTAATCCCCCAATTTACAACGCACCAGGGGGCGCGTTTGCAGAGTGGTGCAGGGAGGGGGCGGGGCCTCCGGTGACTTGCCGGTTCCTTTTTATTTTTTGTTATGGGAGGGGGGCTGCGTGGCCCCCCTTCCCTGGGCCACTTTTGGCCCCGGGGACCCCATTCCCTGGGGCCTGGCAGCCTTGTTTCTTTTTTTTAAATAATTTTGGGGAGGGGGACCGCGTTGCCCCCCTCCAGAGGCCAATTATGGCCCCGGGGACCCCATCCCCCGGGGCCGGCCTTTTTGCGGTTTTTAAAAATAAAATTATTATAGGGAAGGGGGGCCGCGAGGTCCCCCTCCCGGGCCACTTCTGGCCCCGGGGACCCCATGCCCCGGGGCCTGGCCTCTCCGTTGGGGACCGTGGGGGGAGCCCCAATGCCCCCACGGTCCCGCCGGCTCCCCGCCTCCTGCGGGAGCCGGCATTGCTTTTGAGCAAGGGGAGCTGCTGACATGCAGCTCCCCTTGCTCAAAAGCAATTCTGCTTCGCTTCATAGAAGCGAGGGCAGGTTGCAAGCTCTCGCTTCCATGAAGCGAAGCAGAGTTTGCTATGACAGGGCAGGAGCCGCATGGCTCCCGCCCTGCCATAGCAAACAGCAGTGTCCCGGGGGTGGGCACCCCGGGTCACTGCAGGAGCCGGCCCTTGGGGGTGGGGGGCCCCAGGGCCATCAAGGGCTCCAGGAGGGGGGCCACGTGGCCCCCCTCCCAACGTTTTAAGCCACGGGGAGGTGGTGGTCCCCGTGGCCCGGGGGTCCGTAACGCACCCCCGCATTTCATTACAGAGTGCCCGGTGGTGGTCCCCGGGGCAGTGTGGGGGGGCTACGAGGCTAATTATTGATTATAGCCCCAGGGAGATAGCGGTCCCCGGGGCTTGGGGGGCCCATGAGGCCCCCCGCCCTTAATTAATTTAGCCCCGGGGAGGTGGCGGTCCCCGGAGCAGAGTGGGGGCGTTGGGACCCCACACGCATTTATTTTCTTGTTTTTCACCTTTTTTTTTACTCTTTTCTTGTGACTCAGTTACCGAGTCACAAGATGGCTGCCAACACATTCTGGATTAGAGTGTTGGCAGCCAATCAGAATGAAGCTCATGCCCGGAGGGTTTGCGAACCCTCCTCGGTGCTCAGATATCGAAACTTTTCTTTTTCTAATTTCTCAGGAACTACTGAACGGATTTACACCGTTTGAAAAAAAGGTCTCTTTCTGAACCAAGGGCTACCTTTTTGCCAAATTTGGTGTAATTCCGTTCAGCAGTTCGGGCTGTAGCCTGTTCCAATTTTTCCTATGGTAATTAACATAGGGAAAACGCTTTTTGGGACCCCCCTTTTTTCTCGGCCCCCGCTTGATGAATTATCCCGAAACTTTCAAGACAGGAGCTGACCTGAGCGGGCCATTAGTTTTGAAAAATTCGCGAAGATTCGTCAAACGACACCAAAGATATTGGCAAAAGAAAAAACACTTTTGAATAGAAATGAGATCCTAACTATAACTACCTACTGGCGACCGCCAGTAGGTAATATATATATATATATATATATATATTATCTACTGGCGGTCGCCAGTAGATAGTTATAGTTAGAACCTATTTTCCATAGGAAATCCGCGACATTCTATTTGAAATAACTCTCTTGCCGGTTGACGTATCTTCGCAAAATTTTCAAACTTTGTGGGGCGCTCCGGTCCGCTCCTACCCTGAAAGTCTCGGGGTGATTCGTCAAGCAAGGGCCGAGAAAAAAGGGGGGTCTCAAAACGCGTTTTCCCCATTCATTTTTCCATAGGAAACTTTAGACACGGCTACAGCCCAAACTGCTGAACGGAATTACACCAAATTTGGCAAAGAGGTAGTTCTTGGTTCAGAAAGAACCCTTTTGTTAAAAGGTGTAAATCCGTTCAGTAGTTGCTGAGAAAATCAAAAGTAAAAGTACATATATATCTATGGCCGCGTCGGATTCGCGCACCCTCCCGATCCACGAGCTGCATGCTAATTGGCTGTCAACACTCCAAATCAGGAAGTGTTGGCAGCCATTTTATCCCTCGGTAGAACCGAGGGACAGAAACAAGTGCGCAAAACGCACAAAGGGGGCAGGGTAGAAACACCCTGACCCCCTAGGTCTGCTCAGGGGGTCCCACAAGGACCCCCTGGGCAAAAAAATGTTTTATTTATTTTTTTTAAATCGACAGGATGCGCTCAGGGAGCGCGGATCCTGCCGGAAAAAAAAAAAAGTCGAAGCGCGGTCTCCCGCGCTTCGATGTTATTGGCCCCGGGTGGCCCAAGTCCCGGGGGCATGGTGGGGGGTTTAATTTATGTAGGGGGCCTCTAAGGCCCCCAAGCCCGAGGACCGCCACCCCCGGGGCTTTATTTAAAAATGATGGCAGGAGGGCTCTGAGCCCTCCCACAGCCCCGGGGACCGCCACCTCCCCGGGGCACTAAACATTTAAATATGGGGGTCCGTTACGGACCCCCAAACCCCGGGGACCACCACCTCCCGTGTGCACTGAATGGGAGGGGGGCCACGCGGCCCCCCTCCTGGAGCCCTTGATGGCCCTGGGGACCACCACCCCCCAGGGCCGGCTCCTGCAGTGTCCCGGGGTGCCTACCCCCGGGACACTGCTGTTTGCTATGACAGGACGGGAGCCTCGTGGCTCCCGTCCTGTCATAGCAAACTTGGTTTGCATTTTGAAAGAGAGAGCAGGAAACCTGCTCTCTCTTTCAAAATGCAAACCAATTGCTTTTCCACATGGGGAGCAGCATGTTAGCTGCTCCCCATGTGGAAAAGCAATGCCGGCTTCCGCAGGAGGCGGGGAGCCGGCTGGGACTGTGGGGGATTGGGGACCCCCCCACAGTCTCCAACGTGAGGCCAGGCCCCGGGGGATGGGGTCCCCGGGGCCATAAGTGGCCCGGGAAAGGGGCCACGCAGCCCCCTCCCCAAAGTTCCCCACATTTTTTTTTTTAAATAAGGGAAAGGCCGGCCCCGGGGGATGGGGTCCCGGGGCCTTAAATGGCCTGAGGAGGGGCCACGCAGCCCCCTCCAAATAAAAAATAAAAAATCGAGGCCATGCCCCGGGGATGGGGTCCCGGGGCCAATACAGGCCCAGGGAAGGGGGCCACGCGGCCCCTTCCCGTTTTTTTTAAAATAAAAAAAAAAAAAATGCTCAGGCCCCCGGGGGATGGGGTCCCCGGGGCCAAAGTGGGCAAGGGAAGGGGGCCACGCAGCCCCCCTCCCATTAAAAAAACGAAAAAAAAAAAAAAACGACCGGCATCGTGCCGGAGGCCCCGCCCCCTCCCTGCAGTACTCTGCAAACGCGCCCCCTGGCGCGTTTGCAGAGAGGCGAATTCCCTTGAATACTGGGGGTCCCTGAGGGCCAACTAGCCCACCAGGAACCTCCAGTATGCGCCAGGGGCTGCCTTGCAGAGACGTGTACATAGGCCACGCCCCTTTTACACCTCTCTGCAACGCAGCTCTGTGGCGCTTTTG
Organism: Calotriton arnoldi; assembly: GCA_963921515.1. Classification (NCBI taxonomy): domain Eukaryota; kingdom Metazoa; phylum Chordata; class Amphibia; order Caudata; family Salamandridae; genus Calotriton; species Calotriton arnoldi. Next base: position 717,239 of record CAWUFW010006133.1, on the reverse strand, counting down.
GAGGTATATGGTGGGCTAGTTGGACTCCAGGGACCCTCAGGATTCAAGGGGACTTAATCCCCAACTTAAAACGCGCCACAGGGCGCGTTTGCACAGTGGTGAAGGGAGGGGGCGGGGCTTCATGTGACATGTGTGCAAACAGGCCCCGTGGCGCGTTTTAAGATGGGGATTAGATCCCCTTCAATCCTGAGGGTCCCTGGGGCCAACTAGCCCAACAGGTACATCCAGAAAGCGCCACAGAGCTGCGTTGCAGAGAGGTGTAAAAGAGGTGTGGCCTCTCTACAGTCTCTGCAACGCAGCCCCTGGCGCATACTGGAGGTTCATGGTGGGCTAGTTGGCCCCTAGGGAACCTCATGATTCAAGGGGACTTAATCCCCCAACTTAAAACGCGCCACGGGGCGCGTTTGCACAGATGTCACCTCAGGCCCCGCCCCTCCCTTCACCATTGTGCAAATATTCCTCTAAAATCTGCCTTACTACGAATTCCGATTTACTCACCTGTTATCAGGAGAGACCTCAGTGCTGCATCTTTCAGCCCAGTACTGGTCCTGAAAAGTAATTTTAACCGTACTTACCGGTAACTTGAATTTCCTTCATAGGCTAACATTGACTGGTTTCACTTGGAAATTCTTCTAAGTGTGGAGTTTTGGAACTTTAAAATATTCCTCTAAAATCAGCCGAAATACGAATTCCGATTTACTCACCTGTTATCAGGAGAGACCTCAGTGCTGTATCTTTCAGCCCAGTACTGGTCCTGAAAAGTAATTTTAACCGTACTTACCAGTAACTTGAATTTCCTTCCATAGGCTAACATTGACTGGTTTCACTTGGAAATTCTTCTAAGTGTGGAGTTTTGGAACTTTAAAATATTCCTCTAAAATCAGCCGAAATACGAATTCCGATTTACTCACCTGTTATCAGGAGAGACCTCAGTGCTGCATCTTTCAGCCCAGTACTGATCCTCAAAAGTAATTTTAACCGTACTTACCAGTAACTTGAATTTCCTTCCATAGGATATCATTGCCTGCTTTTTGCTGAAAAAGTTTCTAAGTGTTGATTTTTGAAACATACAAATATTCCTCTAAAATCAGCCGAAATCCGAATTCTGATTTACTCACCTCTTATCAGGAGAGACCTCAGTGCTGCATCTTTCAGCCCAGTACTGGTCCTGAAAAGTAATTTTAACCGTACTTACCGGTAACTTGAATTTCCTTCATAGGCTAACATTGACTGGTTTCACTTGGAAATTCTTCTGTGTGTGGAGTTTTGGAACTTTAAAATATTCCTCTAAAATCAGCCGAAATACGAATTCCGATTTACTCACCTGTTATCAGGAGAGACCTCAGTACTGTATCTTTCAGCCCAGTACTGGTCCTGAAAAGATATTTTAACCATACTTACCAGTAACTTGAATTTCCTTCCATAGGCTAACATTGACTGGTTTCACTTGGAAATTCTTCTAAGTGTGGAGTTTTGGAACTTTAAAATATTCCTCTAAAATCAGCCGAAATACGAATTCCGATTTACTCACCTGTTATCAGGAGAGACCTCAGTGCTGCATCTTTCAGCCCAGTACTGATCCTCAAAAGTAATTTTAACCGTACTTACCAGTAACTTGAATTTCCTTCCATAGGATATCATTGCCTGCTTTTTGCTGAAAAAGTTTCTAAGTGTTGATTTTTGAAACATACAAATATTCCTCTAAAATCAGCCGAAATCCGAATTCTGATTTACTCACCTGTTATCAGGAGAGACCTCAGTGCTGCATCTTTCAGCCCAGTACTGGTCCTGAAAAGTAATTTTAACCGTACTTACCGGTAACTTGAATTTCCTTCATAGGCTAACATTGACTGGTTTCACTTGGAAATTCTTCTAAGTGTGGAGTTTTGGAACTTTAAAATATTCCTCTAAAATCAGCCGAAATACGAATTCCGATTTACTCACCTGTTATCAGGAGAGACCTCAGTGCTGTATCTTTCAGCCCAGTACTGGTCCTGAAAAGTAATTTTAACCGTACTTACCAGTAACTTGAATTTCCTTCCATAGGCTAACATTGACTGGTTTCACTTGGAAATTCTTCTAAGTGTGGAGTTTTGGAACTTTAAAATATTCCTCTAAAATCAGCCGAAATACGAATTCCGATTTACTCACCTGTTATCAGGAGAGACCTCAGTGCTGCATCTTTCAGCCCAGTACTGATCCTCAAAAGTAATTTTAACCGTACTTACCAGTAACTTGAATTTCCTTCCATAGGATATCATTGCCTGCTTTTTGCTGAAAAAGTTTCTAAGTGTTGATTTTTGAAACATACAAATATTCCTCTAAAATCAGCCGAAATCCGAATTCTGATTTACTCACCTGTTCTCAGGAGAGACCTCAGTGCTGCATCTTTCAGCCCAGTACTGGTCCTGAAAAGTAATTTTAACCGTACTTACCGGTAACTTGAATTTCCTTCATAGGCTAACATTGACTGGTTTCACTTGGAAATTCTTCTAAGTGTGGAGTTTTGGAACTTTATAATATTCCTCTAAAATCAACCAAAGTACGAATTCCAATTTACTCACCTGTTATCAGGAGAGAACCCAGTGCTGCATCTTTTAGCCCAGCACTGACCCTGAAAAGTAATTTTAACCGTACTTACCAGTAACTTATATTTTCTTCCATAGGAATCCATTGTCTGGTTTTCAGCAGAAAAGTTTCAAAGTGTCGATTTTCACAAACTACAAATATTCCTTAAAAATCGCCTGTATGACTTAAACGCATTCTTTCAACTGTTTACAGGAGATGCACCAGTGCTGGATCCAGGATCCAACACTGAGTAAGAAAAAGTAACGATAACAGTTTTTACCTGCTAAGTGAATTTCCTTCCATAGGATAACATTGGTGATTCTATGAGAAAAAAGTTTCTAAGTGTCAACTTTTAAAATACAATAATATTCCTTAAAAATCACGACTGTAACCAAAACGCTTTTACTCAACTGTTTACAGGAGATGTACCAGGACTGAATCTAGGATCCAGTCCTGTGGTTAGAAAAGTAATCCATAAAGTAACTAATTGCATTTAACTAGAAATTCACATTGAGCTGAATGTTGCATTGTGTTTGAAAATGTGTTGCCCATTGCAACAACTGTAACTACTGTACTTAAAAGTCTATTGCCTATGTGCAAAGTATTTAAACTAAAGTAATTCATTCTGAGAAAGTATTTTTTGTAATGTAATGTATAATGTAATTACAATGTAATTTAAAAAATAAAATATGTAAAAAAAAATTGTTTCAAAAAATGTAGTAAATCAGTATGAAAAAAATTAATATAACAATTAATACATTTAAAAATTGTCATTTACAAAACCTTTGAAATTCACTGAAAAAACCGTAGGTTTCAGACATGTTATAGTTAGGAATTAGCATTTAAAAAACCTTTGAAATTCACTGAAAAAACCATAGGTTTCAGATATGTTATAGTTAGAAATTAGCATTTAAAAAACCTTTGAAATTCACTGAAAAAACCATAGGTTTTAGGGACAGTTATAGTTAGTTGGACATTTTACTCGTACAAAACCCGTGAAATTCCCCGTTATAGTTAGTTCAGCTAACTATAACTCGCGCCCACAATGCACTGCTGATGACGTCACATATTACATCACTCATGACATGGTCAGTGACATCACTGATGACATCACTGATGACATCTCAAATGACATCACTGATGACATCATCCACGTGATAATCTGATGCAGCTCTTCACACCCTAATATAACCTTTGATACACCCAATCTAAATTACAGACTGCCATTCGCAAAACCATAGACACTCCAACACCAATAACTACATACCCACTCACTGATTCTTAGGTCTACACACACACATCCACTCACTCATACTTATGGTCACTCAGTACAGGACTATCATATGCACTCTTACTCCTATATAGACACTCAAACACCGCCACTCATCCATAGAGGTACTCACACACCTAGTCAGTCATGCAAATAATTAAACACACTGCCATTTACTCACCTATACAGTTATACACACACCAGCTCACTTAATCATACAAATACTAGCACATTGTTACGCTCTTATATAATCACTGATACAAGCACACACTCATCCATACAGCCACTATCACAATCACTCACTCTCAGCTTATAGCTATTTATATACTCCAACACACATATATACTGCCTTTCACATATGTAGTTACTCACACATGTACCACTGGGACATACATTCACTCACTAACACACTCTTACACACACTTACCCACCCATACAGTCTATCACAGATGCACTCTTGAAACCATCCACCCAGTGAATCACCCACTCACACATCTATGCACAGTCGCACACACCCCATCCACACAAACACTCAGGCACCCATACAGATACTCAGACAACAAATCAATAACTCTTATAGACACTCATGTAGCTATTCACAAACCCATGCAGCCACTTACACAGCAACAGACAGACGGATACAGACATTCACCCAGTTTAGTCACTAACCCATGCAATCAGTAAGATACGTTAAATCACTCACTTATAGAGTCAGTCACGCACCTAGTAAATCATCCATACAGACACTTACACACCCACTCATTCTTCAATACGTCTTTTCCTATATATATTAAAAATATTTAAACTTTACAGAAACACGCAGTCACTGGATGATGTCATCAGTGATGTCATTTGAGATGTCATCAGTGATGTCATCAGTGATGTCACTGACCATGTCATGAGTGATGTAATATGTGACGTCATCAGCAGTGCATTGCGGGGCGCGAGTTATAGTTAGCTGAACTAACTATAACGGGGAATTTCACGGGTTTTGTACGAGTAAAATGTCCAACTAACTATAACTGTCCCTAAAACCTATGGTTTTTTCAGTGAATTTCAAAGGTTTTTAAATGCTAATTCCTAACTATAACATGTCTGAAACCCACGGTTTTTCAGTGAATATATATATATATATATATATATATATATATATATATATATATATATATATATATCCCAACACCTCGTCACAAACACCAACTCCTCGGAAAGACAAGCGTGGACCCAGATAAGTGCTGCAATTATTTTATTTCGCCATTGTCTGCCATTACGCGTTTCAGCCGAACAAGCGGCCTTTATCACGACATATATATATATATATGCAAAACAAAGTCCCAGAGTAAGACCTCACCAGGTCGAACAAAAGGGCACAGACTCCAGTAGTAGTGCTCAAGATGTTGGTTTATTGAGCAAGCATGGCAAGATAGACGCGTTTCGACCGCAAGCCTGCGGTCTTGTTCACATATATATATATATATGATATTTTTGTATATATTTTTTCGATATTAGTGTGTAACATATTTGTTTTTTGATATGTTTGTACATGCCATTATATGTATGGAAAAATAATATTCTTTTGATCGATATTTTTGACACAATATTTTGGAATCACGATATTTATGGTTCCGATATTCTGCCACTGAACCCATCCTCCACCACCATAAACCTAGGAATGCCTTTTTATTATAGATTGAGGCTTTACTCCTTCATCTCCTCCATGACCTCAGTCACATAGAGTCCGCTCCTCAGCTTAAGATAGATTCAGCAACAACTCTGTTTCCATTCCACTACAAAAGGTCTTTAATACACTTGTAATTCGCAAAGTATATTACTGCAACACTTTGCTCATGGAACATTCAAAGTATGCCTTCTCTGCAAATGACAGGGGTATAAGCTTCTCAAACTGAGTACTCCTCTCTCCCCCACAAAGAAATCTCAGCCACCACTACCACATTAAATTTGCTTGGTTGTCACACAACCACAACTTTATATCCTTTTCTAAATCTTCATAATTAAATCCAAACCTTGCACCTTGTCACACTCCAAGTCACTTTGGTAAGCTGACCTTCACTTGCTCACAGTCACTAAAGAAACCCTGCCCAATTCTGCTTTGACTCTTCCCTGAGCCCACAAGATTTTAATTTTTTAGCTCCATAGCTCTGAGCGATTCTCTTCCAACATATCCTCAAGACTGCCTTAAATATCACCTCTTTAACTAGGAGGATCACGACCGTGGCCTAAAGGTCACATCTACCCAACTCATTATTCACAATCACCCGATGGAAATAAAAGTGAAGATATGTAAATGTATAATATTTGTCTGTTGGCTAGCTTTGCGCTATATAAATACCACATGCATTCATGTCCACATACATGCACACATACATAAGTTGATAAAAGACAGGCTTGTGCACATGATGAGCAGCAAGCTTTATCATCAGAACCTTTTACTGGAAATTCTAGATTTTCCAAGTATTTATGTAGGAAAGTCATAATTTCAATAAAGACACAGAGGCAAGTATTATGCTTCACTGTTTTCCTTTATTAACACAACAACCAGGAAGTTGACAACATGGGACAACCAGGACAAACTTATGTCAGATTTTTAGAGAGGATCCAGGGTGTAAATGAATATAGTACTGCTATTCCAAGTGTGAGGTTGTTCTGGCCTGCGCAAGTCTAAAGGGATGGTGCCTGCATATGACAAACCTCATCTGAGATGAAGTATTTTTTGGTGCCGGATGGCTTGACAGTGGACGGGGCTGGGAAGAATGCTTGAATTAAAGGTGCAGTATTCCCTCAATTCTGGCTTGGTGACACAAGAAAATGTGGCATAAAGTTAAGAAGTGAGTTAGTTCTTTTTGTATCATCATCAATTTAGCTTCTGGTATTTGCAGGGTAGGTGATGCGGAATTGACCTGGAATCCCAGAAACTCTAATGACTAATCCAGGAGAAGAAAAGACTTATCTTCCTTTTTTAAACATTTTTTTTAAATCCTCATATGACCTCCGTAGATGAAGCAACCTCTCAATCTGTTCCACCCCTGTTGCTCTTATCTTAGTGGTCCAGTCTCAACTGATGTTCTTGCGAGACCCAGCTGCACCACACATCATGAGCTGACAAAGAGGTGTAATCATTGGATAGTATAAAATAATTTAAACAGCATCTAAACAATCTAACAATTTCCAAAATAACACAAGATTTGTTCTATCCCTATGTAGATTAACCTTTTGGTCCAAGTCTATAACTATAGATAAATATCTTACTGCATTCCACCAGGCTCTCCATGTTGGGGGTACAGCTTGGCGCCATAACTTACAGATCTCCCTTCTTGCCAAAAGGACCAAGTAAAACACCAATTTATTTTGTAACCCCGAAAAACCCAACATCCCTTCGGGCTTCAATACAATACCAAAAAGGATAAGAGAAGGGCTTACCTCAACCTCCGTGCCCAGGACATCAGACAAGGTCTTACCCACGTTACCCCAGAATTCTTGAATCACGGGGCAGGCTGCAAATATGTGTATGTCATCCACTTTCGGGACGCCACATCTCAGACACTTTGCTTCTCCATTACCCTTTATTTTGGAAAGCTTTAGAGGGGACCAATATATCCTGTGGAGTGTAAAAGAATGATTCTTCCTAAGTGCAGCAGATTTAATCAATGGGTATAGAATGTCTAAGGATACTTGCCATAAATTTTCCAGCTCTTCACTCGGCAAGCACCTCTCCCAGACCAAGTATGGACGCTCCATTTTTCTATCCGCTGCGGCAAGAAGGTAATGATACCACTGTCCTACTTCCTTCTTTTTCACAGTTGGATCTTGTAACTCGTCTTCCATGGTGTTATCCTCAGGGAAAGACCAACGTTGACTCTTACACCATGATGAAATTTGGTAGTACTTAAATCTGGAAAGAGCTTCACTAGTGAGACTCCTCCAGAAATCCCAAGAGAAACATTTGTTACCGTCCACCATGTCCTTCCAGTGTGTGACACTGGCCTCCTTTAGTGGCTGAACTAAAGCATCTAAGAGACATTCTGGTGTTCCTGTGGAGTCCCACACTGGAGCCCTTTCGCTGTAATAGGACAGTCCCAAACAAACCCGACAATCCGACCATAACTTGGCCGCCATGTATAAAGTCTTCAATCTAACTTTTTTAAAGAATTTAGGAGCGCCAAATTTGTACATAAAGCCTACCTCATCTACGTCTAGGAGCATAGCTTTAAACATACTGCCAATCAGGGAACTATCTGGCTTTAAAGTAACATCCTACAGTTCTTTAATTGGTATGCCCAACAGTACAACTGAAGATCCGGCAGACCCATACCTCCATGTGACAGTTTCCGCCTTAGTTTCTTCCAGGACAGTCTGATCCCTTTGGCTGCCCAAATAAATGAGGAGATCTTGCCCTGCATTTTAATAAGTTCGCCTTTATCAAATTACAAGGGAATGTTATTAAAAAGGTAGGCATACTTAGGGAGAACATACATTTTAATCAGATTGACTCGCCCAAAGTGGGATAACGGCATATTCTGCCATCTCTTCAATAAGACCTCCACCTCCCTGGAAACTTTCTCTAGATTTATTTTGGGAATATTTCTTATGTCTTGAGTTATTGTTACTCTCAGGTATCTTAGTTCCTTGGAAAGCCTCACCCCCTGAGCTGGAGTATTCCAGGCCATAATCTCTGTCTTGTCGCTATTAACCTGATAGCCCGACATTTTCCCAAAAGCCTGAACTTCAGCCAATAGCTCAGATAAAGTGGGATTAACGTTCAATGACAATAAAATTAGGTCGTCAGCATACAGTGCTACCTTCCTGGTAAACCCATTAACTGTAAAAGGGGAGATTTTATCATTCTGCCTTAGACTTTGGGCCAAAGGCTCAATATACAAATCAAAAAGAATGGGGGACAATGGACACCCCTGCCTCGTACCACGCTGAATTGTAACTGCCGCAGTAAGATTACCATTAACCAAGATCTGGGCCCGGGGGACTTTATATATTTTCTTAAGGATTTCCCTGAAAGTGTCTCCAAAGCCAAAAGCCTTCAAGGTCTTGTTTAAGTAATGCCAGTTGACTTGATCGAAGGCTTTTGCTGCATCAACAGTGATAATTGAAAGAGGAACGCCCTGCGTGGTTGCCAAATCGACCGAACCAATTAGGGAGTAAACCAGGTCCAGCATCTGTCTGCCCGGGAGAAAACCCTTTTGGTCTTGATGGATTATCGACCCCACTATCTTACTAAGACGAGCATTCAATATTCCTGCAAAGATCTTATAATCGCAGTTTAGTAATGATATGGGCCGGTAAGACTGACATTGAGTTGGGTCCTACCCGGGCTTCAAAATCAGGGTAATAACAGCCTCACTCCATGAATCCGGCAAAGAGGAGCTACCTCAAAGGATTTCATTAAACAATTTCAGCCAGATCGGAATAATTTCATCAGTTATCAACGTATAGACTTCGATTGGGATTGCATCTGGTCCCGCAGCTTTCCCTTTCTTAGCTTTATTTAAAACGGCAAGTATTTCACTCCCATCTATATCTTGGGTAAGTATTTTTTGGCTAACCAAATTCAACTTTGGTAATTGTTTCTCAGAGAGCCACTGATCTATAACATCTTCCTCAACCAATAACTCCTCACTATATAGGCCTTGAAAAAATTCCACAAAAGCCTGCTCAATATCCCTCTTATCCTCCACAATTTGGCTACCAACCATAATCTTGCCAATGTAGTTACGAGATCTATCAACTCTGCTCTTCATGGCGAGGAGTTTACCACAATTCTCGCCCTGGTCAAAATCTCTCATTTTACTTGCCTCCCACTTTTGAAGCATAATTTCCTCGGTTTTAAGCCTGAACTTCAACTATAGGTCTTCGACCCTTGCTAATAGGATTTCTTTCTCCCCATCGGTCACCTGCCCAATTTTTAAAGCCGTTTCCGCTAGTGCTAGTTGTTTCTCTAAGTCTGCCATCTCCTTTTTTTCCGATCTGGCCCAGCCCGCGGCCGCACCCTTTAACGTCCCTCTCAGCCAAGCCTTAAAGGCATCCCACACTTTATATAAAGGGGCCGAATCTAGGTTGTGATGAAAAAAAGATGGCTGTTTCTCTCTTTAATGTGTCAGGGATCGAAGATTGCAGGAGAAGTCTCCTATTCAGGGTCCACCTCCTCAAAGTCGGCTCTGAGGGAAGTTCTAACTTTAAAGCAATAGCCCCATGGTCTGAGATGTGGATAGGTAGATATTCTATTAATCTTACTGTTTCTAGTTCCGAGAGATCAATAAATATATAATCAATTCTGGAGTAGTGGCCATTTTTTTTACTGTAAAAAGAATATTTCCTCACCTCACCCATTTTTTTCCGCCAAACATCAGAGATTGAAATTTTTGCGCATTGTGGCTAAATAGGCTTTAACCCGTGGTGCCGCAATCTGAGTTCTAGGGGAGGATCTGTTTATCTTATTATTGAGCAGGACGTTGAAGTCACCACCTAAAATCAAGGGGGCTTCAAAATCTGCCAAAGCTAAACAAAGATTATTTAGGGGGCAGTGCCATCTTCATTAGGGCCATAATAATTAGCTAAAGTATATCTGGCACCTTGACATCTCACCTCTGCTATTACCCACCGTCCTCTGTCATCGGCCTGTGTCTTAATAAGCTCCACTCCTGAGTTTATTTTAAGAATTATAACCACCCCCTTTGAGCAGCATTGTTGGTCAGAGGCTACAATCCTCTCAACCCATCTTTGCTTCCCAAACAGAGCCTTACATTCTGAGTGTAGCAGGTGTGTCTCCTGAAGCATGAGAATCCTGGCCGGATTATCCTTAAGATTTTGCAAGACCAGTCGTTGCCTTCTCTTGACTCTCAGACCATTCACATTTCAACATAAAACTTCAAGGCACTCACCTCCCCCTAAACCAAATCTACCCCCGTCATGTTCCTGATTCCACCCCAAGCTGCATCTACCGATGGTTGTTAAGTCACGAGGTCCCTATTAGGGTTTTTATTTTTTTATTTTTTCCCAATCCTACCCACCCTTGGGAACCCTCCCTGACTTCTCTTCCTTACGTGTGTAGCCTAAACCTTTCAGAAGGGACATCAACAACTGAAGATGTTGTTGAAAAGTAACTGCGTACTTTGCCATTATAAGGCTATCATCTACTTAGATATTGTGCCAAATACCTAGAGATCTGATATGTAACACCATTGGTTTGGGTAACTTAGTGAAACACTAACAAGCCAAGTGGGAGAGAAAAAAGCAATAGGTTTGATTCTACCAAGTGAGCTGAAGGAATTTACTGTGTTGCTGGTAAATGGGAAACAACGAATGTGCACCCTTTAGGTCCAACAGTACCATCCAATCTCAAGAGTGAAGACTAGACAGTAATTGGAGAATGGTCACCATCTTGGAATGACAAAAAGTAACAAAGGAACTGTGATGTATTAGGTATAATAGGACAAAACATTTTGTTTTGCTTCTTTACAAGAAAAATATTGCTCACAAAATCAGAAGGATCCAGTGGGACCTGCTCAACCACACCTTTTGAGTTCCTTTATTTCCTCATGGACTAAAGAACAGTCTGGGTGAGGAAGATTGAAGGAGTTTTGAAACCGAATGGCACATTTTCTATTAGTTCATGCAACAGAGCGCAGCAAAGGAACTTGGTGCGCTACTCCACATGAAAAGGAGAGGAAAAATGCTTACAAAGACATAGAGCATTTCTGCAATCTCCTTCCACTGGTGCACTGTGTACTGCCTAGCGCTAACTCGGTCACACTTGAACCATAGTGAAAGGGTGCCTGCTTTATGGGCAAGATTGTTTGTGTACAGGAAGGGGCACCTTCCTTCACACAAATAATCCTTAAAAGCATATTCCTCTTTTACATGTGCTGCAGAATGTAGCACACATAGAAATAGGAAGTTTGAAGGAGAAATAAGGGTATTTTTCCTTGTTATGCCTCTGTCGCGTAGACGCACATTTTGGTGACAATCTAGGTTTACAGGTCTTTGTTAATCTGGGTTTGCATCAAAATACATGGGTGGATGCATTGGAACACCCATTCTCCTTACATATAACGCCTACCTGACACAAAGTAATGCAAGGCAGCTCTGTGTGCTGTCTATTTACTAAACAACACAAAGTGGCTTAGCGTGGTGTTGCAGGGATTCTGCTCACAAACAGAACTATGCCTAGGACCATGGAACATCAGTATGTAGGGACTGAGGGGCATATTAACAATGCGGCGATAAAAAATTATCGCCGCTTTTGCGGCCTTTTTCGGACGAAAAGCGGCGATAATTATATCGCCTTATCAGCAAAGACACGCTATCGCGTGTTTTGCTGATTTTGCTCCCGTTTCCAGCACGCCTAACCTCGCATCGCTAATGAGATGCAAAGTAGGCGTGTCTGTGGAAACAACATGGGTAAATATCGCGAAGGCAGCTTCGCGATATTTACAATGCGGGGAAGCGATTATTTTAATCGCGTTAAGTATGCCTTAACGCAGGAATTTAACGTCTGTTAAATGCCTGACTAAGGCATACTTAACATGGGAGGTGGATTCATGTGATACGACCACAGGGTCGTATCATCAAGTATATCGTCGTTTTACATGGAACATCGCTGGAAAACCAGCGATGTTCAATGGAAAAGGGCGCTATCGCTGGAATATACATCGCCATGGCGCTAAGCGTTGTTAATACAACGCTAGCCTGGCAAAATATTCCAGCGATAGAAAAAATGCGGTATACAAGGTCAGCGATAATTATCGCTGCCTGTTGCAAATATGCCCCTGAGTTATCATATCATATCAGTATCCATGGGCCCAAATCTGACTAGCTAATAGTGCCTTACGTGCCATCCTAAACCTTCCAGAGAGATAATTGATTTGGCACCCCAGAACACTCTAGACCCTCTCAGGGATTGCGGTAGCAGGTCATCACCTTTCATTCTCTCACTCATACATATCCACAATAAATAAAAAGAGACACGAAGGAAGCTTACAATATTTATTGAAACTATCATGCTCTATTATGGAGCACCTGCTCTGTAATCAGAAAGCATATGCAGATCAACAATGTGATTAGTATAATTAAGAGACCATGCACAATAAAAAGCCCTGTCACATTGGCGGAGAGATTTGCCTAAGACTACCCTCACTGTGGAAAACATTTATATATTATAGATGTCTGGGATTAGTGGCAAACCCTGTACCTGGCATTCATAGCTAGTTGTTCAACATCTCAGCTAGTGCAGCTCTCTCCTCTCAGGGCCTTTGCTCTGCGAGTAAGTCTTCGCTCTGTGTGTTTTCAAAACGACTAGTCCCCGATTATATGATAAACTTGTGTGTTCAAAAACAGCTGCTGGATTTCTCTATTATATCTGGAGGTTAGTGTTCAACTATAGAGAATAATAAGGAGCAGTGTTGTTTGACCTTATATGGAATGTTCTGACTGAATCCCAGCAGGAGAACAAAATACGAAAACATGTGCAGCCTATTTGGAAAATAGCAACGTCGCACAAATGCAAGCATGATATTTTGTAACCTGTGCAAAGCAAAAGCGGCCCACAATGTGCACAATTAGGTAAACATAGGGAAAACCACAATGAGCTCCATAGGGAACACACAACAGTGGCTTAGTAAATGCCAGAAAATTTTGCTTTGAGGCTGCACCACAAAAGTGAGGCAACTCCAAAGCATAATCATAGTAAATCTGGGTCTAAGTGTACTTGATCTGGAAGGAACTATCGGGGCATATTATCAAGAACGGCGATAATGGACTTGATAATATGCCCTGGAGAATTCCAATAGAAGCCCATGTTGACAGCAGAACATGGGCTTCTAATGGAATTCTCAAGGGCATATTATCAAGCCCATTATCGCCGCTTTAGCGGCAGTTTTCTGCCGCTAAACCGGCGATAATTTTAACGCCGTTTCTTGATAATATGCCCCTATCTACTTTTCGAATTATCCTGCAATCTGAGGAAATAGCTGTTTTTGAAGAAAGTATTTTATTCTCCCTCAAATGCACGAGGTTCTAGGTTGTGCACACACCAGTATTCGTTTTGGCACTTGATTGACCTCTGAATGATCCCCGCCAGCATGAAAGTGGGTCTGTGGGCTAAAATCTAAACTGACCACTTTGGTTGAAACTGTTGGCCCTGTCATTAAATGAGGAGTGACTTTTAGAGTGAGTGGCATTTCTACTGGTCATGTTAGAAAACACGCTGCTCAAAAACTTTCAGCATAGAAGTCTGGGTTTTATTGATGGAAGTGAAAGTGTTAACATGCTTAAAAATGATTTTATAATATTTTCGCCAAACAAGAGCCCTTGAGCCACTAGCACAGACTCCAAAGATTCCAGCACCACAAGCTTTGTATCCATCTCGTGTCTTTACTGCTATCTTGGAATAGCCAATAAGGTATATCACTTTCTGAAACCAGGAAGACTGTCTGGAGGTTCAATAGAGACACAATCCTCTTTTGCCTGTTTTGCCTTTTAAAACATGTTTATACTAGGCCCTTACATATAACATTTTGCACTGGGACAAGGACTGGGTTCTATCAATGGCATTCTTAGAGTCTTTTCCATATTTGGGAAAGAGCGCTACGCATTTTTGGTCAATCACTGGAATGGAGATAAGAAAATATCATTGGGGTTCATCCCCGTTACATATTTTATGCATGTTCTTTAAGCTGTCTTCTCATATAATTTACGGATTAGCACTACATTATCAGTGGTGTTTTAACTTGAGCAGCCTCACTGAGCGCATGGGTCACACAAGCAATGTGAGAAGGGGAAGGTCACACTTGGTGTCCCCATCAGCCTGGAAGCTCACCTGCCCATAAATTACATGAAATAATTTACACAATCAGGGTATTCATCACATAGGTCTGTGCCCAGTGCTTAAAATATTAAGTGCAGCGGCGCCAAGTTTTTCTGAAGAGCCTGCCACCAGTACTGCTGAATGGCGTGGTTGTCTAAAACCAAACTTACCTTATGCCTCCTTCTTCCACCATCCTTTACTTACTTTTTTAACTCAGTCTTACAGTTTCTTTTTCATCCCTGCTTTCTTCCTTTGTCACAGTTTTCCATCTTTTTCTTTGTCCTTCTTTTTCTCTCTTTTGCCTATCACTTACTTTCTGCGAGTCAAAGCCTGAGGATAATAATAACTAAGGGCCTCATTTACAAAACAAGCATTTGCAATGCAATAGGTCTTGCATTTTAGCGAGTTTGAGCTGTTGCCATTGTAAATGACTATTTTTTTTATTCATGTTTTGGTTTTTAAAACATAAATAAAAGGCATTGTCATTTACAATGCTAATAGCTTGAACTCTCGCAAATGCAAGACCTATTGCATTGCAAATGCTTGTTTAAAAGGGGGGTGAGCGGGGGCGCACGCATCTTCAAGTAGCCCTGCTGGGCCTGAATAAATATTGAAACTGCGTTTTGTGCTCGCTCGAATCGTTTGTGTACTGTGCTATCTGTGAAAGGAAGAGAAGGGAGCTGTGGTGGGCAAAGGGGGCTGCGGGCAAAGCGAAAAGGAAAGACAAGGGGCGAAGAGTCGGGCAGAGTGAGTTGCAACAAAGAAATTGTAAATTAAAATAAATGCTAATGACACAGACGAGAGACAGAAGCAGAGAGAGAGGATATGAAAGCTGGTGCCATGCTTAAATTTAAAGCGTGGCGTCTGTGCAGATAAAAGTTATGCGTATGGCGGCCTGTGAAGTGGGAGCCATGCTAATTTTAAAAAGCAATAAAAGCGGGCGCCTTCTTTAATATTAAGCGTGGTGCCCATGTTGATATAAAAGCGAGCGCCATGCTGAAACTTTAAGTGCAGCGCCCAGGTGGATGGGACGGGAATGAGGGTGTGTGAGCCTTGCGTGCGCCATTGTTTAGTGGGTGTTAATTGATTTGGTTAAGTGTGCTGCCGCCATTCTGGAACGTAAAGCTGCCTCACCTTTGAGAAAAGAAGGTAAAGAGGGTATTAGAACTGCGGTGCTTTAATGGCATGGTTTCATTCTTGAAACAAAATCATAAGCAAAGATAAAGTGCTACAGCGCTGCTTTAAAGAAAAAAAAGCATTTGCAGATTGCAATAAAGCGTGTCCTTTTTGCAGGTAGGTGAAAAGCAGTTACCAAAATAGTGCTCGGAGGCTGTAATTAAAGCCTACAGAGCATCAACACATGTAACAGGGGGTGTCCTCACGGGAGGTTACAAATGAAGACAAGGTGGTACTAAGGAGAGACTCACAAGCCTATTAACGAATCAGAAGCCAGCATTTACCAAGGACAACGACACAAGCCAATTAAAAATATGGGCAGAGTTTCAAGTCCATACCTGAATACAGCATGGTTGCAGAGCAGCGCATGCCCTGCCCATGCTTGACCTAAAAATTGAGAATTCGTTGTAGGCCAAAAGATGTGGGAGCAGAGCTGCTGATCCTTGTCAGAAGGCATGGAAAGAAAGGAAAGGGGTGGAGCTTAGGCGCAGCTTCACTCTGTCACTTCCAGAATGGTACAGAGTCAGAGTGGAGTCGCATTGCGCCACCTAGTGGCACACAGGAGCATTGCTGAGAAATGTTCTTGATCCAGTCTTGTGCCTGGGGAGTATCTAAGGCGAGGAATCTCCGTTTAGAAGTATCTATCAAAAATCTTGGTTACTGTGTATTGCTAAGTCGATATTTCATGTGCCATACAATTTATGCATAGAGTCGTATCTGGAAAAAAAACAGAGGAACACGCCCATGTCTACAGTCTCTTCAAGATTACTTCTGCTGGGGTGATTCCTTAAGAAGACAAGAGAGGCCCGGACTAGATTGTGCAGAACATAGTGAATCCCTGCATACCTGACAAGCTATAGCAGATCCCATAAAGTTCACCCACCTCGTTCTGCATTGTCAGGACAATATAAGCCTCATTACAAGGTCCGTTGTGCGAAATGGTAACTCTGTTCCCTGATGTTACTAGTACCAGAGAGTGGGGAGCAGTGGAGACCAGTGGCTGAATTAAAAAGTATTAAAAGTTGCCCCTTAGGGCCCCCTTACAAATGAAGAAGTACTTGGAAGCAGTCATTCTGAGTCTGATTCCACTAGCAATTCCTCATTTCCACCTAGGGGAAAAAAATTGTAATTCTAGTGGAACCTGAAAAAACTCTGGTTCCCAGCACTGCTGGAATTACCAGAGACCTCCTCATGAGACCCTAGTGGGGAATCTTCTTCTTCCAATCAACAACCTGATGCATAATGAGTATTGTAGTCTTGGTTTGCTTCCACTGGACTAACCACCCAAACAATTATTTGTGGTATAAAATCTCAGAACTGGTAACCTGGTACCATTGGCATGTGCCAAAACTACACGTGGAAAACGGACTCCAAAAGACTTTGCAGGCTTGGAAGCTGGACCTATTCACCATCCTTTAAGGCACTTTCAAACAAGCCGGTGCAAGATACTGACAAAAGCAAAAATCCAGGTAAAGAGATTGGCATGGACAAGAAAGAGCAGCTGTGATGTAGGTAAAGAAGGAAATCAGGGGTGCATAAGGGCAGGTCCTAGGGTATATATGTTAGTTAGAATATATGGGGCTAAATGCATATTATTGGCATGCACTGTGCCTGATATACCAGTATGGGGAGCATAAGGTAAGATTGTAACAGCTCAGTGAGCAGGACATTTTTTGCAAAGAAATGTGCAACCTTTAGGTATCACGTTACATTCCAATAAAATAGCTCAGGGGGTTCAGTGTCTGACAAACAGATCTGTGTGGAAGTTTAAACTGAGAGTCTCCATCTGAACAGCTAGTTCACCTTCTACCATGATGTCGGTGTAAAATGCAGGTTAGATGTTCAGAGTTAATGTGTCCAGTGCAGAGAAGTGGGTCAAACATGCAGATCACATGTTTCTATCACAGTTAGCTGAAGTTGGTGATTTGAGTTCTGACAGATCTGAATGACCTGCAAGTGACAATTTGTAATCCCAGTAGGACAGCTGGAGTGCAGAGGATGAGCACAGGGACTGGGTGTCTGCTACCTTGATCCGCCTGTAATATTCAAGTCACAAGTTTCAATTCAATAAAAGAGCTTGATGGTTTACTTAGCTGAGATCTGTGTGTACACCGAAGGTCAAATGTTTGAATACGTGCAGACCAGTTTAGCCTTTCATCATTTCAAGGTCGATAAAATAGGTGCATTTGGATGTAATTACAAAAACACTGCTTCTAAAACTGACATTGGCTACTAGGGACCCTTTGGTATTTAAAATCAACACCATTTATAACAAACACATACACATTCCATTCTTGAACCCCTAAAAAAATGAAATATTGAAGAAGCTAGAGTACATTTTTGTAATTCACTCCCACCCTTATCAAAAACACGAATCCTGTGGAATGCTGAAATGTATATTTACTTTTGAATGTAAAGCTTCAAGAAGCGGAGCACAAAGAAGGAAACTACTTTTCAGGGTCAAAAGCAAGACATCACTGTTTTAACAGCTCAAACGCACCCCTTTACCAACACTTCACTGAGCAGTCAGCCACTCTCTCCTCTGTCCTAATGCTTGTAACCACTGTCTTTGTTTTCCGTGCCCTGCTGGATGTGGAGACACTCACATCTGACACTGGATCCGAAAATGCACCTACCAACCCGTGGGCGGGCATTGCAGATGTACCTTCGGGTGCCCTAGGATGGTGCAAATCCAGGCTCCACATGCCCCCTTTAGCTCCACCGGTCAGAGAGCACATCTTTTGCCTGTGTTGATATTGGTCCAGCTTGTCCTTATGCCGGCCTTACCCTGACAGCTGATCTCTTGCCCCGGGAAGGGCTGCAAACGAGACAGGCTCTTCAAGAGTTAGTGTCACCAGACACGCACTCAGTTGGCGTTGCGACATCGCCTCGTCCTCGCAACATCAGTCGTAATGCTGCACGTGAAGAAACTCTAATAAAGCTGAAGACAGGAAGGTTTCAGAAGAGGCCTGAAACACCCTGTATTTATTATTTCACAGAAAAACCATCCCGTCACAAGTTAGCAACCCCCAATGAGCATTCAATGTATGTTTAAATTAATGGGGCATACTTAAACCAAGGAAGACTCAGCAAGAAAGAGGTCCACCGATCCAGCCGATCCTGCTACGCTCAGAGGGTAGGTCACAGATGGAAGTGGTACAGCTACCTTATTACTTAATAAACATGCAGGCGAAAAGGAGCAAAGGCCCTTGTGTATCCTAATGTAAAATAAAGTGTAATATTAGCAAGAAGTCTTAAGTCAAAGTTAACGTATTGTGGTCAATAGATATAAACGAGTGCAACCTTTCACAAGCTTATAAGTAATCCCAGGAGCCAGACGGGTAGTCCACTGGCCCAGTGGGTCCCACTGCAATCACAGAATAAGCAACCAACACGGGACCCCTGCTGATTAATAGTCAAGCAGCTTTCTGATAAAGGGAGCCAAGCCATCGTATGTCCAGGATATAATGTCCTATAATAGAATTAAATGTGATATTAGCACGGAGTCTAAGTAGTGGCTAAAGCATTATTAGCACTCCTTGTGGACGAAGTCCACATCAAAGGCTTACTTACATCCAGCACGAATAGACTGACCTGCGAGGTCGACAGACAGCCGTCATGGACAATAAAAGTCCAAACAGCATGTGTTGGCAATTACGGGGTTAAATACGGACAGGCGTATGTGGTTGCAGTACATTAACCAAACAGATGGCTTTTCCTCAGTACCCGTTGAATTCTGGGACATAAAGGCCAACATTATTCTGAAAGCCTCATCGAAACAAACAGCTCCTATGGAGACCATTTATCACCATGACAGGTTAAAACACCGAAAATCACTGTCTAATGGAGCGCGATAAAGCAGGCATCACCGATCCTAATTAGCTGTCGAGCAAAGGGCTATAGAAGCGATTTGTGCATGAGAAGGAAGCCACCAGCACAATACAGTGTGGCACTGAAAAAGTAAAAAATGTAATAAAACACAATGCGTAGAGCAAGGACTCCATCAGGTCTCCCCTTTAATTATGTCTGTGAAACAGCTGAGAGAGAGGTTCTGACTTTGTTTAGAAAAGGCTTCCAAGGTTTTTAAGCTTGACAAGACAAATTCACAAAACACAGTATATTCCGCAGTTTTAGAACTGCATATTATCTAGTTTAGTGTCATTGATGTCTTCTATTTTTACACTCTAAGTGCATCAAACGTGGAGAACTGGGTGGATAAATCCGAGATGACTAGCCAGCGTCAGTGTGAGTCAAGCCCACATCCTTCTTTTCGGCTGCGTCACACGACTCACATGAAAGGCAGGGCAGCATGGCCGGACACTGACAGACATAGTAAAGCGGGGGAACGGATCGTTTTGTGAAAACACTAACAAGCATGATAGCACCAGATGCGAATACGTGACAGATAGGGCCACTTTCTTCTCGTCATTGCAAACAGCCCAGTTACGTGGGACTGTGATTTCCGGTCCTCCTGCTGCCACAAAGAGCACAACTTGCGTTGAGCTGCGTGGTGACGTCAGGCACACAAATTAGTGTCAATGCCAGCACTGTATCACATGAGCTGGTGCTCTCCCAGCGGACCTACTGGAAAGGAAAGCATCGTTCTAATTTCATGCATGCCGCAGAACACGCTTTTACTGCAAAGCTAAGTTGTTTCCCACAATTGTATCACAAATCGGGAATGTGAGGAAGGGTCAGCCGGGGCCATTTGCTTCAGGCTCAGCACTTTTCAGGCCCCGATTCTGCTGCTGGAAATGTTTTAATATGCCACAAATGCAGGGCGCACCTGCTTTCGTGATAGAAATGCAACGAGGCAGTAAAGACAGCCATGGGGCCATACCTGAGAGCTGCTTCCACATTGTTTCCAAGGCAAACGATAACAAGCCCAATCAACCTTAAAACAAAGCCCAAAACCAAACTAACATCCTACTAAATAAAGCCCAAATGACGGTCGACATCGAAAATTGCTAAAAGCCTAAGAAATATAACCAACGAAGCTGGAGGAATGGTGCAAGATGTACTGATAACGCCTATTCTTATCTAATTATCTATAAGAACCTTCTGGTCGCCAAGATCTTTTTACCTGTTGAATAGTGTAAAGGAGAGAATCTCATCTGGTTATATAACAGCATTCATTTTGTCTGAAAGGACCACTGACTCCAAATTCAAGTTTAAGAATTTATTATCGCCAAAAATAACTGGACATGCAAGCACCTCAACACGAGGTTAAAGAAATAGATGGGCACTAATACAAATAATAACCTACGCAGGAGTCTCATCCGACTCAGAATAAAGAGAATAGAAAGTTCTAGAAGGATCAACCAAGCTATGATTGCTCCAATTTCTACGTTGCTCTTCATTTATCTAAGCAAGCTTTAAATCAATTGCTGTCCCTACACTAACACTTAGTGACATCCCTACATAACGATTTTCCCAGGCAAGAGTGAATAAAAGGTGTCAGCTGTGAAGACTTCCTAAGAAGTCCAATCACATAATACCTAAGCTCAGCTCTGTCCTCCTCTCTGGTCTCCCCTACCTCTTCTCTGGCCTCCTCCCTCAGGGCACTATCCCTAATACAAAACCCCAATACAATTGTACACGCCTTTGTCACGCCTCCTTGGCCAGGTCTTCTTTCTTGTACTTTTCCATCGAAACGGTTACTTCATCCTGGACGGTTGCGATGACCTTGAGTCCCAGGCACCTTCTCCGCTGAAAGTATCATCCCTAAATTCCATTGCACTCCTGTACCATGCCTCCCATCTCTCTAACTTTTGAAAACAAAGAGTTAGTCTTTACTAACGAGACATGTGTCCTTGCACCTGCAACAAAGATACGTTCAACAGAAACCTTCTACTGTGCAAATTAAATCTACCGTTTGTGCCCAGAGAGCCTTACCAAGAGAAACTTTTCTCTGCCTACAAAATAAGCTAACATAAGAATAAACCAGGCCTTCCCTAAGCATATATGTAGTCAGGCCTTTACATATAACTTTTAAACACACATCTTACTTTTCCTTATAAGCATTTTCATTACAATTCATATGCAAATAATGAATTACACGTGCAACTTTAATATGGTGCACGTTTAAACTACTGCAATTGAATTACACACAAACTAATTTCTCTATGCATTATGTTCACACAATTCAATAAGCATTACATTACATGATTATCATAACACAATTATACTGCTGATTCACTTTATCTCAGTGAACTATTCATTCTTTACTAAACATGCATGGATATACAACTGAATATATACGAATATATGTCTGAGTACATGCGGGTGCGGACTATCAGTGATTATGATGCACCCCTACAATTCACAAGAACATTTCGCTCTATCAGTTCCCCCCTTTGATGACTCCTGTCATCACATCTCATTCAACTCCCTTGGAGAAAGAACCGACCTAAACAGAACTTGTTGCCATTTTCCCTGATCTTAGTTTCTCCATGCTCTTGAGCCTTTGATACTGACTGTCCTGCAGTCTTGCCAATCTCATCTCATTTTCCCTCAAAGCTCTCTTGACTCGGCCTGCCCGATACCACTTGTAGGCCTTGATCAAAATCCACAAACCAACCACACAAACCACCAAGATAAGGAGGGGTCTCAGAAAGTACCCAAGAAATCCCTTTCCTAGATTCGCAAACCAACCTCCCACTTGACCAAAACCCTTGCCGACCTTTTCCCAGGCCCCCTCTTCGGTCAAATCCGCTATTTTTGTGTGGATTGTAGTGATGTTACTTATATATTTCTCCAGATCCTTGCTACGGTCTGGTATATAAGTGCAGCACTCTTGAACCTTCAACATTTTACAGACTCCGCCCTCTTTTGCCAATAAGACATCCAAAGCAAGGCGATTCTGCAAAACCATTCCCCTTATCGACAACATCTCTCCTTCCACCAACACCAATGACTTTGCTGTATTCATTGAAAATTCATCCACCACAGTCGCTAACCTCCGGATCTTCACATCATTCAAGACTACTCCCAGACTGGGTATCATAGCTCCAAAGATATCCCCCACAACGATTCCTGCACTTACAGCTCTTCTCGCTCTTGAATGCTCCCCACCTTCTAGAAGATCCAAATCCTCTGTATGGTAAATCTTTGGAAATATTATTGCCAAATAACATGTTCCATACCAATTTGCAGGCAACCTCACATAAGCATTCTTCCCACATACATAATACACCGTTGGTATCACTTGTACAGGACCTTGGAGAAAATCTTTTGCCACATCTGCCATGGTGAAAACGTGATCACAAGTGCTTTGTCCCACTGCAACCTTTTCGTAGTAAGTCTGATAACGCCTTATACACAACTTACCCCTCTGCTCTTTGTCTAACGCTATAGGACCATAGCTTCCCTTGGTCCTATGCAACTTTTCTTCATCCGTCCAATCAAGCCTGTGATGCCCCAAGTCTCGGGAGTGGGTCAGCTTTCTATACCTGTCCTCTACCTGATCTACAAACTTTTCTCCACATCTGACATCGAGCAGGTCAGATTGTGTCTGTGAGCGAATGCTGTATCCAATTCCAAACTCGGTATGAAGAACTTCCTGAGTCTATCCTCGGTCTTATAATAGTCGTACTTATTCAAATGCTTGTAAGCTGGGACTTCAGGAAGCACTGCGTCGAAATTGGAAAAGAAATACTCAAACTGATCTCTCTCATAAAATAAACTAAGCACAAGACTACATGAAATTCCATAAGTCAGTGGAAGATGGTGGTACCTAATACCCTCGTCCACCGAAGCAGGCAACTGCATACACACATAACAATCTTTCGCATCCATCACATCAACATACTCATATAGCAGCTTAGCATATGCGTTAAGCTTAAAATAACTCCTAGATAAATCTATATGTAACCTACGACTTTCTTCTAATAGCAAAGCTCTGTCAGCTCCCATGTTTACCCCCTTTTGGCTAGGTGTAGTAGGTGTAGGTGTCCCTGGCACCCCTGCACTTCTAGCTCATGCGAACCAGTATATGAGACTATGATTACTATGATTATAGAAACTATCACACTACTTATAAGTACGCCTACAATCCACTTTGATCTACGATTGGGATCTCCCGGCTCCATGGTTTCGAAAGTTCTCAAAAGTCTTGGTTATAGCAATGAACCCTGAAAAAGTCTCTGTGTCCTTTACTCGTGATTTGCTTAACCAGCTCGAGCAACCATGAAATTCCCGGATTTTCCCTTCTCGATCACAATCTTATTTACACAGTCCAGAAAAAGACTTCCCTAGTTTTCGTTCCTCTTCTGTGGAAAGTCCCTAAGTTTATTCTTCTTCCACTCGGACCTAGGTTATCTTCTTCTTTTAGACTTTTATTTACAGTTTATAGTTGATTCACAATAAGATCCTCATTGAGCAATTCCAGAACGTGATACAAAAGTTCAAGACGCAAGATTACCATTTCATGTGAAGACGGCTCAAACCCAAAAGACGGAAATTTGAGTCGATGCAGAACCAAGTTTCGAACTTCACTCAGAAGCGGGGGATTCGGAACTGTGAGGGTCAGTGTTCCTTCTATTTCGAGCCCTGGCAACTGCAGCACCACCTTCACCACCACATTCGGGCTCCGACGGACCACCAGCACTGACCTCAGCCTTCCCGTGCTCACCACCCCCTGCATCAAACACCGTGTAAGTCCACTCAGGGGTAGAGTATCTGCGACAAGGTACTCTGGTTCTTTTCGACCTTCGCCGACTATCTTGAGCCTGGTCTTCGTCGCTTGCCTCTGTTTCAGATGCTTCAGACACTGGGGCAAGGTCTCTTTCAGGGGCTAACTTCAGGTTCCGTCGCCTCTGTCTTTCTGGCCAACTTTCTGCACTTCTGTTCTTTCGTCTGCCTTCCCCTGCTATACCCAGTGCACAACTACTTCTTCTTTCTGCTGAATCTGACTCTTCTCCGCCCACTGCACCGCTTCTGTCTTCGGTGTCTGAGTCAGGGTTCGAACTGTGGAAACCCCCTTCAGCTTGCTCTAGTGCACCACCAGCTGTGTCAGCGACCCTTACAGCTTGACTTGTCCTCTCATGTGGCCCTGCCACATCAGCTGGATTTTCATTTACGAGAGGAGCTGTTTCTTCCAAGGGTGCTGAAACTCTGCGGGTATGGGAGGCATGCACCCAGTTCGGCAATCCTCCACACTTTACTGCTGTGTTCGTGATGAGTATCACCTGATACGGGCCACGCCAACGGGCGTCCAAGCAACTCTTCCTCACGTGCTTCCGGACAAGTACCCAATCTCCGGGACACAAATCGTGGCACAGATCACTCGAGGCTGGGACCACTGCTGCTTGCACCTGCTGGGATACAGAACGGACCACATCAGAGAGTCCTTTACAATAATCGAGAATCAAGTCATCAGTGATGCTTATCAAAGCTGTAGCTGGTACTGCCGGCAACCTCATTGTCCTTCCCATTAGAATTTCGTGGGGGGACAACCCGGTTTTCCTGTCTGGGACACTTCGCATGCTCATCAGCACGAGCGGCAAAGCGTCGGGCCATTTCAGGGATGTCAAGGAACACATTTTTGCCATCCGGGCCTTCAAAGTTCCATTAACTTGTTCCACCATCCCAGAAGCCTCTGGTCTGTAACTACAGTGGAGTCTCTGGTCAATATTCAATGCAGCACACAGTAACTTCATGATTTCACTATGGAAGTGCCTTCCTCTATCTGATTCCAAAGAGGTCGGGATCCCGAACCTAGGGATGAGCTCCCTCAACAATAACTTAGCCACTGTGAGAGTGTCACACCTGCGTGTGGGGTAAGCCTCCACCCACCGTGAGAATACACATACCAGCACTAAAATGTACCTCAACCCATTACACTTAGGCATTTCCACAAAGTCGAGCTGTATCCTGTTGAAAGGCCCACCTGACCTCCCAATGTGACTCAATGTAACTACAGTTTTCTTTCCAGCGTTCATCTGCTGACACGTAACACACCTTTGACACACTGTTTCAGCCATTGCTCGAAATCGTGGGTTGTACCACGTTTGTCTAAACACCCTCATCATTGCGTCTCTACAAAGATGTGCCTGTCCATGTATCAGCCTTGCCATCGGACTCAACAATTCTTCTGGTAATACGGCTCTCCCATCGTTGGATACCCACACATCCACATCTCCTCTCTCACAACCCGCTTTGATCCATCCCTCTCTCTCCTGGTCTGAAACTTCATCCTGCAATCGCTTAAGCTCTTCCCAAGTGTCTGCCATGGCCAACATTATGCTGAGCTCGGTTCTTTCTTCGCTCTCCCCTGCGTATCTATCTGTGAATATGCATCCTTGTTCTGCACAGAAGCGGGCGACCTCGTCCGCATAATTATTACCCAATGACACAAAGTCCTCCCCTTTCCCATGGGCGGAACACTTTACAACAGCAATTTCTTTCGGATGCTGTAGTGCATCCAACAGTTGTCTTACATATTCTCCATTCCGAATGGGTGAGCCAGATGATGTCAAAAATCCCCTCTGAGACCATAACTGCCCGAAGTCGTGCACCACGCCAAACCCATATTGGCTGTCTGTGTAAATCGTGATTCGAATTCGATCAGCGGCCAAACAGGCACGGGTCAAGGCAATGATCTCAGCTACCTGCGCGGAGCGTACTCCTTCTAGGCAAGCAGCCTCGACCACTCCTGAAATGGTACATACAGCAAACGCTGCTCTCAATTGCCCCACACTGTCTCTTAAGCATGAACCATCGACAAAGAAAATTTCATCTGGGTCAGCCAATGTTTCATTGACAATGTCAGGTCTCGGTTTGGTGCAAAGCTCGGTCACATCGAGACAATCATGGTCCGCACAATCTTCATCATCCGTGCTCGGTGTAGGCATCAATGTCGCAGGGTTTAAGACAGAGCACCTTTTCAGAGTCACATTCTCTGCGGCAAGTATAACTTGTTCGTACCTCGTTAATCTATTGTTCGTTAGGTGCTGAGTCTTGGTCCTGGTCATCAATAACTCGACCGAGTGTGGCACATGTACAGTCAATGGATGTCCCATTACAATGCTTTCACATCTTTCAATGCTGACACCTGTTGCAGCAACGGATCTTAGACATCCGGGCAACGCAGAAGCTACTGGATCTAGAGTAGCTGAGAAATAGGCAACTGGTCTACGGACACCTCCATGGTTCTGAGCTAACACTGCTAATGCACATCCTTCCCTCTCATAACAGAACAATGAAAAGGCCTTGTTGTAGTCAGGCATTCCCAGTGCCGGAGCACTGCACAATTCCTCTCTCAGTTTCAGGAATGACATCAAGCACTCCTCGTCCCATGGTACCAGATCACTCACATCCTTGTGCGTAAGCCTCTGCAAAGGCTTTGCTCTCAAGGAGAAACTAGGAATCCACTGTCGACAGTAGCCAACCATTCCCAGGAACATCCTAACTTCTCTCTGTGTGGTGGGTACTGCCATGCTCATTATTGCCTCAATTCGATCTGGTGACACCTTCCTCTTGCCTTTTTCCAATCTGTGTCCCAAGTACTGTACCTCATTCAAACAGTACTGCAGCTTGTTCGGGGACACCTTATGTCCATTCTCTGCTAAGTGGTTCAACAGAGCTACAGTGTCAATTCTGCAAGCATCTTCTGTTTCTGAGGCAATGAGCAAGTCGTCTATGTATTGCACGAGGACTGAGTTCTGCGGCAACACAAGACTCTCGAGATTCTTCTTCAGGATCTGGTTAAAGATCGATGGACTTTCCGTATACCCTTGAGGGATACGACACCATGTTAACACGCTGTAGCGATCACCCACCGGAGGGCTGCAAAACAGGCTGTTTATCGCAACAGGAACAAGAAAGCTCCCATGAACTACCGTTCCCAGAAGGCAGTGGGGCGAGTTAAAGGACAGGCAGTATATAAGCACCTCCCCTGCCTGCAGAGGGTGCTTGACAATCAATCAATCAATCACGGCATTTATAGAGCGCGCTACTCACCCGGGAGGGTCTCAAGGCGCTGGGGGAGGGGGTAAGTTACTGCTCGAACAGCCAGGTCTTGAGCTGCTTCCTGAAGGCGAGATGGTCCTGGGTTCGCCGAAGGTGAGTGGGGAGGGAGTTCCAGGTCTTGGCCGCCAGGTAGGAGAAGGATCTTCCTCCGGCGGTGGTTCTGCGGATGCGTGGTACGGTGGCGAGGGCGTGGCTGGTTGATCGTAGCTGGCGTGTGGGCGTGTAGAAGGACATGCGGTCGTTGAGGTACTTTGGGCCCAGGTCGTGGAGGGCCTTGTGTGCGTGGGTGAGGAGTCTGAACGTGATTCTCTTGCTGACGGGGAGCCAGTGCAGGTCTTTCAGGTGTACGGTGATGTGGCTGTGTCGGGGGATGTCCAGGATGAGTCGTGCGGAGGCGTTCTGGATGCGCTGGAGTCTCTTTTGAAGTTTGGCTGTGGTTCCGGCGTAGAGGGTGTTCCCATAGTCCCAATTCATTATGGAAAGCAATCAAGATGGCGGACGGTGTTCCCTGCCGGATCCCAGCGTGAAGACTTTTCAGCTTCGTTCCTGAGATCACCCTGAAGTGTTTCTGAAGACCGTTTTTCTCCCGTTCCTTGGAATCCTTGCCTTTGGACTCTGTCAGGTTTTCAGGTCGTTTATCGGCGGTACAGGTAATTTAGGAAGGAGCCGGCGCGCTTCCTTCCTGCGACATTTTTTCATCTTTGTTTTCTTGGCCTCAGCTCTCACGAAAGAAAACGTCGGAGCATTTTCTTTTCTATCGTGACTTTGGTAATAGTACTTGATTCCTTGCCCTACATCTTCGGAGAACGCCGGAGAATGCTTTTCTAGCACCAAAACATTAGGGCTGTTATATGGTAACAGGTGCTACTGTCTGCCACTCGTTCTGGGTTTGAAAACGAGGGCCGAACAGGGTTAATGCACGCATTACCGACTGGTTGTGCAACTAATAGATTTTCATTCTGTTTTGTTTTCTTTTATTTGGAATAATGTCAGTACCGTTTTTCAACACAGGAGTGCAGTATTTAGCTACCTTGATTTAGGAAACTGATTGTTACTCTTTACTCGCAATTGCAATGCACATACAGAAATTGCAAGAGAATAATAGTGGAGAGTACTCAAGACTGTGGTGTGGTATTCTTCTTTAGAAACCTGGCTGTCTAGCTTCTGGTGAGTAGGTGTTGAGGTGATTAGTGATACTGTCATTATTAGGGCGAGCTCCCATACATCTGTTGTGTTTATCTTCTTTCTTCTGTCCTGCAGAGTCATCTCCATATTGATACTATACCATCACCTAGACCAGACCCTGAAGAGACCAGAGGGCTTACAGCAAGTTTGTTATTTTCTCCCCTTTCCTTTTTCCCCTGGGCACGATCTCACGCAGCAGGTTTTTCTTTTCCTCTGCTTGGGGTTACGTTCAAGGGAATTGGGGGAACTATCAACTACCATCGTCTCCGCTGGCCACCAGTATAAGGTTAGTGGCGTTGCTATATTCTTGTGCTACTGACAACCTGACAGAATTGTCAAGCCCAAGTTTAACGCCCGGCCCAGACGATGGATACCAACGTGGTGTTGACCTCGCTGTTGGAGAGCCTGGCTGCTCTGCAACAGGAGGTTCAGACCTCTCGTATAGAAAACCAGAACTTACAGAGGGAAATGGGCACATTGCGTAGAGAGGTTGCGGGCCTCTCCCGCAAGGGTCATGGGGAGGGTTCATATATCAGACCCGCTACCTTACCCCCTCCTGTACCCGCTACACACACCCCTTCTCCTGTCACCCAAGGGGGTGGATTTTTTGCTGCTACTCCTTTCCCCCCCATGGCAACAGACGCTGTTCCCACAGTTCATGTGATACAGAACACAGGCATTCCTTTGGCACCCCCTGAACGCTTTTATGGGGATCCCAAAAAGTTTGAGACATTTCTGAATCAATGCCGACTTCATTTTTTATGTAAACCTGCTGTGTTCCAGGAGGAAGCAGCTAAAACGGCTTTTATGATGTCTTACATGGGCGGCAATGCAGCTAGTTGGACCATCCCACTGATGGAAAGGAACGATCCTGTTCTGCACCATTTTGCGGATTTTTGCCTCGAGATGAGGAAGTTATTCGATAGAAAATCACATAGGATGTCCTTTCCCAGGTCGTTCAGTTACCACAAACATGCGAAGAGTTAATAGAGTTAACTGTTCAGCTGGACCATAGACTCCAGGAAAGAAAAGGGGATAAGACCAGAGGAGAAGCCCGATTCTCATATATGAGGCCAAAGGATTCAGTGGTAGAAAACACCAAGGCCCTAGAAGGACATGAACCAATGCAGATCGGAGGGATACGAGGTCCCCTTACCCCGGAGGAAAGGGACAAACGCAGGAAGATGAGACTGTGTCTGTACTGCGGCAAAGGAGGTCATTTCATTAGAGAATGCCGTGCTCGAACTCCTCTCACAGGGAGAACCTCCGGTCCACGGGTACCGGCAACCATAAAACAAGGAGAACCGGCGGAAAACTGAAGAGCCCGAGTCAGAATGAGGTCTCTGATTTGGGTACACCTCGCACAACGATCTCGTCTGTACTAGCAAACACCCAGCAACCTGCCGTTGCACACTTGAACGTTGGTGTATCCCTGTGGATCACATCAAAGGAGATCTTGGAGGTGGATGCCCTGCTAGATTCCGGAGCGACAGGGAATTACATCGATCAAGAGTTTGCCCTGAAAATAGGATTTACTTGCGAAAAGAAAGAAATCCCAGAACTTGTGAAAGCAGTGGATGGGACTGCCCTATCTTCTGGTCCAGTGACGTACCGTACTCGTTCTCTTCTGATGAAGTTTGGCCTTGATCACTACGAGTATATCCAATTCGATCTTATCGATGCTCCACAGTTCCGTCTCATCCTCGGGATGCCTTGGTTGACGCTACATGATCCTGTGGTCAGTTGGGCAGCCCGCACAGTCATCATGACATCTGACTACTGCAAAGAACATTGCAATAAAGGACAACAATCTTCTCTGGATAACGAGGATTCGCCTTCTAAGTATCTGGCCACGGCCTGTGCACAAGAACATTATTGCTGTTCCACAGTTTTGCCTGACACCTACAGCGAATACCAGTCCCTGTTTGACAAACAAAAGGCAACTCAGTTACCACCTCATCGGGTATATGATTGTCGTATCGAGTTGATGCCAGGAGCTAACATACCGTGCAGCAGAGTGTATGCCTTGACGGAGCCAGAAACGCAATACCTAAAAACATACCTTGATGAAAACCTGGCATCTGGTTTCATTAGACACTCCACTTCGCCAGCCTCCTCTCCTCTTTTCTTCATTCCGAAGAAGGATTGTGACGAATTAAGAACGTGCATTGATTATCGAGCCATAAACTGGGTGACCATAAAAAAACGATACCCTCTGCCATTGATACCTGTGCTTCTAGACCAATTAAAGGGGGCTCGATATTTCACTAAGCTCGACCTCAGAGGAGCCTATCATTTGGTACGAGTCCAGAAGGGGGATGAGTGGAAGACTGCCTTCAGAACTAAATTCGGTCTCTTTGAATATAGGGTGATGCCATTTGGGCTCTGTAACGCCCCCGCAGCCTTTCAGTTTTTTATGGACGAGGTACTACGTGGCTACTTGGAGACATTTTGTGTGGTCTATATTGATGACATTCTTATCTATTCAGCTACGCTCCAGGAACACGTGGTCCATGTAAAGGCAGTAATGGATAGGCTCCGACGGCATTCGTTATATGCCAAACTTGAGAAATGCCTTTTTCATGTCCAGGAAGTTGCCTTTTTGGGTTACATCATCAATGCCCAGGGTATCCAGATGGACATGAGCAAGGTCGCTGCAATCATCCAATGGAAGACTCCCCAGAACGTTAAATCGGTACAAAGCTTCCTCGGATTTGCCAATTACTATCGGCGATTTATTAAGGATTTCTCAAAGATGATACATCCCATCTCTAGTTTATTACGAAAAAATGTCCCTTTCATGTGGGGAGCAGAGGCTGCTCGATCTTTTCAACTATTAAAGGACAAGTTCACACAGGCTCCTATCCTGCGCCGTCCTGATTCACAACTCCCTTTTGTCCTGGAAACAGACGCCTCGCAATATGCTGTAGGAGGAGTGTTGTCCCAACGACATCCCGAAAATGGACGGCTACACCCTGTAGCATATTACTCAAGGAAACTCACACCCAGTGAAATCAATTACACTATATCCGATAAGGAGTTACTGGCTATAAAAAGGTCTTGTGAAGAATGGCGACACTATCTTATGGGGGCATTACATACTGTGGAGATCTACACGGACCATAGAAACCTGCTGTTCCTCAAAACCGCAAAAGCCCTGACGCCACGTCAGTTACGCTGGACTCTGTTCTTTTCCGATTATGACTTCGTTATAAAGTACCGACCAGGACCACAAAATGGGAAGGCGGATGCCCTATCCCGTATGGAAGAACCAGATAATGAGACCTCGATGAACCAGCCTGAACCACCATTTATTCTTACTGAAGCAGACCTTCCAAAGCAAACCATAGCTCTACTCACCTCCCAGGACTTTCTAGAGGATGTACGAGTGTCTCTGGCGAATCAGGATATACAAGCTTGGGTTCAAGAAGAACCAGAACACCGCTCGGAATTAGAGGATTTAGCCTACCATCATCACGCGCTGTATATTCCACATAGGATACTGCAACAACAAGTATTGACATGGGCTCATGATTCAGTCTTGGGAGGACACCTGGGAGTATACAAGACTATTGCCTGTGTGGAACGCTCATTTTGGTGGCCCGGGTTACGAAAAGACATCCACGAATATATAAAAAATTGTGCAGTATGCGTACAGGGAAAAGCCTGTCATGCTAAACCTACAGGACTGCTTCGATCCTTGCCTACTCCTCCACGACCTTGGCATACCATATCGATGGACTTCATTGTGGAAATGCCCCCTGTGAAGGAAAGACAGTAGTATTGGTGATAGTAGATCACCTAACGAAGATGGGACATTTTATTCCGCTGATAAGACTTCCCACGTCCTCGGAGTTAGCCCTGGTTTTCTCCAACATGTAGTCAGAGCCCATGGAATCCCTTGTGTTCTAATCACTGATCGGGGTACTCAATTCACATCTCGCTTCTGGAAAGCCCTTTGTAACACTATGAATATTGAGGCCCGACTCTCCTCTAGTTACCATCCGCAAACGGATGGTAAGACAGAACGTCTAAATCAAACGTTAGAACAATATCTTCGCTGCTTTACCTTACAAAACACCCTAAACTGGTCTACATTGTTATGGATGGCAGAGTTTGCCTATAACAATGCTACACATGCCACTCTAGGCTGTTCTCCTTTCTTTTGTGTCTATGGTCACCATCCCAACATGCTCCCATTTGAATGGCCAGTCCAATCCCCAGTACCCAGCATACACGAACATCATGCTCACCTCAGGGCAGTGTTGATAGAGGCCAAAGTAAGTCTTACCGCAGCTCAAACCGCACAGAAACACTTTGCAGATAAGAAAAGAACAAAAGAACCCACTTACCAAGTAGGGGAAAAGGTATGGCTGTCTACAAAAAACTTGCAACTGAGGGGTATAAATAAACTGAAACCGAAATATGTAGGCCCCTACAGTATCGAGGAGGTTATCAATCCTGTAGCAATGAGACTATCCTTACCCCATTCATGGCGGATCCATCCTGTTTTCCATGTGTCCTTACTCAAACCTTGTCCTGCTAGCATGAGACTACCAGTGAAGCCTCTCCCCATAGACATAGATGGGCAGGAAGAATATGAGGTACAGGAGATCCTTGATTCCCGGCTGGTACGGGGCCGGATTCAATACCTAGTGGATTGGAAAGGGTTTGGGGTGGAGGACAGAACGTGGGAACCTGAAGAGAATCTCCATTGCCCGGAGTTAGTCGAACAGTTCCATGCAGTCCATCCTGGGAAACCTGGCCGACCGCCGAGTCGACGGTCCTTGAGAGGGGGTACTGTAGCGATCACCCACCGGAGGGCTGCAAAACAGGCTGTTTATCGCAACAGGAACAAGAAAGCTCCCATGAACTACCGTTCCCAGAAGGCAGTGGGGCGAGTTAAAGGACAGGCAGTATATAAGCACCTCCCCTGCCTGCAGAGGGTGCTTGACAATTCATTATGGAAAGCAATCAAGATGGCGGACGGTGTTCCCTGCCGGATCCCAGCGTGAAGACTTTTCAGCTTCGTTCCTGAGATCACCCTGAAGTGTTTCTGAAGACCGTTTTTCTCCCGTTCCTTGGAATCCTTGCCTTTGGACTCTGTCAGGTTTTCAGGTCGTTTATCGGCGGTACAGGTAATTTAGGAAGGAGCCGGCGCGCTTCCTTCCTGCGACATTTTTTCATCTTTGTTTTCTTGGCCTCAGCTCTCACGAAAGAAAACGTCGGAGCATTTTCTTTTCTATCGTGACTTTGGTAATAGTACTTGATTCCTTGCCCTACATCTTCGGAGAACGCCGGAGAATGCTTTTCTAGCACCAAAACATTAGGGCTGTTATATGGTAACAGGTGCTACTGTCTGCCACTCGTTCTGGGTTTGAAAACGAGGGCCGAACAGGGTTAATGCACGCATTACCGACTGGTTGTGCAACTAATAGATTTTCATTCTGTTTTGTTTTCTTTTATTTGGAATAATGTCAGTACCGTTTTTCAACACAGGAGTGCAGTATTTAGCTACCTTGATTTAGGAAACTGATTGTTACTCTTTACTCGCAATTGCAATGCACATACAGAAATTGCAAGAGAATAATAGTGGAGAGTACTCAAGACTGTGGTGTGGTATTCTTCTTTAGAAACCTGGCTGTCTAGCTTCTGGTGAGTAGGTGTTGAGGTGATTAGTGATACTGTCATTATTAGGGCGAGCTCCCATACATCTGTTGTGTTTATCTTCTTTCTTCTGTCCTGCAGAGTCATCTCCATATTGATACTATACCATCACCTAGACCAGACCCTGAAGAGACCAGAGGGCTTACAGCAAGTTTGTTATTTTCTCCCCTTTCCTTTTTCCCCTGGGCACGATCTCACGCAGCAGGTTTTTCTTTTCCTCTGCTTGGGGTTACGTTCAAGGGAATTGGGGGAACTATCAACTACCATCGTCTCCGCTGGCCACCAGTATAAGGTTAGTGGCGTTGCTATATTCTTGTGCTACTGACAACCTGACAGAATTGTCAAGCCCAAGTTTAACGCCCGGCCCAGACGATGGATACCAACGTGGTGTTGACCTCGCTGTTGGAGAGCCTGGCTGCTCTGCAACAGGAGGTTCAGACCTCTCGTATAGAAAACCAGAACTTACAGAGGGAAATGGGCACATTGCGTAGAGAGGTTGCGGGCCTCTCCCGCAAGGGTCATGGGGAGGGTTCATATATCAGACCCGCTACCTTACCCCCTCCTGTACCCGCTACACACACCCCTTCTCCTGTCACCCAAGGGGGTGGATTTTTTGCTGCTACTCCTTTCCCCCACGGCAACAGACGCTGTTCCCACAGTTCATGTGATACAGAACACAGGCATTCCTTTGGCACCCCCTGAACGCTTTTATGGGGATCCCAAAAGTTTGAGACATTTCTGAATCAATGCCGACTTCATTTTTTATGTAAACCTGCTGTGTTCCAGGAGGAAGCAGCTAAACGGCTTTTATGATGTCTTACATGGGCGGCAATGCAGCTAGTTGGACCATCCCACTGATGGAAAGGAACGATCCTGTTCTGCACCATTTTGCGGATTTTTGCCTCGAGATGAGGAAGTTATTCGATAGAAAATCACATAGGATGTCCTTTCCCAGGTCGTTCAGTTACCACAAACATGCGAAGAGTTAATAGAGTTAACTGTTCAGCTGGACCATAGACTCCAGGAAAGAAAAGGGGATAAGACCAGAGGAGAAGCCCGATTCTCATATATGAGGCCAAAGGATTCAGTGGTAGAAAACACCAAGGCCCTAGAAGGACATGAACCAATGCAGATCGGAGGGATACGAGGTCCCCTTACCCCGGAGGAAAGGGACAAACGCAGGAAGATGAGACTGTGTCTGTACTGCGGCAAAGGAGGTCATTTCATTAGAGAATGCCGTGCTCGAACTCCTCTCACAGGGAGAACCTCCGGTCCACGGGTACCGGCAACCATAAAACAAGGAGAACCGGCGGAAAACTGAAGAGCCCGAGTCAGAATGAGGTCTCTGATTTGGGTACACCTCGCACAACGATCTCGTCTGTACTAGCAAACACCCAGCAACCTGCCGTTGCACACTTGAACGTTGGTGTATCCCTGTGGATCACATCAAAGGAGATCTTGGAGGTGGATGCCCTGCTAGATTCCGGAGCGACAGGGAATTACATCGATCAAGAGTTTGCCCTGAAAATAGGATTTACTTGCGAAAAGAAAGAAATCCCAGAACTTGTGAAAGCAGTGGATGGGACTGCCCTATCTTCTGGTCCAGTGACGTACCGTACTCGTTCTCTTCTGATGAAGTTTGGCCTTGATCACTACGAGTATATCCAATTCGATCTTATCGATGCTCCACAGTTCCGTCTCATCCTCGGGATGCCTTGGTTGACGCTTACATGATCCTGTGGTCAGTTGGGCAGCCCGCACAGTCATCATGACATCTGACTACTGCAAAGAACATTGCAATAAAGGACAACAATCTTCTCTGGATAACGAGGATTCGCCTTCTAAGTATCTGGCCACGGCCTGTGCACAAGAACATTATTGCTGTTCCACAGTTTTGCCTGACACCTACAGCGAATACCAGTCCCTGTTTGACAAACAAAAGGCAACTCAGTTACCACCTCATCGGGTATATGATTGTCGTATCGAGTTGATGCCAGGAGCTAACATACCGTGCAGCAGAGTGTATGCCTTGACGGAGCCAGAAACGCAATACCTAAAAACATACCTTGATGAAAACCTGGCATCTGGTTTCATTAGACACTCCACTTCGCCAGCCTCCTCTCCTCTTTTCTTCATTCCGAAGAAGGATTGTGACGAATTAAGAACGTGCATTGATTATCGAGCCATAAACCGGGTGACCATAAAAAACGATACCCTCTGCCATTGATACCTGTGCTTCTAGACCAATTAAAGGGGCTCGATATTTCACTAAGCTCGACCTCAGAGGAGCCTATCATTTGGTACGAGTCCAGAAGGGGGATGAGTGGAAGACTGCCTTCAGAACTAAATTCGGTCTCTTTGAATATAGGGTGATGCCATTTGGGCTCTGTAACGCCCCGCAGCCTTTCAGTTTTTATGGACGAGGTACTACGTGGCTACTTGGAGACATTTTGTGTGGTCTATATTGATGACATTCTTATCTATTCAGCTACGCTCCAGGAACACGTGGTCCATGTAAAGGCAGTAATGGATAGGCTCCGACAGCATTCGTTATATGCCAAACTTGAGAAATGCCTTTTTCATGTCCAGGAAGTTGCCTTTTTGGGTTACATCATCAATGCCCAGGGTATCCAGATGGACATGAGCAAGGTCGCTGCAATCATCCAATGGAAGACTCCCCAGAACGTTAAATCGGTACAAAGCTTCCTCGGATTTGCCAATTACTATCGGCGATTTATTAAGGATTTCTCAAAGATGATACATCCCATCTCTAGTTTATTACGAAAAAATGTCCCTTTCATGTGGGGAGCAGAGGCTGCTCGATCTTTTCAACTATTAAAGGACAAGTTCACACAGGCTCCTATCCTGCGCCGTCCTGATTCACAACTCCCTTTTGTCCTGGA
The DNA here is from genome assembly GCA_963921515.1 of Calotriton arnoldi. NCBI lineage: Eukaryota > Metazoa > Chordata > Amphibia > Caudata > Salamandridae > Calotriton > Calotriton arnoldi. The sequence goes on along the minus strand of CAWUFW010006133.1, from coordinate 679,666 downwards.
AACAGACGCCTCGCAATATGCTGTAGGAGGAGTGTTGTCCCAACGACATCCCGAAAATGGACGGCTACACCCTGTAGCATATTACTCAAGGAAACTCACACCCAGTGAAATCAATTACACTATATCCGATAAGGAGTTACTGGCTATAAAAAGGTCTTGTGAAGAATGGCGACACTATCTTATGGGGGCATTACATACTGTGGAGATCTACACGGACCATAGAAACCTGCTGTTCCTCAAAACCGCAAAAGCCCTGACGCCACGTCAGTTACGCTGGACTCTGTTCTTTTCCGATTATGACTTCGTTATAAAGTACCGACCAGGACCACAAAATGGGAAGGCGGATGCCCTATCCCGTATGGAAGAACCAGATAATGAGACCTCGATGAACCAGCCTGAACCACCATTTATTCTTACTGAAGCAGACCTTCCAAAGCAAACCATAGCTCTACTCACCTCCCAGGACTTTCTAGAGGATGTACGAGTGTCTCTGGCGAATCAGGATATACAAGCTTGGGTTCAAGAAGAACCAGAACACCGCTCGGAATTAGAGGATTTAGCCTACCATCATCACGCGCTGTATATTCCACATAGGATACTGCAACAACAAGTATTGACATGGGCTCATGATTCAGTCTTGGGAGGACACCTGGGAGTATACAAGACTATTGCCTGTGTGGAACGCTCATTTTGGTGGCCCGGGTTACGAAAAGACATCCACGAATATATAAAAATTGTGCAGTATGCGTACAGGGAAAAGCCTGTCATGCTAAACCTACAGGACTGCTTCGATCCTTGCCTACTCCTCCACGACCTTGGCATACCATATCGATGGACTTCATTGTGGAAATGCCCCCTGTGAAGGAAAGACAGTAGTATTGGTGATAGTAGATCACCTAACGAAGATGGGACATTTTATTCCGCTGATAAGACTTCCCACGTCCTCGGAGTTAGCCCTGGTTTTTCTCCAACATGTAGTCAGAGCCCATGGAATCCCTTGTGTTCTAATCACTGATCGGGGTACTCAATTCACATCTCGCTTCTGGAAAGCCCTTTGTAACACTATGAATATTGAGGCCCGACTCTCCTCTAGTTACCATCCGCAAACGGATGGTAAGACAGAACGTCTAAATCAAACGTTAGAACAATATCTTCGCTGCTTTACCTTACAAAACACCCTAAACTGGTCTACATTGTTATGGATGGCAGAGTTTGCCTATAACAATGCTACACATGCCACTCTAGGCTGTTCTCCTTTCTTTTGTGTCTATGGTCACCATCCCAACATGCTCCCATTTGAATGGCCAGTCCAATCCCCAGTACCCAGCATACACGAACATCATGCTCACCTCAGGGCAGTGTTGATAGAGGCCAAAGTAAGTCTTACCGCAGCTCAAACCGCACAGAAACACTTTGCAGATAAGAAAAGAACAAAAGAACCCACTTACCAAGTAGGGGAAAAGGTATGGCTGTCTACAAAAAACTTGCAACTGAGGGGTATAAATAAACTGAAACCGAAATATGTAGGCCCCTACAGTATCGAGGAGGTTATCAATCCTGTAGCAATGAGACTATCCTTACCCCATTCATGGCGGATCCATCCTGTTTTCCATGTGTCCTTACTCAAACCTTGTCCTGCTAGCATGAGACTACCAGTGAAGCCTCTCCCCATAGACATAGATGGGCAGGAAGAATATGAGGTACAGGAGATCCTTGATTCCCGGCTGGTACGGGGCCGGATTCAATACCTAGTGGATTGGAAAGGGTTTGGGGTGGAGGACAGAACGTGGGAACCTGAAGAGAATCTCCATTGCCCGGAGTTAGTCGAACAGTTCCATGCAGTCCATCCTGGGAAACCTGGCCGACCGCCGAGTCGACGGTCCTTGAGAGGGGGTACTGTAGCGATCACCCACCGGAGGGCTGCAAAACAGGCTGTTTATCGCAACAGGAACAAGAAAGCTCCCATGAACTACCGTTCCCAGAAGGCAGTGGGGCGAGTTAAAGGACAGGCAGTATATAAGCACCTCCCCTGCCTGCAGAGGGTGCTTGACAATTCATTATGGAAAGCAATCAAGATGGCGGACGGTGTTCCCTGCCGGATCCCAGCGTGAAGACTTTTCAGCTTCGTTCCTGAGATCACCCTGAAGTGTTTCTGAAGACCGTTTTTCTCCCGTTCCTTGGAATCCTTGCCTTTGGACTCTGTCAGGTTTTCAGGTCGTTTATCGGCGGTACAGGTAATTTAGGAAGGAGCCGGCGCGCTTCCTTCCTGCGACATTTTTTCATCTTTGTTTTCTTGGCCTCAGCTCTCACGAAAGAAAACGTCGGAGCATTTTCTTTTCTATCGTGACTTTGGTAATAGTACTTGATTCCTTGCCCTACATCTTCGGAGAACGCCGGAGAATGCTTTTCTAGCACCAAAACATTAGGGCTGTTATATGGTAACAGGTGCTACTGTCTGCCACTCGTTCTGGGTTTGAAAACGAGGGCCGAACAGGGTTAATGCACGCATTACCGACTGGTTGTGCAACTAATAGATTTTCATTCTGTTTTGTTTTCTTTTATTTGGAATAATGTCAGTACCGTTTTTCAACACAGGAGTGCAGTATTTAGCTACCTTGATTTAGGAAACTGATTGTTACTCTTTACTCGCAATTGCAATGCACATACAGAAATTGCAAGAGAATAATAGTGGAGAGTACTCAAGACTGTGGTGTGGTATTCTTCTTTAGAAACCTGGCTGTCTAGCTTCTGGTGAGTAGGTGTTGAGGTGATTAGTGATACTGTCATTATTAGGGCGAGCTCCCATACATCTGTTGTGTTTATCTTCTTTCTTCTGTCCTGCAGAGTCATCTCCATATTGATACTATACCATCACCTAGACCAGACCCTGAAGAGACCAGAGGGCTTACAGCAAGTTTGTTATTTTCTCCCCTTTCCTTTTTCCCCTGGGCACGATCTCACGCAGCAGGTTTTTCTTTTCCTCTGCTTGGGGTTACGTTCAAGGGAATTGGGGGAACTATCAACTACCATCGTCTCCGCTGGCCACCAGTATAAGGTTAGTGGCGTTGCTATATTCTTGTGCTACTGACAACCTGACAGAATTGTCAAGCCCAAGTTTAACGCCCGGCCCAGACGATGGATACCAACGTGGTGTTGACCTCGCTGTTGGAGAGCCTGGCTGCTCTGCAACAGGAGGTTCAGACCTCTCGTATAGAAAACCAGAACTTACAGAGGGAAATGGGCACATTGCGTAGAGAGGTTGCGGGCCTCTCCCGCAAGGGTCATGGGGAGGGTTCATATATCAGACCCGCTACCTTACCCCCTCCTGTACCCGCTACACACACCCCTTCTCCTGTCACCCAAGGGGTGGATTTTTTGCTGCTACTCCTTTCCCCCACGGCAACAGACGCTGTTCCCACAGTTCATGTGATACAGAACACAGGCATTCCTTTGGCACCCCCTGAACGCTTTTATGGGGATCCCAAAAGTTTGAGACATTTCTGAATCAATGCCGACTTCATTTTTTATGTAAACCTGCTGTGTTCCAGGAGGAAGCAGCTAAAACGGCTTTTATGATGTCTTACATGGGCGGCAATGCAGCTAGTTGGACCATCCCACTGATGGAAAGGAACGATCCTGTTCTGCACCATTTTGCGGATTTTTGCCTCGAGATGAGGAAGTTATTCGATAGAAAATCACATAGGATGTCCTTTCCCAGGTCGTTCAGTTACCACAAACATGCGAAGAGTTAATAGAGTTAACTGTTCAGCTGGACCATAGACTCCAGGAAAGAAAAGGGGATAAGACCAGAGGAGAAGCCCGATTCTCATATATGAGGCCAAAGGATTCAGTGGTAGAAAACACCAAGGCCCTAGAAGGACATGAACCAATGCAGATCGGAGGGATACGAGGTCCCCTTACCCCGGAGGAAAGGGACAAACGCAGGAAGATGAGACTGTGTCTGTACTGCGGCAAAGGAGGTCATTTCATTAGAGAATGCCGTGCTCGAACTCCTCTCACAGGGAGAACCTCCGGTCCACGGGTACCGGCAACCATAAAACAAGGAGAACCGGCGGAAAACTGAAGAGCCCGAGTCAGAATGAGGTCTCTGATTTGGGTACACCTCGCACAACGATCTCGTCTGTACTAGCAAACACCCAGCAACCTGCCGTTGCACACTTGAACGTTGGTGTATCCCTGTGGATCACATCAAAGGAGATCTTGGAGGTGGATGCCCTGCTAGATTCCGGAGCGACAGGGAATTACATCGATCAAGAGTTTGCCCTGAAAATAGGATTTACTTGCGAAAAGAAAGAAATCCCAGAACTTGTGAAAGCAGTGGATGGGACTGCCCTATCTTCTGGTCCAGTGACGTACCGTACTCGTTCTCTTCTGATGAAGTTTGGCCTTGATCACTACGAGTATATCCAATTCGATCTTATCGATGCTCCACAGTTCCGTCTCATCCTCGGGATGCCTTGGTTGACGCTACATGATCCTGTGGTCAGTTGGGCAGCCCGCACAGTCATCATGACATCTGACTACTGCAAAGAACATTGCAATAAAGGACAACAATCTTCTCTGGATAACGAGGATTCGCCTTCTAAGTATCTGGCCACGGCCTGTGCACAAGAACATTATTGCTGTTCCACAGTTTTGCCTGACACCTACAGCGAATACCAGTCCCTGTTTGACAAACAAAAGGCAACTCAGTTACCACCTCATCGGGTATATGATTGTCGTATCGAGTTGATGCCAGGAGCTAACATACCGTGCAGCAGAGTGTATGCCTTGACGGAGCCAGAAACGCAATACCTAAAAACATACCTTGATGAAAACCTGGCATCTGGTTTCATTAGACACTCCACTTCGCCAGCCTCCTCTCCTCTTTTCTTCATTCCGAAGAAGGATTGTGACGAATTAAGAACGTGCATTGATTATCGAGCCATAAACCGGGTGACCATAAAAACGATACCCTCTGCCATTGATACCTGTGCTTCTAGACCAATTAAAGGGGGCTCGATATTTCACTAAGCTCGACCTCAGAGGAGCCTATCATTTGGTACGAGTCCAGAAGGGGGATGAGTGGAAGACTGCCTTCAGAACTAAATTCGGTCTCTTTGAATATAGGGTGATGCCATTTGGGCTCTGTAACGCCCCGCAGCCTTTCAGTTTTTATGGACGAGGTACTACGTGGCTACTTGGAGACATTTTGTGTGGTCTATATTGATGACATTCTTATCTATTCAGCTACGCTCCAGGAACACGTGGTCCATGTAAAGGCAGTAATGGATAGGCTCCGACGGCATTCGTTATATGCCAAACTTGAGAAATGCCTTTTTCATGTCCAGGAAGTTGCCTTTTGGGTTACATCATCAATGCCCAGGGTATCCAGATGGACATGAGCAAGGTCGCTGCAATCATCCAATGGAAGACTCCCCAGAACGTTAAATCGGTACAAAGCTTCCTCGGATTTGCCAATTACTATCGGCGATTTATTAAGGATTTCTCAAAGATGATACATCCCATCTCTAGTTTATTACGAAAAAATGTCCCTTTCATGTGGGGAGCAGAGGCTGCTCGATCTTTTCAACTATTAAAGGACAAGTTCACACAGGCTCCTATCCTGCGCCGTCCTGATTCACAACTCCCTTTTGTCCTGGAAACAGACGCCTGCAATATGCTGTAGGAGGAGTGTTGTCCCAACGACATCCCGAAAATGGACGGCTACACCCTGTAGCATATTACTCAAGGAAACTCACACCCAGTGAAATCAATTACACTATATCCGATAAGGAGTTACTGGCTATAAAAAGGTCTTGTGAAGAATGGCGACACTATCTTATGGGGGCATTACATACTGTGGAGATCTACACGGACCATAGAAACCTGCTGTTCCTCAAAACCGCAAAAGCCCTGACACCACGTCAGTTACGCTGGACTCTGTTCTTTTCCGATTATGACTTCGTTATAAAGTACCGACCAGGACCACAAAATGGGAAGGCGGATGCCCTATCCCGTATGGAAGAACCAGATAATGAGACCTCGATGAACCAGCCTGAACCACCATTTATTCTTACTGAAGCAGACCTTCCAAAGCAAACCATAGCTCTACTCACCTCCCAGGACTTTCTAGAGGATGTACGAGTGTCTCTGGCGAATCAGGATATACAAGCTTGGGTTCAAGAAGAACCAGAACACCGCTCGGAATTAGAGGATTTAGCCTACCATCATCACGCGCTGTATATTCCACATAGGATACTGCAACAACAAGTATTGACATGGGCTCATGATTCAGTCTTGGGAGGACACCTGGGAGTATACAAGACTATTGCCTGTGTGGAACGCTCATTTTGGTGGCCCGGGTTACGAAAAGACATCCACGAATATATAAAAATTGTGCAGTATGCGTACAGGGAAAAGCCTGTCATGCTAAACCTACAGGACTGCTTCGATCCTTGCCTACTCCTCCACGACCTTGGCATACCATATCGATGGACTTCATTGTGGAAATGCCCCCTGTGAAGGAAAGACAGTAGTATTGGTGATAGTAGATCACCTAACGAAGATGGGACATTTTATTCCGCTGATAAGACTTCCCACGTCCTCGGAGTTAGCCCTGGTTTTTCTCCAACATGTAGTCAGAGCCCATGGAATCCCTTGTGTTCTAATCACTGATCGGGGTACTCAATTCACATCTCGCTTCTGGAAAGCCCTTTGTAACACTATGAATATTGAGGCCCGACTCTCCTCTAGTTACCATCCGCAAACGGATGGTAAGACAGAACGTCTAAATCAAACGTTAGAACAATATCTTCGCTGCTTTACCTTACAAAACACCCTAAACTGGTCTACATTGTTATGGATGGCAGAGTTTGCCTATAACAATGCTACACATGCCACTCTAGGCTGTTCTCCTTTCTTTTGTGTCTATGGTCACCATCCCAACATGCTCCCATTTGAATGGCCAGTCCAATCCCCAGTACCCAGCATACACGAACATCATGCTCACCTCAGGGCAGTGTTGATAGAGGCCAAAGTAAGTCTTACCGCAGCTCAAACCGCACAGAAACACTTTGCAGATAAGAAAAGAACAAAAGAACCCACTTACCAAGTAGGGGAAAAGGTATGGCTGTCTACAAAAAACTTGCAACTGAGGGGTATAAATAAACTGAAACCGAAATATGTAGGCCCCTACAGTATCGAGGAGGTTATCAATCCTGTAGCAATGAGACTATCCTTACCCCATTCATGGCGGATCCATCCTGTTTTCCATGTGTCCTTACTCAAACCTTGTCCTGCTAGCATGAGACTACCAGTGAAGCCTCTCCCCATAGACATAGATGGGCAGGAAGAATATGAGGTACAGGAGATCCTTGATTCCCGGCTGGTACGGGGCCGGATTCAATACCTAGTGGATTGGAAAGGGTTTGGGGTGGAGGACAGAACGTGGGAACCTGAAGAGAATCTCCATTGCCCGGAGTTAGTCGAACAGTTCCATGCAGTCCATCCTGGGAAACCTGGCCGACCGCCGAGTCGACGGTCCTTGAGAGGGGGTACTGTAGCGATCACCCACCGGAGGGCTGCAAAACAGGCTGTTTATCGCAACAGGAACAAGAAAGCTCCCATGAACTACCGTTCCCAGAAGGCAGTGGGGCGAGTTAAAGGACAGGCAGTATATAAGCACCTCCCCTGCCTGCAGAGGGTGCTTGACAATTCATTATGGAAAGCAATCAAGATGGCGGACGGTGTTCCCTGCCGGATCCCAGCGTGAAGACTTTTCAGCTTCGTTCCTGAGATCACCCTGAAGTGTTTCTGAAGACCGTTTTTCTCCCGTTCCTTGGAATCCTTGCCTTTGGACTCTGTCAGGTTTTCAGGTCGTTTATCGGCGGTACAGGTAATTTAGGAAGGAGCCGGCGCTTCCTTCCTGCGACATTTTTTCATCTTTGTTTTCTTGGCCTCAGCTCTCACGAAAGAAAACGTCGGAGCATTTTCTTTTCTATCGTGACTTTGGTAATAGTACTTGATTCCTTGCCCTACATCTTCGGAGAACGCCGGAGAATGCTTTTCTAGCACCAAAACATTAGGGCTGTTATATGGTAACAGGTGCTACTGTCTGCCACTCGTTCTGGGTTTGAAAACGAGGGCCGAACAGGGTTAATGCACGCATTACCGACTGGTTGTGCAACTAATAGATTTTCATTCTGTTTTGTTTTCTTTTATTTGGAATAATGTCAGTACCGTTTTTCAACACAGGAGTGCAGTATTTAGCTACCTTGATTTAGGAAACTGATTGTTACTCTTTACTCTGCAATTGCAATGCACATACAGAAATTGCAAGAGAATAATAGTGGAGAGTACTCAAGACTGTTGTGTGGTATTCTTCTTTAGAAACCTGGCTGTCTAGCTTCTGGTGAGTAGGTGTTGAGGTGATTAGTGATACTGTCATTATTAGGGCGAGCTCCCATACATCTGTTGTGTTTATCTTCTTTCTTCTGTCCTGCAGAGTCATCTCCATATTGATACTATACCATCACCTAGACCAGACCCTGAAGAGACCAGAGGGCTTACAGCAAGTTTGTTATTTTCTCCCCTTTCCTTTTTCCCCTGGGCACGATCTCACGCAGCAGGTTTTCTTTTCCTCTGCTTGGGGTTACGTTCAAGGGAATTGGGGGAACTATCAACTACCATCGTCTCCGCTGGCCACCAGTATAAGGTTAGTGGCGTTGCTATATTCTTGTGCTACTGACAACCTGACACACGCGATTTGCAGCCTGAACGCAAAAAGAAATTGGCTTTCCTCGTGGAGCGGTATCGAAAAGAAGGCTTGACACAAATCGATAACCGTAAACCACTCGGCTTCACATGGGATCTGGAACAGTATTACTGAAGGATTCGGTACCACTGGACAACAGGGGACAACTATCGTGTTGACCTTTCGCAGGTCTTGCACGATCCTGTATTTCCCGCTCGGTTTCTGTAGCCCCATAATGGGTGAATTACAGGGGCTACCTCTGATCTCTTTCAGAATGCCTTTCTCAATGAAAGTCTCGATCATCAGGTTTTATCCCTGCAATCGTTTCTGGCGACAGGTTGTATTGAGGTGTCCTGGGAAATCAACATTCTGTTTCACCTCAATCCGCACTGGTTCAACCCCTCTGATTAGACCTATTTCGTACGCCTGTGAAATCCCACACCACAGATGACACTGCGTCTCTCAGATCAGGTGGAAGTTCTTCCACAGTCACCATTGGGTACAGATCTATACATAGATGCTGATTGGTAACCTTAAAGTCAGCATCGTCATCCCTCATCTGGACCTCCACTCCCTGAGGCGTACAATAAATCGTGCAGTTCAACTTGCACAACAGATCTCTTCCCAAAAGGCAAACTGGACTTGTATCACACACTACAAACTGATGTCTAGTTTGGAAGGAACCTATCTTTACTAAGATTGGTTCTGTCAATGGGCTGCTTATTCTCTTGTTCGCTACTCCAACAACCTCGATTGATTGTCCCGAGAGGGGTAGGTTAGGGACTACTGCTGATCTCACAGTAGACCGGGTAGCACCAGTATCAACCAAAAGTGTGGCAGGATGACCCTCAATATCTGCCTCCACAAAAGGTCCTCTCTGGTCTACCTCCAAGACCGCTCCAAGCGTGCAGTCTTCCTCCCCTCTCAGGCACCGTCAGGATAAAGGGTCTGAGCTACTCTCGTCATAGTCTTCAAACAGGGGCATCTGTTGGTACATTCGTATTCCTTGTGTAATCCTTGGAACCTGGGGAACCTGGGCGTGAGAGCTGTATACCCCCCCTTTCATCGTCCTAGGCCTCGTCACTGTGTTAACTACCTCTTGCGCGGGTGCCTGAGCCCCCTCTTCCTCTTCCTGCAACTGATTAACTGGGTTCAAAGGACACTCGCGTTTCCAATGTCCGACCTGGCGACAAAGATGACACGCAGTGGTCTTCTTCAGTGTGGCCACGTCCACTCCTGTCTTGGGGTCTACTGGTTTTCCCTTTCCCTGTCCTTGCCCATTCTGGTTCCCCTGGGAATTTCCTTGTTTTCTTCCTAAGGTCCCTCCATTAGGCTGACCCTGTGCTGTCTGTATCTGGACAAGCATCAATTTATCTTTTAGCTTCCGATGTTTCGATTCCACCTCATCACTACAGTATCTCGCATACCTCAAAATTTCATCTAACGGCTTGTTCTGCCAGCAGATCAAATGGTGCTGTATCATGAGGCTGATTTCCATTCTCAGACCCAGTACAAACTTTGAGACAAACTGTCCCATATCCTTGGGGTCCAAGATATCTAACCCACTATACTGTTTAAAAGCTTGCAGAAGTCTTTCATAATAGTCATGCACCGTTTCTTTGGGTTCCTGTACAGTCCGATCTATCTTAACCCAATCTATATCTTGTGGTGAAATCTTCAGTTTTAGCCATGTAATCACCTGCTCATACTTTTTCATTACTAAGGGTGATAGGCCATTTGTAACCGGCTCCCTTTCAGGTTCCGAAGTCGGCCACTCGACAGCGACTTTACAAGCTGTCCACAAATCTCCAGTACCACTATGTCAAACAAGGTGTTCAAATCAATCCATAGTACTTTTGAAATTTTAACAAACCGCTCAACCTGCTTGTACCACTCTACTGGTTTCTCCCTCAGCCGAGGAAAATCACTTGTAAATGCAGCCAAATCACCTCTATTCCACGGCACATGCACATACCCTCCATTCTGTACTTCCCGTAAAGGAAAATTTCCAACACCATCGCCGCCCCCTCCTGGAGGCGGCGTTTCCCCTCAGCTTTCTTTGCTGGTTTCTTCTTGGACCACCTTTCTTCCCATTTGTCCAACAAAATCCATATTCTTATTCCTACAATCAGATCTCTGGTGTGTGTCCTTAATCCTGTGATTCTTTTCTCCTCCAGCTCATGGTCACTGTATTGTAATCTATGCGGTCCCTGCAACGCTTTAGTTTTGTTCAGGTCTACCTCATATCTTTTGGCCAATTCCTTTAATCTATCATGTGCCATTCTAGCTTTTCGAGTCACATCTTTTGCTACAAACAGCAGCTCATCTGATCCATACATTTCTATCCTTTCCAGAGGCAGACCCCCGCTAATCATCTCGTCTACCTCTGCTTTCAATCTTACTACGTCTAGCAGCCTTGCCTGTACTGCACTCCTCAGTACTTCTCGACAAGTTGAACCATCCCGCTCATCACAGTCACCATTCTGTCCTTGTGACCTATTCCCTTCCATCATATTCCTGGAACTTGGTCTGTCTTCCGAGATGTTTTGTGCCCTATCTCCTGGCATCCTATCACTTTGGTTTGTTACTGTTGGTGTCCACATCCTCAAAGCTGACTTGGATTCCTGCAAAGACCTCGGTCTGACCGGTCTCTCCTCCTCCTGTCTAAAGGAAGAGTCTGCCGTAGCCGGTAACGGCGTACTTGTCTCCCCTGGTCTTGGGAAATGAACCACTCGTACTCCGAACCCGTTCCCACTCTCGCTGGTTACTTCTTCCTTTCCCATCTATACGGAGCTCCCTTCTCTCACTCGGTCTGGGTCATATACCGGTACTATAGGGCCAATGGTAACCGGTACTGTCAAGGAGTCCGGTAATCTTGTGTTCCCAACAGGAGGCTGTGTTATCATAGACGTCGTTGCCCCTTCCGTTCCTGTGGAAATCCTTCCCACTACTCTCATGCTAGTCTGATTCTGGCTCCCATCAATTGTTACTGCTGGAGTCGGCTTTCCCTCTTCTGAGTCTGGATTAAATGGTGGTGGCCTCTCTGCCAACAACCTATCTAACAGGCTGTCGTCTGTATCACTGTCGTCCTCATCGATTCTTATAATCTTTCCATTTTGCACTAGCAATGGGTATAACTTATCTCCCTCGATTGTTTCCACTCTCCACCTTTTCTCCAGTGCATCCCACCTTGCATCTTGAAATGCCCTGACCGATTTCTTCACCCTTTCCTGGCTCTTGTCTTTCCTCCTATCGTACGCTGCTCTAATCCACGCATGTAGCGCCTCAAACTGTGTTGGTCTAGGTAGTGGTCATAAAGAAGCCATTATACTTTTTAGCTGGTACAACACCTCTAACCTGAAAGTACCATAGCGTGGGAAAGACAATTCTCCTTCTCCTTCTGTCATTTTATGCCAATTCTCAAGCCATATTATAGTATGCAATCCTACATTCTTTGCCATATAATGTGCTGGCGGATCCTCGGGAGGAGCTTCCTCTCCTTCCGAGTAACCACATGCCTATCACCTCTACACAGTTCCCGTAAAACTTTAAAACATTTCATGATGAATCAACTTTGTATTTGCACTCAAAATGTCAGCTTTTACTTCCTGATTTCAATCCACCAATGCCAGCGCGGCTCACACCAACCGGCCTATCGCAGCGCGGCACTTGTCTGACGTCACTTTTCCTCCGCTCGCAGCAGTTCCCCTCCTTTCTAATTCACTCGTTCTCACTCGCACCTGTCCCAATCATACTCTGAAATAATGTCCGTCCTACCGAACAATTACCTCTCTGACCGTCAGTCTTACCAATGACCGATCAGCCTCTTGAGCTTGTTGACCTCAATCTGGCAACCGTCTGTCCGCGAACGACCGGACAATCGCCTCTAACACACTCGATAGGATTCAATCACTCGATGTTCTGCACACAATAACCTACGACCTGCGTCGGTTATTCACACACTCACACATGTGTTCCCTATCTTCAGTGGGTCTGTCAATGACGTCTCGTGACCCCCACAACCTCTGGTCAACGTTCTCAACTCTGGGTGTATTCTACACCACAATAAATCTCCCGGTCCCGCGCGCGCTCACGGTCCGGTTCTCAATCACACAACTCTCGTTCCAACTCCGCAAGACATCACACAACAATAAAACACACGCAATCTACCAAACACCACTCTTTTCATACTCACTCTACCACGAACTGCTACTTCCGCCGCACCGTCACTCTCCGTCAGTTTTCAACGACCTCCGACCTCCGACATCTTTCTCCCGCGGTCCTCTGGATCTGCGTCACTCGGGCTCTATGGGGCAACTTAACCTCCTAGCTTGCTCTAGATCTCCCCTTACCATCAAAGGTAACCATCCTACTCTGGTACCAACTGATAACGCCGATTCTTATCTAATTATCTATAAGAACCTTCTGGTCGCCAAGATCTTTTTACCTGTTGAATAGTGTAAAGGAGAGAATCTCATCTGGTTATATAACAGCATTCATTTTGTCTGAAAGAACCACTGACTCCAAATTCAAGTTTAAGAATTTATTATAGCCAAAAATAACTGGACATGCAAGCACCTCAACACGAGGTTAAAGAAATAGATGGGCACTAATACAAATAATAACCTACGCAGGAGTCTCATCCGACTCAGAATAAAGAGAATAGAAAGTTCTAGAAGGATCAACCAAGCTATGATTGCTCCAATTTCTACGTTGCTCTTCATTTATCTAAGCAAGCTTTAAATCAATTGCTGTCCCTACACTAACACTTAGTGACATCCCTACATAACGATTTTCCCAGGCAAGAGTGAATAAAGGTGTCAGCTGTGAAGACTTCCTAAGAAGTGCAATCACATAATACCTAAGCTCAGCTCTGTCCTCCTCTCTGGTCTCCCCTACCTCTTCTCTGGCCTCCTCCCTCAGGGCACTATCCCTAATACAAAACCCCAATACAATTGTACACGCCTTTGTCACGCCTCCTTGGCCAGGTCTTCTTTCTTGTACTTTTCCATCGAAACGGTTACTTCATCCTGGACGGTTGCGATGACCTTGAGTCCCAGGCACCTTCTCCGCTAAAGTATCATCCCTAAATTCCATTGCACTCCCGTACCATGCCTCCCATCTCTCTAACTTTTGAAAACAAAGAGTTAGTCTTTACTAACGAGACATGTGTCCTTGCACCTGCAACAAAGATACGTTCAACAGAAACCTTCTACTGTGCAAATTAAATCTACTGTTTGTGCCCAGAGAGCCTTACCAAGAGAAACTTTTCTCTGCCTACAAAATAAGCTAACATAAGAATAAACCAGGCCTTCCCTAAGCATATATGTAGTCAGGCCTTTACATATAACTTTTAAACACACATCTTACTTTTCCTTATAAGCATTTTCATTACAATTCATATGCAAATAATGAATTACACGTGCAACTTTAATATGGTGCACGTTTAAACTACTGCAATTGAATTACACACGAACTAATTTCTCTATGCATTATGTTCACACAATTCAATAAGCATTACATTACATGATTATCATAACACAATTATACTGCTGATTCACTTTATCTCAGTGAACTATTCATTCTTTACTAAACATGCATGGATATACAACTGAATATATACGAATATATGTCTGAGTACATGCGGGTGCGGACTATCAGTGATTATGATGCACCCCTACAATTCACAAGAACATTTCGCTCTATCAGTACCCCCAATGCAACTGTGGAATTAAGAGGAGGTGGGAGGGAGGAAAACTATATTTAAGTGTAATCAGCTATGGTGCCGAAACTACAGACAGCCAAACAGGAACAGAGCAGGAAACCAAGAAAAAAGTAGTCCTCCTTAGAACAGATAAAGGACTGTAGAGTGATGAGACAGTACTTAGTCCCTGCTGCATTGGAGGAACGGAAGTGAAAAAGGAGGGACAAAGAGGCATGACTGACAACTAGCAAGCAAGCATTTTTGAAGGACACTGACATAGACAAATGAAAAACAAAACCAAGCAATGGGTGGAGTTGGAACTCCACAAAGCAATTACTACAGGTCTCTTAGCAACAGCGCAAGCGCTCCCTAGGCTCGACCTAAAAATTGTCGTAGGGCAGTGCCACAAGTCTTTTTGCTGTGCTGCTCTAAGCCAATTTGACAGGGCTGGAATGCACTGTATTTAAAGGATACGGTGCATTCCTGTTCTTTCAGCCAGTCCCGGTGAACAATTTGGTGCCTAGCAGTGCAAGGGTGTCTGCGTTGTTGGCAGGGTTGTTTTTGTGCAGGAAGGAGAACCTTCATGCACAAAAACAATCCTTGGAGGCATTTTCTCATTCTATGTGTGCTGCAGAATGCAGCATGCATGGAAAGAGGAAAAAACAAGGAGAAATTAAAACATTTCTCCTTTTTACGCCTCCTCTGGGGAGGCGTAAGGTTTTGGCACTGACCCAGGTTTACATGATTCTGTAAATCTGGGGCACCATCAAAATCCATCGGTGTTGCGTGGGAACACCAACTGCAACTCCATACAATGCCTCCCTGACGCAAAGTAAGGCAACGCAGCGCTTTTCTCTGCCTTGCCTTACTCCATATCAATGAAGCCATGCAAAGCCACGCAGGGCGGCTTTGTGTCGCCTCATAGATATAATTGGGAGGCCTCTGCCACTGTTACATCAAAAAAAGTGGCTCTCCGGTGGCGCAGGCCTCTTGTAAATAAGCCCTTAAGTCCTGGTCCGCAAACATGAGTGTTTGTACAAATTAAGCTCAGTCTATATACCCGTATGAGGGATCTTTGCCTTTATCAGGATTAACCACTATTAACTGTCTTTTGTCACCTGTACTACACATTTATCAATGTGTGTATCTACGAATGTGTCATGTAAGAACCAGTTCTGGTGGAGATCCAGTACCGTCTTTGTATGTGAAAACCCTAAGGAGCACTCAATTCAAGCTCTTACGTGAATCATGTTTTCCAGAAATGAATTTATGTATCATTACACCAGTTTGAAAGCCCTACACAGTGAAGCACACATAAGTGCCAATATATGAGAAGTTTGTTCACATAATATCAGTACAACGGAGGCGCAGCGCATATGAGGTCTCTTAACATTTATTACTTCCAAAAATTAAATTGCATATTCAATTAGAAAATGTTAATTCTAAATGCTTCACTGATTATACAACATTTTATGGTGCATGTTCTCACATCGCAAACTACGGATATATTCTGACAGAAAATGCGTGGTTTACCTCCTGAAGGTGCACAGGTTATTTAAGTATTACCGTGAAAACTATTTCTTCCCTCACTTAACCTGCGCTGTTATTAAGAGCAGAACTACATTTGCATAGCAATTACCCACCTTAAATAGCACGGTATAGCTAAAAGAAGAAGTGCACTTCATTTTAATGACTACCGGAGTTGAATTACAGATTTTAACAGCTATTTGAAAAAAACAATAATAGCTATCCCCTATCCTATGTTCTGCAGAGAATCTCAGGGCTCAGCAATTTTCATGCATTAGGAAAGTGAACTACTCTGTAGTTTTAGTGTAAACAATCTACTGCACGTTCTGAAATATTAATTACAAATTATTTTGAATATAGATTGGATAGTAATAGTACAGCAGAAATTGTAATGCAAAACTGGAAATTAGAAATACAGGGGCATATCAGCAAGGGCCTGCGATAATTATCGCTCAGCGCTTTTAGCGCGAGGATAATTATCGCAGGCTAACGCTGGATTCTATCGTGGAGATAGCGTGCTATCAGCAACGCTTATCTCCCAAGCGATAGGAATCCATGCGTTAGCTGGAAAACAGTGTGATTATCGCTGGAAATCCAGCGATAATCGCACTGCGACCAGCGATACCTTGCTGATAGGGCAGGGTGATTTAGCCATGTAATACACCTCCCATTGGATTACATGGCTAAATCAGATTACAAGCAGGCGTAAGGAAAGTAGCGATAACTGTGGTTATCGCTGCTTTTCTTATCGCTCTGCTTGTTTGCGTGCAGCTTGATAATTGGAGAAATGTCGGTTAGCGACATTTCTCCAGTTATTTTGGCACGGAACGCCCACTTTGCATCTCATTAGAGATGTAAAGCTGGGCGTTGTTGTAAGGGGCGCTAAATCAGCAAAACACGCGATAGCGTGTCTTTGCTGATACAGCAATGAAATTATCGCCACTTTTCTCCCGAAAACAGACGCAAAAGCGGCGATAATTTCATAGCGCCGCCTTGCTGATATGCCCCACAGTTTAATTAGCATGCATTAAAATATGTAATGGGGTTTACTCAATCAAATTCAAGCGCTAGTTGCTATACATTTAGGAATAGGAAATGATTGTGATGGTTCTTTCTCCATTTGACATATCAGGGCAACTACCTCATAGACCTATAGGCATTATACTCTACTGAGCCGAAACAGAAGCGTGTTGAAAATGTTCCTTTCACCGTGCTGTCCTGGGGTGACATAAACTCAGATTTATTTATTTCTTCCCGTGTTACATGAATAATAGAAAAGTGTGCAGTACCAGATGACATCTTCAGCGAGCTCATGTTGAAAAGTGGCTATTTAGCCTGATGTTCAGTCTTCCACTATGGTGCAAAGGCACAGTAGCAGTGTCATGCATAGTATTTCTGCTCCAGGTACATACTCCAGTACAAATTCTGATGCAAAGAAAACTGCATATGAATCAGCCCGTAAACTGTGTGTGCCTAGCAAATAGCACACATGCTAAGCGTAGGTATATCAGGAGATATAACTTTTTCCAACTTGCTTGTGTCTGTTTTCACTTAGCACAAGAATTTGGTGCAAACCCAGGTCATGGTACTTTAATTTGTCAGCCTTTGTGCAAAAACCAAGTGGTGTTTGCCCTGTTGCGCCTCCGACACGCCCCGTTTTTGTGAATCAACAGAAGCATGATACTTAATGGTGCTACGTTTATTCCGCTGATAAATAAAACTCCACCAATCCTGATTGTTAGTGTCTCGAAGGGGTGGAGGTATTTACTGAACCAGGTAAGCAACCTTGGGTGAGGCAGTTACTAATTCCAGTAAATGCCACAATTTCTAATTTTCACTCAGAAATGAGGCATATAATGCAGGATGCAGTGACTACTGCTTTACATTCCTGATGTATCAGTAATTACCAATGTATCCCTTGTAAATTTCAGTAGGGGAAATTGTAGGAGTGAGGAATTTATTGCACACAGCAATTAAGGCATGCGAAGATTTTGCAGCGTTCAGAAGCCCAATCAGTTTTTTTTCTTCACAGTTTGTAGACGTGAGATTTTTGCACTGAAGTTCAACAGAGGCACACATTTCAGAAGCCTGGGGTAGATGGTCATTCATTTGCTGTACACTAAGGGGTTCACTTATGAGCTTTGTGACGCCGTGCAGCGCAGCAAGTCACCTTGCTGCACTGCACTGCATGACAGGGAGAGGGTAGGAACGCACCTTATTTAATGGGATTCGGCACACTCCTGTCCTTTTCCAAGCGCTGGTGCACAATGGGCTGCCTAGCGCCAATGCAGGCACCCTTGTGCAAGGGTGCCTGCATTGCATGTAAGATTGATTTTGTGCAGGAAGGAGCACCTGTCTGCATAAAAACAATTCTGGGAGGCATATTGCTCTTTCTATGTGCATTGCAGAATGCAGATTTGCACGTTCTTGTAAATCTGTAGATGCACCAAACTCCAAGGGAGTTGCGTGGGAACACCTACGCAAATGCCCATTGAACGCCTTCCCAGGGTAGAGTGACACAATGCAGTGATTTGCATTGCTTTGCATTACTCCAGGTATTTGAAGCCACTCAGAGCCACGCAAAGCGACTATGCATTGTTTCAAAAATCTGTCTTAAGGTTTGCGTTGCGCTTGCACCACGTTGCGTGGTGCGCAAAAGTCCTCATAAATAGGCCCCTCAATTACTTATACTGGTTAAGATCACCAGTGTTCTTTCAGCATTGTGGCTTGTCTGCTGATAAGCTTTCACCAGGGAGATGGTGGAAATCGTGCACCTGCTGAAGTCCAGCGTGTAACCTCTTCTGATTCATCATCATCGATTGATGTTCTGGCTGCAGCCCTCCTTGATTCTCCTGTCTGCCAGGTTTCTCAATCAACAGAGAGTCACATAGCTGAGCACTTCTTGTGTGAAACTTGAGTCTGATCTCTGCCTTAACTCTGTGCAGAATTCCAGGATCATATTCTAAGGTTTTAACCACAGACAGGTTAAATGTTTCCATTTATATAATTCGTATGAAGATACATCTTGTGTGGATAATCTGAAAATATAGCATGGATCCAGCCTTTCTAGACCTCTGTTGGACTTGCTTGCTGTAACTAGTTAGTGCATTGATCAATAAGCTGTTGGTAATGAACTGGGAGCCAATGCACGATTTTGCACTTGTGGCACATGATGTTGTACTTAGGAAGACCTAATATTTGTATACTTGGGACTATGTTAAATAACAATGCTTTCTATTAATCATCTCTTTCAAGCTAAGCAATGGGGTACACAACAATCTTAACTTTCATACTTATTCCACAAATAAATAGCTCCCAATTCCAATAATTCATAAAAGTAACAGATGCAAGTAGATGCAAAGAAGAAATTCTCTCTATAAGCTGCAGAATCAGAAATACAGCAGTTTATGCAAAACGGTGAGATATACCAAGTATCAATCCATACATTCAGTCTATATCATTGCCAAGTGACACCTAAGCACAATGGAAGAATCTTAGCTCTTCAAATTCTCACATGCAAGACACTTTTATGCATGGGTATATTTGAAACAATCCAACATCAAAACTGTTTAATTGAAAGAGATAACAAATATGCCTGCCAATTGTTTGCTGTGTCAATAGTAGATGAAGGATGAGAGAAATGGTGAAGAAGGAGGGGAAATATATGTATTGTTAGATTTAGGAGGATGAGAATGGAAGGCCACTCAATTCTGGATGACAAAAGGCATTACTCGAAAAAATTGAGTAATGATGTCAAGAAAGACAAGTCTCACAGTTATCGGCATATCTGTGAGAGGCAATGAGATCAGCGTGCGGGTAATATAAATTGATAGTAAGCCAAGGACTTAACCCTGAATAACAGCATAGTGAAGAGGGACGAAGAGAAGGGACCAAACTGAGGGCTAAGTGTGTATTGTTTCTGAGAGTGAAAATACTCACACTCGGAGCAGATTGGGAGAAGTAGATTGCGGAACGGTGGACAGTATTAAAAGGGTCCAGAGATCAAGGACAATGAGAGAAGGGATTACCATTTACAAAGCTGGAGGAAGCATGAGACTGAGCTAGTGAGAGGAGATCACTTTTTATGAATTATGCTGAACGAAAGTCAGACTGGAAAGGAAACAGAACAGAAAGGACAAAAAATGGGAAAATGGTGATTACTAACTACCCTTCAGGAAGAAGAAGGGAAAGAGAGGGTAGGGTTGGAAAATTAGTCGGAGGAAAAATGGTGAAGGGATGCCTTTTGTGAATAGAGATAACAATGGAGGCTACATGTATTTCTGGAAAAATGCTATGACAAATTAAATAGTGCAATGATAAATGAAAGCATAAAGTGGATAACACAATAAATGAAATATGCGGGGAGGATCAGTTGAGGAGCCAACATTGGTGGTAAATCAAGAGTTCCAGTTCAGACTTCAGAATCAACAACTAAATTATAGTGGATGCAGAAATAAAGAGGTCTTCAGAAGACAGGGGAAGGAAGCTGAGAGTGTGTTCATTTTAGGTGTAAATGATAGGGCAAGAGAAGAAAGACAGGAAGAAAGGTTCATGGGGATGAGGTTAACGTTGAGTAAAGACATGATGACATTAGTGTTTCTTGCAGGGAGCTAATCATAGTAGGGCTGAAGTGAAGAGAGATGTGCAAGATCAGAGAAAGACCGCAGAGGAAGACCTAGATTTCTTCCAATTCTTTTCTTCCTGAAAATGGGTGGTGCGCAATTCTTTACAAAAAGGAGAGTGATAGGGTTGAGATGACTAAAGGGAAGGTGTGAATAGAGAAAGACAAGGAAGGTGATCCTGAGCAAAATGAGCTGTAGAAGAAAATGCAGAGGTGTAAGCATTTGGGCCAAGAGTGCAAATGGAATGAAGTAGAGGAAGATACCATTAAATAGCAGAATTGTAAAATGGAGAGAAGAGCAAAGTTCTGAACATGAAAAATAAATCAAGGTTTTCTTAAGAGCAAGAGTGAAGAAGGCACAGAAAAGCCAAGGAATGACGGTAATAATCAACTTGAGAGGTAGGGAAAAAAGAATGAGATGCCTAACCAAATTTGTGAGAAATGTATGTGAAAACAGGAGCATCAGGAATGAGAAGTTAGGATAGATATTTGGCAAGGGAATTAAAGAGTTACTTCCCGGTCAAGGGATAGCCACTATCAAAGCTAACAACAACAATATTTTATTGTTCTCTGATTATGCCATAACAATTTAAAATAATGTCGACAACAAATATGTTTTCGTTTGACCATATAACAATGCAATTTGATTTGGAAATAAAAACATAAAATAATTTCTTGGACTCTATCCTCATACATATGGACAAACCATAACAGTTAATCAGACTCTCAGACTGTACCTATGCTGTTTTCTGGCTGATGCTCCTGGCTCACAGCTGAGTTTGTGAACTCTATGAATCTGCTTCTAATGCTCCTTTCATAAGCTGCATGGACATTATACAAAGTATCTTCCAGTATTTGAAACAAAACCTTTCTGCGGTCATTAACATAGAACTTAACCTTTTATCACTGTTATATATTTCAGCTCAGTTTTGGGGTGCTGTTTGAAATTGTCGTATAAAAGAGTCATGTCAGTTACTAACTTCATCTGCCAGATTACTTGAAAATTCATCCAGTCTTTCATACTTTCCTCTCAATCTCATATACATTTCAGCTCAGTTTTGATTGGGAATTATCGTGTAGATGAGTGATGTTAGTTATTAACTTCATCTTCCAGATTACTTAAAAATGTGTCCAGTCTTTCATACTTGCCAATCTCACTATTACCATTGTCCGAACACCTGCACTGAGTATTCAGAGTTAAGTGAGATATGAAGTGGTCCTTAGTGCGGACTCCTGCTGGTGATCTTAGTTTTGCCCACGGTTAGTTATGGACTGAAGGATGATTTATGGGAACCGGTATCAGAGGTACATGCTCCACTTTTGAGGGTTCTCTTTTATTGTTGCTTTTTGATAAAGCTCAGATTGGGTGATGGGCAGAGAAGTACTGACGATATATGTAGTACTACTCACACCCATTTGGTTCTTTCAGCAGCTGCAAGTAGTTTATTTATTTGCAAGTCTTTCTTAGGAGGATGCTTGTGGTGCTACCTACTTCCACTGTTGCTCAATGCCACTGCCAGTGCAACCCCTATTGTTCTGACACTTTCCCTTACCTAGTTACTATGTCAGTCCTAGTACTATGAATAGCACTTCATTGCTTCCCATCTAGGTTTGTGACGGAAAATATTGATACCATTTTGCTGCATGTTGATATGAGTAGGATGAGTAACTTGCTCAGTGGTATTTTGTCTTTGCATGTAGATATTTGTAGTACTAAGACTATCATGGAAAACAAAAAATAAATAATACAACTCAATGAAAAAAGCAGGACGGAAATGATGTCAGCCTATCATGTGACAACTTGAGGGCTTCTTTTTAGTATGGTTGTATTTCAAAATGTAATTCTAAATCAAACCACGACCAAATTGGACTAGAAGAGTTGTTGCCATGGCATTCAATTGTTCAGCGGAGACACACAGAAAGGGGAGCCCTAGGCGGATCTAACATTGCTCAAATCAGCCAGTAGGAGTCAAGTCAGTGGTCATCTTGCTTGATGGTATAATAGGGCCTGACAGGTCTTGCGCGCCTCTTTGCCACGTTCCAGGAGCCATTTCGTATAGTAAATGGTGCTGCAACAGCAGTTCTTTCATGAAATATGTCCAACTGACAGGCTGCTCTAATTTCTGTGTAATAATATGTTCCAGCAGCTCAATTGATTCTGAGGGCTCTTTACAAGATTTATCATGCAGAGACTTGACAAAGACCGGCTCAGATTAACCACTGACTGCTGGAATGTCAGCTGGGAAAACTGGGATATGGTCGCTGGAATCAGGGTCACACACTGCCAGCAGTGTTTTGCATGTGCCTACTACTTCAGTCCCTCTCAGAATATATGTTCTTTAATCTGCTAGAATAAGATGCTGCTGCAATTTGGACCACTGTACAAATGTGGTACAAATGTATGATTCCCAACAGAAACCATGATTCACTACGTGCCTTGCAAAACCGGATTGAAGTTGTCATTTTGTTTCACCCACTGTAAATCAGAACGATGCCCTTTAGTACGTGGAATATCCCTGCTGAGACTAACATGCTTCAGGATTCCCAGGCTTGATAACACTTCCTTCTTAGGTTTAGACTGCTGATCTTGTGTGCTTCACTGCAACCTCCATCAATATTAACAAGCATTGGCATAGCCAATAGGTCTCGCCTTTGGGACCTTATAAGTGTTTAGCCATTCAGCACATTAAGGACAGTTTGTGGTAAATCAATGGCACCAAGAACAAGTAAGTTCTGGAACCTCAAAAAACATGGTTCGGCTAAGTGGATTTCAACTGTAACAGGCACTCAAGAAATAATTTGATCATATTTTGGTCTTGCCACTGTCACCCCCGTATGCACAAAAAATGACAAAAGCAAGAAAAAGACGAAGTCCCGCATTTTGAAGATTTACTAGCGCCGGAGTTCAATTTCTACTTTCTAACGCTGCATATATATTTTTGTGCAACCCAATAATGGATTTGTCATGTGCCATGTGCTTCCAGTATCCTGAGAGGGGTCATGTGTGGTCACTCAGGTGCTGCCGTTATGACGGCAGGGAAAGTGACTGGGAAAAGTCAGGGATATTAAGGTTATTGACCAAGTATAGAGAGAAAGACTTGAACCTTGAACTTCTCATACATGCGCTTTGTTACTCATTCTTGCACTCAAGCATCCATTTATTCATACATCTATTCACTCCATCCACTCAATGATCCTTGCACTCATGCATCTATTCTCTCCACTTACTGACACTTGCATTCAGCCACTCACCCACTGATGAAAAATAATCAAACACTCAAGCTTATGCAAGATAAATTCAAGGAAGGAGCATGGATGACAGGAAACATATTACTGTCTCCCAGCAGATCAATGGCGTACTTTGCACCTACCATTGCAAGATGGGTCACTCTGTTCACATCGCAGTGAGTAGCCATCTTGGAACTGTAAGGTGCATAATTTCTCACAGATTTTCTGTCTAGGAGCTTTCTCCCCCGGACACTGAATGGAATGCACGGATTTGCATAAAGCACTCGTACCGCGCCTTGCTAACACTGAACAGCAGTGAACAACTAGGGCTCTGGTTGCACTGGCAACTGAAGAAGCCGGCTAATTCATGACAAGGCTCGCATCTCATGAAGCATCCATTAACATGACTGTTGGAGCTGCATGCTCAGTTTTTTTTTTCAATGGTGTTAATATCACACAAGTATGAATCCGGAGTTGCACTGACTTTAACTGGGTGGGAATTGTTCCTAGCGCAAGATCTGGAATCGTTTTAGCACAGCTGGGTAGCAGAAGGTACGCATGTTTCTGCAACCTTGTTATTTTGAATAACTGCTCTCTCCCCGCCTCACCAGTCAGCTAAAATACACCACGGACGATGGCACAGGCTGCTTCGTGCCTATGCTTTAAACCAGATTTCCCACTGGTACTTACTATTTCTTTCTGTTGCTGAGCCAAAATGGCTAAAGTAGAGCATTGATCACATAAGCATTTCATGTGGGATGCATCGGTAATCAGTTTTACATCCCTGGGTGGACCGGAAGCGCTAGTAGTTGTTTTCTAAAAGGAACTTAATTGAGGTGCATGGGGTAGGGTGACGGGAAAACGTGCCTCACGCAGCCCCTGCTGGAGCACTCTGAAAGCCCGGAATATGCAGCAGACTTTCCGGGGAACTGTGTGCGCCTCAGCATGTCCATGTGAAAAGGGCTGTCCGCGCTGCTGGCCCTCCCCCGCCCCTACCAAGCAGCTGTCTGGGGCAGCGATCCGTGGAAGTGCTAAAAACACTAAAATAAAGTTTACAAAACGAGCGCAGGGGGAGCGGCATTGTCCATGTTTGCATATGCTTTTGGGCTAAATGTAATTCTTGCCTGTATTCAGACATTCATTCGCCTGCACATGTAATGTAGTGGAAGAGGGAGAGCGTGTCATGATGCAGTTAGACACAGAGACCCACCGTAAACAGAAACGAAAATACATTGTACTCGGGGAAGCATGAGAGAGTGTGATGGCGCAGTAAGTCCCCGGGTTTTATCAAATCTGCAGTTATACCCAATGGCCGTTCTAAACTTAATGAAAATTCAAATGAAAATGCATTATGAACGGGGAATTCGCAGAAAGGTATAAACTGGAGTGCTTGGTCAAGTGAAGCCGAACACGCAAAATGGAGAAAACGCACCACATAACTCTCCGATTATCCAGGAGTTCCAGCTCCCATGCAACAAAGCTCGCTCTGCCCTCAGACAAAAGAAAGAAGAAAAAAAAGCGCGGCCGTAAAAGTGAAAGCAACCGCGAATTGGAAACATGATCCTCCACAACCGATGGCACCCTGCGCGCCGCTGCTCGCACCCGCAAGGTGGATGCCTGGCGTGCACGAGGTGCTGAAAAGTGCAGACCGATTCCTAAAGGTCTTTTCCTAGAGCAGCGCATGCGCACTGCCTAGGCGAGCCCTAAAAAGGGATCCTTATGGCTTTGAGGACAGAATAGTGATGACACTGAACATGTTTGAAAGCTTATAGCCTTGGTTTCAGATAGATCATTATTTTAACTAAAGAGCATATGAATTAATGTGGATCCTATGTCCACAGCTGGGGAGAGACCTGAGGTCTATAAAGCATAATCAAGCATAGAGGCTCTGTATTAAAACCCACAGTTGGATATATGAAGGCACTGAAAATGTTGCATTTATTACCTCAGATCCATTTGAGTCAACTATTGGAGGTGCTCATGTTATTGAACTCCTATTGAAAACAGTGTGAAGAGACATCAGTGTGTGTGTGCAATCTTGAGAACATGGCAAAGGTCATACTGGCAACACTGTTGCGATCTCAGCATAGAAATACTCTTTCTTATCTCTTCCTATCATGTTTCAAGTCTCCTTAGATACAGCATTACTTTATTTGGCCACAATAAACCTCCATTTACACACTTATGAGAAGGATGGTGCTGTTGAATGGTTGGTTTCTGGGAATGTGCTGCTCCTGAGGAATCCAGCTCTGACAGATGTTAAGGCTACTTGAGAAACTACAAATATACGCCGGCTATAAAAAGGAAATGGTTTGCGAATGGCATGAGGCAACCAATTTTACCATTGTAAATGAGCACAAAGATGAAAATATCAAAAATAGGGAGGAAGAAGCAGTGAATCATTCTGCTTCCATGCTTAATAGTTAATAATCAAAAGGGAATGAATCACGTGTCTTTGGCAAGCCAGGGTCTATAAGTGTTGTACAAAGGCCCTTATACACTCTAACTCGTGGGTAGCGGTATATCTTGGTTCTCTGCCAGAGGAAGTTAGGTGGTTGGTTTTGTCATTGGGTCCTTTACCGCCTGAGTTTCCCGTTCTCCAGGCAGTCAACTTTCCTCCACCTGGAGGGAGACCATCTGGTTCTATGTCGTGATTTTGTTGGTTTTAGCGGAAAGAAGTGAAATTTTTAAAATACCTCCTTTTCTGTACACTTTGTTTTATTCGTTAGGAAGGGGTAAGGTTAAAAACAGCATGTGGAGCTCTGGTGGATGTGTAAGTGGTCCACCTCACCTAAATATTAATTGTTTCAGTGGTCGTGACCTGTTCAAAGGTCAAAGCAAAAACTCACATGTACCCCTAGATACTATCATAAAACATGAAATCCTTTTTTTTTAAAAGGTAAGAAGATTCTAGCAACTACCTTAAAACGTTTGTATCTTTAAGAATACTTTTTAAGCATTCCTTACGTACAGTAACTTTACCAAATTACTAAAGTAGGCTCTGGTTTAAGAGAATGATGATAATTGATATACTTCTAACTTACTTAACGACCACCAACATATTTTCATACCGGCAGAGCGTAAATGAAATCTATTACATCATGACGTCCATACATTAGCTCTCCATGCCTACAAAGATTATTGCATGCCACCTCGGGATCGATCTCTGATCGACAACTAACATATTATTGACACACTTACAGAGAAAGTACAATAGTACTGTACACAAATTGTGTCACAAATGCAAACAGCATGACAACAGTATTAATCACAGCACCTAACGAGGCAACACTATATTAAATCTATATGAAGCAACGATTTGCATGTTTTCCTTTTCCCCTTTTATTTTTCTTTCCCAAGCTATAGGTAGAACCATAACCTATAAACTCATCAATTAAATAAAACAATGACAAAGATGGGTAACTGACAATAACTTATCCAATTGTTAGAGTGATCCACCTCCTTATCGCTATGACTATGGTTCTGATCAAAAACCACCGATCTTTGGAGACACCCATGGACTGAAACATGTCGACCACTAAAACAATTATTATTTAGGTGCGGTGGACCACTTACACATCCACCAGAGCACCACATGCTGTTTTTAACCTTACCCCTTCCTGACGAATAAAACAAAGAGTACAGGAAAGGAGGTATTTTTAAAATTTCGCTTCTTGAATTGAATTGAATTGACTTGAATTGAAATTAAATTTATAAAGCGCAACTAATGCCCAGAGGCGTCTTGGCGCTATAAACAAACTGAGAACAAAAGGAACATTAGTACAGGCAGTGATCAGGTAAATTACCTCAGGTGGTCTGTGTGAAAAGCCACGTTTTCAGACCTTTCCTGAAGTTCATCAAGGAGGGTGCTGTTTTTAGGGTAATAGGTAATGTATTCCACAGCATTGCTGCTGATCTAAAAAGGCTCCTACCTCCCCAAGTGGCCTTCTTGAAGGGGGTGGTTTCCATGTTCCTGGCCATTCCTGACCGTAAGGTTCTGTTGGGGACATACCATTTTAGTTTGTTCCTGAATTGTATTGGTCCTTGGTCATGTAGTGATTTAAAAGCCAGCCATAGGACTTTAAATTTACATCTCTGCCTGACTGGAAGCCAGTGTAACTTTTTTATGGCTTCTCTCGCTGATACATTTTTTGGGATTTTTGAGATAAGACGTGCTGCCGCGTTTTGTACTATCTGAAGCCTGTTAATCAGGCCTGAATTAATGGTAAGATAGAGACTATTGCAGTAATCTAAACGGGAGAGGACCAAAGCCAGAGTCACTGTTTTTAGAAGTTCCTCTGGTATGTATTTCTTAATTTTGTTGATTAATCTTAAAGCACAAAAGGAAATGGATGTGACTTTACTGACTTGGTCCTTGAATTTGAGTTCTTTGTCAATGATGATGCCCAGATCCTTAGTTTTAGTGGAGGGTACAGGCAGCGCATCAAGTACTGGTGGCCACCAGTCAGGTGTCCAGAGGGAGGGTTTATTACCAAAAATGATAACCTCCGTCTTAGACGCGTTCAACTTCAAACAGTTGCCATCCATCCAGTCACTCACATTCTTCATACAGGTCTTAAAGGCCTCGCCCGGGGGCTTTTCTCCATTTGTTAAAGACACCACAATCTGTGTGTCATCAGCATAGGAAGCTAGGGCGAATCCTGCTTCTTTTATTATCAAGGCTAACAGCGCAACATATAGATTAAAAAGCGTGGGGCTCAGGGCAGAGCCCTGAGGAACTCCACATGTTAGGGAGAACTGTTTGGAGGTTGCTGACCCCATTGCTACATTTAATTGCCGATTCGTTAGGAATGATTTTAAGAGTTTAAGTGCGGTGCCTTTTATTCCTGCTTCCTGCAGACGGTCAGCCAAGATCTCATGGCTGACCGTATCAAAGGCCGCCGAGAGGTCAAGCAGCACCAGCGCGGCCGTTCCTCCTCCGTCTAGGATTACACGGATATCTTCTGTGGCTGTAATTAGGGCCGACTCAGTGCTATGATGCTTCCTGAAGCCGTGTTGTGTTTCATCTAATAGTGAATTAGATTCAATATGTTCAGTGATTTGTTTGTTCATTGATTTTTCAGTGCATTTGGCAGCGAAAGGGAGTCTTGCGATAGGGCGATAGTTACGGGTTCTGAGCTATCAAGATTATCTTTTTTTAAGAGGGGGAGAATGGAGGTGCGTTTCCACTGAGCGGGAAAAATTCCGCTGGCGAATACTGTGTTAATGATAAAGCCCAGATATACTGCCAGTTGTGTGGGTATCAAGTGCATTATGTTGGGCGGGCAGGGGTCGTATGGAGAACCAGACTTAATTGATAAAATGAGGTCTATTAGTTGGTCGTCGGAAGGATTCCTGAATTCGAGAAGGCTGGTTGTATCTTTCTTGAGGTTGAGTGTATGCTTGCTCTGGATGTTAATGCTAGCAAATTTATCGTAGATGTTAGTCACCTTCTTTTGAAAGGAGTTCGCTAGTAGGTTACAGAAGTCCTGATTTGATTCCATACGACTGACCTTATTAGGTTTGACCAGCTTGTTGATAACCGAAAATAGGGTTTTATTGGTGTCACAAGCATTTTTTATGTGTTCGGTAAAGTAGTCTGTTTTGGCTTTTATGATGTCTTTTTATGTTTTGCAAGTTTAACTTTATATGCGATTTTCTCCTCTGCCATATAATTTCTTCTCCATCTTTGTTCCTGTCTACGACATTCCTGTCTGGATAGTCTCAAATTCTCATTGTACCAGGGTTGGGACAGTTTCCTTTTTATTCATATACTGGAGATGGGAGTTATTGTGTCCAATGCAGTATTAAGCCAGCGAGAGAGAATTTCAATGTTGTGATCTGCGACTGCATCCTGCTCCAATTGGCAAGGGTTAGCGGCAATCGCCTCGGCAAGTACATCTGGCTGGATTTTATGCCAGGCTCTACTGGTGGTGTATTGTACAGTTGGTCTGTACTGTACTGATGTTATGGCCATCATTGACCAGTTGACCACCCAGTGATCTGACCAGGTTAATGGAAGGGATGGAGATATCACAAGATTCTCCCAGTTGGAGAATATGCCATCCAGCATATGGCCAGCTTTGTGTGTCGAACCTTTGCTAACTAGAGGCAGTCCAAATGAATCCATTAGGTCAATAAGTTTTAGTGAGTTTGGATCTTCTATGTTTTCTAAGTGGAAGTTAAAATCTCCCAGCACCATAAATTTTTCATTGGTGATTAAGGCTTCCATAACGGAGCAGATTTTATCTATGAAGCTATTCCTATCTCCAGGAGGGTGATACACCAGAATTCCTTTGAGGGCAAGTGAGTCAGGTGGTTCGATGGAGAAGGTCATAGCTTTGAAGTCTACTGTATGTAGTGGTTCGAATCTGGCCTTATAGTTATCTCGATATAAAATCGCCAGGCCCCCACCCCTTTTAAGTTGCCTGTCTGATCTAAAAATGGCGTAACCAGGAGGTGTAGCTGCAACTATGTCGGGGCCGGAACTATTGTCTGCCCACGTCTCTGTTAGAAAAGCCACATCTATGTTTAGTGTTAAGGCAAGATCATGGAACTCTAGTTGATGTTTCACCAGAGATCTAGTATTTAGGAGTAGGCAGTAGATGTTGTTTTTACTTATTGGGGGGGACTGGGTTAAGTCTGTGGGCACCGGTGTCATGGTACTCGAGAATGTCAGACTTTCAGGTGACCATCTGACTATGTCAGTGGTATCACATTGTCTTAAGGCCAATAGTTCCTCACGGGAATAACTAATGGTGTGGTTGGGTTCTAGGGTTCCAGAGCCAGGGGTTCTGGCGCTGGGCGTGGTCGAGGCGCGGCCGGGCTTGCCTTTGGCGCGCCGACGGCACGCCCGCTGCACGCCATTTCCTCCCCTTATAGTGCCCGGCCTGGTAAGTAGCGGAAAAACTAGACCGCTAACCTAACCAAGATGGCGGTTCTGCGTGGCCCTGCCAGGAAGTGAGTCACCTCTGAGTAAAGACTGTTCCCCGGGATCTCCCTCCACAACAAACAGCCCGCTAATGACTGCGGTGGACCGGGGGGATCACAGGGCGCAAAGGTGCTGTTCCACTTCTATTGGGTGAGTGCTGTATGCGCTAGTCAAGTGCAATATAACAAAGTGCAAAAACGTTTTAAAAAGTCGGAAGTTCGCCGCAATTAAAAACAGATCACAGGTTCTAAAATAGAAAAATATCTAAAAAGAGATGCTGCCGCTAATCCTCTTACTAATTGAGGCTAAAACTTAGCCTGTACTAAGGGTGCTCTGTCCTCAGGTCATCTGCGCGCTCGCGCCATTTCCTCCCCTTATAGTGCCTGGCCTGGTAAGTAGCGGAAAAACTAGACCGCTAACCTAACCAAGATGGCGGTTCTGCGTGGCCCTGCCAGGAAGTGAGTCACCCCTGAGTAAAGACTGTTCCCCGGGATCTCCCTCCACAACAAACAGCCCGCTAATGACTGCAGTGGACCGGGGGGATCACAGGGCGCAAAGGTGCTGTTCCACTTCTATTGGGTGAGTGCTGTATGCGCTAGTCAAGTGCAATATAACAAAGTGCAAAAACTTTTTAAAAAGTCGGAAGTTCGCCGCAATTAAAAACAGATCACAGGTTCTAAAATGGAAAAATATCTAAAAAGAGATGCTGCCGCTAATCCTCTTACTAATTGAGGCTAAAACTTAGCCTGTACTAAGGGTGCTCTGTCCTCAGGTCATCTTTCCGCTAAAACCAATGAAATCACGACCGTCACAGAACCAGATGGTCTCCATCCAGGTGGAGGAAGGTTGACTACCTGGAGAACGAGAAACTCAGGCGTAAAAGGACCCAATGATAAAACCAACCACCTAACGTCCTCTAGCGGAGAGCCAAGATATACTGCTACCCATGAGTTAGAGTGTTTGAGGGCCTTTGTACAACACTTATAGACCCTGGCTTGTCAAAGACACTTGATTCATTCCCTTTTGAGCACAAAGATGACCATGCAATTTGACAAACTTCCACTAACAATTTCAATGAAACAGCAACCCTTTACCCATGGACCCCAAGCGTCAATCAAAGAGACCGGTATATAACACTGGAAAAAATCTGAAAAAGTTTCTAGCTTACATCTGGAAAAGGTGAAAGAACTGAGTTTGGGAAATGTTAACGTGACAATCCTAGAATTACAAGGAAACTTTAAGAAACTTGTGGACTTGAAAAGTAATATTTCAACACTAGCAGATCAAAGTCTGAGGACCAACATCAGTGCATGGTAGAATATTGCAATCATTAAATACACCAAAATATTGCATAACATGAACAATGAGAGGGCCTCTGAAATGTTCTGGTTCCAGAATGTTTGGAGCTAATGGGGAATCTATACTCCGCAATGGTAAGAAAAAACAACAGTATAATTATTATTCGTGGGGAAGGAACATTTCTATCATAAAGTATGGCTTGTGGAAAGAACATCTATCATACTAAAAATTATTGTTGGACCCATCTCCACTCTTCAGTTCCTTTGAAGTCACATCAGAAGACTTAGGGGATAATTTATGGAATGGTAGGGTGGGAGAACCAAAGTAAACTAGTTCTACCAATTTTACCTGGTTGGGTCTGCAATGTGAGGGAAAAAAATCCTTCCACAACAAAACAATTATATTTTTACTGTATTACGTTTGCTATTTTAAAATATATGGTCACTTTGTGGTATGTTTTTGAAAATCAGCCATGTGAGCCACATCAATATGTTCAGCATTCAGCTGTGATGAAAGTGTATCTCCTACAGCAACAGGTGCACTTTCTTAACAGGGATCCTTGTTAGGCAGGTTGGTAGTTCTATATATGGGTGGGCAGTCCTACGCCCAGAGGGATGGTCAGTCCCATGCCCATGGGTGAGGCGAAAGATTAGTTAAGGGCAAGATAATAATATCTGCCTCTACCAACCTTTCCCTTTACATATGAAGTCCTGCAGTTTGTCAGCTAGTTATGAACCTTACACAGGGTCTTATTTCCTCAAAAATGCCCAGTCTAGCTCCCCTTTTGTTGCCATTTTTTTCCATCATTTTTTCACTTGATATATTGGAATTCTCCATATCCATCCCAATTATTTAATATAACATTGCTTTGGATGCACTTACAAATTCCTTTTGATATTTGTTTTTTTCCTTTTCTTTCCATTTTTGTTTTTTTTCCAATTTACCATCTATCCATTTATTTGTTTTATGAAACACTCATGCAACCGAAACAGCTACAAAACTTGACTTGACTTCATTCAGGGAACCAAAGTGCATATTGATGATATATATAAAAAAAAAAAATCATGTTCTTGATAGAAAGTAGATAGCTTTCCATCTTTTATTAAATAATTGTTGAGATTGACATAAGAATTTTTGTGAAAGCAAGTATCTTGTCCATCTATATTATGACAACAATACAAGTTTATCTTTCATACTCTGCGATGGATTTGTGATTAGAATTGGCTGTGAAATTTTCATGGCCAGGTCAGAAGTGAAGAGTAAAATTAAATACCACTAAGGTATGTGATCAATCATTCCATTTCTAATTGATTCATTTATCTGATTTAAAGAATGCAAGCTGTGTATCATCTTGCAACTCCACAGATCTTGAGTGTTTCACCTAGAGACTTTGACTTCTAAAAGGATCTAAACCATCAACGTGAAATACTGGGGGAAAACATGCACAAATCAGTGAATTAACACTGAGTCACACACTTTATTCCCCAAAATGTGGTAATCTGGAGTATTTCAAGATCCAAGAAAACCTAAAGTTTGTACTACGGTGATGCAAACAAGATGCAAAAAATGATGACCCTCCGAAATGGTTTGGAGAAAATTCCTCACTTCCATCCACCTCCTTAAATTTAAAGTAGCTGACAATCTATTTTCCATTCTCTAGGAAACCTGATAGTTTCCTAGAGCTGAAACGCAATTAGAGTTGCTATGACAACTGTGACCAGCACTCTGGGAATTTTATGTTGCTTGCTGAAGAGAACCACCTTCAAGATTATGTGATTGTATTTTGTAGTTTTGATTGCCTTAAGCATAACAGGTTCTCAGGAAACTCGCTTAATAATACAATTTAGTTTGCTCTACCAACCAACCAAAATATACTTATTCAAAGAAATTTCCTAATCTGTAATCTAATAAGAATATAACATCTTTTTAAGACATGGTTACTATAACTGCTACTAAAGCAACATGCAAGTGCAGCATTGACTCCTTCATCCTAATGGATGTCACCTTTTCTCAAGATGGAGTCTGCAATCCTAATCGATGATTCTTTGTGAATAAACTAACAAGTGCAAGACTTTACTATCCTTAATAAAGAAGTCATGAAATAATCCTCAAATGCAAGTATATTTCCTTCACTCAAGTGCTGTGCTGTAATACTTCTCTGTCTCAAATAATAACTTTTGTCCACTTTCAAGAAGAACATATTGCGAACATTGCAAACTTTAGAACAAGATGTCCTGATTGCAGCAACTATTTATGAATGCCTAGAAAGGAAGCTATGTAACACAAGGAATTTGTACTCTACGTTTTTAAGATGGCCACCACCATTTATAAGTCATGAGAATAGGCAGTTCCTTGGGACATGTAATCAGTCTTGTCTTCACTCAGGTGTTCACGTGGCATGTCCATCTTAGTAAAGAAGCCTCTTTCAAAGCAGTTCCTACATTCTGTGCAGCTTTCCATTCTCTTCTGAAGATGTATATGTTATGGAGATTTGGAGTTGCAAGTCTCCTAGCAGTGCTGGGGTGAAGTGTAAGCATGTCCCACTCACCTTGACAGTAATCTGGAGTGCCTTCACTCTGATGACCTCAAATGAATTAAAGAAAGTCATTAATAACACTATACCTGTGAATTCTTCATTAGAACATATCCCAGCAGTTCTAGACAGGTAACACTTCAAGGTTCTCTAAACATTATGGTTATAAATCTCAAGTAACCCCAGACTCCTAACAGGCCTCCTCTTCCCCACCAATTATCAGTCAGAAAAAGTAGTAAAATCATGAAAGAAATAAAGCACCTAGAAAAAGGAATTATAGAAACAAATCTAGACACTAAAATCTCAACATTCCAGAGTACAAAACACACATAAACCATTTACAACAGACTCAGCAAGTGCTTAGTTTACAGAAGAATAAATGCCAGGGCCCAAAGATTTGCTTAGAAAGCCGGGGACGGCTGTATTGATTGTCACATGTGCCAAATACTAAGACTCATAGTTTTTATTCTACCTTGTGCCCCTTTCATCCAATGCAAGACACTTCGTGCCTTTTATCTCACTCTTTCAGATTCTTTGTGACTGTTTTTCTATCTTTCTCTTCCTCTTTCTTTCACTCTTTTGTGTTATCTGTCTTCTTCTGGATACAGGTCTGATGAGGAAAAATAAGTGTTGATTCCTAAAGATGGGTGCTG
This sequence comes from Calotriton arnoldi, assembly GCA_963921515.1. Classification (NCBI taxonomy): domain Eukaryota; kingdom Metazoa; phylum Chordata; class Amphibia; order Caudata; family Salamandridae; genus Calotriton; species Calotriton arnoldi. The sequence continues at coordinate 644,415 of CAWUFW010006133.1, read as the reverse complement.
ATGGGCCACACCTGCAACCACTGTCTCAAATTAGGCAATGAACTCAGCGTACCTTAAAATATGGTACAGGCTACTTAATAAACGTAAATGTAAGGATGGACTATCTAATTATGAGACCAGGTAAAAATAAAGAAGGCATTACCAGTGATATAAGAAAGGCAGGATTGCACAGCCTATTGACCACCTAAACAACACTGTAACCAGTGCTTGCACAATTGATTATGCAGTCATAGCATTCAGCAAATCTGCACATTTAACTTTTATGCTGAAATAGAGAATGACAGAAATAGCTGGGAATATCTTTGAGGTCTAGTGAAAAACTTTGATCTATGAGTGGACTAAATAAAAAACACTAGTGCCCTATATACTGGAATATGAACAATAATCCTAGTAATTATTTGTGGAACATGCTAAGAATGCCCAGGCTTGGTTGTAGTATTTACCTTCAATACTGAATCACAAAGCTCAGAGCGTCATGTGAAAACACGAATAATTGACAGCTAAAGTTGAATCAATGTTCTGAAACATCTTGGAATATAAAATAAATCCTTCTAAATCAGAACTCATGTCTGTCAATCTCCCCAAGACACCCCAATATCAAAGGGAATCAATTGCGTAACTGGGAATAAAAATATCTATGGATTAAAAAAATTCTTTGCGGTAAATCGTCAAAGAACCTTTAAAGAAATCAGCATATTACTGGATTCAAGTCAACATCTTCCAATCACTTTGATGGGGAGAATAACTTATGTTAAAATAATTGTCTTGCTTATTTGCATTATATTGTTAGCATGCACAAATATTAGTGCCTAATTGCTGATTTAAAAAAAAAAACGGAAGAATGAATAAACAACTTTATTTGGTGCAATAAAGATTGTTGACTATTCATGAAAAAATTGACCCAACTCGTAAATAAAGGGAGATTAGGCCACTCAGATTTTAAATTCTATCACTAGGCGAATCAGCTCCATAAAATGTAATTTGTGGTGGCACCACAAACATTTCTGACATCAGTGCAGTGTAAAGCTTAATTTATCTCGATTCGGCAGATTGCCCCTGCTGAAATTTGGATCTATGAAACACTAAGGGCCTGATTACAAGTTTGGCTGTGCAGTGCCCGGGCTGCCTGCTGCCGCACCACCAAACCCGTGGTTGGGCGGCCCACCAGATTGCGAGTGTTTCTTATGTCTGGCAGGCTTCTTTTTAAGTTCCTATGGCGGTGCCTCAGAAAATGGGCACTGCACTTGGAACGCCAAAAACTATTCCTGCACGGCATGCACTGCAAAGTCCATGCCGTGCAGGAACTGGGGTGCATGCACAGAGGAAGGCACATGTTCTGCTCCCTGCATGCACCCCATGGCCCAGAGGCCAAAAGGGGCCCTGTAGGGCCCCCTTTGTTTCCTCTCTGCCATGATGGAGGAACCGCCATGAAAACCGTGGTGGAGAGGAAACTTGTAATATGCTTGGTGGGACTATGGCAGTCCCGCCAAGCATATTACTGCCTCTACACCACCACACCACCAACAGGAAACGGCGGCTCCCTGGCGACTGCAGCAGGGCAATGGCGATCCGACTGCCCTAATTCTTATAGGGCAGTCAGAAGACTGCCACCATTGCACCCCTGCGAGTCTGGTGGTCCGTGAACCATCAGACTTGTAATAGAGCCCTAAGACTGAAGCAAATTACACAATTGTGCAAAGTATAGTGTGACATGAAGAGCACCTACATAATCCTTGATGTAGTACCAATCAAACCTATTTTAAATAAACCAAACTTTCCATTAGTGTTCACCATGAAGCAAGGCCAAATGAAAAAATGTTGACACATAAATAGGTTTGGAACTCTGTTCTCATCAGATAACAATTTAAAATCTCTGGATGAGTTGCAAAAACCAACATAGGTTCTGCTGTACATACACTTTCAGTTAAAGTTAAACTTTTCCCTTCTGTGCAAAAAGTACAGTCCTATTGAACAGCACTTGATGAAGGTTCTACTCAACACCAATATGTTTTCAATACATGCGGTGTCCTGATGACATCTCTAATTGATTGAGATTGAGGAGGGTAGAACATCAATGGCAATCAAAAGATGGCAAGGACAAGGCCCGCCTAGAATCAGTCTATAGATTATATGCTCAATACTTTGAAATTCTCAAAATTCCACAAGTCGCTCTTGTATAGATTATGGAGATGTTATTATACACTGAGTAGAACAAGCAATTTTGAAAAAATGTATCTCTTGCCCAATATGTGGACTATAGGTGCAGAACATGCTCACACATGTACAGACTGTATGAGCACAAATATATTTTGTAGGGCATATAATTAGGTTTCTGGAATCAATAATATGATAAGATCTTGATGGTGCACTGGATAAGTCAAATTGGTATAATACTATTTCTATAGCAGAAAAAACATAATATCTGCTGCTTTTGATATGTGTCAGAAGGTTAGTGTCAGGCACTGACTAGATGCTCTACCCGTATAAACAATGGTTAAATGAATCTTTTGTCTGCATAGCAATGGAAAAAGAAGTTCATGGGAAGCATTCATTTTCTCAGAAGAAGCACACCTTCCCTGGGATGTAGTAAGTGTGTCTGGTACTTAATCAGACTTTAAAATAACTATTTCACTATTTTCTTCTTGTATATTGTTCTTACATATCATAGTCTTACGCTATGGGGTCTGACACCATACCTCTACAAATCTTAATTTGTTCTTTATTCTCTGATCCTTCTTTCTAATTTCCTTTACTCACCTTTTATTCTCTATCTCCCCTCTTCTTGTTACTTCTCTCTGTGTGACCATTGATACCCATGCCAGAGTAAATTCAGGGTTTACTAATAAAAGTAATGGTGATGCTGGGAGATGGCAATGATAAGATAGCGTGGACCCTTCAGAATCAAATTGAGATCCTATGAATTCAAGTGTCTGACTGCTACTAAATTAATGATCAGAGGCCCTTGCCAGTATTCAAAATCTTAGACAGGATTCAGGAACTGTGAAAACGAGGATCTGTGCTATAGGGGAACAGAAAAAAATTACCAAAATCCAGTGCAATCCAGTACAAGATCCAACATCCATTGCTTGTAAAACAAAAGTTGTAATGCATTGCTAATCACTATGTTGTTGCACATATTGCACAACCTAATCAGTTTTTATCAGGCTAGAGGGGTGCTGTAGGTATTCCAGGGAGATAACATGCACAGATAGGATACCCTGACACCTTACACACAGGCTAGTACCCTTATTAGGATATGGATATGAGCAAACAGGACAGGCACAAATAAATGTCTCCAACTGGGAAGTAGAGTAAAAATCCTGAAGTGATGCCTGGTAGAAATCCAGGCTGAAATAAGAGGAGAGCAAGCATGAACAAGTGTAGGGGCATGACCATAATCCCTCCCCAGGACTGTGATTACCTCAACATTTATAGAAGGCGCTTAATCACAGAGGCAGAAAAGGTGAGAAATGAAAGATAACAAGTATGGTCTTCACTGGTTCGAAGAACTAAACTAAGTGAGCCTTAATAATAGCCATAACATAAGCCTTTAGTATCCATGAAAGGTATGCCTCTGTCACCATCCTAATCTTAGGAGATTGCACTATCCTATGTAGTTACAATATTTAAACCGTTAATCCTGAGGAACCAGGAGTTGGTAGGAAGGAATTAGAAAGGAAACTGTCACAAAGATTTCCAGTAATGCAAGGAAAGATTCAGGAACACATTCCAACACTACAAATGCAGCAACAGTGAAGCAGGAGGGATACTCCTATCCTTAAAAAGAGAACTTAGATGAGGCGGAAAGGAAAATGGTCATGTGATAGGAATATGAACAGATGCAGCTGTGACGGCTGGTTGTTCCACTGGGCAGGTATGCATGTGACACTGCCCAGTAATTTTGACATGCATGCAGGAGTGGGCAAAACCTCACCTGTGTCTAGGCAGAGGTCTTCGCTGAGGAGAATTGTAGAATGATTCCAGGAGAGAGGTGCTGGCTCCAGTAATTTGACATCACAACCCCTGATCACCTGACCTCTTCTCATGTCAGACTGGGTCCTGAACATTGGGAGCGAGGACCACCATACCATGGTAGAAGTGAGGCCCACCGAAGTGGCAGGAGTGTGTAATGGAGGCCACAAGAGCAGGGATAAGAAGCAACTCTGATGATTTTCTTGATGTACTCTGGATACACTGGAGAAATGTCAACCATACAAAGCTTTCCTGTTGGTGGATACAGCACAGCTGCATATTAGTTTTCCTCTTTAATTAAGTAATGCTACTGCTTCAGAAATACCTGTGAAATCTTTGTGAAACATATTTAATTCTTGAAAAAGACAACATTTAACGATAAAACTATATGAAGAAAGCACACTGTAAGAAAGTAATCTATTAGTTGCGAAGGCTGTGGGTCCTTAAGTAATAACTCAGGATCCTCCGATCTACTGAGAACTAAGTACCCCGTTGTAGCGTTCAACTCTCTTTGGATAGAGAGCAGGCCAAGGCCTTCCTGGGGGGTCAGGGTGGTGCTAATATCCCGGTTTGCAGTCACACAAGAATCAATGCCCAAAACAATCATTGTTCTTAATGCTTATACACAGAAAAGTACTTCAATACTAGACATGCATTTACAAACATCTACATGATGGAAGTTGGAATTACCTATGGTGACACCTCCTTACAGTTCACACCCTTAGCGAGCCATGAATCCTATAACCACAATAACTCCAACATGCACTAGGCACACTGCAATGTGGTGTAGCTATCGAAATGCAGGCCTATTGGTTTGTCAAGGTGTCACCACATTAATAAAGTTAGAAATTTGTCATGATAAACGAATGCAACACCATTAAAATCACTAAGAATGGTATCACTATGATATTCATTAGGCCATATAATGATTCACTGCTAATTTTGTGGTTGCCAATAAAGCATTTCAAAGGCCTTCATTTAAGCATTTAATGATTCACTGTTATCTGTCAATGTCAATAAAGCATTTCAATTTTCAATAAAATGGGTGCATTAGCCTCCTTGCCACTTTTACTCATGCTGCAAGGCAGCCTGCACTCCTTGCCTTTGGGCAAACTCTCAAGCTCCTGCACTGTGAACCTATAGGACCCACTTCGGATCAGCTTGTGGCAGCGACAGCTGTGTGGTATTTCAGCCCCAGGAAGCACCTGGATGCACAGATTTCATGGCACCAAATGGGACATCCTGTTGGCAGATGGCATGTCCCCTTAGGATCTGATCTCCCCGCCGAGCTGAGAGGGGAGGCACACTAACAACACCCAGGTACATATCTGCTTGGACGCTGTCTGCACTTGGCATGGTCCTCTGAGGGAGGGTGATGTGTGTGCGTGAGAAGGTGGGGCACTGTCAGAGGGAATGGGAATGTATCATGTACTTAGCAAATGACCTGCCAGTGCCACCTTGCAGATGTTCAAGGGATTCCAAAATAGAGCAACACCGGTTTTTGTTACCATTGCATTGTGGTTTTTACTCAGACTCCCCCGGTAAAGCGAACTGGTGTTTGCAGTCACTCCAGCGTGGCTCCGGGGTGACCCCGTGGTACTGTACAAAACGATCATTTTTGTACCACCTCATACTCGTCCCTTCTCACGCAGGCTCATGCCTTCAATAATTATATTATTCTAGAATTGAGATTTATAAACATACCAGGCCTTCCTTTTAATTCACAGACCATCTATGATCTGTCAAGCCAGCGCTCTATACCACAGGTTACTGCCTAGACCCACTCGGCCATTAACCATCATCATTCGTTGTCATTAACACACTTTCTGAGCCCATTGATAGCCATAGCTGGGCCTGGAGGAGTGTCACTGCCACTGGGCTAGGAGTCACGCAGTTCATTTTCAGGCAGTGGAAGACGGATGCATCATCCATGCACTGACTGCGGTGCGCAAGCTTCTTGAAGTTGCATTAGGAAAATGACAAATCTCATGTGACAGAGAGAGCCATAAAGCATCCCGGAGAGCAGCGCATCTGCAATGGGCCATTTGTCTTCATTTGTTAGAAAGACTTCCACATTTCATGCAAGTAGACCATGATGATCAATTATAGCTGCAGCTAAAATAATGTTTAACTGCATTGTAGTGGCAGCTCAGAAGGACCACGGCAAACATGAGCGAAAACTTTCACAATCAAAGCGACATCTGTTGAATATCTATATCTCTAATCCTTCAAGCCAGCCATGTTATAGTAAATGTGCAAAGTATCTGAAAGGGGTGTGCAGTTCCTTAGGAACTGCACACCCCTTTCAGATACTTAGCTATACCCGGGAGCTTGTGTGCAGGACCTCCTAACCCAGCTCCCTGTCCCTCCTTTTCAACAAATAGTAAATGTGCACCCTGAATGTGTACAGAAACGTGTTAGTTGAGTAGGACAGTTCACATTGTATGTGTTATTAGAGAGCCAATCCACGATGTTTATAATTATTTACCTAACATTTGGGCCCTCCTAGTGGTACTTGTGGCATCCTGTCTACTTTTAAACAAATCTGAATACACTGCAGTGGTGTGTATCACTGTCGGACTACATGGTGTGACTGGGCAAAGCTAGAGACCTAGATACAAGCAACTTAACTCTCAGCGAGGCCCACTGAAGTGCGGTAATTTCTGTGCGTACTCTTCCCAGTATTGTTTGTTTGGAGTGCGCTTTTGTGTGTGTCATTATGGTAACTGGCCCGCTCGTTTCCCCCCTTGCTCCAGCAGCAACACCAACCTTGGAGCAGAGAGGCTGTCAGTGCCTTTCCCTCCCTGTTCTCCAGGGTACCTACCTTTTGTGCGTGTCATTAACGTAGCCGGGCCTGCTCGCTTCCCCCCTTGCTCCAGCGCAACACCAACATTCGAGCAGAGAGGCTGCCAGTGCCCTCACCTCCCTGTTCTCTGGGCACCTCTCTGGCACGCAATCCCGGCCAGCAGCCATGGTGGAGCGCAGCACCTCCCTTTGCAGTTCGAGCAGAAGAGATAAGCACAGCAGGTAAGGTTCAGAGACTGCCTGTCTCACACAGCATGGATGAAGAGGAATTTATTATGAATATTATAGATAGTAAACCTTGTCATAAATTTCAGACATTTCCTGAAAATTCCTTTTTTTTGCAGTAATATATTCAATGATCATGGCACATGTCAGCTGAATCTCTTGCATTGGAGGAAAATCTCTAGTCTAATTAGTTACCCCACAGGAAATGGACATGGAGAGAGTAAACTCCTGTGCAGCGGAACTCCACGGAATCTCGCTGAGTTTTTATGTAACTCCATGGAATTCTGCAGAGTACAAATCTACGAGCTCCACCCACCCCAAAAATGATCCTGACACAACCAGGATGGTATGCAAATCCTCAAAACCCATGTGAGGTCTTATGTGGTGCACCGAGGCTCAGTTGATCCAGCCGCAGCTCTTATGGGGTGATACCTTGACCTGCGTTCTTAATTCTTACTTTATTTTTGTTATCCTTGCAGCCTTTTTCCTCTTCTTTTACTTTTTTTAAGCAAAGGTGTGACTTTCCACAAACAGGGTACCCACTGGCATTCCTTATGATTGAGGCTGTAGGGGATCCCCACAGATCCTGACAGCTCCCCATGCATGCAAGACTCTATGCAGGTGCTTTGCGTGGGTGCCAACTCCAAATCCTGCTCCCTGCAGGAGCTATTACTGGGCATTCTTCCCACCGTTGATCGGAATGGGCAAGAGACATGATGCCTGTGCACCCACAGCTCTAGACATGGGCATGGAGGCATAGAGGTGTGCCTGCTGTGATCTGGTCTTTTTTGGGTCCCCGGGAAGATGGGTGCCCATAGGGACAGATAAGATGAGAGTGCAGCTGTGCACAGGCCATTTTGGTTTTCCTCATGTTCATGGGCCCAGTTCAAGCCTGTCCACATGGGAAACAAATCTTCTCTTGATGTTTTCTTTAATTATGTTGGGTCAAATTGCAAAATCCTGGCATCATTTTTTCTGGTGGCAGGCTCCAATCAACAGGAGTCATTGCCTAAGCCCTTGTGGTCTCTAAATCTTTAAACTCTTGTGGAGTTTTGATTTCATTTTGTTACTGCTCTCCCTACTCATGACCTGTCCTCTATCCAGTGCCTGATGTTCTTCTGAGCCTTGGGTTACATTCTGTGGCCTCAAGGCAAAATACCCTACATACTTGCAGTCATCAGGTCCCATAGCCTTCGTGGCCTCTTGAAGGGAACCCGTGTGATAGCATAACTCAGGGGGTAGCCCTCTGATGAGGTTACCCTCTGCATGCTAAACCCTCAGAAGTTCCAGGATAGCTCCTGGTCTCCAGGGTCTCCCAGCATGTACATTCCTCTACTATCCTGCAGAGAGCATAAGGGGGCCAGCGCAACTGAAACAGTAGAGGTGAATCAACAAAGTCCCATCCATGCTAAGTTCAGGGTGCCAATTCACAAAAAGAAGGCCAGAGGAGAGTTTGAGACCATCAGGAATAGACTCCCCTACTCATATCTACCACAACAAAACTCCTGGGTCTACAGGGAGGAGAAAGTGAAAAAATAAGCAGGTAAGAATTGACAGGAACAAATGGGAAAAAATGACCTAGTAATGGTGGAATGTTCCTTTCAAAGGACGGTATCCCTCACCCACCAACGGTGGCATGCTTTATCATTGGATAACTTCCTGGCAACGTGAAACCTAGTCACGGTGAGGGCTACAACCCTTTCTACTAAGAGGGAGGAGCTCAGGGATGTTTTTTGAGGAATGGTATACTAATTACCTTTCAGATGATTGATGATGGGTGCAGAGCAAACAAATGTGAATGTTAAAACTAGCTTCAGGGTATGTCAAAAAGCTTTATTGGTGCATCCCTGGGCTAGGATTAAAAACCAAGACATATGCAGGGAATTAATATACAGCCTCCTTCTATGTCAAGCAAGCTGTTAGGTTGGCATGTTTCAGCCTAATACCCTCATAAAGAAATGTAGCGGCCTTCCTCAGGACCTATATTATTTGCTTCTGCTTGATCAAGTGCTCTAAAAACAAACAATGGAGAAGATAAGTTGTATACAAAGCCAGTGGTCTTGTGGTAGTCCACGTAATATAGGATCCACTGCAGTCACCTGTAAATAAAACAAGTGTAGCTTCATTATTACAACCACCACAATGTGAAAACGCACAGAACTAGGTCAGGACGAACAACTATCCATATAGGTCGATCATAATGGCTCAGAAGATATGATCAATTGCATATCCCTGCCAAATCCTGCCTGTGGACAAGTTCAATGCCCATCTCATATTTAAGTGGACATGTTACATAGAATCACAAAGCAAGATATCAATATGTTATCTAACAAAGGAGATTAGGCGTACCCACTCACATTGGGCATCATACCTCAACTCAACCCTGGCGGGGTTGTAGAAATCAGCTGAAATCGCTGTTAGCATCAGCTGAAGCCATTTTGTTTTTGGCAGCCATTTTAGTTAGCCATGTGCTCGCCATGTGCTTTCTCCCTCTTCACTGTTGCCTGCTCTTGTATTTCACTTGAGTCAGGAACTATAATTAACTCCTTCAGTACTGAGCCAGAGCACTGCACATGCTCAGAAAGGCCTAGCTGCTAGAATGCACCTGCTCTTGAAGTAACTGTCAGGCTAGTTTAACTAATGTCAGCAATATTGTAAACCCTCCCACTCTCTTGAGTAAGCGATTCTTATGTATCCTTATATGTAACTAGCTATTCATGTGTATACTTGTACCGCCTCTTTTTGAGTCTACATGCTAACTCAGCTATAAACTGGGCATAAAAGACCCAGAGTGTTTGTACTCCATAGACTGTCTCCTACAGTGGCCTGAGGTTACTGTATTGACGCAGTCTCCCTCATGTGAGGTTAATAAAGTTGTTATTTTGATATTCCAGTTTCGTGCCAATCTCTTCTTTGTTGGGTTAAGGACCAGGTGCATCAGTGAACCCCTAAAAAGGCTTTTTTATTCCACAAATTGGCGCCCAAACGTGGGCCTCATCGGAGACGCGGCTATCCAAGGGAGTGGTCTTGACAAAAGGCAGGAATCTACTGAGGAGGTACCCTGCATGAGGAGACCCTTTGTCTTTGCAGACCAACGTGTTTTCCGGTTTTCCCGATCTGACCCTCCAGGTGTTGGCCACTCCCGACTGAGATCTTCTTTGGTGTGAGTATTTTAAAATGACCGTTAGGTCACTCAGAACTTGGCAGGTGGAGGTTGGAGACTTTGGTTTGGTAATGTTGCTGTAGCAACACTTTTGTTTGGATTAGCTTGGCCAAGATTCTTGGTTTGTTTGTTTGTTTGCTGCAGCAAATGAAGGCAGGTAATGAGGAGATTTTTCTCTAAATTTTGAAGTCTTGAACGGCACAAATTGTGTTAAGTGTCACTTGGAGAATAATATTATATATACTATAATATTTTTGTCATGCCTGCTCCTACCACACTTCGTAGAAAGTGTTGCTGTCTTGGAGGTACCAATATGGATTTAGGAAGTACTCAGCTGACTCCCTAAGAGGGGATACCTAAATGGGTTTAGGTATATTAAAAATGGTATTTCTTCCATGATGACTAGTACACTATGGAACAAAAATATATATATAAACAAGGATCCTGATCTGCGCATTTAATAAAGTTCATAAGTGGTGATATGGAGTACTTTTGAGTGTTCTGCCAGCCCAACTGGTAATTTGGTGTATTATTGGAAAAGGCTCTGAGGCGCAAGCCTGTCTTTTTGAACATGGCAGTCTTTTGGCTGTCTATTTGTCTTGGTGTAATCTCTGTACTTTTTTAGAGACCTTTTGTTTGTAAATATTACTTACAATTGGTATTTACAAATGGTTTGGTTTGAGTACAGTCTGTAGGCTGTCTCTTGCTTTGTCCTAAGTGTAGATTTGTGGGTTAATTGGTTTTTTTTTGAGTGTCTATGTGGTTGTGGATTGACACCGGTGGTGATGCTTGAAAGTACTTGTTTCACTAAGTAGTGAATATGTTTTTGTGTGAGAATGGCTTGCCTTAGCAAGCAGTGTTGTGTGCTCTGAGTGTGTGACCCCCTTCTTGAAAATGTCTGGAATGAGCTCAATTTGGTCTTTTTGTCGTCATTCTGTTATGCAAATGTCATTGAAAGAACTACATTTTAAAATTCAAGGAATGAATTATGTAACATATGCTAAATAGCTGCATGCTACCATTAGAATTAAAACAGTAACAAAGTATAGATATGTGAATATTGCCACAAAAGAAACATTAGAATTAACACTCAATAGGGAATAAATAGGCCTCATAGAAAGAAAAAAAAACGAATTTGTGTGCTTTCAAACTAGGGCTTAATACAAAATGTTACAGCATTATCCTTGGATATTAATATTAAAAGGCATTCACATCATCTGAGTAAATTGGTTGCTGCTGAAATAAACGCGCCTTTTTTTCACATTACAAGACGATAGATTTGTGCTGGCTTGGAATGCCTGTGCTTTAAATAGACTGCACCGTGCTCAAATTTCCAGCACCAGAAAAAGAGCTTTTAAACAATTGTTTACCGCTGTCTGACTGAGAGGAAGCCGACTGTCAAAACAGATGGAGATCAAATTTTTCAGGACATTACAATACAGCAAAGGGTTTTTCTCCTGAAAAAGGCGTGGAAATTGAGGCTTGCTGGTCGTAAAAACACAGCTGAGTAAACAACACATGGCTATGCCCGGCCACAGGCTACAGATCCAGCACGTGCGTTAAAGACTACTGATTTTAAAAGTTACAAATACAGCTTCATTATTTTGGATAAAATAGAAAGGATTAAAAGCAGGGATTTTCTTTCTTGTTGCTTTTCTAAATAAGCATATCTGTGGTTCTGATGGTAAATAATTACTGCCCTTTAAAAAGTGACACAAATTATTTCATGTTTCAGTACAGCTTCTGTGCTTAGTGTTATAAATACATGCATTTAAAGGCAAAAAGAAAGGAATGAGGCTTGCTTTTCATATGTGGAAACATCAAAAGGGTTAGTGATCATTATTCCCAAAAATTGACTATATGAAAAAAAATGTTTATTAAAAATAATTGCAGTAAAATCGTTTTTGCATTTTTCAATGTCTAATAATCCTACTGTGACAAATAAATAAGTTCCTAGCATCAAAGTTGAATTTGAGCAGCACTTTACCACAATGTGGGGAGTGAAATGTGAAATTTCACTTTACCCAGGCATATAAAACCTTATTTTATAAGGGTGTACCTTATACATTTCTGACCCCCCACCCCTGGGATATCTGGGGAGACCCTGGGGGTTCCTAATATGCCAAAACATTGTAGGTTATTCATTTTTAAGTGCCCCTACCAGCAAAGTCGAGTTTGGGCACAATTTACTTTTTAAAAGCAGTCCTGGCACCCAGGGCTGTTTTCAAACTGATCTCAGGTTTCAGCAGTGCACACATGCAACGGCAGAACAAGCAGCTGGCATCTAAACTGCTAGAAAGCACATCACACACTGCACACGAATAAAACTAAGTATACAAATACAGACAGCAGACAGTTAGCATCCTGCCTTCAAACTTATTAGCTCACAGGCACGGAACAGGACTGCTTTTCAGCTGTGATTCTTCAGAGTTACTTTGAATTGGAAAACTGCATGGAAATAGCCTTGCACAGAAATGGGACAGCAGGTTTAAGGGGCAGAGGTCGAGTTCTGTATTTAGCAGACCAGCAAAATGCCCGCATAGGAGGGGTTTTTCTAATAGGTTTGCTTTGGCACTTCGACCTCAGAAAAGATTCTGAAGGAAGGGATGACAGCGCAAAGAGAAAGAGAAGCTTTGCTTATTATTTTTGGCAAAAGCCCAGGCAGGTTTTGCGCAGTCATAAGAAGCAAAGGAAAGGCAGTAACATATGTAGGCCCTGTGTACAGCATAGCTCTGCCATGTATATAGAAATAATGCTTTTAGTTTAAAGATTACTGTGCAAGGGCTCCAATAAGGAGGCAATGAAATTCAGTTTGCATTCATGCGCCCTCATGTTACACTAGTACGATTGCTAAAGGAATTGGTAGTTGGTTATTAATGTTTTCTAGCTAGCTCAATGTGCTATTTACCTCCTACAAGTTTGTTTGTGCCCAGCTGCCAAAAATAGGAGTAGACTATTGTTGACAGAAGGTCACCTGTTTCAGGTTACCTACTGTCAAATGAGGGAGGAGATTAGGGAGATTAGCTCCTGGGCAAATTAAGGGTAAGCTACAATTAAGTAATACATTGTCATTTTCTGATTTATGTGCTCTCTCTCTCTCTCTCTCTCTCTCTCTTCTCTACTCTCTCTTGAGCCTGTCTAAGCTGTCTAGGAACGGCCATGAGACGTTTAATTGGCTATTCATTAATACTGTTTTAAAATTATTGTTAGCATTAATAAAATGAATAAAAATACGCCATGTTACTGCCCATCCTGTCTGATGAAATTATGAACGGATGAGTAGTCTAGATTGATGTTCCCTTATTTGACCTTTAAAGGGGAACTATATGTGGGTAGTTTTTGTTCTAAAATTCTCAGGTGATAACATCATTATTGTTTGTTATTTTTTATGCTACATACAGTTTTGCAAAGGCATTATTAGTCTCTTATTAGTCTGTGTAATTGAGCTGACAGGATCCCTGTTAAATTAGCAGTTTTAGATTTTCCCGCCACGCCTATAACATGAGAGCATGGTCCTAAGCATAAAATGTAGGTGTTTTTACGTAAGAAAAATCATTTTAGAAGTGTCTGCAGTCCTGTACAGGTAGTGAAAGGTTATGACTTATGAAACACAAGCTTGTTAAGACAAGAAGCACAAAAGAATGCTTGTTCTAAAAAATTCCCTTTCTTGAGGTTCTTCAGATGAAATAGGAATACACAAATGTAAGGATTTACAGTATGTCCGTATTGTTTTTCTTTTTCCCTCAGAATTTAGTAAATAAACATAGACTTCCTTGGCTGCTTCACATAGTGTAATGTTTTACTCTTGTCAGTTCACCAAAAAGTTCCTTTTGAACTCGCTAATGGGTCCAGGGTGTTTTTTTACTCTCAGATAGATGAAGTGGTTCTTGGGTGCCTTGCTAATGTATGGGGCGCCCCAAGACTAAAAAGAGGTATTCTGAAATAGACTATCCTCTCTGTTGATAGATTATTTGTATGCCTTGTCTAAAGATTTTATTTTTCTGTCCATCAATAGATATCTGCTGCCCTACAACCATTGCCAGAGGGGCCCGGACATCAGATTCAGCCTGGGGAGTCAGCACCAGTCCAGCTTGAAGCCAGGGTAAAGGGAACCAGCACAGGCATTGCTGGCAACTAGGACCTCAGTGAAGGTAGAAGGCCGGAAGCACAGGGACGTGAAGTGTGTACCCCTGCTACTGTCTTGGACGAAAGACAGGGTTCACAAATCAGGATGGAGAATTCTTTGCGTGGATCCAGTTTTTGATGCCCAGCTGAGAGAGTCACAGACCGACAAGGACGGCAAGGAGGCTTTTGCTTGAGGTGACCCCCTTTGAAACAAGGGTTGCCTCAGATATCCCAGCATCAGGCCTTTGAGTCCTGGTCCCCAAGTGAATGCAAGTCTGCACCTTTGTTTGTTGATCAAGGAGGTGCCTGAGCACACTGGGTACAATCTGTGGCCCCGACAAAAGAGCAGTGCGCCAGCGGAGTAACACAGGAGTTAGGGAAGGACTTGAGTTCAGGGTACAGGTGCTGTGCCTTTGGTGCCTGTTAGATTAAAGCGAAGAATACTGGTGCACTGCCTGAGACACTGGATAGGATCGTTGAGGGCATTTGCCCCGGAGGGTGATTGCCCTATCCTGAAAGAAGAAACCTTTTCCCTTAAAACTGGGCAGTGATTGTTTTCTTGAGTTGCAAGTTGTGCAGCTCAACTGTTGGAAAAGAATTTTGATAGGAACCTGCCTGTGAGGCTCAGACGGACACAGGGAGAAGACTCCCCTCTGGCTGGTTGTACAGCGGCTTCTATTCTTTTAAGTACTTTTTAGCAATGTATCCCTTTGGTCGTCCCATTTTTGAGGAGGAGCAGCCCTTTGCGGCTCCTCGTCCTAATTCCCACTGGCCCCGTTTGGTCTTCCTGGTCCCCTGAAGCGAAAATTGTTTTTGTAATGATCCTTGTATTTGCTTTAATATTTGCATTAGGAATGTTTATTCTGCAAGAGAAACGTTTTTTGAACAGTTGATAAATACTACTCTGCCCTCCTCCTGAGCATATCAATTGGTACTCTAGCCCTCATAAAAAGAACACTGGAAAGGTCTATTAAAAAATGTTTTTTATTTAAGATATTATATTAGATATGTGCTGTTGGCTATTCTGAAGCTGAAATAGATGGTCACTGACATACATAGGAGCCCTGAAACTTAGAATTGGACTGGATGGTTTTGGGATTTACTTTCTGCTTGGGGGTTGGAAAAATTGATAGTTCTGTTTGTAATAATAGCCATTATTTTCTCCTGCTATCTGTGTGTTCATTATGACCCAATACTCTGTTCCCCATGTATTTCTACTTCTATCTCACCAGTTAAACAATGTTAAAAATGTAAATGCCCACTTAGCAATGGATCAGGATATTAATGGATTTATGAGGATAAATGTGCAGGATAACTTCCAGGCTTCTATTAATTCATAGCGGATGTCTTCAGCTAATGCTAAAACGGCCATCTGTAGAAATCAGCTGAAATCGCTGTTAGCATCAGCTGAAGCAATTTTGTTTTTGGCAGCCATTTTAGTTAGCCATGTGCTCGCCATGTGCTTTCTCCCTCTTCACTGTTGCCTGCTCTTGTATTTCACTTGAGTCAGGAACTATAATTAACTCCTTCAGTACTGAGCCAGAGCTCTGCACATGCTCAGAAAGGCCTAGCTGCTAGAATGCACCTGCTCTTGAAGTAACTGTCAGGCTATTTCAACTAATGTCAGCAATATTGTAAACCCTCCCACTCTGTTGAGTAAGCGATTCTTATGTATCCTTATATGTAACTAGCTATTCATGTGTATACTTGTACCGCCTCTTTTTGAGTCTACATGCTAACTCAGCTATAAACTGGGCATAAAAGACCCAGAGTGTTTGTACTCCATAGACTGTCTCCTACAGTTGCCTGAGGGTACTGTATTGACGCAGTCTCCCTCATGTGAGGTTAATAAAGTTGTTATTTTGATATTCCAGCTTCCGTGCCAATCTCTTCTTTGTTGGTTTAAGGGCCAGGTGCATCAGTGAACCCCTAAAAAGGCTTTTTTTTATTCCACAGGGTGCTCATGGTACTCTCTATCCTATATGGTTAAAGTAGGATAGAGAAAATCAAAGAAAACAACAGGAAAAACAGAGAAACAGAAAATAGGCTCAAGTTATTGTATTACTAAAAATGCATTCCTTTAAAACATTTTCAGCAGTAATTGTGTCATATGGATCTGGGGTCATGTGCATTTTTATAATCACCAGACCCAACCTCACATCTATAAACCTGATCATACATGACAGACTTAGGTCAGTGTCTATAGCCAACTGGTGGACTGGAAGCATGAGATCAGCTTTTGCTGAATCGACCAGGGCCAGTACTAATGAGTAAGCTTTTTTATCTAGATCCAGATGCTATTGTCTGTAAGGGGGCATGTTCCTGATCATGCAATCTGACATCTTTTGGTCAGTGTATGGACCCAGGGGTTAACGAGTCTCACGAGGGCATGAGGACCACCCGTATTGCCAAAATTAAGCATAGGGCCAACATTACCTAAGGAAACTTAATAATTATGTTGCTGTCTATATAGGGCATTAACATGTTACAAAAACCAGGGACCCCCACTTGTAATTTAAGTGATGTTGACACCCATGTGCTCAGATATAATCAAAAGCTGGCACACCGATAAAATAGAAAAATGGGCGCAAGAGCAAAATGACTAGGACTGAGTTCATGCTCTGTCAGGAGGGGCACATAAACGTGATGGATATGTTACTGTCTACATAAGGGCATTCAACTTGCCATGAAAGTGCAGTTGAGCCCAGGCATTCTAGTACAATCAAAACCTAGTGCACCGATACAGTTGGAAAGCGGGAGCTACGGCAGGTTACTGGAATTAAACTCATGCTTTGTCAGGAGCGCGCAAAACAACCTCATTCCAACAATCATCACTCATACCTTGTGATACATAGAGTCCTGCTGCTCACCAGGTCGGGAAAGACATAGCCTGAGGTGGTGTTTAAGGACCCTTTATAAAGGCACCCAATTAGAGGACAAGATCAAACCACACCATAGGTCCATTGCGGAATCCCCTGTCACGTGACTGCATGGTGATGGGAAATGTAGTTCCATATCGAGGCACAGCAACAGTCAAAATTACGATTGGCAAAACAGGAAGAGTAAAGTCATCCTGTCGAGTAATGCCCATAGGTATACGACCAAGACAATTATTTTTAGTTGAAATACCTATATTAGAATTGGCGGCCCATAGCTCCGGTTGCTTGACTTTGGAGAGCTGGCAGTCGTAGTTCTTTGCCCATGTGCAGTGATGCCCGTAGTTAAAGGGTTTATATCTGTGCTGTGTAAAACTTGAATGAGATCCGTTTGAAACCATCATCAAAAATGATGTGTGCTATCATCAATATGTTGACAGTGGCACCTATGTTAAATCAAGGCTAAATGTACCTCTCATATGACCATGACATGGCTGTAGTTTGGTTGGAAAGTTTGGTTTATTAAGGTGCAAAAATGGTGACTGCGTGAACAGACAACTGTTCAGCTGAGTGCACTAAAATCATGTTGGCGAGGCACTATGCAAAGCCACTTTCCCTACCACCCAGATATTCAGCGGGTGGATAGCCACTAGCTGATACATACAGTGGAGTAGTGTTGGTGAACCGCTATCGATTGCTACCAACAACTTGATATTGTCATGAGGAGCGGTGGGACATGAGATGGATATAGTATGAATCATTTAGGCAACTTATCAGTAACGTTTTCTCATCAGCTTGTAGGTAATTATGGCATTTGTCACAAACACAAAGGACCACATGAAGTATCATAAGGTTCTGCAAATGATGGCATGTCAACACGAAAACCGTGACTACAGTAAAGGTTTATCTGATTATGAATAACCCTCAAGGAATGTATGACCATGGGATCTCATCATTAAGACCGTCTCTGTCACTGTGCAGCCTATGTACCCATTTTTGTTCCTTGATGAAAAGGTATTGTGTTATATTTGTGACAAAGGTTGGTATATTTGGTTTGTGCAGGACTGTCCAGCGTAATTCATCTGCCTGCTGTCCCTTCTCAAGAAAATGAGCAGTCAGTTTGGTTGCTTGGTTATTGCATCTGATTGTGCTTTTATGTTCCATGATCCTGTTTTTCACTCTTTGTGTTTTTATTCCAACGTACTTCAAACCACACGGACAGGTGATCAGATAAATCAATTTTTCACTGTTACAGTTCGTATGTTGCCTCTGTTCCAATGGTCCTGTACTGCCAATATCAATCTGTGTTGGGTGAGTGGTCTGGGTGCATACCCCACATGATCCACAGGGAAAATGCCCTTTCACAGGGGAAAACCCCAAAGTGTGTTCTGTCCATCACTGTTAGTGGCTCTAGGTCTCTTATGTACCAACTTACCCTTCAGATGTGCACTAAGTTTGAAGGCAAACAATGAGGGTGGAAAGGATTTTACCCCTTTATTCAAAATGTGGCAATTCTTGTTGGTTGATTTTTTAATCAAGCCTGAATAGCTGCAAAATGTTTTGACGTATACCAAACGTCCTGTAGGTTCTTTAGGAGGATAAAACTCTAGGAAAGTGTCACGGTTATTGTTTCTTGCCCTCTTGGCTTATTCGTGCACCAATGATGCTGTATATTGCCTTTCTACCAAGCTGGAGGATAAAGTATTGGCATGTGCCTTGTACTAGGAACATTTGAATAATTACGCCGAAGGGACAAAAATTGCCCAAATGGGAGATTATCTTTCTAAAGATGGTAGCTCTCATGTGATAGTAAGGTATTGTTAGAAATGGGGGTCTCTAGTTGGCAAGGGTTTGCACCTTTGTCCAAGTAGGGACCCTTCTTCCTAGTCAGGATAAGGGAGTTACACTCGTAAAATAACCCCTGCTCACCCCCTTAGTAGCTTGGCACGAGCAGTCAGGCTTATCTTAGAGGCAGTGTGTAAAGCATTTGCACATAACCCACAGTAATACAGTGTAAGCACTACAAAAGGACACCACACCAGTTTAGAAAAATATCCAATATTATTTATATACTTTAAACAAGACCAATACGATAAAAATCCACAGTACAGTACTTTAAAAATCTTCAGTTATCACAGTATCCTTAAAAACAGTTCATTGATGTCGATAGCTCCGTCCGGGGCTATCGCGGCGTCGTGAACAAACAAATCCAAACAGTTCTGGCTAACCGCGGCGTCGCGGGTCAGCTACGGTGTCGGGAAGACCCGCAAACAGTACCTTTCAGAAATGCAGGGCGTCGATGACCTAAAGGCCAGCATGTAACTAAACACATCCTGGGGAGTTTTCCTGGGAGCTGCCTCCCAGCCTTCCTTTACCAAACTCAGAGGTCCTCTGACAGGGTGGCCATACAGGAGCTCAAAGGGGCTGTACCCAAGAGACTTCTGAGGCACCTCCCTGTATGCAAAGAGTAGGCATGGCAGGAGGACGTCCCACTTACGCCTCATGGGTTCTGTTAGACCCTTGATCATGCCTTTCAAGGTCTGGTTGAATCTCTCCACCAGACCGTTTCCTTGTGGGTGGTAAGGTGTGGTGAACTTGTAGGTTACACCGCACTCCTTCCACAGGGATGTCATATACTTGGATATGAAATTGGTCCCCCTATCAGAAACCACCTCTCTGGGGAATCCCACACGGGAAAAGATCCCCATTAACGCCCGGCCCACCACTGGCGCCGTCGTTGTCCGGAGCGGGATTGCCTCAGGGTACCAGGTGGCATGGTCCACCAAGACCAGGATGTACCTGTTGCCCATGGCTGTCTTGGGATCCAGTGGCCCCACAATATCCATCCCTACCCTTTCAAAGGATGTTCCAACAACAGGAAAAGGTTGGAGAGGAGCTTTGACCTTCCTCCCACTCTTACCACTTGCCTGGCAAGTTTGGCAAGACCTACTGTGTGCATCTGACTGCCTTCGCATTTGGGGCCAAAAGAATTGGGTGACAAGCCTGTCAAAGGTCTTGTCCTGCCCCAAATGTCCTGCCAAAGGCACGTCATGAGCCAGACCCAGTAGGAAGGTCCTGAAGCGCTGGGGTACCACCAGCACACGGGCTGACCCAGGCTCAGCAACCTTAGGCTCACTGTATAGGAGACCATTCTCCCAGTAGAGCAGATGTGACCCGGACTGATTACCAGCTGCCTGGTCTGCAGGCTGCCGCCGCAGACCCTCCAGAGTAGGGCACTCGTTCTGCTCCCTGCAGAACTTCTCCCTGGTGGAACCCCCTTCTTGCTGCCAATGGGTCAGCTCAGAGATTTCTCCCAGTTCGGCTACCTGCTCCCCTGTAGGCACCGGGGCGTCCCCCTCGAGGTCCGCCTCCTCCCGGTCCTTGGGAACTTCGGGGGCCGGTTTCCCGCGCCCCCTGCCCTTCCTCATCGCAGGGACTTGGGCCATTGTTCCTGGCTCCAAGTCCTCTTGATCACCTTTTCTGGCTGCCATTGACCAAGTAGACACCCATGCCCACTCTGGCAACCCAAGCATCTCCAAGTGAGACCTGAGCTCAACATCCTTCCATAAGGACTGCTCCAGGTCGTTACCTAGCAGACAATCTACAGGCATGGTAGGGCTCACAACCACCCTCAAGGGACCTGAGACCCCCATTCAAAGGGAACCTGCGCCACCATACACTGGCGCTCAGAGTTGTCCACAGCAACTACTTGGTGGAATGCCCCTGGGACTACCTGCTTCTCAGAGACCAGGTGACACCAGACTGCGGTCACACTGGCTCCAGTATCTCTGAGAGCCTCTACCCTTTTCCCATTAATGGTCACCCAGGTGCTATATTTCTTTGTGTTAGGGGGCACCTGGTTTCCTGGGACCATCTCACTGTCCCCTAGTGAGACAAGGGTCATTTCTGCGGGATCCCCACCCTCCTGTGGGCACCCCTCTTCCCCAAGAGCTACACTGGCCAACACTTTGGACTGTCCACCGGTGGGTGGCTGTGTCCCCTTTGGGCACTTGGGGTCCCCCTTCATGTGACCCACCTGGTCACATGCATAACACTTGCGGGGGCTGGTCTCAGCAGGCTTTCCTGTAGAGACCCCTGTCTTCTTATCACCTGGGGGATGGGAACCTTTACCCTGGGTACTAGTTTGGGGCCCTTTAGAGAACTCCTGTGCTTTACCCTTGTCCCCCCGCCTTTCTGCTGGGGACCCTGCCCACCTTTGGCTGAGTCTCCCCCAAATGCTTTCTTGTGGACCCTGGTACTCACCCAGCGGTCCGCCTCCATAGCAAGCTTTCTGGGGTCAGTTAGCTCACTGTCAACTAGGTGCTGGCGCAGATCTGCAAAACATAGAGTAGACAAGTGCTCCCATGCAATCAAATTGTAGAGCCACTGAAAATCTGTTACATTACTGCCCTTCACCCAACCATCCAGCGACCTACAGAACATATCCACACATTCCAACCAAGTGTTGGCCTCAGACTTTTTACTGGACCTAAACTGATCCCTGTACTTTTCAGTTGTGAGCCCATATCTAGTGAGGAGAGCGTCTTTCATGTCAGCATAGGTGAGGTCCTGCCCCTTACCCAAAGCTATCAGAGTATCCCTAGATTCCTCTGGAAAGAGAGGCCACAACCCCGCTCCCCAGTTCCTCTCAGGGACCCCATTCATATGAATAGATGCCTCGTACCCTTGAAACCACCTTTGAATGTCATCACCCTTTTTGTACTCTTTACCTACATTCTTGGGGATGTGTACAACCCTGTCTGTGTGTGCTGAAGAATTTCTGCCACCATCTGAGCCGGTTCTACTCTTTAGCTCCAGCTCCTTAATCACTCTCTCATGATCTAACATCATCTTCTTTTCCTCCATGGCTATTCTCTTGTCTTCCCTCTCACTTTCTATTCTGAGTTTCTCCAATTCAAACCTCCTTACTTCCCGCCTGTCCTCCAGCTCCTCTGGGGACAAGCTTCTGCCTGGTCTGGAGGATTCCCCCCTCCCAAAAGCACATCTACCCTAGGAACAGGCTCCTCCACCTCTCCATTGAGATCACCAGATTGCCCACTGGCATGTCTGGCTGCTACCCAGGCCCTCAGCGCCTTTTGTAGCTCCTCCTTCCTGGTGAGGCCTCTGCCCTGGACTTTCAGGTTCTTGCAAATCGATTTTAACTCCTTGACATTGTAGGCTTCCAATCGATCCTCCTCAAAGGCAATTTCTACTGATGCAATTGATGATACTATAGATTCAGGCATGTTGAAGTAGCAAGTTCAAACTGGCAAGATCAAAAATAGGCCAAAAAGAAAAAGAACCTGTATGTGGTACGTAATGGTCTGCGATATGGTAGTTGTCGGGTTTCTAATCCAGCTCTGCTGAATGCCAAATCCTCGGGAGCGAAGATGAACCTCCACTCTCCCTCAGGGTATCACCAGATCTGACTGCAACCAGAGTACTAGTTGTATACCCGTAAGGGAGAGAAGAGACAGCTCAGGACCACCCAGGGGAAAGGAAGGCAGGGTATCTTCAGGAGTCTCAATAGGCAGGGTATATACGTGAAGGCTCTACGTAAAGAATAGAAAAACAAGGCAGATGAGAATTAAATATATTTAGCTTGTAAATAGTGCCTCCTATGCCCCACCATGACTGATACCCCCTCCCAGGTTGTGTACTCTCTCAGACTCACCGTCTGCCTTCGCAAGACGCTGCGGTAAAGTTGCACAAGAATCCAGCCAGGGGAGTATGACAGCAGTGCAGATATGTCTCAGATCAGCCAAGAATCCGGAGGTGCAGGTAAGAACAAAGTCCAGCAAAGACTGAAGTCTGTCGGTGAAGGAGAAACTGTCCCAACACAATTTAAGTATCGTCCGTGAGAGCAAATGCAGCGTACTGAGAAAAGGAACTGCTCTCAGGGGCCAGGATGCGAGAAAGGCTTACCGACGCCTTGGGAAAGGAAAAATAAATTTCCGCAAAACGCTAATGCGGAAACGCCCACCGGCGTTCAAAGCAAAATAGGGAGGCAGCGCGCGCAACCTTAACGACCAGCTATGCGGTGAGAGAAATGGAATTCGTATTCCTCCTCACCCAGCCTACTTAGTTACTGTAGGCTGCGCCCAGTCACGTTTGGGGAGATTCTGTAATGGGACCACCAAGGTCTGTATAGTAACACATGAGGAGCACGTCGGAAGACGCTAGGAGCGAGGGATGTCACGTCCGAAATACAAACGGGCTTCCAGGGAGGGACGGAAACGAGGAACAGATGCAGGGAGGCGTGGTCCATCAGGAAGAAGGTTGCCAAGCACCTGGGCTCGGGAGAAGGCTGCTTTTATGACTCCCCAGTCACGTGCCGAGTCTGTGAGTGCACACAACCTAATTTCCCTATCTACAGCATTCTGGGTAATGTAGTGTCTACAGAGTGACCAGTTAGATCAGAGCCCTAAAGTGGAACAGTAGTAGTGCACACCAATCACTGTAAGTCAAGTGCAAACACAAGTCCTATCCTCACCGCTGACAACCAATGTTAGAAATGGGGGTCTCTAGTTGGCAAGGGTTTGCACCTTTGTCCAAGAAGGGACCCTTCTTCCTAGTCAGAATAAGGGAGTTACACTCCTAAAATAACCCCTGCTCACCCCCTTGGTAGCTTGGCACGAGCAGTCAGGCTTATCTTAGAGGCAGTGTGTAAAGCATTTGCACATAACCCACAGTAATACAGTGTAAGCACTACAAAAGGACACCACACCAGTTTAGAAAAATATCCAATATTTTTTATATACTTTAAACAAGACCAATACGATAAAAATCCACAGTACAGTACTTTAAAAATCTTCAGTTATCACAGTATCCTTAAAAACAGTTCCTTGATGTCGATAGCTCCATCCGGGGCTATCGCGGCGTCGTGAACAAACAAATCCAAACAGTTCTGGCTGACCGCGGCGTCGCGGGTCAGCTACGGTGTCTGGAAGACCCGCAAACAGTACCTTTCAGAAATGCAGGGCGTCGATGACCTCGCGGTGAGCTTCCAAAAACACGCCGTCCGCAGGCGTCGGTTCCAGAGGTCGGTACAGGCGTCGTCGGGGCCCTCGAAGTCACACGCGATGCAGATCGATCTCCCCTCTGTTTAAGTCAGGAGCGCTGGCGTCGGCAGGCGTCGGGTGCTGCGGTGCGAAGTGCAGCGGTGCGGCGTGCGGTGCCCTCAGGTCGCGGTGCAAGCAGCGGCTCGGTGGCGGCATCAGATGGCGTCGTCAGTGAGACCAAGGTCGCGGTGTGAGGTGAAGGCGGTGCTCATCACGGTGCTGGCAGGTCACGGTGCAGCAGAGGCGTCGTCGTTGCTGAAGCGCTGTCGTCGGCTGATGAACTGGAGTCAATGGCACCGGCATCGGTAGGCAAAGGCTGCGGTGCGGGATGAGGGCGGTGCGTCGTGTAACTGTACGAGCGGTGCCCTCGAACCACGGTGCAAGCAGCGGCGTTGAGTCCGGTGTGGAGCGTCGTCGTCTGGGATACCAAGGCGTTGTCGTGAAGCGAGGTGGTGCGGAGTGCGGTGCCCACAGGTCGCGGTGTGAGCCGCGGCTCGGTGGCGGCGTCAGCAGGCGTCGTCGGTGAGACCAGGGTCGCGGTGCGGCATTGCGGCAGTGCCCTCTGCGGTGCCTTCAGGACACAGAGTCAGCAGCGGCGTCGTAGACGGTGTCGGGCTTGAAGTCTTTGCTGTTCCTGAGACTTCTTGAACAGGGGGCAAGCTCTACCTCAAGCCCTTGGAGAAACTCACAAAGTAGATTGCAGAAAGTTCAGTCCAGTCCTTTCACTGCCCAAGACAGAAGCAGCCACTGCAGGCCAACACAGCAAAGCACACAGCAAAGTGGTAGTTCCTCCTCACAGCTTCTCCAGCTCTTCTTCTTGGCAGTCTTCTTGGTCCAAAAGAGTTCTAAAGTTCTGGGGTTTGGGTCCCCCTTTTTATCCTCAATTTCTCTTTGTTCTCTGAAGGCAGAGAGGCCTTTGCCTAGTCCAAACCAGTTCTGGTCAGTCCTGGAGCACTTTGTTGACAAGTCTCCTTCTTTCCTTTTGCAGTGTAGGCCAGGGACATCAGACACACCACAGGAGGTGGATTCAGCATTGTGGAGGGAAGGCACAGCCCAATTCAGGTCCCAGGTGCAACTCCTCCCACCCATCTACATGTAGATCTTGCTATTCAGCCCTGTGCTGACTCACCCTGTCTTCTGGCATCCCCCAGCCCCTGTCACTCACACTCCAGACAAGGAATACACAACCTAGCAGAGGCAGGCTTGGATGGTTAGACAAGAAAATACCTACTTTCTAAAAGTGGTATTTTCAAACACAGAATGTTAAAACCAACTTCACTAAAAGATGCATTTTGTCATTCTGAGTTCAGGCATACTAAACTCGAATTTCTACCATGTTCCCTGGGTCAGTTAGGATCATAGGATGTAATAATCAAAACTGCCCATTCTGGCCTATGGGAAACAGGTAGCCTTGCAATAGTGAAAACGAAGTAGGCTGTATTTCACTATCAGGACATGCCACACACACCAGGGCATGTCCTACCTTTCACAAACAATGCACCCTGCCCACAGGGGTACCTTGGGCCTACCTTAGGGGTGACTAACATGTAGAAAAGGGAAGGTTTAGGGACTGGCAAGTGTGTGCACTTGCCAAGTCGACATGGCAGCCCCAGGCTGCGCACAGGCTCTGCAATGGCAGGCCAGAGTTACATTTTACGGGCTGTTTGCGTGGGTGGCACAGTCCAGTGCTGCAGCCCACCAACAGCATTTGATTTATAGGCCCTGGCACTCGCAGTGCACTTTACTAGGGACTGACACATAAATAAAATAGGCCAATTATGGAAACACCAATCCATACACATTTTATACAGGAGCACTTGCACTTTCCCACTGGACAGCAGTGAGGAAAGTGCGCAGAATCATTACACCAGCAAAAACAGAGTCAAAAACGGGAGGTTAGAAAGCAAAAAGTCAGGGGAAACACGCCAAAAGATGCCAAGTCTAACAGGCATTTTGTGTCATTGGTTTTTTGTAAAGTTCGGTTTCTAAACCCCCAAGGAAGGATAGATCAACAAATCAAAAGAGGAGAGGTGATCCTTGCTAAACTCACAAGTAAATTTGAGGAACAGATTCAAAGAATTCAGCCAGTGGTGGAAAGAATGGATTCAGCATCACCATGCCAGATGACCAGAATGTTATCAATGTACCACTTCCACAATGATATGTGGGAGCAGTACGGATTGTCAGTCATTAGAATATTGTCTGTCTCTAAGGAGTGCATATGCAAGTTTACCAGGCTCAGGGCAAAGGTACTGCCCATCAAGGTCCCGGACATTTGAAGGTTTAGACAGTTCGCAAAATGGCAAACGTTTTCCTTCATTGCTAGCTGTGCACACTTCATAATGAAGGAGACCGGTGTTAGGGCATCGAGAGTGCTCTCTTGCAAAAGCATCTCAACAATGGCCAAAGTCTGGTCCTGTGGGATACAAGTATATAATGACTCAATGTCAACTAAAAAGTAATTTTCTGCATCAAAACGCTCATCAGACAGAAGGCATAACCATCCTTTGTGTCCTGAAGAAAAATTGGCATTTCCCGGACCAAAGGCTGCAGAGAAAAGTCCGCAAACTGTAACAAGGGTTCTAAATGTGACTCAATTCAATCCAGTGGCCCATACAGTGATCCAGTCTTCTTCAGGGTCCTATGAAATCCATCTTCTCTGTCACTTTCTCTCCCATGCACAGAGGTTTTTAAGTGGTGGTGGAAGGTTCCAGAAGGTTGGTATCTCTGTCCAATCCTGGTATCGCCCATCATCACTCCACTACTGTCCCAACTCTCCTGCTCATATTGTTTGGATATTTCAAACTAGGTATTTGAATTGGTCTTTTTTAAAGTCCTTTCTGTGAGCCTGAAACCACACCCTTCACTGTCACAACTGCCTGGTTCCCTTCACTCCAAAATTTGGAAGGGGAACCCGTCCTGTGATCGACTCCAGAGTTCTGGGCTTCTCACCTTTGTTCAACTTGGACTGAGCCTTCCCAGGCCTGATGCTGTGTAAAATGTAATTATCACATGCAGATTTTATTCCCTCCATTTCCTTACACAGGAACAAGACCACTCATTAGCAAATTGGTGAATTGTGAGGCCTTTGATCGCCTAGCTGACCAGCAGAGTAATGAAGGAGGAACAAAAGCCTGAAATTTAATCAGAGACTGAGTCAGGGAAATATGACAATTTTTCAAGTGCTAGAAGTAGAGTGGTGCATATATGACAAATGTGGCATTGAATCTGGACTTGGGATTCATTTCTACCATATGGTCTTTGCATCAGGCTAGTCTTTATGCCTGCCTGTGGTGAAACAGCACTTTAGCGAATATTTTGCCCCTAATGTATAACACAGTAAAGCATACCCTTTTCATTTAAGCACCACAGACTTATACTATGAATTCCCACTCACATCACAAGGCATACACCTGGTCAGCACCAATTCCTGAAGGGTCCCTTCTGCGGCAAGCTACCTATGCGCAGCTACCAGGATGATCCGCACAGTAGTCCCACTAGCTACAGTGAGGGAGAGAGACTTAGTTATTATGATTCACTCACAGCAAAAGTGCAAAAAATGGGCAGTCCAAAGTGAAAAATCCAGAAGGTTAAATGGGTCAGAACCCATTTTCCGACATACACACAAAATTAAAGGTTCTAACAGGTTCTAGGTCTAAGCTAAGATTACAAATACAATCAAAGTCCTTAAGTAAAAAGGCTCCATTTTATAAATATAATGGGATTGTCAAACCTGTCATCCTTAGGGTGGTCTTTCCCCAGACTTTTTGCATTCTACCTCCTCTTTTTTGCTGAACTCTTTTTGTTGGACCTAGGACTCAGAGCACTTTACCACTGATAACCAGTGCTAACGTGCATGTGCTTTTCACTAAACATGGTGGCATTGGTGGATATCTGATTGGCATATTTGATTTAATAGTAAGTCCCTTGTAAACTGGTATAACATATACCCAGGGCCTGTAATTCAAATGCTACTAGTGGGCCTGCAGCACTGACTGTGCCACCCACATAAGTAACCTTTCAAACCTGTCTCAGACCTGCCATTTCAGGGCCAGTGTGTGCAATTTACTGCCACTTCGACTTGGCATTTAAAACTACTTGCCAAGCCTCAAACTCTGCTTTTATTACAATTAAGTCGCCCCTAAGATAGGCCCTAGGTAACCCTAAGGGCAGGGTGCCATGTAAGTAAAAGGTGGGGCATGTGTGTTTAATCTTTACATTTCCTGGTAGTGACAAACACCCAAATTCATTTTTTATGACTGTGAGGCTTACCCTTCTTATAGGCTAGCATTGGGACTCTTAAGCTGTAATTCCTGATCAGAGAGAAGTAGCTTTTTCATGTTTCATATCTTTGGAATGGTAAAGATAAATCCTTCTCACTCGTGAAGTTGGGTTTAACATTACTGTTAGAAATGCCTCTTTTAGAAAGTGAAAGGAACAAATGATGGACGGAATGCTGAACAATGCAAACATTCACCCCCAGTCACAAAGACCTAGGTTTAATCCATCGTTCTTTTGGTCACCACTCCACCCCAGTTTGGACTCAGCCATATACAAATCAGTCATGACCCTGTTCCTCATGGGAACAGTCCAGCCCGAACTGCCAAGCCAGGTCCATAAGATGTGAAGAGGGGAAACATGTAGCATATTCATGCAAGAAAAGGACAGACTTGGCTTCTACAAAGTCATGGATGGTAAGAGGAATTGCACTGATAATTCAGGCCCGCTACACAGTTCTGGAATGTTTTTAACTCTGTTGAAGCACAGATGGTGTTAGGCTAGTTCTAGCCAGTTGAGTTGAAAGACGTACATCACTCCTTGGAGGCTCACTTTCTCAAGATCAGCTCCACACAGTTTACAGTCTTCTAGACTTTCTTCTTGTTCCTCTCTACGCTGGGCAGTACAGAGTACGACACAGCGACCAGCCTTCCTTTCCAATCTAAGGTATCGCCTTGGCCTCGAAATGATGCTGTTTTAATCCTGTCAGAAATTCTGAACTCATAACTAGATATTTAGGGCCTGATTCACAGAACTAACTTACGTCAAAAACGTAAACGTAAACGTAAAGTTAGTACTTTTTAGGTATTCACAGAATACACTTACTCATTTTGGTATTCACAGAATAGTACTAACTTTACGTTTACGTTTACGTTTTGACGTAAGTTAGTTCTGTGAATCAGGCCCAGTGGGCCTGATTCACAGAACTAACTTAAGTCAAAACGTAAACGTAACCGTAAAGTTAGTACTATTCTGTGAATACCAAAATGAGTAAGTTCATTCTGTGAATACCAAAATGAGTAAGTGTATTCTGTGAATACCTAAAAAGTACTAACTTTACGTTTACGTTTACGTTTTTGACGTAAGTTAGTTCTGTGAATCAGGCCCGTAATATGTAACTGAAAGCTTGATAGAGATCCAGCCTCACTTGTATGGAAAGATGGTAGCGCAGAAAGCCAATTGCTGTCTAAGACCATCTCTTAACCTACTGCATTTACACAACAAAAGTGTTTCAAAATAAATGCATTGTCATTAGTGTACCCTACGTTGTGCTATCTGAGGTGGTAATTACTTCCCTGTAGGTGTCTCCTGCCACTGCCCCTTCCTATTAGGTAGTGGTGGTACGCTGTCTTATTCTTTCACAAATACGTGGCCTAAAATGTCATGACCACACCTAAATGCTATTTTATTCTTGAGTGTCTCTGCACCTAAATACAAATTCTATACATGTAGTTATCGATGTTAAGTAGGTAGACATGCTTCATTGCTTCTAACTGTTCAGCAGTTGCATCAGAAGTAAAACCATTTCTTGACACGCCTCAATAGTACTTACTTCATTGCTTAAATAAAGTCAGTGGTGGTTGACACGCTTACACCTAGAGCAAGTCCCTATGGAGATGTGTTTAGCTCAGGGTGATATTTTCTCAGTGACATCACATTGACGCACAGATGGCTTTATGTTATGCCTTTTCTATGTTGTGATGACGTGGTCATCTCTTCTTTGTGTGGGTAAATACAGTGGAATAACCTGAGGTTCATAGGCCCTAGTGCAAGCAGTGAACCTAGGACCCCTCAGTCGGTATTAAAATACTGCTGTAAATGAGGTGCAGAGCGCCCATCACACCCCTGGACACCAGCGCCACTGTACCTGCTGCAGTAATGTAATTTATGGGTCTCTCAATTCCTCATTCTACGTATCTTTACTTCTCACCTCCATATCTCCTCCCCGCTCTCCTCTCTCATCTCCTTCATTGATTTAATGATCTTCTCTTTACCCCTTTCCTCAGTCTCTCTCTTCATCCGTTCTGCCTCTTACTCGTACTCATCTCCTTGCTCCCTTCTCTCCCTTCTCTCCTTATTTCTACCTCCTTTCTCTTCACTTTCTCTTGCACACTTTGCTCCTACTCATCTCCTTTCTCTTTCTCGCTCAAACTTATTTCCTTCTCTCGTTCTATGACCTTGTCCTGCCCTCCTCTCCATTCTTTCACCCTCTCCTTTTCTCTCCTCACTTTCCTCTTTCTTTTTTATTGTTTCCTTATCCTATACCCCTCTCTGTCGCCCTCCCCATAAAAAATAAACACAGCCATGCCTCTGGCATGCACTCTATCCAGTGGCGGCCGGCATGGTTCGCTGGTGGCGGGGTAGGGGCGGGCGCGGGGAGGGGGGTTTCAAGAGGGTCGTGCGGGGAGATGTGTAATATATTAAAAAAATAAACTTACCTTGCCATAGGGTCCTGCATTGCTGCTCCTGCTCTCCTCATGGAACTCGAGGAACGGGAAGCACAGCCATGCCCCACTGGCATTGCAGAGTTGTGATTGGCCTGAGCGTCCTGGTTCGATGCTTAGCCAGATAATGGGGGCCTGGGTATGTTCTCCACGCAGGCTGTAATGCAGCCTGCATGGAGAACAGGGAAAGTGTGCATGACTGTTTTGGGCGGCCCAAGAGGGCCGGCCAAACAGTCATGTGCACTTAGGAGTGGGCAAACCATTCCCTTCCCTGCCCTGCTCCGCAAGCAGAGCAGCCCCACCCAACCGGACGCCCGCAACAGCAACACAAGCATAAAAAGATAATAACTTAACGTTATTATCATTTTATGTTGAAACCCGGGCCGGGGAAGGCATAGCTGGACACAATGGGGGCCCGGGGAAAACGCCGCCCAGAAGCGGGAAGACCTCCCCCCCGTCGCGGAAGCCCGCGAAAAGGGGGGCAACCGGGATTGGTCACCTCAGGGTAGCCAGCGGCACCCCCCCCATCAGGGGGCGAGGCGCCAAGAAGGTGGGGGGGTTAAATAGGAGCACAAGGCCCAGAATTGGCACATAACCCCCCCCTGCAAGAGGAAACGGAATCCTACCCACCCACACCAAAAGCAAGCGGGCGTCGCAACCGCAGGTCAGAGGTGAGGCGGAAGAAACCCAGGAAAGATACACAAATGAAATGCCCAGCCAAAGGGGCACCTCGCAAAATATACGGTCTGTAAGCGAACAACGACAATGAATGTACAAAGACAACAAAAGTATGCAATCACATGGAGGCTTATGAATGACCAGACGATTTGCAAAATGTACAACCATGTTATGTTTTGAATAAACTGCGACCTTTTAAGGCACCAAATCACGTTCTCAGTGGAGTCATTGAAAGGTGAAAGGGACGCAGTTATGTGGGCAGGGGTGGTAAGGAGGACTCGCCCGTGGGAGGGGTTTCCACTTCTCACTTAGCGGAGGAGCTGCCACTGACTGTACCTAATAAAAATCAGAACAGGCACCCTCTGAAATGAAATCAGGTGGTGCTGGGTAGTCTGGGCCCCCTCCCGCTTCTGGGCCCCGCTGAATTGCATCGACTGCACCAATGCTAGCTACGCCCCTGGGTAAATAGCAAAGTTTTTCACCAAACAAGTCTCCTGCTATCCTTCAATGGAGAGAGCATGCTTCTCTGGCTGTTTGGAAATACATTGAAGTTCCGCTGCGAGAGGCGCACACCGGCTATGTCCAGAACATGCCACGTAGCCCCTTTAAACTGTGGCATTTTCCACTCATAGCCGATGAGCAACTTTCTTCTTTTTTTCAGTGAGAAAATATATTTCTCAGCGGTGAAACCCTTTTGCCTTACACCCCATCAATTTTGCAGAGTGTTTTCTTCCCCTTCTCGCTTTTGAGAAACAATTTCTCTTGCCTTTCACAAGAATAAATCTACAAACATTTTCATAGTGTTAAGGGGTTGGCAATGGTTTATAAATACACACAAACAGGCAAAATCTGTGTCTGTCCTCAACCGTCCAGAGCATTTCTCCCCGAAACACCCACTCACATGAAGAGATGTACTCACACACAAGCATGTACGTGGTTAAATCCATTTAAAGCAAAAATTACGTCTTTGAATGATAAAAAATGCTTTCCCACAAAAATATGTTATTTGCGCATTCATGTTAGACACACTCACTAATAGCTAAGTGAATTTATTACTTTTTGCACACCTATATTTTGCGCAAGTAAGTTGTGTGCGAAAGAAAGTTTGTGATTGCTTTTTGTCGCAAACATTTCGACCTGGATGGATTGATGTTTTGCTTGTTTTAAATTATTTAAAGTAGAAAAACATGCCTACACAATCAAATTCTCAGAAGTCCGACTCGAATGCAAACTTAACAGGATACGAATAACAGGTGCTACTGCAAAATGCTAAGGCAAGCAACCCCGACCAGTTCTTTGTTGTCCTTCAGTGAAACTTTTCTGGACAGGTTCATTTACAATGCTCATGAAAGATGGCTTTCCAATGCGGTTCAGTGACCCCTGATTTGTTGCAAATGTGACCTGACATTTCCCTATGGAGAGTTATTCAATTATTTAAAAAAAATACCGTAATGCAATTTTGTAGCAGATGCTAACTGGAAGTGATAGTCCGGGAGATCAAAATGTGAAATCCTATGTTCGAATTAGGTTAGCTGTAATCTGATGCATACTGGTCTGTTTTATCTGCTTTTTAATGCAATCATTGTATAGATGCATTTACTGAGTCTGCTGACAAAACAAAATTATCTGGGAAATGGAAAGGGGGTCAGAAATTCGTGAGCGGCTCGCTGACTTTTGAAGTTTCATTTCAAAGTGAACTCATTTATGCACCCTGCCATGTTTTACAGAACGTTGGGGCATATTATCAAGAAACGGTGTTAAAATTATCGCCGCTTTAGCGGCAGAAAACTGCCGCTAAAGCGGCGATAATGGGCTTGATAATATGCCCTTGAGAATTCCAATAGAAGCCCATGTTCTGGTGTCAACATGGGCTTCTATTGGAATTCTCAAGGGCATATTATCAAGCCCATTATCGCCGCTTTAGCGGCAGTTTTCTGCCGCTAAAGCGGCGATAATTTTAAAGCCGTTCTTGATAATATGCCCCAGAGTTTATTCAGCTTTTCTCAGCTTGGCATTGTCTGCAATGTAATGAAACATCTTTTATGCAGACAACAAAATTGAGCATAGGAAGTGATTAGCTCAAATTGTTAGGTGTCTATCAATATTTTACATGATGACCACATAGTATATATGTCCTGGTAATAAAATAATGCATAAATTATGACATTTACCGTTTGAATTGAGGAACAATTTCTTAACATTATTTTACACAAAGGTATTGTTAGTGAGCTGTCTTTTATTTGATATGGTTTACAGTACCTTCCTGAAACTCAGAGTTTCAGGAAGGTACTGCAATTATGCCAGCAATTATGGGAAGACCTAACAAATATTCAAAAAATGCAAAACAAAGTGAACTCTCTTTGCAATATAGACAACTAGGATAGGTTTATAGTGTTGCTGAAGGCCTCACCTTATTCTCAGAGCCATGTGGGCATGACCAAAGACAGCATACCACAGTAAAACAACGAAGGGTAATGATTGAAGTGCCTGTCTCAGGCACTGGAAATCACTCAGTGCTACATTCCAGTACATTGGTTTTTGCACACTGCACCACTTTTAGTAGGGGGCAAACACATGCAAATTATGCTTTGGTCCTGCTTCTTTCTATAGGAGAAGTCCAGGACGACCTGACAGGTGACATTGTGTTTTATTTGGAACACAAAGAAACAATGGGACGGAAGGCAACCCCAGATGTGTTACAGCCTTGTCAGGCTTCATCAGTGCGGTGCAATTTGGATCCTAGTGTAGGTGTCTGGAGGCAAGTGAGCTTGTAAAAGGGAGTGGTTGAAGTCCACTTTGGAATATTTCACAGAAGCTCAACAGTGACTGTCACAATTACCTCAAAAGCATTTTGACAAATAGAAAAGACCCTCAGTGTCAGAATAGCACGAGTCCAAATAAAAGTCACTGAAAACATGAGGATCAGTGCTTAATTTGAGCCACTGGTTGCCAGTGGGGGCTACTAGCACTCAATTTTGGCGCCCGGCACTTATTTATTAGACATTTACTGAGAGCAAGAGAGGCAAAGGAAACAAAGCAGAAAAATAGAGGAAGAGAAAGACCAAAAAAAGTCTCTAACGGAGAAAGCTGGAACCTGCAAGAGTGAGAAAAGGAGTCAGGGAGTCTCAGGCAATGGATTAAAAAGTCCTGAGGTGGATTTAAGACTGCGTAGCCTTGATATTCACCGCACTGATATTTAATTTCACCAGTCACAGGCTTCTGAGCAGAACTTTGTGCACCGACAATCATTCTTTTTCAAATTAAGTACTGATATGGACTATTTGTTTGGTGTAGCTACATGCCTTATCCTGTGAATAGAACCTACCTACAGTCATGACCAAGGGCCATGCATCGCTGTATTTTGAGGTCACAATGTGTAAGCAAAGGGAGTGGATGAAATCATTTTCTAACATATAGGCCCACTATTAAAAGACCAAAGGATGTTCAAAGTCTCCTCAGGGTGAGAGGACTGGGCGCAGGACTTAGCATGAGGTCACTCCTTGAACTTAAAGTCAGTTGCTAATGAAGGGAGGTTCAGATAGCGGGGGAAGGAACACAAGATGGGGGCTAAGGCCATGCTCTGCCCCATGGACATATTATCGTATGACCAAAGTGCAGCATAACAAAACAAAATATTCCCTTAGAAATATAAAGATATTAAGACTGGCGCACTTGCCTTTGCAGAAAGATGATGAAGGAGTGGTTTGCCACTTTCCTTGGGAAGGCCTGTCTGCACTGTCAATAACTCTTCCAAACATCTTAAATAAAGTGTAATAAAGAAGGGGACATACTCCTTCAAGGGACTTCAAAGAATTGGAAACTTTACCATTCATTTCAGGTTCACTATAATAGCCGGATCTCAGACAGACAAATCATTTTGCAGGCTAGGCAAAAGAGTCACAAAATCTTTCTTCAAACCAAAATGAACACAAAATCTTCTAGAGCTTGGATGTGTTGATCATATCAAATGCAGTGGACTGGTCCATAAAAGCCAGATCTAACACCCCTTTCATGATGATTGTAAGCTTGCTAATATTCAGATAACATTTAGGGCCTGATTATGATGCTGGTCGGACCGCATTCCGCGGTCCTGTCGGAGGCAGTCGGACCGTCGTAGGTCTCTTCAGAAGTGGTAGGTCCGACTGCCGAATTACGATGCATGCATCATGTACTCCGACCAACCACTGAAAGACCTCCGACTCTGATAGCTTTTCTCGGACCACCGAGATGGTGGTCGGAGACAAACTGCATCCACAGAGCTGCCAGGATTACGATGTGGGTTTCTGACAACCCTGCCGTGGCGGTACGATCGGCTAATACCAATAGCCAAGCAACACTTGTTGTTTGGAGACAGCATGCACTACTCGTAAATCTATCACTCCAATTTCGATTTTTTTTATAACAAACCATTTTTTAAACTATTTCAATTACTAGTATGATTGTTTGTATTCACATTCATTAGTGAACAATGTTAATATTCCAAACTAATACAGTGAATCACTCCTACAATTTTTAAGACACGTTAGAGTGCCTTTAATTCCAATGAATTTGAAAAAATCCTAATTCTTTAATACACCCAATGCATTTCGGGATCCCAGGGTCCCTTCTTGAGGGGCAACTAGAAACAATGCAAGGAAACAAGGAGGGTTTGAAACCATTGAGGTTGTTGTACTCAATTTAAGAATAAGATCAAGAAATGATAAGTAGTGCGCACCCCAATTAACGAGGTTTAAGAGTCTACCTCTTCAATCTAAATTTAATTTCATGCAGTAGTGCTTCATGCTCTGTGAAGAAGAAATGAAGAAAAGTGCTTTTGTGGAGAAAAAGATTTGTCCTTAGTCCCAAATAGAATCAATGAAAAGCTTGTACTAAAATGTGCAACAAGCCAAGATACAAACAAATAGAGAGTGTGGTGCTCCTAGGAGCCATGCCAGACCCAATCTCCTTAATCCAAAAACAAATCTGTAATGTCCAACATATGACCACTTGCTGTAAAGTAAATGTGAACAGGTGTCTGAATATAACAAAATAGCCAACAGACCCACAAATAATAAACACTGTAACTCACAAGAAAATGTCCAGGGGTTTCTAATATTTAGTCCAACTCAAGCTTTGCCATTAACTCCTCTCCATCTCGTAATTATCTGTGCCAATAAATCAAGTATTGTGACTCAAAAAACAGCAAGCAGCTGATACCAATTCCATAAACAGTGCTATGGGTAATAAACATGCCTCCATATAACCTGTGCTGTAAGAAACGTAGGTCAATGTGCTTCCACACTAGCCCAAGCTTCGAGAAGCTGAAACAATATACTGTGTAAACCTGAAAATTACATTAAATTGAATTTAGTAATTATCCTTTGCCAATTTTACCCATAAAATCTATGTGTTCTAG
This sequence comes from Calotriton arnoldi, assembly GCA_963921515.1. Lineage (NCBI taxonomy): Eukaryota > Metazoa > Chordata > Amphibia > Caudata > Salamandridae > Calotriton > Calotriton arnoldi. Next base: position 607,393 of record CAWUFW010006133.1, on the reverse strand, counting down.
ATAAATGACAGTTCTTCCTACCTTCGCGAGGTATGAGCTGAACAGCGCCTCTCTATTCATTGCTGCTGAGACTGCCGGCATGAAACTATTGTTTCATCCGTAGTTCGTAAAAAAGTGTTAGATCTGGAGGAGGCAATGATGGCGGAAGACTAACTGCAGCCGTCACTTCTCGATCTCCCTCAATGGATCGATGTCTTCGTGTGCGACTGCATTGCGTGGGAGAGCCGGCGAGCATCGCAGCACGTGGCTGGTGGCGGGAGACGATAAAGATCGCGGTACGGCTGTCTGCGGCCGCACTCACAGAGCTGCTTTACTGGCACAGATTTAATTCTAGGCGGCAGACAAAGAAAACCCGACCCGTTGGATGGCAATGCGGGGCAGAACGGTGAGGGGGCGAGCATCGGTCACCCCCGGTAATGGAGCACATGTAGGAGGCGGCCAGTTCCAGGACTTCAATGGGGTATCTATGGCATCTTCGGCATCTGTGGAGGTGAAATCGCACGGCGGAACTGGTAAGGTAAAGCGCGATGGTGACATAAAGAAACAGACTGTGGCCAGACCAGGAGGATGTGCGGAGGGGGGGCCCGCTCAGCCAACAGTTGCCTCAATGTTTGCCAGCCTGTCAATGACTGGGACCACACTGGAGAAAACTGAATTTCTAGATGAAGTGGGGGGTAAGACAATAATAGATGACACCCAGCAGGTGAAGGAGGTTGTAGGGGGGAGACGAGACCGGGAATACTTTGTTAGGCTTTGCTGAAAGTCAAGCAGGGATCTCTCTCCCACCCGATATACAAATGTTCGAACTGGCAAATAAAAAAGAGTTAACCCAGGCAACATCAGAGCTAGATGGGGCCTTCACTAAGGAGGCTGGCCACAGGGAGGAAGTTGTGAGGGAGAAAACCCGGGCAACACCTCTCGGCGCAGGAACATTAAGAAACCCAGGTGCGCAAGCCAGCATCTTCTCACCAGAAGGTCAAGGTGGGGAAAAATTCTACTCATTGACTGAGGAGTCAGAGGCATCAGCGCAAGAGGACGAGTCATTAAGTGGAGAATCCATTACAGAAGACAGCTCTAGTTCTTCAACTAAATCAACACAAAGGAAAAAAAAGAGGAACAAAAAGAAAAGCAGGAAAGGGAGCCTTAAAAAACATGAGGACACAGCTTAGATGGGATTACTCTGACACACAGATATGGCTCTAACTGAGAAAGGAGATGAGCCGGCTGGAACGGAAGAACCTTCTTTGCTGACCATCCAAACTTCAATTAAAGAAATGCAGGAAGAAAATAGAAATGAAGGACACAGAGCTAGGATTGCCTCAAAACAGGTCCAAACAGGAATTTGCAAACTGAATAAAACCTGCGGGGAAATTGCAGATCGCTTGACCTCTGTTGAGACGCGGACAGAGGCTCTGGAAGCAGATATAGAGACAATAAAGACACAAGGCACGGAACAAGGCGCGGCACTGATGGATGCCATGAACAAGCTGGAAGATTACGAAAACTGCCAGAAGAGAAACAACCTGCGCTTTTTAGGGATACCGGAAGGCCTGGAAGGAAACGACCCCAGAAACTATATGGTGGAGCTCTTAAAGGACTCATTTCCTGACCAAACAAATTGGGATTGGGACATGGAAATGCAGAGAGCCCATTGCTTTCCTTTATTCAGGAGGAAACAAACACAGGAAGACGGAGAGAAACCGAGAGCAATGTAGGTCTTCATCGGTAATTTTTTGCTGCGACAACTGATCTTCGACAAAGCCCGCCCTAACGCTCCGAAGGTTTGCAACGGGGTCTAATTTTTTGTGCGCCCAGACTTTGCACACGCAACAGTTGAAAGACGCTGGCGCTTAAGGCAACTCTTTTCTTCATTCCAAAAGCTGGGAGCTGAGGTCTTCCTACAAAACCCGGCTAGACTTAAGATAAACTTTGGAGGCACAACTCGCAGCTTTACCTCTGAGATACAAGGACAGGAATATCTAGAAGAAATAAAGAGAAGCAGGGGAAAAAAGTAAAGGGGAAAAAACACTCCAAACAACCAAGCAACCAAGGAGGGGAAAGGGGAAAAAGAAGAAGAGGGAAAACTGGATACAACACAAAGGCTATGAACTAAGACTGGGGACACTAGAGACTATGCAGTCGGAAGCAAATTGAGAGCCCTTGGAGGGAGGGAGATGGGGGGCAGTTGGCCTACCGTACATCATTCAGGCTATGCCTGACTGCCATTTTGCTAGGGGAGGGTGGGGGAGGGGGGATGGGGGAAGGGGGGACGGCTCACACACAGGGTGTAATGGGCAAACCAAGGAAGGTGGTGGTACGGATAAGGGCTCCAAAAGGGCCAGCAGTTAGGATTTTTATTTTTTTACATATAAAAGAGTGCAAAGATGAGGGTAAACGAATGAAACTTCAAGAATGGGGAGGCTAGGTATAGCTACATTGAACATTTGCGGCTAAACGATATTAAAAAGAGGCAGGTAGTGGCGCAAGGACTGCAATTGTTGAAGGCTGACATTGTTTGCTTGCAAGAGACCCACCTTGATGGGTCACAAAAAGATGTATTGAAGTATCTTGGGTACTCAGTGACAGGGGCTACGACACAGGGAACACGTACAAGGGGGATTGCAATACTATCGAGGAAGAAATCAATTCAATTTGACAAGGTACGCTCGGATGGGTTAGGTCGATGGGTCATTGCAAATAGGAGATCCTCAGACCTTCCAAATTTTACTCTCTGCTCGATTTATGGAAGCAATGTGGACAATCCATCCCTACTGCAATGGGTAACAAATGAATTGGCACATTGGCCCCTTCCAATTATTGTGTGTGGAGATCGTAACATAAACCTCAATTCCAAATGGGGACAGGATCAAAGATATAAGGGGCGAAAGCCAAGGGTTTTTCAAGCACTCTGCAATCTATGTCAGATACACGGCTTGGTGGATGTATGGTCGGTCAAAAGACCTGAGGAGCATGGGTTTAATCTTTACTCAGCCCCGCATCGGAAGCACGTTAGGCTGGACTACTTCTTTGTCTCCTCTATACTTCGGGGTAGATGCAAACTTTTTCGGCATCCCAGAGTGCTATCTGACCACAGCCCTCTGGTATTACAGTTAGAGCAGGGAGGATCCATCGAGAAAGCTGCAGCATGGACCTTTGAAAGGGCCCTATTACTAGATGAGGATTACATCAGTCACTTGAAGGAATGGATCCCTGAATTTCTGCAAAGAAACATGGGGACAGCACCACTTGGAGTAGTCTGGGACACCTTAAAAGCAGGAGTGAGGGGCGAGACAATACTATATTTAAGCAGAAAAAAGGAAGAAAATCTATGGAACATTAGGCTTCTGAAACTAGCTCAGGCGGAGGAAAAACTAGTTGATGCCCTAAAACTAAACCAGGGGATGGAAAAAGCACAGGACTATGTGGCCCTAGCAAAGGCGGAAATTCAAGGGGAACTATCAAGGAGAGCTATAGATAAAGCACTAGGTCACCGAGAGGAGGTGTATGAATGTGGGGAGAAGGTGGGCCATGTGTTAGCTGTCAGAACAAGGCTAGAGGTGACACGCAGCGAGATCTTGACTATAAATGATCCTGTGCTGGGTCAGGTAACAGAGCCTAGCGATATACGAGCAGCCTTTTTTAGGTTTTATCAGTCACTATATACGGAGGAGTTGGGGAGAGGGGGAGGGGATGCGGCAAGCCAAATAAGCCAATATTTAGAAGCCTGTGAGATGGAGGTTTTGACACAAGAGGAGAGGGAGGCATTGGAATCCCCAATAGTATGGGATGAGATAGAAGAGGCAATGTCAAACCTTCCCAAGGGAAAGGCGGCAGGGCCCGACCTAATCCCCACTGAATTTTACAAGATTTTTAAAGAGGAACTTAAAGAAATTCTGATATCTGTGTTCCTACAAACAGCAGAAGGGGTGACACCACCAAGAACCTGGGCGCTGGCAAAAATTATAGTCTTCCTTAAAAAAGATAAACCTGTTCAGGAGCTGGGCTCCTACTGCCCCATAACGCTCATCAATGGAGACGTGAAGATCTACTCTAAAGTATTAGCCACACGACTCTCACATGTCATCAGTCAATCAATCAATCAATCAGTTTGTTATAGCGCGACTACTCACCCGTGAGGGTCTCAAGGTGCTGGAGGGAGGGGGGGTGCAAGTTCCAGTCCATCAAGGAGGGGGTCTGTCGAAGGGCCAGGTCTTGAGGTTTCTCGCGAAGACGGGGAGCGAAGTTGTCTGTCTGAGGTGGAGCGGAAGGGTGTTCCAGGTTCTGGCTGCAAGGAAGGAGAAGGAGCGGCCTCCCGATCTGGTCTTTCTGGTGCAGGGGACCACGGCGTAGGAGAGCTGGGCTGATCGTAGGGTCCTTTGGGGTGCGTGGAATTTGAGTCGGCTGATTAGGTATGCTGGTCTGGTGTCGTGGAGTGCCTTGTGTGCGTGGGTGAGAATCTTGAAGGTGATTCTAGCCTCGATGGGGAGCCAGTGGAGTGCTCGCAGGTGCTGGGAGATGTGGCAGTGTCTTGGCAGGTTGAGGACCAGTCTTGTGGCGGCGTTTACCAGTAAAATGGTATATGAGGGACAACATGGTTTTATACCCGGAAAAGGAACGATAGAGCATATCCGAAGGGTCATAACCCTCTTCGATGCAAATCAAGTATCTGGGGACCCGATCGCAGCCATATTTTTAGATGCTGAAAAAAGGCCTTTGATCGGGTCTCATGGCCTTTTTTATAGGCAACAATGCAAAAGAAAGGGATTGGTAACAAGTTCTTAAGAGCAGTACAAGCCTTGTACTCTGATCCAGAAGCAAGGGTACTTATAAACAGCGGAATGACCCAACCTTTGAAAATCACAAGAGGGACTCGGCAGGGGTGCCCCTGCTCACCCCTCTTATTTGCCTTGCATATAGATCCCTTTCTTAAATAACTTGCAGCAACACATAACATCCCCCGATAGTGAGATACAAGCATGAGAGTAAAGTCCTGGCCTGTGCGGATGACATAGCCATAGTAACTCTACACCCAGAAAAAGCTATGGAGGCAATAGAAGAGGAGGCAAGAAAATATGGCTTACTCTCTGGCTACGCCCTGAACCGGGATAAAACCCAAATAGTTGTCAATGAATTCACCACTTTTAACGATAGCCGGGTGGTAAAGAAGGCAAATTATCTGGGCGTTAAGATTAACTTGGATCTGGACCAGGTGGTTAAGGATAATTTGGAGAGCTGCGTGGAGAAAACCAGGAAAGCACTTAAAAAACTAGACCACCTACACCTAACTCTCATTGGCAGAACTAACATAATTATTTATTTCCCTAAATTGTTATATTTTTTTAGAGCAATACCGCTGGTCTTCACAAATGTTTGGTTTAAAAAATTTGAAAATATTTTTGCACAGTTTATATGGTCTTACTCACGGCCAAGAAGAGCTTTTAAATTGTTATCACTGCCTAGGGAGCGTGGAGGCGTGGCCCTCCCTTACTTAAAGCTTTATTGGTGGGCAACCTCACCACACTCCTGAGCATTGACGATAGTACAATTCAAGCTAAAATTCCTACCCCTTGGGAACTTGTGATTGGACATGATGCCTGGGGGTGCCTTTGGCACCAATTAGGCTATGGGTACTACAAAAGAGTCCGGTTCAAGACTTTACTAACAGCCTTTAAAATCTGGGGAGCAATACGGCGCTTAAACGGATTAGGGAAGGTGAATTATCATACCCCAGTCTGGCAGAACAGAAACCTACCAGATATTTTCAACGACGCACTCTTTGAGTCCTGGGTTGAAGACGTTATCAAACAGATAGGTTGCGTTTATTCCCATGAGGGAATTAAATCATACAAGGAACTGACATCCGAATTCGGCCTCACACATAGGGGTTTCTTCAAATACCTGCAGATTAAAGACTTTCTCCAAAAAAATGGGGAAAAGGTGGACCAATCAGGGAGAAGGGAACTGGTGGATAGAATCAGCCTAACCAACCCCCCCCCACCAGAATTGGGACAAGTTATTGAATGAGGGTTCCAAAGATGATATGGAAGCATGCTCCAATAAATGGCAAGAAAGACTGGAGATCTCGGGCCACTTTCCAAAAGATATTTCTAAACACCCAGGCAATTTGAATTCCGGCCAGTCTGCCGGTTCAATTCTACTAGACATGTTTTGGGCTTTATTATACTCCAAACAGAATAGCAAAATGGAGTGACGGAAAGGGAGCCCATTGCCCGTGCTGTTCTCTCCATAAGGCGGACATAACTCATATGTTTGCAACATGCAACAAGCTGGAACCCCTGATAAGAGATATAAAGGGATTTTTTAATGAGAAACTACACCTCCAGGTGGAGTTGGACGCGCCAGCAATCATGCTAGGAATATCGACCTTAACGGAAAGAAAAGGAGGGGTGCTGTTAATTATTGCAATTGGCGGTGTACAGGCTATGTATCGCCTCTGCCTGGCTGGATCCGACTCCCCCGTCAATAGAGCAATGGGTGGCGCGGCTGATGGCCACTTTTAACTTAGAAAAGGCCATATACAGATGCAGGGGCTGTAAGGTAAAAAGAAAGGGAACTGAAATATGGAAGCCTGTGGCAGACTGGGCAGAATAGCTCGTCTTAACCCGCACTAAGCACTTTAAACAAAACGCGGTATATATCTAACTCCACCGAATCAGCTAAAATGTTTGGCACCTGGCACGCAAAATTGTAATATTGTTTAGAATTATATTGTATCCTGTATGTAGCACTTTTTATTTTTGTTTTTCCAATTTTTCTAAAATCTTTTGGCGACCCGCCCAAAACTGTTACTCTAGCTAAGTATGCTGCTAGGCTTTAGAAATTTGAAAGTTGAAGAAGCAATGTATTGTATAAAGTATTTTGGCACTTTTAACATGTCAACAGTATACTTGAAGATTGCTGGAGATTACAGTATATGGATGAAATGTGGGCCGGGGATAAAAAAGAGGGGGGATGAGAAAGCTGTTTTTTTTGTCTCTCTCTCAAATAATATATATATTTTTTTTAAATGTGTTAGGTCTAATGTGGTACGTAAACTAACCATCTACAGAGAAGAAGGACTCTCTATGTTGTGTATTCTCTGTTTACTTAAACGAAAACCAGCACCACGAGTCGACAGAAACAAAGGAAAATGGGTGAATACTCAGCCAATTCCCCTTCTCCCAGGCGGACTCCAGTCTGGATCCCTTCCTCCAGGTCCCCCCACAGCAGCGGTACCACGAAGTGGACAGACCTGTGGGCAGCAGAATCTAAGTAAGTCATCATGTGGCATGTACCCCCATTGACTGGACTATGCACATATCGACACAATCCAGCAACGGGGTACATGGCGCACAAGGCATGTCCCGACATGCGTCATGCATTTGTGTACAACTGCACGTTTACTGTGCATTTCTACCTAGCTGCAGCGACATGTCTGGGGAGGGGGCACCGCCGATGATGAGACGTCCGCAGTAGCAGCGGTTTCATCGTAATATGGCAGGCGGAGCTTTCCCGGGCTCGCCGGGTGAAATTGGACCACGGCTGCAGCGGTCGGATGGGTGGTGCAACCAGCATCGTAATCATGCCCTAAAGGACACTATTCCCTTGTGCCCAAAGATATTTTTCCATCTCTGTTAAATCTAAAAATATACTATTCATATTTGGTTTTTCTCTACTCAGTTTTATTGTTTATGAAACACTTCCTAACATAAGCTTGTATCAATGGTATCAATGGTAAATTTTGAATCAGAGATTTTTGATGGAAGATCTTGAAATTTAGAACACTGCAAACCTTAAATTACCAAACAGAAATGCACTAGTAGAAAAACACTTTGTAGAATTAAAACACAATGTAGGTCAAATAAGGTCAAGATCTTGAACAGATATATGTACCAAGTAGAGAAGCAGATAGAGAAAAAATACTGTGTCAGAAATAATGTTTACGGATGAAACTTCTACAGATCTTAAAATCTGATGGTATGACTGACCACATAGTAATGAATTTGTTTTATGTAAATAATAACCATATTAACATCATTCAAGAATTGCAGGGATAAAGATAAATTAATTTAAGAACTACAATGAAGAAGAAGGACTGCCCATTCGGAAGTGAATTGACAATCAACACATACTCTAGATGGAATGGAAAAAAGTCTAATGTTACCTTATGTGATCTATATGATTGAGAATGAGTTCATAGGAACTGTACTAGCAGAGAAACTCCTATGGCACATGAAACATTTAGAGGCTGAATGCTAGAAGAATTTGAAAATCATTCAGGATTGAAATTTGAGAAGTTAATAAAAATATTGTAAGTTATATTTCTTAATAATTGGGAATGTATCTCAAATATGTTTTTCCTATTTACAGTTGCAAAATGCCATGGACATTGTTGTTGAACTCCTGGAGGAGGGCAATGCCTGAAATGCATAGAATGGCATTGCTAAAGATGGAAAGAAAATATAAGTATAACATACTGGATTAAAATATAAATACACATTCTTCAATGTAATTCAAACTTGAAGTACAGCTTATTATTAAAAAGTTAAGAAGCATTGGGATTTTAGGAACTTGTCCACGGGTTCAGAGGCAATATTAACCTTTACAATGGCTCAGGTATTCGGAGAATTGGATAAAGAAATCATTTAAAAATTAACCTATGTTGTGTCTCAACTAAGAAAAGGAGAACTAAAAGTAATTTTGGAATACATCAATAAGAAGTTAGAGTCTTATAAAAAAGTTGTAAAACAATGCAAAATAAGAAAAGATCAAAGAACCACAACAGATTTCAAATTAGAAGTACTCCATACATGTTGCAAGTTGCATGTGTTAGAAAAGTTTCAAGAAGACAAAAATAGAGAAATTCTTCTTGTTCAACAATAACATCAGATAGCAGTGAAGGAAATAAAATGATTTACAAACATATAGCAAAGGATCAGGACGAAAAGAGAGACCTTAGAAATCTCAAGAAAAGCCTTTTTTTAACTGGATGGGTAAAGCAGAAAATGTAACTAGGTAAAAGAAAACGTAATTTGAGGAGTCAATCAAAATGTAGTTAGATACAGGAAGAAAATAAATCAAGGATAACACTTAAACATTGTGGGGCTCTTAAAATAGGAACATTTCCATGTTTACATTGCAGCTTTTATGAAAACTTGATAAGAGGTGCAAAACTGACGTATACAAAAACAAGAGAGGAATATCAAATTAAAGGGTACTACACTTGTGAAATCTTTTATTTGTATGTATCTGGTAAGTAGGGAAAACAAATGGTATACAAAACTGCAGTGGACAGAACATAAATCAAACATTAGGTTGTAAAATGTGGATTTTTCACAGCCTGATGGGCAGAAAATGTGAATTGTATGAAAGACACGTAGGCTAAGATTATGCAAATCTCCTTTATTGCTAGCTCACAGCAGCACAATTGAAAAATATAGAACTTTAGTAACATTCTAGTAGGTTATAGAGCCCCCCACATGCAGTATTCTCCCTTCTTTGGTGTTGCAAACAAGATAATTCCTGATGTTGTTAACTTCCAGACAAAAATGTTCAACGGTGAGAGAGAAGTCTCTTACTCTGAATGAGAAAGAAATCAGTATATTCAGTAACTTTACTCCACTAGGGAGTGTCATGATGAGGAGGGATAATGTTAGCCTCCGTGTCTTTAATAAAATTCAGATTTTCTGCTTATCAGGCTATGAAAAATCTAAATTATGTAGCAAAGACATGAGCTAACATTATGAAAGTTTAAAGTACATTTAGTACATTGTTGATTGCACTTGTAACAGGTCTAAAGTAGCAAGATTTAAACATTCTTTCATTGGACCAGTCCGCGGCCCTAAAGATATTCTGCAAACCTCCTCCCAGGAAAGAAGCTTTGGAGGCTGAAGCATCCTTAAGGGAATGTGCCCCAAACATAGAGATATCTACACCTGCTTCTTTCATTACTTCCTTCACCCTTCATGCTAAGGTGGGGGAAGAGATTGCTTTAAGAGGTGTTCTATGAGATATTGCCTCTCAAATTCACAGTCCTCCTCTCATGCTCCATGAAGCACTTCACCACGCAAAGCCTTTCATTCGGTGTAAAAAAAAGGGTAGAAGACATGGTCTTTGTGCGTCTTTTTAAATAGAAGCAAACCCCTTCAGGTTGTTAGGCCCTTTTGGTGGTGTCTAGAGCTCTCACGTCTGAGGGCCGCCTAAACAATACTAGACAGAGTAAGACAGTTAGGGGCAGATTTACAAGAAAGTGACGCATCTGTTAGATGCGTCACTTTCCCTGCGCCACCCTCAGAAACGCTTGCGCCACCATAGATGGGCCGTATTTACAATATGGCGCACTATGGCGCAAGGATTGACAGATGCGTCAGAAATTCTGACGCATCTGTTGGCGGAAAAGTCACGCATTGCTGGAGTCGTGTCGCAAGCACGACGCAACTCCAGCAATGCGTGATGAGGCCTATTCCCACTACACTGCGTCACTACTTACGCCTGCTTCAAGCAGGTGTAAGGTTTTGACGCAGTGGCGTCCTAAAAGTGGCGCAGTGAAATCTTGTAGATTTCACTGCGTCACTTTTACGAGGCCTTCCTGAGTGGGAACGCCCACCCTGCATACATTATACCTGACGCAGGTATAATGTGACGCAGGGCTTTACAATGTGACGCATCTCCCTAGATGCGTCACGTTGTAAATAGGCCGCATTTTTTACGCTTACGATGCGTCACAAAAGTGACGCAACGGCAGCGTAAAAGTGACGCAAGGGACTTGTAAATCTGCCCCTAAATTTATAGGAGATACATTTTAGAGATAAGCGAGAATTCTCTCCCCAACTTACTAAGACCTGTAGGATGTCTCTAACATCCCATAAGGCAGCGTATTTTGCAGAAGGTGGGGTTAGTACCCACATGCTTTGCATGATTTTCTTAGTCAAATGATTTGTCCTATGGAAATCCCACCTACAAGGTTGTGACCTACTGCAATAGCTGATCTGTAAACATTAACTGTTCTATAAGAGAGTCCTGATGTGAATAGCTCAGATAAGTAATTAATTACATGTACTAAATCACTTGAAACTGGATAGCAATCCTGTCGAAGATGCCAGCGAACCCATTTCTCCCAGGCCAGTCGATATGCTTTCCCTGTGCTAGGTGCCCATGACTCCGATATGAGTCTGAAAGCATCTGACGAAAGGCCACTGATTTGCCACTGCCTCCTGAAATCCTCCAGGCCATCAGTGTTAGAAGGCCCTGGTCTACAAGGGGGTGTGGCTCTCCTTCTGGGCCTGTAATTATCTCCTTGAAAGTTGGGATTAGGATTGGTAAAATTATGCTAATTTTCAATAGAATCGGGAACCAGGCCTGTGATTTCCAGAGAGGAGTTATCACTGCTGTGTTCTCTTTGTTCCTGTATGCGGGTAGTAGAAGCCTTGGTAGCATGACAAATGGAGGGAAAGCATAGGGTGCTAAACCCTTCCAGTTCTGAAGGAAGGCATCAACCCCCTGGGCTTGAGGGTTCGGCATCCAGGTGAAGGAATTTGGCAGTTGGGTGTTCAGTCTGTCTGTAAAGAGGTCCACCTTGAAAGCTCCCCATCTCATCTGAATATTGAGGAGAATTCCAGTCTTCAACCTCCAGTTTCTGGAGTCCCTGAAGTTTCAGGAGAACGAATCCGCAACACCATTTTTTAACCTCCGGATATGTTCCGCCACTACAGAAATCCCCTTGTTTAAGCAGTACCCCCAAAAGATCTTGGCTAATCATTCGTTCAACTCCTTTAGATGTATCACTGGTCTCATCCCTTTGTCTGTTTTTTCCACTAAAAAGATGTTGCCGATAAAGCCTAGCTCTGTTCCCTCTCAAATTGTCCCTTTCAATAGGTCCTCTTCCTCTTGTGAAACTAGGGTTGAGTCTTCCTGTGAGAAGATCATTTTGGAAGGGATTTTCCTTTGCATTGGTGTACCTGTGAATTCTGTCTTTCATAGCTCCTATCTGTTGAGAAGGTTCTTTGTCTCCACTCTCCTCTGAAGCCTCTACCACTGAACCTCTGTTTCTTGGAATAGAAGGTTGAAGGGAAACTTGGGTTTGTAAATCTTGGGCTGTGTCCCAGGTAGGGTCTTGAAGAGCTTTGGCCATGGCCGAGGAACCAACCCCATGTTCTCCCGGCCCTGCCAAAAACTCTGACTTGGAAGACTTTCTTGATGTCTTTCTGGGACTTTTGGATCGAGCTGAATGCTTCCACGTATTTGGCCATTTTCCTGATGAAGTCATCCCCAAAGAGTAGGCCCTTACAGGTAGGTCCTCCTTCTTTAGTGGCCAGTTCCACTAAATTGGGGTCTATATTGAGTAGTATGCTCTTCTCTCATTGGACAGTGCAGTATTCACATTCCCCAGAAGGCAGATAGCTCTTTGCGCCCATTGGCGTAATTCTTCTGTGAGTCGAGGTCTTTGTCAGTGGCCCTGTGATGTCTAGCAGACGGTCCTGGCAGGACTTTAGCCCTTTATCCAGACTTTTTCTAGGGTCTTTCTCTCCTTTGGTAATAAATGCCACTATCTTTGCATCTAGGTTTGGCATTGATGCAACCTTATCTGCGAGGGAGGGGTGTGGGCATTCAGATCTCAGGCGAGACTTGACTTCTTTCGGGATCTCTTTCCAGAGCCAAAAGGTTAGCTACTCTGCAATATGCTGGGATGGGGCCCATTCTGGGGATAGGGGGTGTCTAATAAGGCGTGGGTCAAACATGTTTTCTCCGAATGGGTCCACAATGCCCATTTTTGACCTAGAGGCCTTTGATACCTTATCAGTTGTACCCATATCTCTCTCCTCTATCTGCTCGACATCTGTGTCAAAATCAGAGGAAGAGGAGTGGTTAATTTAGTCCTCTAACCCTTCATCGCTATCGATGGGGATGGGTAACTCTGGGCCTTCTAACTGCCCACCTGAAGTGCCCAAAGCACCATCCGTGTCACCGCCAAAGCGTGATGTCATCTGGTTTACCCCTTTGTATATTTTAGCCCCTTTAGGATCTTTTTCTCCTCCAGCTCTTTTCCTCTGGGCCTTAACTGCCCCTTCTGCCCATTCAGGGTGTCTAGTGCCGGCGGCTGGCCAACCTTTCTTTGAGAGCATTTCCAATTTTGTATTAATTGTGTTGTCCAGTGACCCCATTACCTTATCTAGGGCTTTATTTATAAGACCATCCAGTTTGACTTCCATAGTATTACCTGAAGGATCAAGTGACATGGTAGGAGGTGTCTATTTGACAAGGTTCCTGGGGCTCTTCACAAATAAACAGCTATTCTTGCAGTTGGTTGGACTACAACTGCTAGAATTCAATCATATTGCCCATCAACTTAAAATGGCCACTGTAGTCAGGGAATTACTCTTTCCCAACCAATTAAAATGTCCACCGGCATGAACAGTGTGTGTTTGCCCATTTCTCAAGGCCCTTTCCTTTAATGCTGTGTTCCTTTGTTTCTTTCATTGCCCCCAATCTGTGCCCCTTTTTTTGTACTGAAATCAGCGATGCGGTCATGCGCGTTGAGTTACTCCTTTTTGCTTATTGTACGCCCCGGCAGCCGCTGTGAGGAAGGAGGGCTGCTGGCGTCTCCGTTGTCACTTTTAATATCGTCTGAGGCCGAGAAGGCTGCGTCGGCGAGGCGAGTCACTGCACGTTCCTCAGCTGCCTCTTGAGGCGGTGGGGGTTTATGAGTCGTGAGGTTCCGCTCCTTTCTCTTTATGATGCAGGCTTGTTTGTTTTCGTGATGGTGCTCCTGTTGCTAGGTGAGTGGGGTGCTTTTTGAGGGATGTTTGCGAGGCACAACTTTGAAAGAAAATCCGGCCCGCTGCCAAAGGGCATGCGAGGCCAGTTTTTCTTATGGTTAATAGCGTGTTTCTCAGCCTTAAGGAGCTGAGGGGGGAAAGGATTTTGTCGGGCATAGGGTAGGAGAAACCTCCCGCTCAACGTTAAAAAGAGATAATTGTGTGGCGATGACCACCCTCTTTCCCAGACCTAATAAGGAGACCTTGGGGAGGTATATTATTAACCTAAGTGGTTTTCTAGTAGTATCAGGGTTAGGGGAAATTATATTGTCTATAGGGGAGGGTGGGATTGTTTAAAGCCAAGAATAGCACAGGTTATGAAATAGGAAATGAAAAGCTGTACTTACCTTGTGACCAGCAGCAACAAAGAAGGGAGAATACTCCGTGTGGGGGGACCTTATAACTTACTAGAATGTTACTAAAGTTCTATATTCTTCAATTGTTGCTGCTGTGAGCGGGCAATAAAGGATATTTGCATAATGTTAGCCTCTGTGTCATGCCATAAAATAAGAAGTCATCAGTGGCAGCACACTTTGTAGAATCGAAAAACATTATAATTCAGGCACAGTTTCAAATTCCTTAACAAGTAAATTTACTGAGTAGAGGAGAAGTTTTTTTTTTTTACTAAACTTCTTCAAACTTTATAACCTGATGGTATAAATGACTGCTTAGAAATAAAATGGTTTCTGTAAATATGTGTCAGATTAACATCATTCAGCAATGTAACAAGATCGAATGTCGAAATTTCAATAATACTGTCATACAAGAAGAAGAAAAAGTGGCCCTGACAAGGTGAATTTTCTATAGAATATGTGTGCGCATTAACACATGACTGACAGAAATCGGGGTAATATTTGGAAGGGTTGGACCACTACCAACTTAGTAAACACAATTTGTTTAGGATGAACCACAGGTCTTGGAGAATCTCTGCTCAACTCCTGTTAGCAGTGCCGCAAGCAAAATCTAATTGTCAAAGGAGTGCATGTTAAGTTCAAGTAGTGGCAAAAGTTTTAAGGTTAGAGAAACAACATAATAAAATTCCCAAACCAATTTAGTAAAAGAGAGAAAACAATAATGAGCAAAAAGATTCCAAAATGTGTAAGAGTGGATTAATGAAACCAGGAAATAAATCAAAAAAGTTTTAAGGCAAAGACTACCTAGAAAAAAAGAACCTTTGAAAACTATCTGGTTGCGGTTGTCTGTGAGCCAGGCGTGGTTTCAGCTGTATCGTCTTCAGAGGAGACTTGGGCACTGATTAGGATGGCAGGTGGATGTCCACCGCCAGGCCGGCGGTGGCGACCGCCGGGCCGGCGGTGGACATCCGCCTGCGATTGCAACCCAGAAAACCGCCGGTAAGATTAGGATGGCGGTGGTGAGCGCGGCTGTGGGAAATTCCGACAGCCGCTTCTCCGCCGGTTGCCATCCGCACTCCTGCCTGGCGGACAGAGCAGGACCGGGATAATGGTGGCGGTGCCGAGCAGGCTCCGCCGGCACGATTATGATGCCGGGCGTAGCCATCCTTTCCGCTGCGGTCAAACCGCCATGGAAAGGCTGGCGGAGATTGTCTTCTGTGGGCCCGTTGTGGGCCCCCAATGTGTTGGGGGGGTGTGGGTGCACTAGGGGAGTACCCATGGTCCCCCCTACATTTCCCTGTACCAGGTGGCTGGCACTGTGCAGTGCCTGCCACACAGTGCAGGGAAATGCAGGACATGCTCCTTTCGGCATCGCAGCGCTGCTGCGGGCAGCAGCAACCGCCGCAATGTTAAAGCCCGCCATCCTAATCAGCCCCTTAGGCACACGACTGATTTCACAGTGAATCCTTCAATATTTTGCTAACATTTCTATTATGCTGGCAACATTTTCCCTTCAGACCGTCCTCACAACACAATGCTAGCTTTACCTTTTTATACATACTTTTATATAATATGCATTGCAGTATACCCTTTCTTCCGAACTTGTTATCTTATATGTCTTCAATTAGACACAATGTTGCTTCCTTGTGCATAGGTTCATTGCTGCTATTTGAGTGTGTCTCAATGTCCTAATGTATTATCTGCAAAAACCACAATTGATGAATGGAATGCTGAACAATGTCAAACACTCATCCCCAGTACAGAGACCTGGCCCTAAATCCGATATTTTTTTCTCATCACGCCAACCTAGTTTGGACCTAGCCATATGCAAATCAGTCTTGACCCTGATCCCCATGGGAACAGTCCAGCCTGGACTGTCAAGCCAGGTCCTCCCTGGACCGCAAACAAGCAACATAGGACCAGTTTCAAGGTATCACCCCTCTTCAGCTTGAATCCAGTGGCATGGTGAGCATGGGACCCACGTCTTGTCATCCCCATCACACTTAGGGTGTCAAATGCAAAAAATACAATCGATGGAAGGAATGATGAAAATTTTTTAAACACAAACCCTCAGTACACAGATCTGGGCCTAAATCCATTATTTTGTTGCTCACCACACCATTACAGTTTGGACCTAGTCACTGTATATAAATGTATCTTCTTTGTATATGTTGAATATCCAGAAATGATTGGCACATTGTCCAAGGTTAGACTAGGGGTGGGGGAATTTGCAGAAGTTGACTCCATGGAATTTCGTAGAGCTACATAAAAGCTCTGCGAGATTCCGCAGAGTTTTACAAATGGGCAGAAATAGGCACTTCAAGCCTCTAGTACTGTGAATTAGCACCGTGGGCTCATTCCAAGCTGAAAAATCAGCGTGAATGGTTCCTGACCGTGAATGGTCGCGACCGCTTGTGAACACCTGCATTAGAAACAATTTGCTGGATGTCCTCCTAGCGGCAAGAAATTGTGCTACAGGATGCTAAATCTCACTCGCACAAACCAATAAAGTGCCCTAGAGCCGTGCGCGATCCAAAATTATGCCATGCAACGATTAGAGGAATTTGATCAGAACTCCAAGTTACAAGAGTAACTTGGAGTCGCCAAAATGCCGCCAGTTCTGCCCATGGAACGGAATATTTCACCCACCCCTAGGTTAGACCTCACTCTCAATTTAATGGTGCTGTGATGGTATTTATTTAATGCAGAGTAAAACATTTCCCTACTCTATTAGAAAAAGAAACCCCTGTCCTGTCACTCAAAGTGTTTTGTAAGCTGCTTATAAAAACTTGTTGGAGCACTATATTATATCAAGGACTAAAGTGCCTATTGTTAAGTTGCCTAAATATTTATTCTCTTACAGAGCATATGCTCTTGGTGTGTATTGATTTGAAGCAATAAATCTAGACACTGAAAGCACAAGTGATGAAGATTTTGCCTGGATAAAGGCAGAAAAATAGCAAACGATAGCATGCCACATTTCTTCTACTTATAGCATTAGAAGATCTGCATTAATTGGCAAGAAGTTATCTCTCTCGACCACTTTCGATGCATAAAATGTACTCAGGCTCTCGTGTGAGCATTGAAGTTCAACTGCATACTCCAGCTCTGTCCTTTATTCAAGAACGTTTAACTAAAGCCCTTGGTGGAAAAATCTAGGCCTCTGGTAATTGAATAAATAATGTAACAAAAAGCCAATAAAAAATAAACCTTTGTCTCTCACGCTCGTCAGGAAATTGAAGTAAATAGATTTTGAACTCTGGAATTACAGGTGATAGGATTAAAAAGCCATTAGTAGCAACATGAACATTACAGCAGTGGGACTCAAAAGGTCTTTGTAGAGAAACTTCCTGACCAGATAAAAGGTTTATTGATATCATCTTCCCTTCATTATTCAAAGATGTGTTTTATTTAAAGCATTGTTGATTCGGCTGCTTCATGGCTATGTAATGGATAATATAAAGAGTTCATTTCTTTATGTCTTTGATATTTTATTATGGCTGCCAAAGCATGGGAGAGGAGACAAATCAGACACAAGGGAAACAGAAATAGAAAGAAATCAGAACAAGAAAGTTGGAAAAGAATAAAAGAACATCAATCGGAAGGCCAGTTCACCCCACTGGAGATGGAGGCTTCTAAAGAAAGTAAAGCTGAAATCACTGAGAAATAAAGGCAGAGTGCAAACTACTTAAAACAAGAAAATGAGCATTAAGTGCTCTTTAGAATACGAGGAGATTAACCTTCTAAGGCTCTGTGTACTGAAAAACCTAGCTGTCTACAAAGTTCTAAAACTCTTGGTACACAAAGATACGATCCCTTTTCACACTTTATCAGTCAAAAAACAAGAGTTTTCATTCTGTCAGACAAGTAAACCATGAAACATAGTGCACAACGATGACACCTGCCCTCAGGGCTGGCTTTAAGGCATTGCGACTGGTGTGGCCCCGATGGCCGCAATGACCTGGGGAGGCGGCGCTGACCTCAGGGAAGGAGCGCTGTGTTTAGCAATAACTTATCATTTAAAAGCACCTGCTTCAGAGTTCCTTGTGTTTTTAGTTTTCAGGCAGCAATAAAAATGTTGTTAACTCTTGTAATTAATGTTCCTGCTAGAGAGAGAGATCAGAATTGTGTCTTCTGGCAGTTTTGACTCACGATAAAGTAGCGTAGGGGGTTACTATGCCTGCTGCAAAGAACGCATAATGCGCAGATCACAGATCTGTATTTTATGTGGATAGCTGAATGTATTATCACAGTTCATAAGATACAACCATAAAATATTGTAGACAAAAATATCGACACCCTATACTTAAACAAGAAATTACACAAATATCGATAACAATATATTGCTTATAAAAATATCGATGACGAAAATATCTACAACAAAAATATAGCTTACAAAAATATCGATAACATTAAAATTACATGAAATACACCAAAAATATCGATATTAACAATATCGACTACACAAATATCGATAAAATACATATAAACTATATCGAAAATAACATTGAAAGTAAAAAAATACTATTTACAGTTATATAATTAAATTACATGTCCCAAATACTTAAACTAAACTATAACAAGATATATAAAAAATATTAAATTATTTAAAACAAATACTATAATAATACTAACACAAATAAATAAATAAAATAACAGTACTACATTAAATAAATATCCAACGAACCGAAAATGAACTAAAATAATATGTATCAACTATAAATATTTTAAATTACATTTATTTACAAATATATGTAAATAATAACAATAAATAACATAAATACAAATATTAAATAAACATTATATATATATTTAACTAATTAAAAGGTAACTGCTAAAAAGTCGAAAAAGGTATCTCGCCCAATAAATTAAACAAACACAAACCAATAGAAAATGTTAACTAACTAAATAAACACTATAAAATCAAGGAATTAATTAACGCAATTTTACCGTATATCGGCCAAACAAGGAGGAAGAGCATTACTTTGTGAGAGAGACAACAGAGAAGAAATAATAACTACATGAACAACTATATAAAAAATTCTACAACACAGGTAAGAACAACATTTTATAACAAAATATAAATACTTCACCTTTTTTAATTTAATTAACTAAAACTATTACGTGTTTTTCTTTAAATATCACATATTAAACTTCATTACAATTACACTTAGAAAATACAGGAGAAAGATTTTCGTGCCCACAATATTTAACTCAACATCATTAGAAATATAACAAAGTAAATATAGAACTTAACCTACAAAGAAAGTAAATTATTTTGTTTTTTTAAACGTAATAAAAGTACAAAACCCAGCTAACAAATACTTTTCTTTTTACAGCTGCCACAAAATTCTACTAAACATCAACAAAAACCACTTCATCAACGAAAAGTAATAAGTATATAATTTATATTGCAAAATGTTTTAAAATAAAGACTAATGAGCACATGCATCATGCTTATTACCAGTCGCAAACAATACGAGTCTCAAGATAGCCTCATTTATGACTAATAAAAGTTCTTTTGAAATACATCAACTCAAAACGCAATAGCAAAATAGGTACTATCAAACTGCAAATAGTTTCCAATTTATTCCTATGGCCCTCTACACCCATAGGAATTAATAACAAAAGACTCTACCCCCTATTACAGATTGTGCATAAATATCAATCTATTTAGCAATTCCTACATGCATTAAAATTGCAACTCTTAAATAGCAATTCCTTAAAAATCGCTATTAAACATACGCAATTCTTTAGCTTTATACATGTGGTCGTAAATGATGAAAATAATCTAATAAACTAAAAATATAACCTTTTCTCTTTTATTTCACAGCTTGCACTTCACTACAACTGCACCAAAAACGGTCTCAACAGACAACTTCGAAGAAAACTAAAAAATCTACATTAAAGAAAAACATCAAACTAAATAAGTATATACAGGAACTAACAAATAGAACAAAATAATAAATGAGAAATTAAATTAAAAAACAATTTTAACTAATAAATACTTATCTCTTCACAGCTTCCACAAACTGCACCAACAAAAAACATCCACAAAATTAAGGTCATCAACTACAATTAGTAAGTATTACTTGTTTTACTACGAAATCCAAACAATGCAATTAAATTAAAAATCTATGTAACATTTTAATAAACAGAAACATTTGGCTTTCATACCAACAGAAAATAGAACAGAGAATAAACAATAACCATCAAATCATACCATCAACAAAAGTAAAGCAACACTAATGTAAGTATATTTTCTATAATATTAATTAAGCTAGCATATTTAAATATTCAAAACTGCATAATTATTAAACCAGTAGCGGTGGGTGGTGGGAGTGCTGCCGGGCGCTGACGTGGGGCGGGGAGGGGCAGGGTGGGGGTAGTAAACTACGGATTACGGGCGATTACAGGTAAGTACACATATAAATAAATAAAACGATTTCGTTTCGCGCTGCATCACATTTGACGATGCAGCGCGAGAAACGAAATTCGTTTTATTTATTTATATGTGTACTTACCTGTAATCGCCCGTAATCCGTAGTTTACTACCCCCCGCCCCACGTCAGTGCCCGGCGGCACTCCCACCACCGACCGCTACTGTATTAAACATATATATATATATATCTTCACAGATATACCCCAAAAACTGGCAGAAGAAGCAAAGTTCATTACATCGCAAAAGGGGAAACTACTGCTTTGCTACATGGGTTACACTTATACCCAAGAAAAAGTTATAGAAAAGAAAACCCTTTGGAAATGTAGCGAATATAAGTCCAATGCCTGTTATGGGAGAGCCACTGCAATAGATACCAATGTAGTGAATGTTAGAGAACACAACCATCCCCCAATGTAACTGAAGTTGAAGTAAGAGATGCCCTAGAGACAATAAGGGAAGCAAGCACAAGTTCCCAACAGACAAGCACTCAAATACTAAAGAATGTTTTGACTAGAGTGCCAGAAAATGTCAGAGGACAACTACCTTCCATCCCCAATTTGAAAAGACTAATAGCAAAAACTAAAAGAGCTACAGCTCAAACTCCACCTATCCCCCAAACTTTTGGAGGAATCCAAATACTACCCGAGTATACCATCACCCACAAAGAGGAAAAATTCCTTATTTATGACAACGAAAGCCATGAAAAAAGAATTATTATGTTTGCAAGTAATACAAATTTACAGAAACTTAAAATCTGCGAAACGTGGATGATGAATGGCACATTTAAAGTTTGCCCCAAACCATTCTATCAGCTGTATACCATCCACAGAGAATATGAGGAGACAAATATCCCCTTTATTTATGCATTACTGCCTAATAAACAGAACACAACTTATGTAGAACTACTAATTATAGTCAAACAATTAACAGAAAATTACTATCCCCAAAGAATCATAATAGACTTTGATCAGGCAATGATTCAATCCATCCTCAAACTATACCCACACACTGCAATACAAGGTTGCTATTACCATTTTAATCAGAGCATATGGAGGCACCTACAGAAATCTACTTTGAGCATAGAATATTCAACAAATAGCAAATTTGCCTATCAAATAAAAAAATTAATAGCCCTGGCCTATGTCCCAACCACTAAAGTAGCCAATCACTACAACTTACTTATAGAAAGTCTTTTCTATCAAGCTAATGAAACAAAATTAAGGGGCTGATTATGATGGCGGAACGATCGCCACCGCCGGCGGTGAGGTCCACCGGCCCAGCGGACCGCTATTCTCCGACCGCCATGTTACGATCGCGGTGGGATCCAGACTGCGACTGAGGCGGAGGCAAAGCCCGCCACAGGCTCCGTCCGCCGAATTACGATGCTGGCTACAGCCAGCCTTTCCGTGGCGGGTAGACCGCCATTGGAAGGCTGGCGGGGATTGGTTCCGGGGGCCCGTTGCGGGCCCCCCTTGTGTTGGGGGAGGTGTGGGTGTTTTCGGGGGGTACCCATGGTACCCTCCTGCATTTCACTGCACCATGTGGCAGGCACAGTGTAGTACAGTGAATTGCACAACATGCTCTTTTTGACATTGCGGCGGTGCTGCTGAGATCGTGGCGGTCCCATCCTAATCGGCTATGCGGGACCACCGCATGCATGGCGGACGGTCCCAAACACCGCTACGATGGTCCGCCCACCATCGTAATCAGCCCCTAAGTCCCTTCCTAGAATACTTTGAAGACACCTGGGTGGGAAGGTTACAGAGGTCAGGGCACCATAGACAACCTACATTTCAGATCCCCTGGTGGAACGTGTACGCCAGTACTGTGGCTCAAAAAGCCAAAACAAACAACCCAGTGGATGGATGGCATAATACCTTCCAAGCCACAATAGGAAGGGGACAACCAACACTTCACAAACTCATTGAAGCAAATAAAAAAGAACAGAGCTACCAAGAACTCAGACTAGAGCAATCACTAAGTAAAATAGGCCCTAAACTAAGTAAACAACTAGGTTGTATCCCAATACCCAAGGTCTAGAATACCTAGACATGATTGCTCAATCAATTCTTTAAACTAAACAAAATAGTAACCATCGTTAAAATCTTACAACTATAAAACATATAAACCCACACGCTCTAACATCAACATTAAATATACAATGATACTTTTAATAAATACATAACTAACACTACATAACATTCTAATTATATCCAACACTACGTCAAACACATAAAACACTAAACTACCAAAACAACACCTAACTACACCAAAAATGATCAAATAACACCCTAACAAATCTATTTAAACTACTACTACCTTACCCCTACCCTAAAACTAACTTAAAAGTATATAAAATTAAACTTACCTGAACGGACGAAACTGAGCTCCCAACCGCAAGGTGCCATCTTCCAAAATGACCTAAAAACGAAACCGATAGATAGAAAAGTGAGAAAAAAGGAAAAAAATGGCCACGTAATTAAAACGAAAAAAGACTAACTCCCCATAGACAACAATGGAAAATATAGAAAAAAATGTTTTTAATTATATATATAACTTTATGTATTGCAATGTTTTTCCCAATGTTTAAAATTAATTTAAAACTATTATATTATCCAAAAAAGCTCAAATATAATATAGAGGGGCCGATTCCGATCTCGGCCGGTAGGGCTCCGAATAGGATTCGGCTTTACCGGATCCGATTCGGAGCCCTGTTTCCCGACCGAACCGTACGCGGGTCCGGCCGAGCGAGTACGATGCGAGCTCGCCGACCGACTCGTCCGGGCGACCCGACCGCTCCGACCGACTCGTACCCGGATCGTACCGCTCCGACCGACTCGCTCGGACCCGATTCCGCACCGCGCAATGGAGACGTTTTCCGGCCGGGTAAGTACGATGCGCACCTCGACCGCTCCGACCGACTCGCGCCGTCCGACTCGAACTCGCTGTCGGAGCCGTACTTTGGGGTCCGTGTCGGACCCCCTGTACGCGCACTCCGCGCGAGGCGCACACAGGGGGACCCATGGGTCCCCCTACCTGTGCGTGTACGCGCGAGCGCTCGCGGCGTACTTCGCTGTAGGGGGCGCCCTTGTCCGCCTCGCACCCATTGAGGCAATGGGAGCCCGCGTACGCGTTGTACGACCGGCTCCCATTGAGTTCAATGGGAGTCCGACCGACTCGTGTCCGGTGGCATACGAATGCATCGGACTCGTTCGGTCGGACTGCACGGGTCCGATTCGGTCGGAAATCTCTCCGGGTCCGGCTCGGTCGGAGAGATTTTCGGCCCGAATCGGAATCGACCCCTTAATGTATATTAAAATATATGTTTATTTCATACACTGTAAAAGTACAAAAAATATAAAAATGTGATAAAAATATATATGTTGTACAAAATATATCTGTTAAAAATATTGTAAAATATTTAACATATTAAATATTATTTCATTAAAAATAATATTCAATATACTAAATAATAAAATATAACCTTGTCAAATACATATTATACACATTTTCAAAAATAAAATTATATAAAATGTATCCAAATGTTTTGTTTTTGGTACTATAAAATAATGAACAATACAAATGAAACTGTTTATAATTAAAGAACTAAAAATATTTTGCATTACCGTTATACGACTATATTACCAGAAATGTCATATGTTTCAAAACTGTAAAAATAAAAATGTATATATAAAAATATACGATTTGTTTAACATTTATACATGAAAAATGAATGTTACAATGCATTATACTTTATAATAAAATGTGAATAACATCACATTTTTTGATTTATGTTTTACATATTATAATACATTTTCTAACAAACGAAAATGACAAAAATGTAATTGTGAATACAAATATAAATGTCTTTGCATAAATAAATGTTGAAAATAAAAACTAACATACATCTATTTACTTATTACAATATAATGATAAACTGTACAAAAAATTATACATAATAAATAATAAATAATTCCTATTACTAATTTCCAGATAAACTAAACTTTAAGAAAAAGGAGAATAATACCCCCCCAAATTTTACTATCCCAACTACAAAAATAACTATACTCAACAAAACTGCTGGATAATAAACCATAATAATTTATTATTCCAACTCCAAATCCAGCTAAACTGAGGGAAAGTGCTGGATAGTAAACCTTAAAGATTTACTATTCCAACTCCTAATCCAAGTAAACTCAGAGAAAGTGCTGGATAGTAAACCATAATCATTTACTATTCCAACTCCAAATCCAAGTAAACTCAGGGAAAGTGCTGGATAATAAATACAAATAATTTACTATTCCAACTCCAAATCCAAGTAAACGCAGAGAAAGGGCAGGATAGTAAACCATAATAATTTACTATTCCAACTCCAAATCCAAGTAAACTCAGAGAAAGTGCTGGACAGTAAACCATAATAATTCAATATTCCAACTCCAAATCCAAGTAAACTCAGGGAAAGTGCTGGATAGTAAACCATAATAGTTTACTATTCCAACTCCAAATCCAAGTAAACTAAGGGAAAGTGCTGGATAGTAAACCATAATATTTTACTATTACAACTCCAAATACAGATAAACTCAAGTAAAGAAATAAATACCCCCCTATTTTGATCTTTCAAACTACCAAAAATATATTCTTAACAAAAAATTCATTATTAAATGTTTATTACTTTAAAAAAATACAATCAAATTTTTTTAAAATACTTTTTAATAATTACAAATTCGTAACAAATGTTTTAATTATATAAAGAATTAATAATATTTTTTTAATTATTCAATAAATGTTATTAAAAAATTATTTACAAATACAAATGTATGAAAATATTGTAAAACAATTATTAAAAAATTATAATTTTGAATAAAAAACACATATTTTTCACAAAATGTACATACAAAATTTTGCAACAAAACTCTTAAAATTTAAATTGTATAATGTTTTATTAATAATTATATATTTCTTATTTTATTATTTAAAAATTATTTTTTATCCAAACATTCTTAAATTACTCACCACCCATATCCCCTAAAGAAACAATATCCCACTCCTAAAATTTAATAAAAATTAAAACAATTTTTTTTCCCCACAATATTTTTAAATTACTCCCCACCCATATCACCTATAAACCCAATATCCCGCTCCAAAAATTACATAAAAATATAAAAAAAATCCACACAATATTTTTAAATTACTCCCCCCTTATCCCTTATAAATCCATCACCCCACTCCTAAAATATGTACAAATTTCAAATTTATAGTAATTTTTCAACAACATTTTTCAATTACTACCCACCCTTACCCCTATAAACCCAACATCCTGCTCCTAAAATATATACAAATTTAGAAAAAATAGTAATTTTTCTACAACATTTTTAAATTACTACCCACCCTTATCCCCTATAAACCCAACATCCCTCTCTTAAAAATTATATTAAAACAAAAAAAAACTTTATTTAAACATAAAACAATTATTTAAACATTATAAAATTACTAATACAAAATTACTTTAACCGCTTAACCGTGGTGGCAATTCCGCCGCGGTGCGGCGGTTTAGCGGAGTGGGCGGGGCCGCGTCGGCCAACGGACGTTCGCAGCACTACAGAGGTAGTGCTCGCGACGGCCGTTGGCTGACAGACGCACGCAACGGGTTAAAAAAAATATTGAATTTTAAAAAAAATAAAAACCAAAAAAATGATATTATTTACATTGATATTTTGGCCATCGATATTTTCAAATTCGATATTTCTGAATCACAATATAATCGATAATTTTGACATCGAGAAAACTTACCTCTGTATTTTACACCATCGATATTCTTGCATCGATATTCTTGTATGCCGATATTTTTCTGTCGATATTCTGTCTCTGCACCCTGTAAATGTTCTCCCTAGGTGTTTAATTTGGTCTTACGCAATAATATTTGTCAAGAAGATCTCAAGTGGTACAATTGACTTTTCTATGGACCCGTCATGATAAGAGATGGGGTTTAAGTCTGATCACCCATACATATAAATCAATGTGAGTAATTTTTAATACATTTTAATAAATATACAAAAGAATGTGTTTATTAAGTTTTATGTGAATTGTCTGATGGAACTGTTTTGATGACTTGTATAGAAGTTAATTCAGTTTGGCACAATTTAAAATTTTCAAGTGATCCTTCACGAACATACATAGACATTCTATGAAGTTCTCTTAAGGCAAACATTAGTCTTTAGTCCCAAAAGCTAACTCGAAATGACATTGGTTTGACTCATTATAAAGATTGATATTTGAGTCTGGGCGACATTTTCAAATATCATTTGATGCCAAGAATATCTTTTTACTTTCTATTTTTTCCCACTATTCATTTTTATACCTCTAAGAAGTATTTTTAAGCAAATAACCTACATTCCAAGTTAGTGGATTCTAAAACTAGGGCCCCCTTTACCTCATAAATGGATAGATGCTGCCTATCTATCTTCAAACTTTTTCTACCCAGTTCCCACTGCACACTGTCTTAGAGTATTAGATAACGTCCGTCTTCTGGGTTGAACAGCATGGTCTCCCACAGGCTGGAAACCTAGGGGCTCATTATGATGGCGGAACGGTCGCCACCGCCGGGCCGGCGGTGGCAATCGTTCCACCATCATGATGAGATTTACCCACTGCCATATTAGGATGGCGGTGGGTATCGCGGCAGACGCAAAGTCCATCCGCCGCTTTACCGCCGGTGGCAGTCGCACCAATTGCCTGGCGGGCGGAGCAGGGCCACTAATATGTTGGCGGTGCCTAGCAGGCACCGTCCGCCATATTAGGATGTGGGAAAATAAAGGCCTTTCCATGGCTGCGAGGCCGCGATGGAAAGGCTGGTGGGGATTGGGTTCGGGGGCCCGTTGCGTGCACCCCTTGTGTCGGGGCAAGGTGGGGTGCACTTGGGGGGGTACCATAGTACCCCCCTACATTTCACTGCACCAAGTGGCAGGCACCATGTGGTGCCTGCCATGTGGTGCAGCAAAATGCCAGACATGCGATTTTAAGATCGCAGCGGGTGCTGCTATCAGCAGCACCCGCCGCAATGTTACATTTCAGATTTACTATGGCGGTCGCATCCTAATTCGCGGTGCGGGACCGCCGCATGTCTGGCGGGCGGTCCACACACCATAAGGATGGCAGGTGGACTCAGGTCCGCCCGCCATCCTAATGAGCCCCTTAGTTCTATACTAGCCTCAAAAAATGGTGCAGGTCATTTAATCATATTCACACCACATGCAAGTTGTTTCTGCTAACAGCAGGTAAGAGAGGCTCTTACCATCTTAGAACATAATAGCTAAAATAATTAATGGGTATTCTATAAAGTGAATTTGCCTAGTTGGAGGTCCCTTTGCTTTTTAGTGTCCCTATCACGGGATTTATCAACCAATTAATGAAAATCTAAATAAAAATTTGAACCAATGTACCCTAGGACTTTCTAAAACATTTTCTAGGGAAGGAAAATCTTTTAAATATCACATGCTGTTTGTAGGGATGACTTGGAAAAATATTTTTAAGAAATTCTAATTATTGTTTTTTCATGTACATTTAAAAAATAACACTCTTCTGAAATAAATATGGATGGTAACAGATCACGTTAATTATGTAGTTTTTAGGGCAAGTGTTCATACTATGGGGCCGATTCCGATTCAGGCCGGAAATCACTCCGACCGAGCCGGACCCGGAGAGATTTCCGACCGAATCGGACTCTGGCAGTCCGACCGAATGAGTACGATGCGCACGCATGCAATCGGACTCGAGTCGGTCGGACTCCCATTGAAGTCAATGGGAGCCGGACGTACAACGCGTACGCGGGCTCCCATTGACTCAATGGGTGCGAGGTGAACAAGGGTGCCCCCTACAGCGGGTACACCTCGATGCGACTCGCGGCATACATGCACAGGTAGGGGGGACCCATGGGTCCCCCCTGTGTGCGACTCGCGCGGCTACGCGTACAGGGGGTCCGACACGGACCCCCAAAGTCCGGCTCCGACTGCTCTTTCGAGCCGGACGGCGCGAGTCGGTCGGACTGCTCGCGGCGCGCATCGTACTTGCCCGGCCGGGGAACGTCTCCATTGCGCGGTGCGAGTCGTGTCTGTGCGAGTCGGTCGGAGCGGTTCGGACCCGCGAACGAGTCGGTCGGTGATTTCGCGTGCGCTCGCATCGTACTCGCTCGGCCGGACGCACGTACGAATCGGTCGGGAAAGAGGGCTCCGAATCAGATCCGGTTAAGCCAAATCCGATTCGGTGCAATACCGGCCAAGATCGGAATCGGCCCCAAAGTATGTATTTTTTTTCCGTCTGTAACCCTTCAAAAATAATTGATAATATATATTACTTTAGAGAAATTAAATATTTTTAACACCTAGTATTGTTATTTTAACTAAAATATTATGATTCTCGTATGATGGGAAACAGTGATTAACATTTATAGTATGGGTCATGTGACGCTAAATGAAATGTCAAGGTAGAAAGATGATTTGCTACACTAAAGTTGGCATATGGTAGCTGGCTACTTTGGAAAACTGTTAGCAATAGTTTTCAAAAAGACTAAGGGGCTCATTACGATGGCGGGCGGAGGCACATCCGCGGTGCTGGCGGTGGCGGAAAATGTCCTTTTCCGCACTCCAGCAGCGGTCCTCGCGTTCGCCATATTACGATGGGCAAACATAGCCCTTTTTCCGTCCGCTGCGGAGTTACGTGAACCGCCAGAAATTTCCGCCTGCAACCGCGGCGGAGGGAGCCAATCGAGACACACCGCCGTGCGGAATGACGTCCCGTCCGCCGTACAAATTACGATGCCGCAAACAGCCCATCACACCGCAGCGGAGAATCCACTCACATGCAGACGGCGGAAGCACTACAGCGGAGAGCAAACCTCGACTCCCGGTCCCCTCCACGCGGTCGTGACCGCTATGGATCCAGCCCTTCAAGCCTTTCCGTTGCTGTACCTCATCCACCAGCAGCAAATAATACACTGTCGCGGACAACGCCGCAGGTACGCAAATACACAACTCTGCATGCAACCACAACACACAACTCCTGTGCTGACAAATGGTTCCTGTCCACATCAGACACTCTGGTGTGGACAGGAACATATCCCCCAGTGTACCCACACATGTCCTACCTGTCAGAAACCCACACCTCTGCATCCGGGTCACCCATCAAACGCGAAATCACTGCAATGTCCCAGGAAAGTCACCGCAGCGGTGAAGACGTGGGAAAACATGCGCACAATGTAGTAGGCAGGGCCGGCACCAGGCATGGGCAGTCCAGCCAGACTCAGAGGGCTCCACCTTCACCCTTCCCACAGTACGCATCACACACCCATTTGAGCACATGCTGTGTGCCCCTCCTGTGCCCCCCCTGCACAATTAATCAGCCAGGTGTAGCCAGACCTCGCACCTCACACATCAAAGGACAAGGGAGATTGACTGGGAAGGTGGGGGTGAAGAGGAACACCCTGCACAGAAGCTCAGGGGCTGGACAACCCTCCTCCTCACACCTACCTTCCACTCATGTGAATCAAACTGAGTATAATTACAAAATGAAGACTCACACTGCATATGAACATCCACTGAACTGTCCACACTGCCTGTCAAGTCACTCAGAAACACCCCACACTGACACCCAGCCACATACTCATACCATAGGTCAGCAGCAATGGAGAACAATAAATGGGCCAGCCAAAAGTGAAGTGGACAGTGCTGGAAAACCATGGAGCAAGCCACATAGCATGTGTACATCACATGCAAGAGAAGGAACATATCACACCACCCTTAGGCCATCAAATCAGACATGGGTGGCACAGTGAGTGAAATTAAAACAAAGTGACCTCTGTGCAACAACTCAGGGATACATCAAGCAAGCCAAGCATAGGCACAGGAATGATAGGAAGTGTCTGAAGTCATACAGTGACCAGCCACATATCTGTGTCAACTTACTTTACATGTGTATGCCATCAGCACAACACACATGGCTCATTGTCACACTCCCTGACTGTCAAACACAAGTAGAACCTTCACACATGCCACACATCTACCGATCTCACACCTGCAACACTCAACACCTGTGAGAAACACACAGAATGGTGCAAATGATGTACTGTGAGGTCACTGACAACCAATCACACACCCTGTGGTGCATCCACAAATATCAGACTCACACTCAGGGATGCCTGAACCAATGCTGACAGAAAAACAATAGCCAAATACAAATCTCACAAAAAACATCCACAGAAGTCCAACAAGCCCAGACATGTGCAGCCAAACAGTGAAAAGACAATGTGACCCTAGACAGAACAGGAATACACAACATTGTCACTTTGGACCAATGCACAGACACCATACCCCAACACAAACAAGAATTGCATCTTCAAAAGCCAATCATGAACACTAACTAGGATCAATGTGACAAATCAGCTAACCCACACATACACACCACACCAGTCATCAAGTGAACATGGTGTCATAGTGTACCACAAGCATGCACATGCACAATCCTGACAAGTGACAGGTCAAAAATAGGAGGACAAACCACCATTGTGCACTAAAAACAAGCTCATGAACAAGAATCCACATTGCTGCATGTGACAGACACACAAGTAATGCACACTACACATGCAACACACATCTGAAGGTATCACAATACACAAACTTCTCACACACAATGTCATGCAAATAGAACATCACACACACTTTGCACCTGTCAGTAGAAAGAGCCAACACAAGCCAAACACTGCATACATCTACAACAAAAACACAACAGATGCACATACCAATCCATCACATAGCAAACTCAGTTGGACATCAGGGCGATGCACACCAGGCAAGTACAAGGCAACATACACTGACAGCACTGCATGCACACCAAGCAGTGTGTGCACACCAACCAAACCAGTAGCACACATATCTGAGTGCCACACCATGAACTCCCACAACACAAATCATCACAGCACAAACATAACATCACACCCAGGAAGGGTAGCAGTACCTCAGCAAACACACATACAGCTTACCCATCACCCACAGATGCACAACTCAGGGAAATCCAGATGAAACAACATGATTAGAGAACTGTGCTGCTCAAACATATGCACTGCACATGAGCAACCATGACTGCAAAATAGTAGAAGAAAACAACACATTAATAATTGTGAAACTGTCCTAGGTGGCACATTGGTCCTGTACACAGATCATCCGCCCACAGTATAGTGTCACACCATGAAGTGTTGGGGAGGCTCACACACTGGCAAGCCATGGGGTGGAAGACATGAGATTGAAGTGGTGTGTACGTCAGTAGTGGACAGATGAGGAGTGTACAGTACACAAACACATAGAGGAGTTACTCACAATGTGTAGGCATCAGAAGCACATATAGGGGATGGCATGACTCCACATACCACATACCATACTGGAGCCACAATGGGTCAAGTGACAGCAATGCATGAGAAAACTCACAAATAATGTCAGTGTGGCTGAGCAGGTCTGCACAGTGAGCACAAACAGTAACAAGACACATGGCTGAGCAACAAAATACAACACAGACTTGGCAGTCACACACTCTGCATACTCACAACAGGCAGCGACAACAAGTAGGTGTCCCCCAGGAGTGCAAGGACACAACAACACACTGCACAGTGCCCAACCTACAACTCCTACATGTGCCCACAATCTGAAGCACATGGCTGACAATTGAAACAAACAGGCACTCATTACCTGGATCATACATGTGTACAGTTGACATGGCAGGGGCACACACACATCAACACTACTGACAATGACAGCCCATTCACACTGTATGACCACTCAAGTTCACATATTCAAATGTACCCATGTGACTGGGGAGACAGGCCTACACAAGATGACCACACATCAACACTGCTATTCACACATCAAGAAAGATCACACAGATATGATGGACCCTGGCCAGCCTGCAAGTAATCCTGTAGATAGAATACACCTCCGTTGTGGTATTGCATACTAACATGACATGTGTACAATTTAGCAAACCTGACCATAGAATGATTAGGATAACAGTAGATCATCACAAACAACCATCATTGCACCCTCAAGCCTCAGAGTCAAGAAGAACTAAAGTGCCTGTCACCTCTGGCAAACTCTGAAAAAGTAAAACAAGCAATTGGCAATGTTAAAGTGGCATACAGAGCATGTGTCACATGAAACCATACCCATACATAAAACCTTTAATTTAGCAAGGACATTGACAAAGCAGACAACAGGAGTAACTGTCTTTATTACATTATACACAGATAGGCATCCAAAGTAGGAAACAGCAAGGCCATTGGCCAGTCCATAGTTCAAAGTATGTACATGTGTGCATTTGAAACTGCACAGGGAATGGGCATCCAAAGTGACAAACAGCAAGGCCATTGGCCAGTCCATAGTTGAAAGTATGTACATGTGTGCATGAGAAACTGCACAGGGAATGGGCATCCAAAGTGACAAACAGCAAGGCCATTGGCCAGTCCATAGTTCAAAGTATGTACATGTGTGCATGAGAAACTGCACAGGGAATGGGCATCCAAAGTGACAAACAGCAAGGCCATTGGCCAGTCCATAGTTGAAAGTATGTACATGTGTGCATGAGAAACTGCACAGGGAATGGGCATCTAAAGTGACAAACAGCAAGGCCATTGGCCTGTCCATAGTACAAAGTATGTACATGTGTGCATGAGAAACTGCACAGGGAATGGGTAACACCGTACAAGTATTTGCCTGACAGGAACTGGTCAGGGACACAGGGAAGCACCATTGGATAAATTGTTTAAATTTGGTCAATTGGTTAAGATATCGGTGTGCAGGTTATAACTTTTCAGTGACTAACACCGTACACTGCCATGGGAATCAACACAGCGCCAGGGATTCAAATGGGCAGTCCAGGCACCGCTGTGGGAGAGATGGGTTTGGGAGGGGGACTTTGCCTCAGACTTGGCTGTCAGTTGAACTGGGAGGTGGCTGATTGTCGGGGCCAGTTGGAGGACTGGACCTGGGAGAGGACCAGCTGAGGTAGAGGCATCAGTGGCTGTGTGAGCCTGAGGGCTGGCTGGACCGGGTGGCATGGTGGCACGGGGAGGCGGAGACATGCTGCCGTGAAACACAGTGTGTGAGGGTGAATGTGGAGGGCTGGGTCTCCACTTCTTGGGGATTCAATAGGTAAGAATTGTCTTGGCAGGATTGGGAAGTGGTGTGGGCACAACAGCCTCACTCTCCACCAAAGGTGTATCAGGTTCAGGTGCCCCTCCCTGTGGGGATATGCGGGATCTGGTGGTACGCTTGGGCTGGGCTTGCCTTTTCCCCTCCATCCCCTGTTGTCCAGGTAAACCCCCCACTTTGCTCTCCTGTCCCAGCTTCACAAGGGTGTGGGTGGGAGTTGACGTTGTGGGTGAATCTGCCTCAGAGAGCTGTTTGTGCTGACTCTTTGCAGGCACCAGCTTCACAGCAGATAGGGCAACTGTTTTTTTGTCTTTGGGAGCAGATGTGGGGATGGGAGTGTCCTTGGATGGGGGTGATTTGGATGAATGTGAGCCTGAGGCCTGCTTCTCAGCCTGGGTATCTCGTGAAGGGCTTTTGCCTTTGCGCTCCTGTGTGTCTGTTTTATTTTTGGGGGATGGTCTCTGTGCTCTTGGCCGCTTGGAGTGCTGCTGTTGTGTGCTGCGTGTGGAGTACTTGGCGCCTGAGGTCTGTGGTATGTGGGCACTCTCGTCAGGTGTTGCCACTGGCAGGGTGTTTGCTGAAGGGACTGGAGCTGTACTGGAAGCCTGTGACAGCTGAATGGCTGCCGTCACTGTGGAGGACAAAGACTGGACAGTTCTGTGTAGCCCACCCACGTCAGAATGAATGCCCTCCATGAAGGCAACTACCTGTGCCAGCTTCTTGTCATGATCCTGGAAGGCATTCAGGAGAGTAGTCTGACCCACACACAGCTGGGGCAAAAGGTCCACCGCCTCAACACTGAGGGCTGCAGGGGAGACAGGGGCAGGGGCAGCGGTGCCTGGGGGGAAGGACACTCTACCCTTCCTAGGGCTGTGGGCACGGCCAGCACTACTGGTAGTAGCCGGGAGGGTGGGCACTGGACGATGTGCGGTGGAAGAGGAGGCAGATTTCAAACTCCCTGGGCCCGCCAACATCGAGGAGTCACCGCTGGAGTCAGATGATGCTGAGGTTGGTGTTTCTGGGCGTGATTCGTCCAGGGCACTATTGTCCCCCTCCGAGGCACTGGTCACATCAGTGTCAGTGAGCTCATGTGTAGCAGTTGTGCCAGAAGCTTCACCACTGGTGTCCGTCTCCTGTCCTTCCGTGCCCTCGGTAGATGCTGCAATAGACAGAGAAGTAGGTTCAGTATAGTGCCATACTCACAAAAATCATATGCAAGCAAAGCACAAGACTAGAATATGATACCCCCATGTTGCCCACCACCCTGTGCAGTCTGCATGTGCTACCTTAATGCAAAACTCAGAAGATGCATGGAAACATGCATGGTTGACATTATTGACCCATGTGACGTTGACACAGCCAAATAGCTGGCCCGTGCCTCCTTGTAACCTAACATACTGATCTCTGTAAGCATACCTACATGCCTGTGGGTGAGATAGATATACATCTCAACATGTTGTCTCAGTCACACATGGAGTCACTTTAAGGGAACAACACAGATACTGACTCCAAAATGTCCTTTTACAATGGCCATGAGCTACTGATATCCACCATGTTGTGCTTTGAAGCACAACGACCGTTGCACATTGGTGTCAGATGTGTAGCTCTCACAATTTCCGAGTCAGGCACTGCACACATCTACGAAAGCACACTAAGATGATGCGCACTGCTGTTCACTGCCCGGTGGTGTCTATGACACCCATAATGCAGCAGATGTCATAAGGCCACATCTCATCTTGCAATGTCAAGGGCCATTGTATTGAACACATGAGAAAGTACACGTAGCGAAAATGCATGACAGCTGCACTCAACACAGACGCCACTTAGAAGCCATTGCATCACACTAGAAACATCACAGAGCTCCGCACTGGCTCAGGGTTGGGATACATGCAGTCACTCACACCCAAAGTCACCCGTCGCAGAATACTCACCCCCAACTTGCTGCTGATGGGCCCTCAAACGTCCATCCAGCTCTGGCTGTGTCACTGCCAAGATGCGGGCCATTAGTGGTGTCATGCTCCTGCGCGCCAACCTTCCAGTCCGAGGGAGCATCCCCAGCGTCATCTCTGCCACGTTTTTGCTCAGCCGGCAGATGTCATCCTACCTCTTGTGACAGTGTGTGTGCCGTCGGTTGGAGACACCCAGAGCCCGCACCTTGGTGCAATGGCCCTCCATAAGGCCTTACGCTGGCGGACTTTAACCTGCAGGCATGGGAGACAAGAAGAGGAAGTTTCAGTGACACTGTGTTATGTACCACTGTGTGTCAGTACAGGAGCATGCAAAAACATAGCACACCAATACAGAAATGTTGAGCAGAGGCCATACATCATGACATGTAGTACATTTGCAACAGATTATCACATAGAAATGTATGCAGGTATGATGATGGACACAGTACATGGCATCTCATACACATGCAGAATGC
The DNA here is from genome assembly GCA_963921515.1 of Calotriton arnoldi. Taxonomy (NCBI): domain Eukaryota; kingdom Metazoa; phylum Chordata; class Amphibia; order Caudata; family Salamandridae; genus Calotriton; species Calotriton arnoldi. The sequence goes on along the minus strand of CAWUFW010006133.1, from coordinate 571,172 downwards.
CAGCACAGAATGCAATGGGAAGAAGGCCCTCTTCTGTGTTGCAGTATGTGGGTGAGCAAGACATACAATACATTGGAAATGATGTGTCGGGCAGACTCACTGTGTCCAACACTACACACCCATCAATGTCCTTGGCCTGTGAATGGCTACCTGTGTCATGGAGGTCACATTTAGGGACATAATCTTACATACTCACACTCTTCTCACAAGGTCCGTCTTGTGCAATCCTCAGGCTAGCTCGTGGAGTAATAGGATGGCAGACAACACATATGTTTTACTCTGTCCATTTACTGATGGGTCCTTGTCAAATTGGGCAGTATCTGTGCAGGCCAGGGGGACTCACACTGAGGTTAAACGTGGGCCATCCGAACATTCACATGCATGTACAATATGAGAGGGCAAACAGTGCCTTCACATGCGAGTCAGAGCACATAATGAAAACAATGGAAGGATGATATCTCCGAAGTACATTAATCTGATGTGTCATAGGTGAATTTCCACCAAGAGTGTTACACTCAGGCATTTCAATCTTGTGCATAATGCATTCATGTCCATGGGGGCAATATGAAAATTGTACACACATCCTTCAGTACCCTCTGGACGAAACACATTTGTAATGTCACAAATGAGTGTGTGAAAATATCATGGACTCTGACATCCATTAGCACAGGCAATGTTTGTTCAGACTTCCACTGCCCAAACCAGTAGTGTTACTGTATGTCTGCAAAAACACTGCATGTCCCTCCCATCCTTAAATGCAGCCATGGATCTGTGGAAATAAGGCTACACACCCCATTTACCAGAAGTCAGCATGCTAGGCAGTGTATCACACAATTACATTACCCAGGCTCACACCAACGTTTGTATTGTCATTGCTGAAGAAGGGCTGTAGAAATGTACATGTTGCCATCCTCCCCAAATACTCAAGTGCAATATTTACTAGGCCATGTATGGAGCATGGTGTTTCAAAAATGAGGATGCATCCACATTAACTTGCACTCACAGGCACATACTACAGCAGAGCAACATAATGTGTGCACTCTTTGCACTCTCAATCTTTCATTCTGAAACACTTACCAGTACATCAGGAGCACCATATAGCCTCCCATACTGTGAAAGCACCTCGTCCACCAGGACCTCCAGCTCCTCTGTGGTGAAGGGATAGGCCCTGATGTTCTCAGTTCTCGCCATCACTGGGTCCAGGAGACAGGAACAGCAGCAGTTGGGGATGAAGAATTGCAGGCAGCAGTGTCTGGATGCAGTGGAAATGTGTGGCGCACTCACAGACATATATAGCCCCCGGGGTTGTTTCAGTGGTACTCAGCTGCTGCAATTGGTGTTCCAGGTCAGCTTTTTCCAAATGTAACCAATGACCGGCCCGCGGTGGCGGTGCACGCCTACCGCGGGTTTCAAACGTGTATTTTACTACCGCGATCGCGGTTCCCATTGGCTGAAAGGGCATGGGCATTGGCGGTGTCACACCACGGGGCCCAGGCGGTCGCGACTGCAATCGTGCATCTTTCAATTGCACCCAATGGCCGGGCCCGCGGTAGCGGAGCACGCCTACCGCGGGTTTCAAAAGTGTATTTCACTACCGCGATTGCGGTTCCCATTGGCTGAAAGGGCATGGGCATTGGCGGTGTCACACCGCGGGGCACAGGCGGTCGCGACCGCGAACTGGCATTTTTAGATTAGTGCCAATGACCATGATTGCGGTGGCGGTGCACGCTTATGGCACCTATGGACACATCTTGCTGTAGCAATGGCAATGGCCAGTTCTCATCATTGAACAGTAGACACTTACTATGAATCATGCCACCAGAGAGTTATATTCAATGCTAGTGTGACATTTAACTCACTGATGACTACACATGCCATGTCAGTGCACAGGATTACATGCATTGGCATGTACTCCCTCACATGTCACTTATGATGTTGTTGTGCATGTACACAGATCTGTTGTGTGATGGACTCTCAAATATGTAAACATGTCAATGTGTGAGATGGCTAAGCAACCCACAGTAATGATGGACTGACTACATATTGTGCCTATTTCACTGTGTAGATTGCGGAACTCATGTTGATACTTGATCTTCATGCACACACTGTGCTCATTGTGTTGTTAATGTGTGCCCTGTCCGACTCACGCAAGAAGGTGTGACAGGTACAGCAGCTATGTAGAAGCCAGCAGTGTTGCTGTTTCAGACATGTGCTGTGTCAACTACTCTCAGGGCTGGTGACACAAGATGTCAGAATGTACCATTTTACATTCACATAGTCAGAATCTGTTTGGGGGGTACTCACTATGTACATACTGAACATGTGTACAACTACTTTAGACCAAGGTGTCTCTGCATGTGCCTTGTGCTGTAAGCTGTTGTTTCAGGCCAGTCATTGTTGTCGCTGTGTCAGACAAGATGTAAGATGTTGGACACATCTCATAGGGGAATTGAATTGACATGTGTCCCCTTTTATCTTATGTAGGAGGTGACCAAATGTGCATAGTCCATTCACATTGCTGGCGGACATGGAGGATAAGGACATCATACGTAAATTCCGTTTGGATCGACCTACCCTTCAGGAGCTATGTGGTCAGTTGGAGCCCCATCTGACGCCTCGCAGGACCTATCCGACTGCTTTGACACCAACATGTAAGGTGATGGCGGCCCTGCATTTCTTTGAAACTGGTTCGTTCCAGTACACGGTGCCCAGCGCAGGTGGGATGTCTCAACCAACGTTCAGCATGGTGCTACATGATGTCCTGTCCGCTATGATGACATACAAGGACCGCTACATCCATTTTCCCAGGAGACATGAATTGGAAGCTGTGAAGGGTGATTTTTATGACCTTGCCCACATCCCTAATGTTGTTGGCACCATTGGGTGCACACATGTTGGCCTGGTTCCACCACAGGCACGTGAGCACATCTACAGGAACAGGAAGCATTTCCATTCCATTAATGTGCAAGTGGTATGCCAGGCGGATACGATATTCTCCCATGTCTATACCAGATTTCCAGGATCAGCACATGACTCCTACATACTGCGTAACAGCATCGTACCATAGCTGATGGCAAATATGCTTCCGGAGCGTGCATGGATTGTGGGTGAGTACGCAGAGTCAAGTAGTGTGGTGTATGTGTGACATGCTGTCCTCAGCTACAGTTATATTACAAAATTGGTCTGTGTATCTCACACCTAGGTGACTCTGCATATCCCAACCGGCCTTGGTTGCTGAGCCCACTGCGGAATCCCAGGACCCCGGGTGAAGTCCGCTACAATGAGGCCCATGGGAGGACACGTCGTGTGGTGGAGCGAACTTTTGGTCTTCTTAAGTCTAGATTCCGGTGTCTGGACAAGAGCGGAGGTGCACTACTCTACTCTCCCCAAAAGGTGTGTCAGATCGTAGTTGCATGCTGCATGCTCCACAACCTGGCCTTGCGCAAGGAGATCCCCCTGCTCCTGGACAATGATGAGCAGCAGATATCCCCCCCTGCAAATCCACACATGTCCAGTGACGAGGCTGGTGGAGAGGAGGAAGGTGTCGACCTGCGTCAACAGCTCATCAACCACTACTTCCCTTGAGTGTGAGTGACATTGTACAACAGTGCCATTGTCTGCTGTCTTTGATGGTAGTATAAAGGCCTAGAGGAGCTTTTTGACTGCTGCCTGTTGTTGGCTTTGTGCTGATGGCTGATGTGTGTGGCACAGGGTAGTCATGGCCAGCCACATGATGTCTATGTTGATATTGTTTCTCATTGTAATGTGTGCTGGTTTGTGTACCTTGATAACTAGTGTTGTGTACTGGCTATGATGCCATCACCTGACAATTAAATGTCGTTCTCTTGTGTCTTTCTAGGTCCCTTCGGCCTCTCAATGCCTCGTCACAATCAGAGCTTCTGGTACATTGGTATCAGAGTCAACATTGTTCATAATGTGATAAACATGGAGCTGACACAAAGACATAGGTGTGTAAAGAGTGTTTATTTACAATGAGTGTTTGTGACAGACAAGTGATGTTTTCCAAAACAGGTGCTAGGTGAATTAATGAGTTGACAGTGACGGTAAATGAGACAATAGAGTAGTCACCACATTGATGTAGTGACCCAGTCCAACAGACACCTGCCATCGACATGGCAGTGTGGGTAAGAATAGTCAACAAAGTCAATGTGAAGGGGAACAGAGGTGCCATCATGGCTGGCTGTGCGACTGGCGTTCGGATGGTGCTTTGCCACGTGTTCCTCCCGTGGTGTTTCTCGGACGGCCCCTTTTGCGTTTTGCAGGGCGGGCCACTGATGCGGGCTCAGCGGTGTCTGAGGAGTCATCCTGTTGCAGCTCACCCCTCTCTGTGGCCACAGCTGAGGTGGTGGGAGTATCATCCTGCTGGCCACTGGAGGGGGGTTGAGCTGTCCTTTGGGCCTCATGACTGTCCCTCAGAACACCCACGAGCTGGCCCATGAGGTCCACGATTTGGCCCATACGCGTGTCCATGGACCTCACCAGCAGGCGGAGCTCACACACTTATCCCACGACCTGGCCCATCTGTCCCTGGCTTTGTTCGTATGCCCCAAGGACTCTGGTGATGTTGGCCAGGGCTTCAGTCCCAGTGTCCTCTTGAATTTGGCCACCAGTTGCCCTCCCACCTGCCCTGCTGTCACGGACCTGTGGCGTAGCCACTCGACGCACCCACAGACTCGCCCTGCCCTCCTCTGATTGTGTGATGGTGTTGGTAACCACTGAGGCAGGGAGAGTGTTGCAGGCAGCACTGGTGGTGGTGGTGGTTGAGGCCGCACAGGTCGTTGCAGCAGGGGTCAGCGTGGTTGTTGTTGCTGAGGTGGTGGTGGTGGGGACAGTGGGGGCCTGGGACGTGGTGCACCCTGGCAGTCCGGATGGGCCAGGTTTGTGCTCCTCTTCCGAGAAACGTAGGGAGTCTGCATCCGAGAGTCCATGTTCCGGGGAGGGAGACTGGCTCTGCAGGACGATGTTGTCTTCTGCAGCAGTCAAATGTTGATCTCCTGTTGAACAGAAGTGAAATGGTCATTGAAGTGCACCCCACAAGCTTGGTGTTAGACGTTTGGATGTTACATGTGATACACCACATAGTTTACATTGATATCACTTTGTATGGCTGCATGGTACTGCGCATCATGACATGATGAGGAGGTACCTACATTACTTGTCCATGGTGTAACATGTAAATAGATACCATGTTCCACGTACAGATTGTGTGATTTCAAGGACATGTCGTCGTCTAACAATTTGCAGCACATCAACTTTATGTGATGTGTCTTTTTGGTTTGCTCTGCATGGAAGACGTTAGATGCCCTTGTCATGTCATGTACTTTGCTTTCTTTTAACAACTAACCATGCATGTTTTGTGTTCATATGGGCCTTCATGCTCTGCCACCATGGCACTTACACATAGCATTCAGTGCTGTGCATGATTGTGCCCTGACTTTCTTCAACATGTGACTTGGTGGTTCAAACTTTAATTTCTGTGACAGTTACATACGCTTAGCTGTCTGCACACTGGAAGTAGCTATTGGATCTATGCCAAGTTGAGTGACATGTGAGGGCTGGTGTGGTCATATGGCTTCATGCTTTTTGGGAGGAATGGCAGGGTGCATGCACTGTCTACCTACCTGTTCTTTGACACAGTTGAGGGGAATTGCTGCCACATGGTTGTGGGTGTGGGGGGTGTTCCATCCTGCAGAGCTGTGGCACAAGGGTGCCTGGTGGGAGTTGTAGTGCTGGCTTCCCACCCACAAACACCCCTCCCTGTTAAGATGGCTACCTACCTGTTAGGTGAAGGTGAGCAATGCAATGTCTGCCACATGCTTCTGGCTGGGGGGGAGTGCTTCATCCTGCTGAGCTGTGGGACAAGGGTACCTGGAGGGAGTTGTAGTGCTGGCTTCCCACCCACAAACACCCATCCCTGTTAAGATGGCGACCTACCTGTTAGGTGAAGGTGAGCAATGCAATGTCTGCCACATGCTTCTGGCTGGGGGGGAGTGTTCCATCCTGCTGAGCTGTGGGACAAGGGTGCCTGGTGGGAGTTGTAGTGCTGGCTTCCCACCCACACACACCACCTCCCTGTTAAGATGGCTACCTACCTGTGAAGTAGAGCAGAGGAAGGGAATAGGCTACACATGGCTCTTGGATGGGGGAGTGTTCCATCCTGCTCAGGGGTGGGACAAGAGAGCATAAGTTGTCTACCTACCTGGAAGTTTGAAGAGAGCAATGCAATGGCTGACACATGGTTGTGGGTGTGGGGGAGAGTGTTCCATCCTGCTGAGCTGTGGGACAAGGGGGCCTGGTGGGAGTTGTAGTGCTCGCTTCCCACCCACAAACACCACCTCCCTGTTAAGATGGCTACCTACCTGTGAGTTTGATGGGAGCAATGCAATGGCTGACACATGGTTGGGGGTGGGGGGAGTGCTCCATCCTGCTCAGCTTTGGGACTAGGGTGCCTGGTGGGAGTTGTAGTGCTGGCTTCCCACCCACAAACACCACCTCCCTGTTAAGATGGCTACCTACCTGTAAGTTTGAAGAGAGCAATGCAATGACTGACACATAGTTGTGGGTATGGGGGAGTGCTTCATCCTGCTGAGCTGTGGGACAAGGGGGCCTGGTGGGAGTTGTAGTGCTGGCTTCCCACCCACAAACGCCACCTCCCTGTTAAGATGGCTATTTACCTGTGATTTTGAAGGGAGCAATGCAATGGCTGACACATGGTTGGGGGTAGGGGGAGTGTTCAATCCTGCTCAGCTTTGGGACTAGGGTGCCTGGTGGGAGTTGTAGTGCTGGCTGCCTGTACACATGCCCCCATTGAAATGTTGCTACCTACCTTTGGGGTGAATCAGTGGTAGTAAATGTTAGATGTGTGAGACATGTTTTGGGAAGAGTGTGGTGCACATGGGTGCATTTGGGCCTAGGAGGTATTGCTTTGTAGTTGTGCAAGACAGTACATAGCAGTGTAATGATAGGCATTTGTTGGTACTTACCAGCCTCCACTCCCCCGGGTATTCCTGTGAGACTCTCTGGATGCAGTATGGCAAGTACCTTCTCCTCCCATACGGTGAATGTTCGTAGTGGAATGGGAGGGCCACCGCCAGTCCTCTGAGCCAGCTTCCGGTTCTTGTTGTTACTCTCTTTCACCTTGGTCTTGAGGCCATTCCACCTCTTCCTGATCTCCTTCTGGGTGCGCAGGATGGTCCCTACTGCATTGACCTTGTTGACTATCCTTGCCCACATTTTATTTCTGGTGGCTAATGGTATCTGTTGGACCAGGTTTCCAAACAAAATGTGGTTCGACTCTGATTACCTCATCTACCATCACTGACAACTCATTGTCAGTGAATGTGAATTTGGGCATTTTCTTCTGTGACATGGTGTGTGATGTGGTGGTGGTGATGTGTGTGGTGTGTGTGTGGTTATGATGGTGTGATGTGTGCAGATTTGCCTTTCCTTTGTGCTGTGGGTTTGGGCCCTTCAGTTGTAGAGTTGTGCAAAGGATTCTGGTCAGGGAAGGGGCTGGTTTTATACTCAGCTATGTGGGTGGGTCAAAATGGAGTATTCATGTCAGGTGTGTTGTGTGGGTTCACCTGGGATTTGAATTTTTTACTTGCCATGGGAATGTGTAATTGGGGTATGTTAGGTGTTTTTGGTGGCTGAGCCTGATTACTTGCCATACTTGGTGGTTTTGTTGTGTGGTTGTTTTCAACCGCCATTACTCTTCCGGAGCGACCGCGGCAGTCAGAATACAACAGCCCTTCCGCCGGCTCTCCCATTCATCGATGGTTGTGATCACGGCGGTCGGAAACAACTGATCGTTACACTGTCACCGCAATCGTATCATAATTTCACGTGCGGTCAATTCCCTGGCCGTGCGGCGGTTTTGGGTCTTTCCGCATCAAATCTGACCGCCGCGGATGGAATTTCACCTGCTCCGCACACTCCCGGCGGACTTTCGTGGAATCTGCCCGCCGCGGTCGGATTACTCTGGCGGTTCATCCTAATCTGACCGCCGGTTTTCCCGCGGTACATGCGGATGGTTAATTTCCGCTACCACGGCTGTCGGAATGCTTTTCCGACCGCCATCGTAATCGGCCCCTAAATTATGTTGTTCAAACTTAATTTTTATGATGTAAATTGTGCCATAGAGCAATATTCATAGTGTACAAAATTGATCTCCTTTTTTATATGTTGGTTTTAGAAAAAGAATCAATATCTGCAACATTGCAATTTCAAAAGTGTGTATGTCTGTGTCCATGTTTATTCTGAATCTTATCACTGATCATGAATTGGGATTATTCACAGATTCGTATTTCTTAATAATATGTGGGTAATAATGTATTGTTTTTGTTTCTGAATACCGGCCATGGTTTGTAATTTTTCCCTGATAGGTATTTACATTTTTCTTTCTTATGTCACTTATAGCCCTGACGAAGCAGATAGTCTGTGAAATGTGCTGCAAATTTACTTCTTAAGTAATATTGTCTTCAAGATTGGATAATATTTGGAATTTCTCAATAGATGAGTGTATTTGAAAGATTTTAATACTCTTGGATTTTGGAAAGAATACATTTACCTTTATAATCAGAATATAAGCGCTGGTTTATTTACATGGACTTTGAGAAAATTCCTCTGTAATTAACTTCCTTATGCTGTTACTATATTTGAAAGACACAAATGCAGAGATACTCAATTGTTAATAACAAATGTTTTACCATTCTGTATTCACACATGTCTCTCGATGAAAATGGTACACGACTTGTGTCTCTGGGCCGAGCGCCTACGACACAAAACTAGGCATGAGCAGAGAACTCCGCTCTGCTGGCGGAGCTTGCAGATTTTTGCGGATGTATGACGATAAATCGCACACCATCCCGCCGCGTGCTTTTACCACGCGTATATAATATCGCACATGCCACAGCATCGGCAACTTTCACATCGCACGGCGTTGCAACGCCAATGCGTTGATTCCTATTAGCGAGTACATCACCTCGCAGACAAGGAAATCGTACGCCAATACAACGCGTTCCTTGTGATCCTGCCTCTACCCCCGCCGCCCCCACGACGCTAATTGTTCCATTTCTATCGTCCCGACTGTTTAATTTTTTTAATTACATGTCTGCGAAAAAACCCCCACTGTTGTGAAAAGTTATTGGGGGGTACAAAGGGGTCGCTGACCGTGTCTCCAGCGATGTTGTACCTTGAGAGGAAGATGCGCTGCAACCCACTTGCTACTCTGTTTTATATCCCTGGGTTTTGCTTCCAGTAGCCAGATTCTCTGGATACTATTTTGGGATATTATGCATGCTGCTTTTCTCCCACCTGAAAGATAGGGGAAATGTGGTGCCTTGCTGATCACATCACTGCTTATCTTCAGCTCCAATCAAGAAGCTACAAAATTTCCAACAACATTTCTTGCCCTTGTGGCTTTTCATCCAAACTGGGGCCCCTTCACATATACTATTCTGTGCAGCTGGCCCCATGCCTACTCAAAGGAGTCACCATTTGTCTTGGCAATCAGGAAAGGCAATAAACTACCCTTCACAGCTGTCTGTGACAGTAAATTATTCCCACTGGCGAATTAAATTAATATTTTGCACACCTATCACGAACACCGCCTTCTCATCATACTGCTAGGCGCTCTGCCCCAAGACAAACAAAGCACCAAAATGCGTCTCACACAGCAGCACAACACATATAACAGGGCTGCATTTTCCCGTTCCGAAAATGCGTTTCGGCGACCCACAAAGCGGTATGAATTCCTTTGTAAACTCTCCATTGTTGTAAGCTGCAATGTTGGTCTGCGGTATTTTTTATGAGGCCACATTCAGGTGTAACTTGAATCTGGAGAAAAGAAGCAACCTTTGTACATCTTCTTGGAGGTCCCTCTTTGCACAGTGCTTGTAAAATGGAGCAATGCAAGGGGGGAGAGGAGTTGGCCTAAGGCTAGGGCGGTGTGCCTCGAATCTGGGGAACTGGGTTCTAGTCTCGACTATGATGCTGAACATCGTGTGATTCTGGCTAGAATTTCATATACTGGCTGTAATCTCGGCGTGGAATCCCTGCAATTATGACTGGGACCACAGAATGTGGAATAAATAAGCAAGAATGCGGAATAAAGGGGTGGACCTAATTTTACCCGTTGGTATTACACACTGCATTCACAGTTCTGTGGAGTTTTCTCGCACAAACATGTAAATTAACACCTGCTCTCAGCAGGAATTAAATATATATGAGGGCTCATGTCCAGGGTGGAGGCGAATGAGGGTCGTGGGGAAGGAATTTGAGGGAAGGGAAAGATACTACTTGGCATGCTCTCCCTATGCCCATTGGTTCAGGTTTGGGCGAGGGCCGGCAAACGAGTTTAGACTACACAGTCCTTTCCCAATGTGATATATTGCTACCTGGAATTTCCGGTTTATAAAATCAGGGCCGGTGTTCTTGCACTCAAAAAACACTGCCCCAATTGGCTCCGAGCAACTCGTAATCGGAGGCTGAGCTGTGGACAGGCATGGCTGCAGGAAAACGCAGCACAAAGGAAGTGTTAGGCTGTGGGGAAAAAGGTTGCATGATCTTCACGTCCCAAAGAAGAAGCGCATATGTGACCAGACAGGGATGACCTAAGTACAAGTCCATTCAGTCAACCTGCCTTCGATGCACACGTTTTAATTATGTCCCTTTAAATTTGTATCACTTTACATATTGCCAGTGTGTGTTCGCTAGCTGCCTTAAGGGCTTTTAATTAGTACTTCCCTTAATGTAATAGGCACTAAAAACGCGAGCTTTAAGGGAAATTGGGGGTGAAGGAATCGCCAGCGGAAGAGAAGGTACCTTGCAGCAAGTTATCGGAAAGTTGCGTTGTTGTGGCTTACGATATTAGGCCTTACGATGTAAACGTCTAAGCGTTGCTGTGCCTTACGATGTAAACGCTTTTGCGATGTTGTACCCGCGTTGTAATAGCACCGCGAAGTTATCTTTTCGTTGCAGTGGGTGTTCACCGATTTTTGCATACTCTGTGTTCCGCTGAGAACGCGAAGTTTATGCAAAACTCCGACTCCGCAGCGGAGCGGAGTTCAGGCCCGCGCCTTCCTAGCCTCCACCCCCTCAATAAATATTTTTAAAATAAAAATTAAGGTTAAAAACACACTTACCTTTATTGCGGCGTCTCCGGGCTGCCCTCCTCACCGTGGTCTCTCCTGCAGAATCCCCTATGTCAAACGTACGTCATGGTAGGACTGCGCATGCATGCGCAGTCCTACCCACGACGTACGTCTGACGTAGGGGTTTCGGTTTCCAGAAGAGACCACAGCGAGGAGGAGGAGGGCAGCCTGGAGACGCCGTGAGTTTACCTACATTTTTATTTTTATTTTAAAAATATTTATTGAGGTGGGGTGGAGGCGCAGAGCGGAACGGAGTTTTTGCCCAACTCTGTGGAGCTCTGCGTAGAGCAACTACGCCAGCTCCACCCGGGCCTGCACAAAACACCCCAAAATGTGACCTAGGAGACATCATATTTCACCCAGGACAATCCATGTTTTTTTACAAGGTGGCAAGCTCTGGATTTTGAGCCCCAGATCAGCTGGCACCTAGGGAAACCTATGAAACCAGCACATCTTTGAAAATTAGACACCTGTGGGAGTACAGGGTGGGTTTACCCAGAATCCCTTGCAAATCTCAAACTTTGCCTAAAAAACACATTTTCCTTACATTTATGTTAGGAAACCTTTAGGAATCTGAAGAGACCCACAAATATGCTACCACCCAGTGTTCCCCCAAGTCTGCTGAGAAAAATGGTGCCACACTTGTGTGGGTAGGTCATGTGCCCGTGACAGGAAATGGCAAAAAAGGCAACATAGACACATCACATGTTTCCACAGAAAAACAATGCATTTTTGCAATATGGGTAGCTTTGGATTTTGGGCCATAGCTCAGCCAGCACCTTGGGAAACCTATCAAACCAGCACATTTAAAAAAAACTAGACACCCTGGGGAGTGCAAGGTGGGGTGACTTGCATGGCTTCCTCCAGGTTTTTGTACCCAGAATCTGGTGTAAAGTTCAAACTTTCTCTAACAAAACACATTTTCCTTGCATTTCTGTGTGTAAAAGTACTGGAATCAGCAGACAGTCACATATTTCTTATCACCCAGTCTTTCTGCAAATCTCCCGAGAAAAACGGTGCTTCACTTGTGTGGGTAGGTTAAGTGCTAGCAATAGGAAAGGTCACCAAACACAAAATAGACACATCACATTTTTCTTGTGAAAAAAAATGTGTTTTTTGCAATGTAGGTAGCTGTGGATTTTGAGTGCCAACTCAGGTAGCACCTGTGGAAACCTACCAAACCAGCACATTTCTGAAAACTAGACATCTGGGGTAGTCAATGGCAGGGTGACTTGCATGGTTCTCACCAGTTTTACCCAGAACCCATTTCAAAACTCAAACTGTGCCTACTAAAAAACACATTTTCCATGCATTTCTGAGTGGAGAAGTCATAGAATCTGCAGGCAGCCACAAATTTCTTACCACCCAGCGTTCCCCAAGTCACTCAAGAAAAACAGTTCCTCACTTCTGTGGGTAGGCCAAGTGCCCGTGTCAGGAGAGGGCGCCATACACAACATAGACACATAACATTTTTCCTGTGAAATGCAATGTGTTTTTTCAAAGTGGGTGGCTGTGGATTTTGGGCGCAGCTCAGTCGGCACCTAGGGACATCTACTAAACCAGCAAATGTTTTAAAACTAGACACCCATGGGAGGCCAAGGTGAGCTGACCTGCATGGCTTTAACCAGGTTTTTTAACCCAGAATCCATTGCAAAGCTCAAACTTTGCCTAAAAGAACACATTTGCCTTGCATTTCTGAGAGGAAAAGTCCTGGACTCTGCATAGAACCACAAATGTTCTACCATTCATTATTTCCCCAAGTCTCCTGAGAAAAACAGTGCCTCACGTGTGTGGGTAGGCCAAGTGCCCATAACATGAAAGGGCGCCAAACACAACATAGACTCATCACATTTTCCTACTGAAAAACAATGTGTTTTCTGCAATTTTGGTAGCTGTGGATTTTGGGCCCCTGCTCAGCTGGCATACGGGGAAGTCTACCAAAGCAGAACATTTTTTAAAACTAGACACCCGGGGGAGGCTAGGGTGGGGTAACTTGCATGGCTCTCACCAGGTCTTTATACCCATAATCCTGTGCAAAGCTCAAACTTTGTGTAAAAAAACACATTTTCCTTGCATTTCTGTTAGGAAATGTCCTGCAATTTGCATGGAACCACAAAATTCCTAGCACCTAGCATTCCCCAAGTCTCCTGAGAACCATGGCACATCACTTGTGTGGGTGGTCCAAGGGCCCATGACAGGGAAGGGCCCAAAACATATTGTGGAGACATCAAAATGATCTATTACAAAACAACCTGGTTTTGCAAGGGGTGCAACTGCATTTTTGGTCCTGGGCTCAGTGACCATCTCGGGAAACCTACCAAACCCAGACACTTCTGAAAACTAGATATCCGGGGGAGTCCAGGGAGGTCTGGCTTGCATGGATACATCAACGTTTTCTTACCCAGAATCCCCTGCAAACCTCAAACATAGATAAAACATCACAGTTTCCTCACATTTCTGTGTGTGAAAGTTGTGAGATCACCGGGCTGGCACATATTTCCTACCACCCATCATTCCCCCTGGTCTCCCGGTAAAAATGCTACCTCACTTGTGTGAGTGGGCCAAGTGCCCGCGACAGGGAAAGGCCCAAACATATTATGACAATAATGATAACTGCAGTAGGTGTACTAATTAGTCCTGGGGATGGCAACCATAAAGGGAAACCCATCAAACCCAGACATGTCTGAAAGGTAGACACCCAGGAGAGCCCAGGGAGGTGTTGCTTGTGTGGATCTCCCAACTTTTCCTACCTAGAATACCCTGCAAATGTGAAACATTGAATAAAAACACATGTCCTTGCATTTCTGTAATGTAAACTACAGGAATGTGCAAGGATCCACAAACTTCCTGCAACCCAGCAATCCCCCACTTGTCCCAATAAAAACGCTACCCCACTTGAATGCCTGGGCATAGTGCCCATGACAAGAATGGATCATGAGGACTGCTGTTGCTGCACTATCTGCATTTCAGTGTCCTCCGCACTGATAGTGGCTTCATCATCAGATGAATCCTCCTAATAGAAAGTTCACTGCCAGTATCTTGAACCTCAGATGCAGAGTCAGTCTCAGAACCATGGTCAGAGGAAAATTTGAAGGGCAAACAAACAACTTGCTGAGCATTCATTCTCCAGTTAGTCATAAACCTTGCTAATAAAAGTAACACAACAAATAAGCCAATAATAACCAACACTTTGTAAAATAAGTAATAAACAAACTGTGGCTTTATCAAACAGAAAGTAAAACGACTGGCATATGGTAATCTGGAAAGAAAAGTCATTCAATACATAGCACACAAATACCTATATACTCAAAAACAATACCACTCACTTGCCAGAGACAGCTAGACTGAGGATCACCTCCACCTACTGTGCACAGACACAGCAAGCACCAATAATATTCCACTGGAAAGGAAAAGCTAAAGAAAATTACACACAAGACAACACAATACATATCTTGCACAAATCCACAAGGAATTTGACAAATAATTAAACAGAATCTAAATATGCTGCAATTATTACACCATTAAAAAAAACACATTCATGCAAGGCAATGATACTCATTTGAAGTAAACAGTACAAAAAACGTTTTCTTACCAAACACATGCAACTACACAAACTGCAGATCTACCAGTGCTGAAACCACAAGCAGGAGTCACCACCAAGGAAATCAAAAGCTTTGCTCTAGACTAAAAAAGAGAAATAAAACATTAAGATCACAAATGCAAATGATGACAAGAAATAAAACAGTTTACATTATAAAACACCATGAAGTCTGGCCTTGAGGGAAGATCAGCATTACAAATGTCCAATCTGCCCCCAAGGGGGGTGGGGCACAAAGCAAAGGTAAAAAATGGACACCCTAGAGGGGTGACAATTCATCGAGGGTTTTGAAGCTAGACCAGGAGGCGTTATTTTTGGGCATGCTTTATGATCAGGTGGGATTGGGAGTGGAGGGGTTCACATGGAAGAAGTTTGATAGCAATCTTGATATCGTGGTGATTTCCATGGTTTTCTCAGCAAAAAAGGAGGCAAAGGTTTCGCCATTAGTTAATGTTGTGTTCGTTGAGGCTTGCTTTTGTGGGTCGATTGGCTTTTGGTAATTTTGAAAGGTTTTTAGGTAGATTAGTCGCAGCATCCAGTTGATTTTGGATGAAAGTCGCTTTGGAGTTCCTGATGTGTCTATTGTATGCACTGCGTCTTTGGCGCAGGATTTTGAGGCTGACCAAGGAGGAGGTACTTCTCCAAGCACTTTCTGCAAGTCTGAGGTGAGGTTAGAGTTAAACCAGGGGTTGGATCTTTTAGATGGGATTCGTTAAGAATGCAAGCTTTCTGACAGAGTGGAAGAGGGAACAGAACTAGAACCCAAAAGTCCTTCTATGTCATTAAATGCTATAAGCCACCAAAGTATGAATATTAATTTCTCTCAGTGAGGGTGATATACCTAAGCAAGTGATAAGTTCCAAGTTTGAATTGTGATCTCCGAAGAGTTATGTATATCTAACATACCTATAAAACATAATTTTTGCAAGCATGAGAATTACATGACTTTAACTTGGCCTTTTATAGACAGGATTTCTGAGGCCTTCATTAGCAGCAGCTTTTTCTTCAATTATTTTTACTCATCGGGATCCTCACTGCAAGTCTCTCCTACTCTAGGCACACATTCACCCATGAATGGCTAGATTTGCACTAAACAGCCAGAAGTAGGATACACATGGTGTGCATGCAGGCATGTGTATCCTCACACAGCTTTTGTGATGGTAGGGTACTCATCAGTTTGCCTTACCAAATATGAGATGGATTTTCCAGAGTTAGCTCATAGTAGTCTTCTAGCTTAGGAGATAAGTGGAATATACTATGTGTGCATCGTGAGAACCAGTGGACCTATGAGCTAAATGTTGACATTGATGGTTCTGTCACTTCTGTATTTTGTTAGCATACATCTCCACCTACATTTCTTTGAATTTGGGAATTTTTGTTTGATCCGCCGGCTGTATTATGCCAAATTATCGGACAATTATAGTGTGGATTTCACTGTTGTCATATTTTTAAGTCACTCCTCTGTCTGAACTCATAGGTTGTATAAATTAATAAAGACTGTTGTTTGTTACCATTAATATAAACCAGCATCTGAATCTTTAATTTGCTGAAGTCAAATGACATGCTACCTAATCTATATGGTGTCACTGGGCCCAATTCATAAAGTTAAACTTAGAACTGAAGGCTAAGTTTAACTTTCTAAATTGGGCCCTCAGACTTCAGGCTTAAACTTAGACATCAGGTCTAATTTTACCTTTGTGAATTGGACCCTTGGACTTCATGTCTAAGCCTAGACTACAGGTCTAAGTTTAATTTGAGAATTGGGCCCTTAAACTTCAGGTCTAAACTTGGATTTCAAGTCGATATTTACCTTTGTGAATCAGGCCCTATGTCTCCCCAGTGCTGATGCGGGTTACCTGGTGCATTATCATTCCTGTGAAGGATATGTTGTGACCCATTATAGTTGCACTGCTACGTTTATGGACAAGTTTATTTAGACTATGGAGGTCTTATACATTCCTATAACACTAAAGTGATGTATTTAATATCTTGTCTCTCCTTTGAACAATATCGTCTGGTACACTATAGTAACATTGTAATTTTTGCGAACAATTTCATCTGGTTAGTTTTCAGAATGCCTGTCTAGATTTAATCAATGTTGAAGTTTATGTTGTGTCCCAAAGGCAATTATTGCTATTGTAGGTTAGACTACCGATTTGACCATCATGGACGTTGAACTAATTAATTACATCTGGTGCCACTTAACACCATCATTCTGTCTTTGAGTATGTGTCCTAAGTCTATACACCCACTGTTATTTCCTTTTCATTATTATGCTGATTTCTCTCCATTGATATTTGATGTGCTTTATTTATTATTGGGCCATTCATCTTATCAGCTGTGTGGTCAAGATCCTGGTGATGTATGACTAGTTAGTCATGCACATCTGATATTACTCTTATGTTGAAAAATTACGGTTCATATTTTTCAAGTCATCATTGCTAAATGTCAAAGGCCATATGGGTATGTACTGCAAACTAAGTGTTGCTATTAATCTGTCTTCTTTGTTCCCATTGTGCTCCATGGCATAGATCTAGTGCTTCTAGTGTGTACAAGTACATTAAATGGTTGAAGCTCCCCCTTGGTAAATTTTATTTTACTCATAGAACATTTTGTAAAGTGGACTGGGAGTCCTCCATGCTTGATGTTTGGGACAGTGGAGGGTATGAGATGTTCTCTTAAATTTGGACATTGTTTAAAGGCACAAAGTGGCCTTATGTACTTGTGCCCCCCCCCACTGCCTGATTGTCTCCCGTGTTTGTTTTATGGTACCAGACTATCATGCCCCAAATATCTTCGGACAAAAATATTTCACCCAAAATATAGTTCACACAAATATTGCTCAATTGGAGTTAATAATGGAAGCTATCTGCAGCAGAGCAATATTTTTTCAAATTGTCTTTGTAAATGATCATTTAGCCCACAATATTTCTGTCAGATTATATTTTTGTTATGGATATTTTGACAAACAACTCTGCTTGCTTAAAGCCTTTACCAGTGTAGAGATTGTTGTGTAAGTGTTCACATTGAAAATCCAGTCTGGTTTGTCTTTCTTTCCGATGGAATTTTAACATTTGTTATTACAGGTCCTTTCTTTGTTCTTCTCGGTAATTATTTGGGTATCTTCATGGCCTAGATTTTGTTGCAAGCATCTCAGCTTGTTCTTCATAAGTGGAAAAGTCAGTAAAGTGTATCTTATCCATAAGCAATGACCAAACAGAAGCTTGTTTATCAATTAATCAACCAATCAGGATTTATAAAGCACGGCTAATCGTCCGATAGGGTATCCAGGCACTTGGATGTCCCAGAGGCTTATTCAAATAGCCAGGTCTTTAGGGCCATTCGGAATTCCAGAAGTGTGGCGATGGTTCAGAGTTGCGTGGGGAGGCTGTGACAGGTCTTTGCTGCAATGACGGAGAAGGACGGTCCTCCACTTCTGCTTCGGTAGATACGGGGAGTATGGGAAAGTGAGAGGGAGGCAGAGCGTAGTATTCTCGATGGTTGGTAGAAGTTCAGGTGGTGGTTAATGTAGGTGGGTCCCTGGTTGTGTAGTGCCTGGTGTGCGTTGCTCAGCAGCTTGAATTGGCAACTCTTCTGTACAGGAAACCAGTGGAGTTGCCTGAGGTGGGTGTGAAGTGGGTTCATCGGGGAAGGCCGATAATGAGTATGGCTGCCGTTTTCTGTATGGTTTGAAGTATCTGTAGAAGGTATGCAGGGATTCCTATGTAAAGGGCAGTGCTGCAGTCCAGTCAACAGGTGATGTGGACCTGTGTAACAGTGTGTCCCATTTGTAGGGGTAGCCACTTGCAGATCTTACGTAGCAAGCGCAGAGTGAGGAAGCTGGTAGAAGAGAAGGCATTGATCTGTGATTTCATGGTGAGCTTGTTGTCAGAGATGATTCTGAGGTTTCTGGCGTGGTCGGAGAGAGTGGGCATGGGTTCTAGGTCTGATGGCCACAAGAACTCGTTCCATGTGTTGTTGCTGATGACAAAGATCAGTACTTCTGGCTTGTCTGTGTTCAGCTGCAGACAGTTGTTCTTCATCCAGTTGGTGATGTTTGTCATGCATCTGTGGAAGTTGGTTCTGGTGGTGGAGGGGTCGTCGTTGAGTGAAAAGATGAGTTGGGTGTCGTTTCCATAGGAAATTATTTTGAGACGATGGGATCTGATGATTTTGGCCAGAGGGGTCATATATGCATTGAAGGGCATGGGGCTGAGGGATGAGCCCTGGGGAACACCGCAGTGATTTCCTTGGGTTCGTAGATCAAAGATGTGGTGCGGGGATGGAGCCATAGCCCGTGCAAGTAAGATCGGCGGGGTTTCGACAGATGGCGATGAGGGGAAATTAATTATTTATTTAATTTTCCCTCATCATCGTCTGTCGAAATCCCCCCTCCGGCCCCACCCACCCACACTGCCCCCCTCTTACCTGCAAGGGCCGCAGCTGGGGCATGGGTCTCTGGGAGCTCCCGAGTGACTGGATTTCATGGTGGAGGTGGGTCCTGGTTGGAGAGGAGGTTCCAGGTGGTCAGTCTGTAGTTCATATTAGCTGTGGCATATCTGTCAAGTAAGTCCGTAGGTGTGGGTTGGAGTTCGAAGTTTCGATGCATGCAGCTAGGCAATGGTAGAGGTTGAGGGACGTCTTGAAGGCTGCCCTGTTGGAGGTGTCCTTGCGGGCGCGCCATCTCCTCTCCAGCTCTTTGCTATCTTGTTTCACATTATGACCTCTTGTGTGTACCAGCTGGCCTTTTTGGAGGATTTTCTATGGATGTCGCTCTTGATGGGGACAATGCTGTTGGTGCAAATAGTGATTCAGGCATTGAAGTTCTTCACTCTCTGTTCAAGTTTGGTGGCGGTAGCGGGGTTGGAGGTTTTGAGGGCATCCATCCAGCTGGTCTCTGAGCTTTTGTTCCACCTCTGGTTGGAGCCACTGGCCATCTTGGGGGGTGGCAGTGTGGGGGCTGGAGATGCTGAAGTGGACAATGGAGTGATTGGTCGATCTGGGTTCTGCTATGTGGTTGTATTTGATGCGGTTGCTAGAGGTGAAAATGGGGTCCAGTGTGTGTCCTGCAGTGTGTGCAGGGTCATGGATGAACAGGGTCAATTTGAGGCTGCTCATCCTGTCGAGGAGGTGTGCGGTGTTGTTGTGATTGGGGTCATTGATGTGGAAATTTAGGTCACAGAGGAAGATATAGTCTTTGGAGTCTAAGGCTAGGGGTGCAATGAAGTCTGCAATGGTGTTGCCGAAGCTGGAGTGCAGTCCTGGGGGTCAGTATGAAAGGGTGCCTCTGATGCTTGTCTTGTCATCCATGTGGAGCCTGAAGGTTAGATGCTCTATGGGGGTAGTGGTGTTGTCGTTGGTGGTGGTGCACTGTATGGTCTCTTTGTGGATGATGGTTGTTCCTCCTCCGGGCTGGTTGGTACAATTCTGGTGAGTCCATATGTTGAGATGGGTGCATGCAAATTAGTGTTTCTGTTCAGGTGATGTCTTTGATGTGTTCTGGGTGGGGCTGAACGCTGGGCTGGTATGTGTGCGGTGGCAGGTGAAGTGGCAGTGGGTGCAGGTGTAGGGTTCTACCGTGGAGCATGGGTCGGCAGGGTGGCAGCTTTTGTTACGGTGTCCGGGGTCAAGGGTGTAGAGCTCAGCATTGGTGTATCTTTGAGGGGTGGGAGGGCCAGGGATCAGCTTCTGGGCGAGGTCCAGGCACAGACGGGCACAGACAGGCTTGCCTTTTGTGTGTCATTGGATCAGTTTGGAACAAGCAGGAGGCCACAGGCAAGTGGCAGGCTAGGTGTCCAGGTGCCTACTGATCCAGTCATGCTGTGGCCTGCATTAAGTAAATACTGGGGTGAGCGGGGCTTCTGTTGCTGGGAAGAATGGTGAGTGAGAAAACACAAGTGGGAAAACCCAGGCGGGAAAGCCTATGCAGCTGAGGTGTCATTGGATCAGTCTGGAACAAGCAGGAACTGGAGGCCACAGGCAAGTGGCAGGTTAGGTGTCCAGGTGCCTACTGTGAGGGGCCTAAGGTGATAACTGGCATTTCTTAAGCGTTAATTATTGTGTGTTCTTTTATTTTGTACCTTTTTTTCCCCCGGCGTTTTATATAGCGCGAAAATGACCCGAAGATATCAGTTATCAGAGCGCTTTACAAGAGCACCAGTTGTGTTACATAAGGACACATTTATTTTTGTTAGGCACGGGGAGATTAAGTAATTTGCCTAGAATAACAGGATGTTGAGCGTCCTTGCCTAGACTCAAACCCGGTTCCCGAGATTTGAGGTCGACCACCCTAGCCGTCAGGCCACATCCTGGTTAATGGTTAATACTCCTTTCTTTGCAATAGTCCACAAGTCAAGGAATGCTATCTCTTCCTGGCTGGTGTCTACCATGCAAATAAAACTGTTAAACCATGTCATAAATGCTTCCGAGATGATTCCTATGCTGATTCTGCCCATTCTAGATGATCGGCCAGTCATCTATGTATCTTCCTAGAATGGCTATCTTATAATATAAAGAGTTTTGCGTAATGAAGGTCAAAATTTGATCAACAAATTATTTTTACATCTTGGAAGGCTTGATGTAAACATCAAGCTTGTCAAAGTGCCCTCATGCTCTCGAACTGGAAGACATGTTTCATAGGTGTCAGTTCAGCACAAACCCTTCTTAATGTTATAGGGGTTTTCTAAGATCAGTCTGACTCTCTATGGTTTTTTTCCACACCTATCAGTGTTGCTGTCTGAGGAATGCCCCTGTAGAGTGTTTCCACACCTAAGATCATAACTAGTTGAAAATCAGGGTTGAATGTTAGGTAAGTGATCACATTGAGGGCATCCCTGGTGTTCAGGAGTTATGTGGGCATTGTTTTACCTTCTGGCCACATGAAAAAAATAAACTTGTTAAAGTGGGTCCAATAGTGACTCGATTACAGAGATGATGAGTCTGCCTAGAGGCAGTGTGGATAGCTCACTTCATGATGCTGGCAAGTCATGGCCCAAAATAGTTAAATTTCCCTTGAGACTGTGCCTCATTCATACCAGTGATTTCCGATGTTCGGTACCAGCACTTAATTCTCAACACTGGCACTAATAACAGTCCATGACAACAACAGTGTTTAATATTTACACATTAAAAATCAATAATACCTTCTGTCCACACCATTGTTGTAGTTGTGGGTAGCCTACTGTCATTGGCAGTGCTGACAGGGACAATGGGGGATGCAAGCTGCAGTGGCCTCCTGAGAAGGGCCCTGGCACTTACTTATTTTTGCAAATTAAGCACTGCCTAGAGGCTTACATACTGGTTGGTATATGGAGGCTGTGGCCACCATGTCATGAAGATAATGACACACATACAACACTGGAGCACAGAATAGAGCCTTCCTAAAGCAGACTTTTGAAATCACTGCTTGCAAATGCATACTTGTGTAAGGGTGACATGTTAGGACTAAATGTGTCTGATGGCATTCCGATGTCTAGTTGCACTTCCTTTATGGGAGCACATTTACGTAATTTCAATCTGTGCACAAGGAGCTTGTACCAATACACAAGCTGTGTGGTGTCACTGGACTGGTAAATGCAGTACCAACTAGGAGGTGATGTAATTTGCAGTTTTTGTGACAGTAGGTTTTTCAGCAGCACATGTATGCACAGCATAGAAGCCAGTGTCACTATTGTTTTGTCATTAGACATTGAAAGTCTGTCTTTACCTCCACAGGCAATGACAGTGCAGAAGGTGGATGTCAGAGGCACAGGCATGTGAAGGCCTTTCTCCGGGTCCTGAGGCAGTCTGCAATTAATGGGTTTTATCTGAGTGGTTACTGTAATTTACAACTGTTATCCCAGGGCCTCTGATACATTTGTGCACAAATTGGATAACCAAGTTACTTCCTTTGTACACTTTGCTCTGCAATAGTAGTAAGAGTGAACAGTCAAGGCTTACCCCACAAAATAGGACAGGGTTTGGAATTCAAATACTGTATGATATAAGTAATTACACTTAAACTCAATGTCCAGTTAAAATTAAATGTTTGAAAAAGATAATGCCTTTTATTTACATATTGACAAGTAGGACAGTGAAACGTAGGACAACCACAAAAGCACATCTGTGTACCATTTTAGGCTGCAAGACAAACACAAATACTAATAAACTGTTTATGTTCTAGGCTCTACAAAACAAATAACATGGGATCTTATGGACCTTATTTATCAAAGCTGAAATAGCTTGGCACATTTGAGTCTCAGGGTCAGAAGTTTGGAGTGGGTTGAAAGATCTACTATAATCTAGGTTTGCAATGTGCTCCTGAAGGGCAGATGTACCATGAAGAAAAATATAAAATGTCTGGTTATGTAATAAACATCATTCATATGAACAACTCAGCTGGCTAGTGGTCAACGTTTCCATTGAAAACAGTCACAAACACCAGCAAAGCCCATTGGAATATCTTCAAAGAGAAAATATAGGTGCCACCAAAGTCCTAAAGCAAAATACAGTCTTAAAAGTATCTTCAAGTAGAAACCTGTTTAACAGGGTTATTTGGTCAGCAATATTTGGCACCCACATTGATGCTCATCTGGCTTCAAGTCGATTCAAGGAGACTGAGTATGGGAGGGTTTCCACGAGTACCAAATGTCAAGGTCTCCTATCTCAGAACTAGTCAATCGCAGTCAGTCGGACTAAGTGCACCCACTGAACCCATAAACCAGACCAGTATGTGATGTAAACTAGCTGAATGTATGGCCAAGATCCAACTAAATCATTACATTATCATTATTTGAGACAGCATGGTATAAAGAGAATTTTCAATTCGTTTTGGAATGATAGTGACCATTCACAAGGCCAGGAGTGAACAGTAATTATTTTAGATCTGCCCCCTTTGCTAGGGAACTCGTCCTATGGACATTATTACCCTTCAGCTGTATCAACGCAGATATGTTGTTGGCACACTGGAGGGAAGAAGGCTGTGAAACGGTGGGTGATCTCTACCCGAGGAGAACAGTTCCTCACCTTTGTTGAGGCATGAGAGGCCTTCTCAGTTTGTGGAGGCCAGTTCCTCCAATATGCCAAAATCGCAAAAACAGTGCGGGAAATCCGGACGCACCCAAGCAGACGGAAACCTTACAGGTGATGTTGACGGCACGGACAGCAAGGCACCTATTGATTCTATTCTAGAGAGCTCTCAAAGCAGACTGGGTCAGAGTTGAGCCCAAAGCATGACGGGCATGGGGGGAGGAATTGGCCGCGCCCATAACTGATAATGAGTGGAGTGCCACCTGTGGGCCGGTGAAACAGGTCTCATGCAATGCCAGGTTTAAAATGGCACATTTTAATTATGTCCACCACACATACCAGTTAAACTCAGTAGGATGTACAGGGACAAGAGTGTGGATTGCCCATGATGTGGGGGAAAGGGCGCATCCTTCTAACACATCGCATGGACCTGCCACAAGCCGCACGCCTACTGGTCGACAGTGGTCACGCAACTGCACACAGTGACAGCAATGGAACTCGTACTGACACCGCAAGTCTGCCTGCTAGGAATCATTAAACAGCTGAGAGGGGGGAAGATGCACTGGAAATTTATTTAACTAGCACTGGTCCTGGCCAAAAGAAGGGTTGCAAAAGGCAGGTTGAGCACGTGGGCCCCACCGATCGCGCTGTGGTATAAGAATGCAACGGAGTGGGCACTAGCAGAGGAAGTGCAAATGAAGATTAATAGGCGGGATGACAAACTACAGGATGATCCGGAAATCTGGGCAACATTGCTGGCTGTGCTGCAGACTGCAGCGGATGGTGGAGCACATGGGACATGCAGTCACAAGCAATTGAACACACTGAACATACACAAGAAATAACCCCGAAGGATGTAGGGGAGGTCGTCCATCAGACCTGAGTGACCTTTAGCGGTGGAGGTGGTTGCTAGGGAACTAGGGGAGAGCTATTCTGAAATGAACAGTGGAACCTGATGTACTCATGAACAAGGAATAATGATGCAAAATGTGATGTACTTGCACAGCAGGGGAAAGGGGGGCCCAATCCATTATTGCTGATTTATGTGGCGATTAAGTGGACACAGCTTTTATAGCATTTACTGTTGTTTTAGAGTTGTACTGATTCACTATTACATGCGAACATAACAATGTGATTTTCCATGAAAATGACTAATAAAAAGATATATAAAAAATCATCTTAGGTCTAAAATCTTTTTCTGCTAGCCTTTCAATTTTGGTCACTGATTTGCTTCTTTGTGGATTCTAGCCAGCTCGGCTATAAGTTCCTGACGGTTTCTTTCCTTTTAAAATCACTGAAACTTTACAGAGTCTAGGGTTTGGTCTCAAGCCATAAAATAGAATTGCAGCAGGCATGTTTTTGTCTCAGATAAGATGTCGTTCTTAAATGCTACAGTGTTGATCCTCAAAGCCCATCTGCAAAGCAAGTTACTGGTTCAAGAAATACTGTAGTTTCTTCATCAGGAGGCATTGGTCAGGCGTCGGGGCCACACAAAGTGCTTGATGTTTTCAAATTCAAACACTTTGTGTGTTAGACAAGAGGGAATTTTCTCAGGATTTTCCAAAGCTAGGGGGAGGCAGGGATAGCTACTGTAATCATAAGGTTATGGTTTTCTGGATTTCCTCTGTGGGATTCTAGATAGGCTCAATCAGGGTAGTCAGGGTTGAAAGGTGATTAAACATGAAGAAATCTTAGGCATGATGAAAAGTGGAAACTGATTTAGCTCGGAGCAAAATGTATACTACTCCAGCCCATCAAACACCCACATTGCTTCTGAGCATGGACCAGTAAACAGTAGACATGAGGTTGTCATGTCCACAGGCAATAAATGAAATTTGGAGGGAAACCACCATCTTGTGCAAGCGCACCCTTATTCTTTGTGGACACCATTCATCCTGCACTTGGCTTCCATGTCCCGCAAAAATGTGAAACAAGGAATACACACCAAGCACTACGCTTACCAAATCACACATCATAGGAAAGAATATTAACGACCCCAGCTATTAGTAAGCGCACAAATTGTATACAGCAGAGGCTTGGAGGCCTTCTTCCAACCTGCATATATATGTTAAAAGGATTATGCTCCAGAGATTTCAAATTAGCTTCTGCCACGGACTTGAATGCAAAAGCTGTTGCCTAACCTTTTTTGCAACATTTATTGTGAGTTTCAAACATACAAACACATTTCCGAGGAGTAGAATGCATTGAAAACAGAAAGGCAAGAAGTGCCCATTTCAAATATTCCCAACCATCATGCACAGTGTGCCTAATGGCTTTGGGTTTTGACCTCAGTGTCTGCCCCAGTGTCAAAGAATACACATCTAGTCTGCTGCTGACAAAGTTTCTAGCAATCTCTGCATGTGGACATTGAATTCCGTGATATCATGAAAAAGTATCGGAAATAGGAGGTATAGTAACAGAACATATTATTTGTAAATGGGTCCAAATTCCTTTCCAATAGGGTGTAAGAGACAGACAGGTCTATAGAATAAACTAAACTAGCCTCATTTAATCTGTTAGTGAATTGTAAATAACAGAATGTGGGAAGATATAAAACATAGAAGGGGAGACTCAAGCTAACACTTGATCCACTCAGTCGTCCAGACACCCTACCCTGTGAATAAACATTCTAAATTATAAAGGAGGCAAACGGTCAAAACACGACATTTTAATGGGGACTGTTTAGACTGTGTGTGAAAAAGAACAAGAAAAAGAGGGCACAGAAAGTAGAGAAGCAAAAGGCAGTTACCTGACGATGGCCCCAAGGGACAAAAGCTGGTCAATCCCACTACACTTGGTGCTTCGCAGTAGATGAATATCATAGATAAGAGCAACAGAGAGACATTCGAGTATACAGGTCTAAATATTTAAGAAACGTGAGCAGCAGGAGGAGCAAAGAACATATCACCAAATATAGAAGCCCTCCAGGGAGGTAGTCAATTATAATGCCAGACTGACAATCAGGTCCCTCCACCAACAGACCCAGTTTCAGTATCAGGTTTCAATGATGAACAAGATTTATGTGCAATGCCTCCAGTACTTGATGCAAGCCTTCTCTGTCAGAGTCTCGCTTAGATGAGCCCATTCTTTTTGAGTGTTTAAGAGGAGGCTGGTGATAGGTCCATTTCATTGAGTCATCTGTTTGCAGGCAAAAGTTGTTTGTTTTGCAGGCAAAATTTATGAGGCAACCGTGCCCATTGATAAGTCACCTAGGTTGTCAAGAAAAACATCCAGGTCACCCTGTTCCAAAAATCTCACTTGTCTTGCAATCCATGGTCAAAACCATGCAAGCCACATCCACAAGGCTGAACATAGATCCTACTGCCAAAGTCTGGCCTGTAATGTGAGGCATTTCTTTCATTTGATGTTGGTGTCTGCCGAGTAGTCTGACGAGAAAGATATGAAGTGTCCCTCATATGATCCCATATTCTATTTTGTTGCCACAAGGATTGTTTAAAGTATACAAAAAGTGATGGACGGAATGCTTGAATTAATCTCAGCAACTGGAAATTATTCAGGCCGCATCCCAATTCATGAATATTTTACACACCATGCCACCTCAGTTTGGACCCAGCTATATGCAAATCAGTCTTGATCATGACCCAGTGCGAACAGTCTAGCCGGAACTGGCAAGCCAGGTCCTCCCTGTAGTGGAAAACAAGCAACCCAGGACCAGTTTACTCCTTGTTATGGGCTCATCAGCCGAGTATAGCTTGGTTCCTGTAACACAGTGTGCAGAGGAACCACATCTGGGCATACCCGTCCCACTTAGGGCAACACAATAAAGGATACGAAAAGCAATGGATGGAATGCTTGAATTATTCTCAGTCACTTGTAAGTCCTCGGCCGCATCCCAATCCATCATTATCTTGCATACCATGCCACCTCAGTTTGACCCAGCTATATGAAAATCAGTCTTGTCCCTGCTCCAATGGGAACAGTCAAGCACAAACTGTTTAGCCAGGTACTCCCTGAAATGGAACACAAGAAACCCAGGACCAGTTTTGCCATTGTTATGGGCTCATCAGTCAGGTATAGTTTAGCTTCAGTAACACAGTGCGCACCGGACCCACATCTGGGCATACGCATCCCACTTAGGGCAACACACTAAAGTATACAAAAGAGATTTATGGAATCCTTGAATTAATCTCAGCTACTAGTATTTAACCGGACCGCATCTCAATCCATCATTATTTTGTTCACAATGCCACCACAATTTGGATCCAGCTATATGCAAGTCTTGACCTTGCTCCAATTGGAACAGTCCAGCCTAAACTCCCAAGCCAGGTCCTCCCTGAACCGGAAGACAATCAACTCAGGATGTTTCTCCATTGTTATGGGTTCATCTGTCGGGTATAGCTTGGTTTTAGTGCCACAATGTAGACGGGATCCATGTCTAGGCATACCCAGCCTACTTAGGGTGACACACTAAAGTATATAAAAATTGATCAATGTAATGCTTGAATTGATCTCAGACACTGGTAATAACTTGGGCCACATCCAAATCCATCGGTATTTTGCACACCATGCCAGCTCAGTTTGGACCCACCTATATGGAAATCAGTCTTGACCCTGCTCCAATGGGAACAGTCCAGCCCGAACTACCAAGCCAGGTCCTCCCTAAACCAGAACACAAGCAGCCCAGGGCTGGTTTTGCCCTTTTTATAGTCTCATCAGCCAGGCATAGCTTGGCTCCAGTGACACAGGGTGCATGGGACCCACATCTGGGCATACCTGCGCCACTTAGGGTGACACACTAAACTATGCAAAAAGTTGAGGAATGGAATGCTTGAATTACTTTCAGCCATTGGTAATTACTCGGGCCACATCCCAATCCATCATTATTTTGCACACCATGACACCTCAGTTTGGACCCAGCTATATGCAAATCATTCTTGACTGTACTCCAATGGGAACAGTCCAGCCTGAACTGCTAAGCCTGGTCCTGCCTGAACTAGAACACAAGCAACCTAGGACCAGTTTTGTCTTTGTTATGAGTTTGATAAGAGTTTGTTAAGGTAGAGTGGGGATTTTTTCAGGACTTTAGAGAAAGCAGCACAGCCAAGGTGAAATTTAGGCAGTCCCTATGTCACAGGTGAACTGTGATGGTCCCAATTCCAGATCAAGAGGGGCTCTTCTCAGGGTTACCCCTTTATCATCTCTTCTTTTTGAGCTAGTTCTGGAACTGCTGACTGTTTCTAAATGACAATCCTAGGAAAATTCAGGAATCCATACAGTTGTCGGTTAAAAGATGCTATATGCAGATAACATCCTATTGCCTTGGTCCACTATCTTTTTCTAACTTGTTACATTTCATCTCAGTATTTCTTTCCTTTTCAGGGTATTAAATGAATTGGGACATTAGCAAGGTTTTACCCATGAATTAATCTGCCAATAGGCACTCACTAGTAGGAGGCTTCTATTTGTGAATGAGCCCAAAAAACCTGAAATATATGGACATTCGGGTCAACAGGAAACTGCACATTGTGGTCTGATATATCATACAACTCTTCCTTGATGCTCCAAATGCTAACTTCCTATGTTGGTCAAAACTGTACATGTCATTCTCATGGCTAGAGGCAGTGAAAATGACAACCAAACCAGGTTCATTTATGTCTGCAGCCTTAATGCTCACACTTAAAGTATACAGATCTCTTTTCCAACAATATAGATGAATTGATTCACAGGGTAAGACACTGATGCACTGAAAACTGCACATATGTATGACATGGGGAGGCCAGTACCTTCCTCATATCTAATCATGCTACATACACTGTTAGGATTGAACATTGACTGGGAGTTAACTATGAGAGAGCAGGTCAACACAAGATGTGGCATGTGCTTTGCCACAATGAAACTGCTAAAAAAGGTTTTCCCTTACCTGCCTTCCACCTCCAAGAAAACGTTAGTCCATGCACCGAATATAAGTCTCCTGGATTATGGCAATGCATTGTTGGCGGCTGCTAATACTTCGTTGGTGGCCAAACTGCAGTTGGTGGAAAACATTGCTGCCACATTAATATGCAATATGCCAGTCTAGTCACCGTCAGCTCCAATCCTCAAAATTGTGCACTGATTGCCAATGAAGAAACGTGCAATTTTTAAACTGTGTTGCCTAACCCACAAGGCTTTGTATCAGGCCCGGCCTGTCTACCTGCAACAACAATTGAAAATTTATAAGCCCAGCAGACAGCTACGATCTTCTAATAAAGCTTTGTTACAGATGCCCGCATACGTACCGTTAAATCTGGGGACAGGACTTTTTCCTATCTAGCGCCGTTTCATTCGAATACCCTCCCTGTGCATATCCGTTCTTGTTCCAGTTTCAACAATTTTAAAAAACTGCTGAAAACATGGTTGTTGTAGAGTTTCTCTTCCTGGTCAATTGCAGTGCAGCGCCGAGATATTCCTACGGGGATGAATTGCGCACGATACCAAGGGGCAGATTTACAAGAAAGTGACTCAGTGCCAAACGCAAGCCATTTGGCTGCATGCACTGAGTCACTTTCAAAGCACAGGGATGCGACATATTTATAACAATATGTCGCATCTCTGTTCTTCCCCCTGCGCTGGCGCACAAACTGCTGCCATGCGCCGACGCAGGCACCCCTGCACCATGGTGCAAGGATGCCTGCGTCGTGGGGAGATTGTTTTTGTGCAGGAAGGGGCACCTTCCAGCACAAAAACAATCACTACAGGCATTTTCCTCTTTCAATGCATGCTGTAGAATTCAGCACGCATTGAAAGAGGAAAAAACGAGGAGAAATTAAAACATTTCTCCTTGTTGCACCTCCCTACGCCTCCCCTGGGGAGGCGTAGCATTCACACACATTTCCAAATTTACGATTCCTCGTAAATCTGGTAATGTGTCTGGTTCCATGGGTGTGATCCAGCGGGTTACTAGCAACAAGCATTCATACACCGAATACTCACCTGGGCCCATTCATTCATACTACGCTAGCAATTTCCGCTGGTGGGTCAGTTGTACTCTTTATCAATATCCCTGCTACCAATTACTTTCTGATTGAAGAGTAATGACTTACCAATGGACCCTTTGATAATTGGGAAGTTTAAAATGAGTGACATTCATTACAATTCATAAATTCTAAAATAATCACTGAGTCAGGAAGTTTTAAAATGTTTATCTAAAGTTTTAGCAGAGTAAATTACAAAACCACATAATACTTAATCATATATCAAGGATGAAGCATACTAATAATCAATTATCGATCAATGACGGTCCCTCAGAAAGAAGAAGATAGAGACAGCAGCACAGCTAAAGGTTGCATTTATATTTACCTAAAGATGTGAGAACCAAACCCCTTGGCCAAGGAGTTGGAAAGATAGGTCCCAAGAAGGATGAAGACCAAAGACCTCCGGACCAGGTTCAGGACAGGATAGGTGACCTCTCTATCAACGACGCCTGCGTCGTTCCCCTCTCTAACACTTCGCTCCTCCTCGATTTCTTCTGTGTCTTCCTTCTAATGGAATCCGCCGCCCCCACCTCAGGACCTCTCTGGACAGCGGTTCAGTCTGCAATCGATCAGCTCGTCGGGCACCAAAGCCTGATCTCTCGTGTCTGAGCTCCTAAGCCTCTGTGCAAATTAATTAGCTAATTCTATATCTATTATACCTTTCTACACCCAGGTACCTCCCATTAATGTTTCAAATTTATGGGCCCACTACTTCTGATTGGACGGGGACAGGGGTTTGATCCTCACACCATGTCAATTTAGTTCAATTTCTTTAAGCCCATTGTTTTAAAATACCGCCCCTCACAATTAATACATTTGCTTTATTTCCCACCCGTCTCACGACAAAGTTTAATACAAATTGTATATAAAATGCTGCATTTGCAAGAACATCGCGGATGTAGTGGAGTTGGCCAACATGTCACGGCCTTGGATGTCGTCCAAGTTGACTTCATCGCTGTGCCTTGATTTTCAGAGCGCATGCGCACATCTCATTGGCTTGAAGCTGCCGTTCCGTTAATCCAGACCCCATTTTACGAACTAATAGAAAGTCAAAGAAGAAAACATTAAAATCACAAATAAATGTCTTCACTGTATACCCCCTATTTCTACTCTATTCCCATTTAATAATAAATCTATCCCGCATTAGTAGCATTAGAATACCACAGTTTTAATTGCAGCAAATGCGCAAGCTTTAGCACGTGAGAACATTAAGCAGCCATTTTAACACACACTGCGCAGAAGCAAAGTTTTCCCTCCAAGCAAAAAAAGACGTCATACCACGTGATATGGTTGACACATGCGCAATGGAATTCCCGCGCTTTAGCGGCCATTTTGGATTAGACAAGCATTACTTATTAGTTTAAACACATAGGCAAGCTTCACTTAGATACTATGTTCGTGTATGCATTTATTAGTAAAGACATTACAAAATTTAATTAATTAATACTGTGAGAGGATTGTTTACGAGCAAGTCTCATTTTGAGTTCTTGCTCCATCAGGTGTTGCGTGGGAACACACACAGCAACACCCATAGAATGCCCCTTTCACCCAAAATGCTGCATATAAAGGGGCCATATTTACAAGGACAGGAAAAAGCCACGCAGGGTAACTTTTCCTGTCCTTGTAAATATGGAACAGTAAAATACGCCACCAGTACGTCACAAAAAGTGACGTACTGGTGGCGCAGGGGGCTTGTAAATCTGCCCCCAAGTACTTAGAACATAAGAGCTGCTGAAAAGCCAGTAGGTATCCTGAAGGGGAGGGCACTACAGGGGCACTGGAAGTGCCTGCTAGCACTATATAGAACCACGTCTAGCCCAGCTGTCCCTTCTATCTCAATGCTGCATGGGCTGTTCTCTATATTATACATAACACATAAACAACTGGGGACTTGTAGTTTTTTATGCATGGATGTTCCTATTTGGTGGAAACCAGGATTACTCATTGGAGATACTCCATTCCACTGCCTCCATGTTAATAGCAAGGTATTAAATTAATACGTCTTGCTTGTTAATGGCCACTTGAAATCTTTTAAAGTACTCTGCAAAGAAATACATCTGCCTGGCTTCCAGCAATGAAAATGCCTATAAATCATGTTATGCATCAACCACTTCAGTCCCTCGTCTCTTAGTATCATGCCTATCTCGAATTACCTTAACGTCTGGGGCCAGTGTGGAAAGAAGTGGTCTCCAGACCATAACATTGTCTGACAGATGAGGTATTCAACAACCCTGATGGCTTTTTGGCATCAAAAATGGCAGGAATATATATAAATTACATATTACAAGAGTGTCTGGTCCTCTCAAATGTTTCATCACTAAGAAGCCTTTCTTAAGTTCAGCTGATTCAGTACTCTTCATGGTTTGCATTGGCCCCTGGAATGCTCTTGTCTATCTGACTTTAACCCCAAGTCTTTGCGCTGGAGGTGCACCAACAGATTCTGTGGTCTTGCCCGCATCTAGCTGGGAGCATGTCTGGTTCTAAATGACAACTTCCCTCAGTTACATTTGTTCTGCATTAGCAAAACTGCCACTCGTTCACAATGTCTCAGGCATCTCTGGCATTACCTCACACTGGAGAAGGTGGTTTCTTGATTCTTGATGACTGATTAAAAGAACTGAGGATAATGACATCCCATGAGAGGCTAATCAACAACCTAAATGGCCAGTTACCAATCTTTAATATAATTTGGGGGCAGCTGCTACAGATTCAGATTCACCTGAGGACTCCTGTCTTTCAGAAAAATTGGGAATGTCATGAGCCCAACCTAGCTGGTCTGTTTATTTATGGGCTTGATATTGTTTCTAATGTTTAAAATATTAACATTGTTTGGCTCTCCTAACTGCATGGGCATTGTTTATTTATTACTTAGTTACCCAGCTATTTCATGAGTTGGCCCTTATAAATTTACACTTCCTCTTTCAATTGATCATCCTAGTAATTTGTGTCTTACCTCTGCACCGTATTCGGGCCGGTGCACAGGTTACCAGAGATCTTCATGAAAAGGTTCATTAAAAGTGAGAAAGGACCACATCTCCGCGATGACGTAGGCCATCTTTGTTATGGGAACTCAGCAACTACTCAATCTGGCTGAGGCATACTACAATTAAGAGAGCAGGTGCACCCTTTTTCCAATGGCTATCCCCTGCAGATCCTATGTTTGCTAATGTTGGGCCCCTGAGCAAAAATGCCCCACAAGCTACACCGAATGACTCACAGTTCAATAGGCAGCAAGCTCGGAGCATCCCCTCCCCCAGGACGGACACTTAAAGCCACCGAAACTGCAAAAAGACTACTCACATAGCCTCACCCGGCTGCCACTGGATCTCCACATCCAAACTTTGCATTGAACCTGTCTACGGTCCCTCTTGTACCTTCCACCTCACAGTAGAAATTGAAAGAGGACTACCAGAATCCAAGCTCCTCTTCCACCTCCAGATTCGGTGGCCATCTCAGATTGGGCTGGCCCAATCCAATCTCAACTACTCGAACTAACTATGACCCCTTGGAAACAAGAATAATTCAATGTTTGAACATACCTACATCAGAACTTGGTACAGTACACCTATATTGTTATCTCGTGTGTAGACTGGGCTTCTATGCCCGCACTTCTGCCCTATGTTTATGCAGTGATTATTGACTATCTTATGCCAAACAAGAATTATTCGATGTTTGAGCATATTTATGTCAGAGGTTGGTATTGTACCCTTTATTGTTATCCTGCGCATATACTGTGCTTCTATGTTTACACTGCTACTATATGCCTATACAGTGATTTTTGCCTATCTTACCCCAATTACTGTTACTTCGTGCATACACTGTGATTATGTCGATGCTGCTAACTTATGCCTACACTGTGATTTTTGCCTATTCTACCATGTGCATGTAGTAGTGACCCTGCTTTTCTGATATGAACTAGTACATGCTTACATTGATATCTTACCTACGTTGTGTGTCTATATACTGTATATGTGCCCTCGAATTACATAGGGCTCTCCTGCAGACTGGCCTACAAACTTCTTCACAACCCCCAGCTCCTAGATACCGTGACCACTAAGAGCCCCGAAAAATCAGCAGGCACACCGGTGCTTTTCAGCATGCAAGGTCCCCTCTACCTCACCGGGATCCCACCAGTTTTCCTTGACAACCCTTCCTCACTCCGCCTCTGTCACTGGCACCTTACTCTTCCAAAGAAGTGCCTACCACTCATCTACTGAATGGCCCACTGTTGCAACAGGCAGCCATCTCAGAGGATCCCCTCACCTAGGGAGGGCACTGAAACTGCAGAAGGACTTCTCACCGTATCAAAGGTGGTCACAAAATTTGGGGAAGGACTGCACACACGTAAACCAGCAATAGGAAGCCATCTTGGAGTCTCCCCCCCAGGAAGGACATTGAAATTGTTAGTGGACTATGCACCATCCTATTGAGGGAGCTCACTGTAACAGTGGAAGGACTACACACCCTCACACTAGCCCTACCCCAGTCTTCCCCTTCAGGAAGAACATCGAAATTGTTAATGGACTATGCACATTCCTTTTGAGGGAGCTCACTGTAACAGTGGAATAACTACACACTTTCACACCAGCCCTTGCCCAGCCAGCCAGTTGATGCACAGTATTCAGGACAGATGTGTTGGAACCCTTCTATTGTTACTCACTGAGGATACTGTCCAGATCTAGAACGATCACCCGGTGCATTGCCCTTAGATGCAGAAGCAGCCTCCTGACCTCTAGGCACACTCCTGAAAGCCTCTCCTAACATCTAATTTTGGGTATCCCCAGAAACAACTTCTGAGCATCATTTCAAGTTCAGTAGTCTACTGTTGGGTCAATGTCCTGCCACAGCACCGTCATGGGAAGATACTGCCCAAACTCACACTGCATCAAATTTCCGCGAAACCTCTCCAAACATACTGCAAAAAACTTTAAACACAAAATCATCAAAGAACACCTAGAGACACTAATGGCAGACATCTTCTACAGTCAAGGATATGGAGGTCTTAAAACAGACTTCATCGTCTACACCAAGAAACCCACCAAATAGAGAAAGAACTTCCTGCAACACCTTAATGTAACCAATACTACCAACGTTCCTTATGGCTCTAAACTCACTATATCATATCACTGAACTTTAATGGAGAACTGTCCCTAACCATCTACAGAAAAGAGAGCATCCTGGTCCAAGCCTTTGAACAAAATCTCTCGATTTTTATCAACACTTCCCTTCTCTTTGCGCCTCCATGTCATCTGCTCCCACCACCCCTCCACCCTCAACCACACCCCCCCTCTACCAATTGAACCTTCTACTCCCAATCCCCTTTGCCCGGTCTCCATCTCCGCCCCTACAGTCTCTTCCATTCTCAGGCACCCTGATGCCGTGGGTTTGCTACCAGAATTACTTTCCCCCTCTCCATGGCCCACCCCACTGCCAAGCCTGATCTATCTATGGCACCTGAGTTGTCTCAGCCCCCAAACCACAGCAGGCTGGATTCTACCAAAGCCTGCACCCCAGCCTAAGGTGCGCTCCACCATACCCCACTCCATACCACAGACCCAACCGCCTCTCAACTGATGCCCATAATAGCCCATCTAGAACTCAAAATCAACACTATTCTGGATGAAATCTCGTCACTACGGGACTGGTGTTGCTTTGAGATTTGCTACATCCTGCCACACCCTCACAAATCTATGGCAAACACTGACCCTGCCACAAATATGCACTCCCATCCCTTACCCCTAGGCAAACTATCCCCTACACTCATCACCACCTCAAACCTAGATGCACCAAGACTGGAATGTCACAGCGGGAAGCCAAAATGCTGAGGAAAACATATGAGAATGCTCCTAGCCAACCTTGCCATGCACCGTAAGATCCCAGTCATTCTTGGCACTAGTAGGACCAAGATCACCACTCGCCCTCCCAGGCCGCCCTCCCAACTAACTACCATTCAACTCAGTCAGCCTGGTCTGAGATCATTACCTAAGCTATGCTGCATGCTATTAAACTGTCAGTCCGCAGTCAAGCATGCCACAGAAATAGCGAAGACCATCTTATGACACAAAAGAGAGATCTGCTTTCTAACTGAAACCTGGCTGAATGACGACTCATGCCCTTTTATTGATCTCCTCACCCCACCAGGCTTCTATATCGTTCGCTGAAACTGCAAGGATTGCATTGGTGGTGGACTAGCCATCATACACATAATAAACCTCCACCTATCTCCCTTCATACCTTGTTCAGCTGTCCTCCAAAGACCCCAACCCCATCAAATTTCATGTCATCTATCACCCTCCAGGTGAAAAACCACAATTCTCTGAAGACTTAACTGACCTATTAACACTTAACTCCTTAAAAGGCAGCACAGACATTATGCTAGGAGACCTAAACCTGCACCTGAATAATGCTGAAGATCCAATAGTACAGGCCCTATCCACCCTCCTTACAGTAAATAATCTCACCCAACACTGCAATAAACAAACTTATAAAAAGGGCTCTGCCCTTGACGAAATCATCTCTAATCACAATGCAATATCCCTCCACTCCATCCTACCTACCGACTGGACTGACCACCACCTAATTCTTTTCAATCTTAATGCCAATCTACCTAGGGCCCACCCCGAAACTATCTCTCCCAAGCACTGGGCAAGGAACACACATTGAATCCCCCAGGTGGAGTTAGAAGCATTAATCAGTTCCCAAAGTCTACCCCTACCTGATCTCACCTCCGCTGATGACCTTACAACCCACTATAAACGGAAATGACTAAACTCCTTGACACAGTCGCCCCTTTGAATCTCAAGAAATTAAGAAACATCCCTTCCAGATCCTAGTTTAATACAGACCTTAACAAAGAGAGGTGAAAACATTGATTGGCTGAAAGAAAATGGAGACAACAACCCTCGCTAACACATCTCTTGCTACTCCTTGCCGAACAACTAAAATACAAAAAACACATCTTCAGGAACAGACCTAAAGACCTCTTCAACATTATCAAACAGCAAACCTCATCTTTCCCTCTACACTCAATTAATGACTCTACTAAGTGCTGTGAAGAGTTCGCAGCATTCTTTTCTGAAAACATATTCAACATCAAACTCTCCCTTGACTCGTCCACCCCCCTGCCTGACACTAAAGGTGCCCCCTCTAACAAAGTCACTCCCCTCATCAAAAAGCAAGACGTCGACCAGAACGACCTTAACAACTACAGACCTATAAATAACCTCTCTCTCCCTGCCAAAACTGTCGAAAAATGTGTGCTCAAAGAACTCAACAGACACATCGAAAAATACAACCTGCACAACACCTTCCAATCTGGGTTCAGGAAAGGCTACAGTACAGAGACTGCAATACTGTACATCACTGACGACCTACACAGATCTCTGAATGATGGCCAGGCCTGCCTCCTGGACCTCTCAGCAGCCTTTGATACTGTCAACCATGACATTCTCTAAACACCCTCCTACAGCATGCAGGCATCAATGGCACAATCCCTCACTGCTTTTTTCCTTCCTGAACCAATGCTCACAGTTAATCAAACTAAAGAACTCGACCTCAAAAGAAACACCAGTCCCACAAGGAGTTCCTCAAGGGTCAATCATGTCTCCTGTCCTATTCAACCTCTATATGGAGCCCCTTGCAATGATCCTGAAACAAGCCGGATTCGCCTATTATCTCTATGCAGATGGAACTCAACTCTACATTAAAATCTCTTCAGCTAAAGACATTCAGCACCTAAATAGCGCTCTTTCCTATGTTCAGTTATGGCTAACCCATACCACCTTAAGCTCAACCCTAACAAAACTGAACTCCTCTTCATCCAACTGAAGGAAAAGTCCTTTTCCATAGATATCTGGCTTGAAAAATGTTAAGATGAAGACTCAAAGAGCACAGGAGTCCCAATAGACTTATAAGAAAGTCTTTACTGGAAAGCACAACCTGGCATCCGACCACCTCGAGAAGCCAGCAGCAACTGACTCACATCGAGTGCCGTCAACCTTACATTCTAAACCGAACACAAAGGTAAGATTACATCCTAACACATCCTCTCCCTTTGCAATAAAACACAAAGAAAAACAAAAAAACCTAGAAAAAAATAATACTACCTTAAACTAACATTTGTTAAGAAACATAAAAATATACATAACTAAGCGTAAACTGGAAGAAATTCGCATTCTAACATAATCTTGCAAATAAGAGGGTGGCCTATGGATTCTAACACAAACATCTCCCTTTACCGTGGACTCCCCTTCATTCTCCGGAAGCCCACACCGTGTGTCCAACAGATGATCCGGCACTGTGTTAAGATTTCCAGAACCTGCATTGGAGGTACCCTCATTATCCGGAATGAACATGGCTCCAGAACATCCTTCATCATCACTTCCTTGCTTAGTACACTTTTCACCTTTCTGATACAAAGCCACGCTACGCAAATTCCACCTCTCACCACCCTCAATGATCACAAAATACTTTCCTACCCTCTCAACATGAAAAGGTCCCTTAAATTTGCTCAATCCACCTTTCACCCTACACGATCTCAATTTGACCCAATCACCAACCTTGAATTTGGTAGAGATATTCCCATGCACATACTCACCTCCACAATGTATCCAATCTTTTAACCAAGCAGGAACCAATCTAGAACCTGGCAAACATCCTCTCATGAGTTGAAAAGGACATTTGTGGGCGACACTATGAGTGGTGGGGCGATATGCCCATAACATCTCCTCCACAAGTCGTGTGGGAGATTGTCCATTCAACAACGCAAGTTGAATTGTCCCTTTCACCAACCTGTTGGCCCTCTCCACCATTCCGTTTCCCATGGGATTGTAAAGGGAGGTGCCGAATGTTTAATCCCGCACTCCTCAAGAAATTCCCGCATTTCACAAGAAATCAATTGCGTCCCGTTATCAGTTAGCAATGTGTGGGGCACACCCTCCTCATAAAATATTTTCTTCAAGACTTCAATAGTAGATTTGGTCGTAACATCCTTAATGAATTTAACTATCAACCATCTGGAATGAACGTTGACAATAACAGCAGCAAAACGCATATCAGCTGACAGTTCACACAAAGGACCTATGAAATGGAAACAAATAGTACTCCAAGCTTTCCCCGGATCAATGATCTGACCCATGGCACTTTGGCTGCCCACTCTCAATCTTTTTTCACTCTCCTTGCAAAAACTACAACTTTCCACTCACCTTTTGATCTGGTCATCCATCCCTGGCCAGTCACTGACAATTCATCTATAATCTTCCAATAAGGCCTAGCTGCTACAGACACCATATTTTCTCTACGAGCACCCTTCTTGATCATAGCAATTACTTCCTTCAAGATGGTGTCAAAACGCATTCCCTCCTCCCTCTGCAACCTAGAAAATGCACCAAGATTACCTTCCAGCACATCACACACAATTGCCACAGCTTCCTCTGACTCTAGCCTCTTCACAACATTCTTGTCAACGTCTTCCCAATTCAAAGACATGCATGACAAACAGTCCGCTTGTGAATTTTTCCATCCATTAATAAATTCCATCTCATACAGATATTCTTGTAGTCTGGCTGCGAATCTGGCCAACCACGCAGACCCCTTGCCAGCACCCCCCACAGATAAGATATTGATCAACGGTTTATGATCCGTCCTCAAAATGAATCTTGTGCCCCACAAATACACTCTAAAATACTCTGCACCCCAGGCCACAGCTAGAGCTTCCCGTTCAATCACGGAATAATTCCTCTCAGCTTGTGTGAGGGTCCGGGAAGCAAAAGCTCCATTTTGATTTTGTGACAATACTACTCCAATCCCCTTGACACTGGCATCAACTGTAAGAAACGACTTACATTTGGTATTGAAAGTAGCTAGGATACCTGCATTACATATTTCATCTTTGATATTTTCTAGGCCTGGGCGGAAAACTATGCTACGCTCGCGTAGTTTGCGTCGTTTGCGCAACTACGCGCTACGCAAATTGCACGTAGCACAGTGCAAAAACGCGTAGCGTAGCGGGCATTTTTTGCTTGCTCGCGGTCCTCAACATCAAGTTGGTGACCGCGAGCGAGCAAAATGACATCCCGGCGAGACTTTTTCCTCGTTCGCGATCAGCAACATCAAGTTGCCGATCGCAAGCGTGGAAAATAAACCTCCCAGCGAGGTTCTCAACGCGGGGAGGTCAGGTTTCTCCTTGCGAGTGGTGGGAAACTACCAGTCCGCGTTGAGAAAACTGCTGCTCGAGTACAAATCTACTCGAGCGGCAGAAAACGACCGCTTGCACTGTGCAAGATGCCGTTTGCAATGATTGCACAGTGCGGACAAGCATCTGGCACTGTGCAATCATTGCAAACAGCATTTCCTACCGCACTACGCAGTTCGCGTAGTGCTATGCGTAGCTCGCGTAGTGCGAAGTGCACTTCGCGTAGCTACGAGTAGCACTACTACGCGAACTACGCCCAGGGTTAATATTTTCAAATGACTTTTGTTGTTCCTCTTCCCATGTGTACTTATTGCCTTTGCATAACAATTTCCTTAAAGCTTCAGTCATATCTGCAAACCCCTTTACAATCTTTGGGGCAGGGTGCACATTTTATCGCCTCCAATAAATTTCGTTTAGCCGCTATCCCACCACTAGAAATGGTATACCACAAATACTCTACATGTTCAGTTAAAAATTCACATTTGTCTTTGTTCACCGTCAAACCGACCTCTTCAAGTTTCCACAACAGTTGTCCCAGAATAGCGTTATGCTGTTCCACTATTTTCCCTGAAACCAATATGTCATCTTGAAATTAGACAACACCGCTTACCCCTTCAAAAATGCTTGCCATCATTCTTTGAAACACACTCACCGCCAACGCTAAGCCGAATGGCATGCGAGTACATTGGTACGTACCCTCAGTAGTGATGAAGGCGGTTAATGGTTTGGAATCAGGGTGCAATTGATCTGGTGATAAACACTTCTCAGATCTATTTTGGAGAAGTACTTACCACTGCCTACCGACTCCAAAAGCTCATTGATGTTTGGCAGGGGAAATGTGTCAGTCACTATGTCTCGATTAAGTGATCTCAAGTCAATGCAAAACATCAAGCGGCCATCAGGTTTCTGCATTATAACTAGGGCTCCCGGTTTTATATATATTTTTTTTTTGACATTTCCGTCTGTATTTATCCATATTTATTTTTTGCTAATTTTATCTGTATTTATCCATATTTATTTTGGTTTTTGTGGGAAAATGAAGCTGAAATTAGTATATTTCCACATTTATTTAACTGGTAAATATGCACTCATGCTTGAATGCCTACTAGGTTTCAATGCTGTAAACACCCGCAGAAGATAAATGAATGCACTTTTAAGAAAATATGCACATGTATCAACCTTGTGCATATCTACTGCTGTTAAAGCCTCTTTACTAAAATTCCTTCCTTTTATAGCCCCCTTACCTATCAATCCACACAGCTATTGGCCTGGCAGTCATGTCAGACAGTATTTAGAATTACTCAAAAAGTAACCCAATTTCCATTTTTATCCACAATTAAAAATAAATACAGAGAAGAAAATAAATGCTTTCTGTCTATATTTATCTGTAAAAATCAGTAAAAATGGAAAACAGGGAGCCTTAGTTATGACCACCGGAGAAATCCATGACGATGCTTCTACTGGTTCTATAACTCCTCCCTTCAACATGTCTTGCAAAAAGTCTTTGAGACCCTGTCTCACCGACAATGGCACTCTTCTGAGTTTATGTTGCACTGGGCAAGCTTCATGTTTGAGAATAATTTTGTGAGTGTACCCCTTCACACATCCCAATCTGTCTTCGAATACTTTGTGTGCTTCCTATAATATATCCTTCAACTGGAAATCATGATTCACCACCATAACCTGACTAGGGGACCTCAGATTGATTACAATATGAAGATCATACTGGTGCATCCAACCAAGTATGGTTGGACCTTCCTTAGCAATATATATCTTGCCCTCAGTACTCCTTGTCCCAAAGCGTATGAAACCGAACATATATCCCAAAATATCAATGGATTGCCCTTGATAACCAACAGGATTGATATCTTTGTCAAAAAATGAGACATTTACCCACAATGCTTTGAACAACGCATCAGGAATGATGGTGAACATGGACCCTGAATCGACCTTGAGACTAACCTCTTGCCCACACACGTTAAATACAGCTGTTGGCCATGTTAATCTCCTTGCGTCTTCACTCACCTCTGAGATTATTCTGTTCATAGCCTCATCCACTACTAACACTCTATTTGTGCTTTTTTTTTCATCAGTGCACTGTTGTACCACATTTACTTTAGGCTTATATTTTTCAACATTATCATTCTGCCTA
Source organism: Calotriton arnoldi (assembly GCA_963921515.1). Classification (NCBI taxonomy): domain Eukaryota; kingdom Metazoa; phylum Chordata; class Amphibia; order Caudata; family Salamandridae; genus Calotriton; species Calotriton arnoldi. Next base: position 528,076 of record CAWUFW010006133.1, on the reverse strand, counting down.
CACATGGCGCATAATGCCCCTTACGGCCACACTTTCTACAAATTTGGTCTACCGCAAAGCATCGCTTCGAGTCAGCAATATGATACTGACTCCCACACCGCATACATTCTCTCCCTTTGCCATTTGGAATTGTGCCAAACACACCCACTCCCTTTGTGCTTTTCTTAGAGTCTGCGTTAATTTCTATATCTTCTTCTTTGAAAACACACTCCAGATTGGCAACTTCTGCCATGTTTCTATCCCTACTCCCCAGCTCCTTGATACACTTCTGAGATTCCTCAATTACTTTAGCCATGTCTACAGCTTCCGTTAATGAGGGGTCTTTGGCAGCCCAAAGTCTCTCTTGGATTTTCCTTTCACGACATTGCACAATTTGTTGGTCCCGGATTAGTTCCTCAGTCATTACTCCAAAACAACATTTCACAGATAGTTCACGCAACCTGGCAACAAATTCATCTATAGATTCATTATCCGCCTGAGGTTGTATGTAAAATTTGTATCTTGCCAGTACTAGATTAACTTCCGTAGCGAACCTTGTTTCTAGTCTTTTCATAGCTTCCTTATAAACGTCATCCATAGGCTGACCATTGGGACCCATAGCTACAGGTAAATATTTGAAAACACATTGGCCTTCATTACCCAAAGCACTAAGCAATAATGCCTTCTTTCTTGCTGGTGAAAAGTAATGCCCGTCTAAAGCAGTTATATAGTTTTCCAACATTTCCACCCAATCCTCCCAGACTATTGTCGGTGTGCCAGGATGGGCTAAAAACATAGGTGGCATAATGATATTAGATTGCATGGCCAAGATTCCCCAGTGAGTAACAGCAGAAGAAAAATATCACACACAATGAAGTAATGCCTAAAACCAAACGTTACCTTGAGGTGTGCAGATCACCGTAGCTATGCCTGCACCAACGTGACCAATGCATACCTTGAGGTGTGCTGGTCACCGTAAATATGCCTGCACCAACGTGGCCAACACATACCTGGAGGTGTGCAGATCACCGCAGATATGCCTGCACCATCGGAGCCAAAAGAAAGTAATCTAAAGAAGGTGTGTCGATCACGTGCCAGATTCCGGAAACTGGCACAGTCAAATTACACAAGCTGTCGATCCTACGTGTAAATGCAGCTTTAACTAAATCAAAATGGCAGCACATAGGCGGCGTCACGTTGGTGTCACGTAACGCAGCCCAGAATGTAGCGGCGTGCACCGAGCGCTCCGCATTCCAGTGACGTTCCAGCGAGCAGACCTACGTCAGATAACGACAGCCAGGAGAATCTCACTGTTGCGAGCCACAGCGCACGGCTCCAACAGCGACACCAGGAGAAGGAGAACGCCCAAAAACAGTACTTTTTGCGTGATGAAATACACCAGACGAGGCAACACAGCAGTCGGGGAGCAGTCACAGGATGCAATATCGCCCACTTGAAGATCGGGGAAAGACCCTCGGCGTGCCAAGAAAATCACCAGTCTGTGCTTCCCAAAATCCGCTGAGCAAGGATCGTCGCCAAAAATGTTAAGATGAAGACTCAAAGACCACAGGAGTCCCAATAGACTTATAAGTAAGTCTTTACTGGAAAGCACAACCTGGCATCCGACCACCTCGAGAAGCCAGCAGCAACTGATTCACATTGAGTGCCGTCAACCTTACATTCTAAACCGAACACAAAGGTAAGATTACATCATAACAACAACCTCACTGCACTAAATTACAAACTATCCATCTCCAACTCTGTCAAATCCTAGGGACTACACTTGACCGTAGCCTGAACATGAAAGAGCATATTAATGCCTCAGCTAAAACTGCCTTCTACATGTTGAAGCACCTTGAAAAAAATCAAACCCTTCCTCCCCCTCGAAGACCTAAAGACTGTGGTGCAATCCTTGGTCTTCTCCAAGCTGGACTATGATAACACAATGAACACAGGTGCCCCAAAAACATAACTCACCCCTGAGAAAGCTATACTCCATGCAGGGGCCAGACTACTGTCTGGGAGGCAAGATGTATGCTCAAATCTACCTGCATAACCCATAAAGCTCTCTACATAGGAAAACCAATCTAACCTGCAAACAAACTATCAAAAGTTGGCCAAAAGAGACCTCTTCGAAACTCTAACACTTTACTCCTGATTCTGCCCCAATTTAAGAAAGAAAAATCTCACACACGTTCCTCCTCTGGAAACGCTCCTAGCATCTGGAACTGGCTGCCTCAGTATCTATGGGACATTCAATCATTTCCTCACTTAAGGAAAAAACCTAAACTTCTCAATAAATACCTAAACCCTCCTCCCAAATCCATCTGATTGGCCTGATGCTCCTACCTCACACCCTCCTAATAAATCAGAGCATCACTACTGTGGGGGAAAACTGTGCCGCTTCTCTCCCCACCTCTGCAACACCCTACCATAATTACCTCTGAACTATATTGTACACATATCCTACTGTAGATCTTATTCTTCAATTGTATACGGTCACCATGTATTTTGTATTTACTCCATATGTAACTCATGTAACTGCTGCTGTGCTAATGCTTTAAAGTGCTCTGATACCTTCGGGTCAAGTTTGCGCTACACAAAACTCAATAAATACATAGATTGCCCTCTGTTATGCATTGCCTCTAAGATGTGTCCCTAAACAGCTACCACCACCCAGATCTTTATCCTTATGTCTATCACCATCATTTCTACTTATTCAACTTTTTATGCTCCCTTCCCCTGTTTTATATAAGCCTGGGTGGTGATCTCCGCTCCGTTCACGGAGTTTGTCGAGTTTTTTGCACTCCGTGCTCTGCGGAGCTCATGGATGTCCGAAAAACGACCATTCTTGTGAATGCCAACAGTAAGTTGGTGAGCGTGAGCGAGGAAAATACAATGCTAAGCACTTCTCTGCGACATTTCTCAACATTGGCGTTCGCGGATGGTCGCTACTGCTATAGTCTAGAAACCTTCAGTTCGCGTTGAGGTAGCTGCCGCTCAAGTAGAACTTCTACTGGAGCAGCAGAAAGAAGCAGCGCCCTCTTGCACTGTGCAAGATGCCATCACGCTGATTTTGCAGCTCGGGAAAAACACCCTGCACTAAAAATCTGTGCCAACGGCACGAGGTAACTCATTCCGTCACTCGCGGAACTCCGCGTAGCTTGGCGGAGTTTGTTTGTCACTTAGCGGAGTTCCGCGTAGCAGAACTCAGCAAACTCCACCCACGCTTGGTTTTATACCAGGATCCATTTTCCAGGGCTCTTCCTTGTCCTGCCCACTTACGCCCACTTCCTGAGCAGAGTATTGTGGGCCTGCATATATTTTTCATACTTCACCAGTTATCGATATGAGGATACTGACTCATAGTTCACATCCCAACATTTTTCCCGTTCCATATTTGTACCTGGTCTACTACCCTTCTATGTTTATACCCATATTATTCATGGGAGTCTTTTACTTCTTTATGTTGAGAATTCTTTAATTCTTTATGTTGAGGATTGTGCTGTTTCTCAACTTTATAAGCTTGAAAGACTGGCTTTTTTCACTTTTCGTGTATGATATCCCTCAGTGCGATGTTGTTCTTTCCCCAGTTTTCTTCTCTTTTGTTTTCTTTTCACCCTTGTATCATTCTGCATTGTACTGCTTGTATCTTTGTGAGTTTGAATTAATAATTGTCCGGTGCTTCTCTTTGTATTCCTTTAGGTGTTCACTTTCTTCTTCTGTGAGTTCATATATTCAGCAGCAAAGAATAGAAGATTAACGCTCAAGTTTTAATTGCTCCTTGTGAAGTTAAAGGACTGCCTCCTTTTCAATTACATTTGTATGACAAGGGAGGTTGGAGCCTTATATACAAGTGAGGTTGGACCATGATTAAAGAACAAAAAAGAAACTGATTACCTCGTCTGAACTGCTTGTAAAAGTAATTTTATATATAGATTATGACACTTAATTTCATGATCACATTAGTTATTCCTGTTTCATTCAATCAATGGCAAAACATTGAAAACAAAGAAGCTGAAAGTTTGTACATAGCATTGACCATTGGTATCAAAACATGTATCTGCATAGCCTTAAAGGGCCCAAATAAACAACATACAGAATTGTGCTATCCCAACACCACTGTGTGTACAAAATGTTTAGCTGAATAAAACAAATCACAATAACATGAAAGTTCAGTTCAGTTCATTGCACAACATGAAAAACCACTAAGTTCAGATCATTGCAGAATCATAGTATGGTCAGATGACAGATTCCATGTTTACTCCTGCAATTCTTTATTAATCCAAAAAAGCCAGACATTTACTTCCAAGTGTGGAAGTAACATACTTGAGTAAATTCAGATTTCTAAATCCTGCACCTTATGAAATGGGCAAAAGGAGCTCAATTAACAAAAGAATAGCCTCTAAATACTCAGACTTTACAAGCCAGGTAGATATTGTTGTTCCAGAAGATTATTATGAAGATTTTACACGAAAGCATATAGAAAGTATCCATGACCCTTTGGAGACCCATTGCTTGTTTTGTGATAGATGGCCTGGTTGGGTATCACTTCTGTTTTTGTCTGCCCTTGCAGGAACTGAATTCAAAATGGCAGTACTTACGGTGTTCCACTGAGCAACCTATAGTGAGCTACTTCCTTTCTACCATCACTTGCATCATTCTGAAGACTCAAAGTAGAGTGGGTGGGTGTTCTAAGAACTAGAGTAAAGCCATTCTACTGCTCTTTTTTCTAAGATGGACATTTTTCATGGACTTGAAGTGCTGGTGTTCACCTGAGAGCAGCGTGGGTATGAGGTTACTGTGAGGGTGTTTTTAATAATTATAAAATAATGCTTAACTTAGATGTGTTTAAGTTAGCCTGAGTGAGCCTCAAACAGCTTTTATTGATATCATTTTATATTTGCAGAAAAGAAGTACCCTTTTATTTGATGTGAGCGAGCATTCTTCACATGCCTGTGTTTCTCTGTGTGCTTTTCCATTTTAGAAAAACAGCAACATAGAAACCTTATTTGTGGTGTTTTTTACTGTAAAAATTCTAATTTAATTAATTTATGCTAGTCTCAAGGAAGCCATGTCCAAGATGTCCCTCTATTTTCAAGGCATTTTTCCTAGGCTTGAACGAAGCAGCCTTTAATTCACTGAACGTGTTATTGCTTCGTTAAGATACATTAATTAACTGTTATTTCCTTTATTTCCTATGCACATGTCATTCATTAGTATGAAGTTAAGTGTTTTTAGATGCATCGTATTAAATGTATCTAAGGTATTTGAATGTTGTTGGAAAACGAGGCAGTATCTGTGAGGCCTGCACAAATAACATGACTACATTTGTCCTTCACTGGGAACCAAACACCCAATTGTAGCGCCTGACTCTCAGAGGGTAGCGTTGCAGGGCAGTCTGAGGCTTTACTCAAGGGAGGTGGTGTGGGCTAGTAATCGCCATTTGCAGGTGCGCAGAAATAACACTCAATAATTGATTGTCCAGTCTGTACTTTGCTTTATAAAAGTAAGAGTACATTTATTAAACACACACACTACTGAATACTATGCACCAATTTACAAATATACATAAGCTGTTGGAATTACTTTGTGACATTGCGTAACATCTCCACCCCTCCCAAAAGGGGGTGGGGTCTAGTACCACCACTCCCATGTATGCACATCATCTTGCCCCCTAATGCAGTGTGTTGAGCATAACCTGGAGCGAGGGCCCTGCGCACTGGCACCATCCCAGTGGCGACCCACCCCTTTACCTCAACACGCATTAAAAATAGGTTCACCTGCCCTAGTGACACATAACCCTGACTGAGCATCTTATATTGACCAGACAGTATGCACCCCTACATATTCAGGGCTAACAGTCTGGGTTGTTCCTCACTTAAGCGCAGCAGCAAAAATACATGTTTACGCACACTTTAGAATGACAGTACTCAGCACATTTGTTGGACATTAAAAATGCGTTGCAATTACAGCCCCTAAAGGCATCACAGATGAAATCATAGGATTGCGCATATCCAGCCAGACACCCTAGCAGGAGTGTCTGGCAACATAACCCACTTTGCTTATGACATCACCTTACACAGGTACTTCACATTACATATGTGACCTTCAGTCCCTCTAAAAAGGAGTAACCGTTAGTAAATGCAGTTCTGGTGCAATTACACCTCTTCACCTCCAGGGAATACCTTTCTCCAGACATCCCCAACTCAGCCCTTCACTCCATGAAGCACTTTGCAATACACCCTCATCTATAAAACAAAAGTTCCAGCCCAGAAGGTGTCATGAAACAGGTTGAGCCCTTGAGGGGTTATCCTTTTTAAATCCCTAGGAAACTTAGGGTGGGACTTAACTTCGTGCTGGGGGGAGACTGCGCTTCTCCAGCAGCTCCCCCAGCACCCTTTTTCATTCTTGAGGGTGACCCCCTCCTCTGGGGGCCACCAAGCACCAAAAACGATCCTTTCCCCATGCCTTGCAAGGCATTATGGGGCGCTTCTCGCTCCTTAGCGTGAATAAGTGATGAGCGGCTCTCCCGCTGTGCCGGGGAGAGCCGCGATCCACCTGGCAGCTCTTTACTGCTCGGGGAGCCCACCCCCGGCCGCTCATGCTATTGTTGGGGACCCAGTCCCACCCGGGCCCCGTGCAGCTCTTGCCTCCTCGAAGGGGATCCCGGTCCCACCCGGGACCCCGTCTGGCTTCCCTGGTGGGGAGCCACCCGGGAGACCCACCCCGGTGACTCCCGCCGGCTCCCCGCCCGGCCAGCACCCTCGCGTGCTGCCGCGGGAGCCGGCACTCGTCTTCTGGTCTGCCTGTGGCTGCGGGCAGACCCGGAGGTTCCCGCCAGTCCCGGCGGACCTCGGGGGAGTGCGGCGGCGCTCCCCCCTCCTCCTTCCTGCACCCGGGGATGGGATCCCGGGCCCCCGAATCTTCACGGAGGGGCGCAACGCGGCCCCTCCGGCTTGGTTTTCACCCGGCTGGGCCACCATCGGGGCCCGGAGATGGGGTCCCGGGCCCCACTCCCTCCTCTTCACGGGGAGCGTGCCAGCGCTCCCCGTCTTCGGCGGTTTCGGCGGGGGCCAGAGTGGGCTCCTGGCACCCCGTGGGAGCATTATCTTCACGGGGGGCGCGACGGCGCTCCCGGACTTTGCTTCGGGGCCCGGGGATGGGCTCCCGGGCCCCCTGGGCTCATTTTCGCGGGGGCGCGACGGCGCTCCCCCGCCTTCCTTGTCTTCGCCGGGGGCCAGGGTGGGCTCCTGGCACCCCGGAGGGCACAATCTCCACGGGGAGCGTGACGGCGCTCCCCGGCTTTGCTTCGGGGTCCGGGGATGGGCTCCCGGGCCCCCGACCTCCTCTTCGTGGGGGTCAAAGGTCGCTCACCTTCTGGGGGCCATATCTCAGCCCCTGGGGGTCCGATCTGCTTTTTGTGTCCTTTCGCTCCTGGTGGCCAGCCCCAGCCACGGGGAACACTCTCCTTCGCCCTCGGGGTCTCTGAGAGGGGGGATTCGGCAGGGAGCTGTCTTCACTGGCTCCCTGCGCCAGCCTTTCACCTGTCTCTCCTCCTTGGCCTCTCTACTCCCTGCGCAGAGGCCCCTGCTTCTGCGCACTGGTCCTGGGCTCTTCTTCTGGTGCTGGCAGGGCCCTGGGGGACAGTCAGGGGGTTCCTCCTTCCAACTGCCCATTGCGCCAGGCTCCAGCACCTTCAGCCTCCGCAGACCACACCCCAGAGCGAGCTCTCTTCCTCTTCCAGTGGTTTTTAAAAGTTGAGTAGGGGGCTGGCAGGAAGTCTCTGTTTGTCCTATCAAACAGCGACACATCACTTCCCTGCCCCTGCTCCCTCCTCCTTGTCCAGCCTCTGGGTTTGTTCAAAATGGCGTTGTCCAGGGTCTCTGGCCACATGGTCTCTGAAACAAGACCCTTTCCCCAGTGCTGCCTTCACCTTGGTTCAGCTTGGTGCCTGGCACCCAGCGACAGCTGCTGATGGATTAGCCTTTAGGTCCACCTATCTTCTCTCCTTGGAGGGAAGATCTTCGCTCTGGGAAGAAAGGTAATTAATCTAACCTGCCAGGGCCAGACCCCAGCCAGGGACTCGGAGAAATATGACATTTCTGGATGACCCAAAAGCAGTACAAATATGACTTTGGACTCTGAAGAATACTTCTTTTCACATCCGCTACCGTGGACGTTAGTGCGTGTCTGGAATCTGTAGGCCTTATGGAAGTTAATCTAGCACATGGGCTCCACATCCCCATAGGGGAATAATGAAGTGAAAAACACAGTAAAGCACACTGACTTTCCCTGGCATGTTCCTTCCTAGTGTATAAGGCCTATTCCGTGTCACCACCCAATTCTGCATAAGTCCTGCCACACCATTCACTTTGTAGCTGCTCCTGGACTGCGCACGCCAATAATCTCCCTGCGCAGCCCCTACATGTGTGCACACGCATGTACACAGGTGTCTGCATGTAACCAGCCCGGTGCCCCTTACTCCAGCTGCTGCGCAGCAGCCTAGTCAAGCTAGGGGGACACCAGTAAAATCCACATGCAGTCTCTTTCATCATGAGTTCACTGTGGATGAGTCCCAATTTATGAGGCTCTCCCACAGTAAAAGCTCAACACACAGGTGCTCAAAAAGCGAAAAATCCGGGCGGCCCATAGTGTCAGAACCACCTTTTAACAAATGTTCATTGGTCTGAGTCTTCTAACACTGTTAGTCCAACCCTGACAGACCATTAGAAGTAACTAAATGGGTTTCTTTCTGTGTTCTAACCCCCCCTATAAAAGGTGATGTTTTTGGGGATGTGTGCCTGACCTTTCTTGCTTCCCTAATTGTGCAGACTAAATGTCAGTATGTCATTTGATTCATACATAGACTTTCTTGAGCTTTATTGTGGCAGACTCTGTGTTGGTCCTCTTGCTCAACTATACTTTTGTTCTGGCTGCTTCTTGCTTGAGAGATTGTCCTTATGCTAATTCTCTTGCATTATTTGATTTTTACTCATTTTGATTGCTGACTCCCCATGATTTAACTAACATCTATTTGCCTTCTGTAATGAACTTAATTTTGAATAAACCTTTATGGCTTTAACTTGAATTCTTGTTTTGTACAGACAAAGAGCAGTCAAGAACAACATGGCACTGCGAATACAACATGCCTCAAACCCATTCACATATAATACCTCTCAACAGAATGCACCACGGCTTAGAAATGCAAAGAATTATGGGTCTGATGTACTTACATTTCATTTACAAAGAGGGGTCACAAATTGTGCATCGAATTTTTGCGAATCAAATCAGATTTTGCAAACCGAACCTAATAGGACAGTTCATAAAATCACTATTTGTGATGGGCTGCAACGCGATGTACCTCATGATTATTAAAGAGGAAAGTCGCAAATTGCAACTTACCCTGGGTGAATGCAATCATAGGGTTGGTTGCATGCTGGAGTCAGCAGACCTCCATGTCTGTGATAGCGTTTGAATTTTTTTAAATTTTAAATGCAGTCCCTTTTGTTTAAAGGAAATAGGGCTGCATTTACAAAAAAACATTTTTGAAAAAAAATTGTTTAGCAGTTGACAGTGGTCTAGTGGTCACGTGGACCATTGTCCGCTCAAATACAATTGTTTTCATCCACAAAGGGAAGGTGGTCTCCCAGTGACTCTTTCCTCTTTGTGAATGGGTTACCTTCCCTCCCCCACGAGAAGTTGACAACCTACTAATGTTTTGCAACCGAAATTACAATTTCAAACCTTTGATACATAGCATTGCAATTCAGAAATTAGGAGAGATGCCCTAAAAATGCCCCTTTCAAATTGCGAATCGCAAAATATTTCTAAACCCATTTGGAACCAGTTACCAAATCGTAAATTGGGTTTAGTACATTTGTAAAAGACATTTAGAAGTTGCAAACCCTGCAAGTGGCTTCGTACATCTGGCCCTATATTCTAAATCCAAGGTAATAAAAATACCAAAATAGAGTGCGCTTTGAATTCAGGAAAACAAGCTAATTAAGAAGAGGCTAGCAGTATGTTTTTTTCTGAAGTAGAAAAGCCGAATACCTTTTGGCGACACATATCCTATCTATGCACATTAGAACTAACTAAAGGCATTTTGCAGGAGGTTAAGAAATAATATAAGACAAGCTAAGCATTGCCCTTTGAATATTTGTTTGGTTTAATTAACTTCAGCTTTTCAATTAGAGAATCAATTTACAGATTGGAGAAAAACTTATTAAAAAGAGTACTTAAGAAAGACCTCTGTCCGCAAAGATTACTATATCTGCGCTGTTGTATCACTTTCCTTTCCCAGTGAGCGAATGCTTATTAAGGGCAGGCGGGGAGTCATGACATGTATAATTAAGAAAATAAACACCCATCTCTCCTCTCTAGCTTTTATTTGTAGCACGGTAAGATCCCATAAGCAGTGTCTGCAGAAATCAAACACAAATGTAAATTCGCATCATTAGGCACCGATGCTGACTCTGAATCCTGTGGACAAGTCAAAACCCCATCATAGCCAATATTATGTATATTCTTTCCTTAGAAACAGTGACTACAACTTGAGGTGTTGCAGAAGGTGGGGCTACTGTAGCCCAAAGGAGAAACAACAAACACCTCTCATCTTTACAACAGTCGTTAACGTGCAAAGTTTCATAGGTTCAAGGAACATCACCAGCACGAGACTGTATCACTGCCTTCAGAGCTCTTCTCAGTTGCTTCTCATGTTGTTATCTGGATAACTAAGGGCATATTATCAAGAACGGGCGATAACATATCGCCGCTTTAGCGGCAGGAAACGGCCGCTAAAGCGGCATAAGGGGCTTGATAATATGCCCTATAGTATTCCAATAGAAGCCAAGGTTTGATGTCCTTCACACCAGAACCTGGGCTTCTATTGGAATTCTATAGGGCATATTATCAAGCCCCTTATCGCCGATTTAGCGGCAGTTTCCTGCCACTAAAGCGGCGATAATGTTATCGCCCGTTCTTGATAATATGGCCCTTGGGGGCATATTATCAAGAAACGGCGTTAAAACTGCCGCTAAAGCGGCGATAATGGGCTTGATAATATGCCCTTGAGAATTCCAATAGAAGCCCAGGATCACAGCAGAACATGGGCTTCTATTGGTATTCTCAAGGGCATATTATCAAGCCCATTATCGCCGCTTTAGCTGCCGCTAAAGCGGCGATAATTTTAACGACGTTCTTGATAATATGCCCCTTGGTGTCAACAAATACAGTCGTCCATCGCCCTTCTTGCGAGATTTACGCAATGTTGATACCTATCAGCACACAAGATACCCAGATACTTGCCAAGAAATAGTAATGATGCTGAGGAGTAGGTTGCAATAAACACACCTCTGCCGGGCAACAGGAATGTCCCTCGACCTAGAAAATGCCTCTGGCGTTAACACTTTAACATCAAAATTTTACAGTCACAGCTCCATGAATAGGATATAGCCACCCAACCAAAAACGTTCCCATAGAACAATACTAATGATAATGGACTGCCAAAGACGCAACAAGGAGATACCAACAACAAAATGCGCATTATGCAAATACACATAACTTAACACAACCTAACATAATACAACGTAACGTAACGTATTTTATTATGGAACTGAGGGGCATATTAGCAAGACCCACGTTAAAATTATCGCCGTTTTAGCGGCAGGAAACTGCCGCTAAAACGGCGATAATTTTAACGTGGGTCTTGCTAATATGCCCCTGAGAGACATGAGGGGCAAAATGGATGATTCTTCTTTGATTTGCTACAATGAGATAGAATCACTGGTTTCAGAAGACATCTTGTTGTAATTGACATTATTTTACTGCACAGTGGGACTCAATGTACCATAATACTGAGCGGTGAGCAAGCTTGACAGCAAGATTGATATCAAGCGTGGAAGTAATGTATCATTAATAACAGCACATTACCTTCAGGCTTGACATTCTCTTTGCTTTCAGTCTGAAAGGAAGTGAAATTGTACTGTAACATCCCTGTTCGTTTTCAAGCATAGTATAAACACTTGTGTTAATTTCTGATGATTTAAGAATAATGTAAAATGTTAATTGCAAAGAAAACATATCTTTAGAACGGAAAACGTAAATAGTCACCTAACAAAATGATTTACCTTCATGCCATTTCGTAAACCAAATAGAGACAGAGATACATATAAAATCTTTAAATGAAGTTACCCTCTTATTGGTTTCGACGTTGCTTTCAGCTGTAAGCAAAATACAGCAATGAAGTTTATCATTTACGAGCCCTAAAATAAAGTTAGCACTAGCTTTATTATGCAAATGTCACATTTCCCAAAGGCCCAGACATTTGCTAGCTGCAATTGAGCAGCTGTAGAACTTGCTATCCTCACAATTTCAGACTAGTAACTGACTAATTTGTGTGTATTTGCAAATGTAGATTATCACTGCCGTGAAGAGGCATGAATTGCACCAGCAGCATTTCTGTGGGCGCGTCTGCCTTTACGGTGAGTCACACAACACCACGGAAATGTTAATCATTTGACATCTATTACACGGCTTCCTTTCTCTAATGGCACCTGTCAACACATAGCTCTGTGGAAATGGCAGTCATTATTGCCCGCAAGCAATAAAGCTGTCGTATTTCTAATTGCCCACACATGAAATACGCTATTTTGGTAAAAATATGCAGGACCTGCATAAATATTAAAAGGCAAGCATTTGAAAATACTTCATATGCCATGTATTTAAAAAAAAAAGCGTGCAATGAAATGCAAACCCTTGCATGTGTGTATTCGTCTCAAAAGTTGTTTGGAAAAACCGGATTGAAGTACTAACAGAGTCATTTAGACCCGGTTGGGTGACCGGCAAGCTCACCGGCTCAGCAGAAGGCCTGGCCTTTATCCCTCTAGCGAACGACCACCTGGCATATCAAGGGACCCTCTGTGCCTGGAAGGGTTAACTCGGCCTTGTGTACATCCATCCACCAAGGCGATCTCCCCGCCCTAAATCGTGCAGCCAACACCACAGTGACCCAGCGGTCCTGTGACAGACGGATCACCAGGTCAGGGGCTTCCACTTGTGGAGTCAGCTGATGCCCTCACCCCCACACCCCCCCTCCGACAAAAGTCCTGTGGTTCCACGACCTCTAAATGGTGCAAGTGACTGCAATACATGGCTTCCTAGGTGTTAAGAAGCTCTGTGAACACCTCAGCAGCTATTTGATATATACACGTTAGGTTCCCACACAGAAGGGGATTTCATTCAGTGCCAGTTCACAGGGGTTTGAATTTTGAAGTTTCTAGCTTGAAACTCCTTTGTCTTTACTAGTGGTAATGCCACAAGGCAGGGTTACCCGTAGAGTGGCCACCTCATTTTATGTGCAGTGTTGTGGCACACTATCAGAGAAGGTAAACAACAAGCTAGTCACAAGATCCAAAGCATACATTTACATTGAAAAAAGCCAGACCATAATTTATACAAAAACAGTGCATATTAAACTTGTTTATACATCAATTTACTACAGACAATTGTTCTTTTGATAGGAAAATATTTATTTGTATTCATTTATCTGTACTTTATAATTTCATCACATTTAGCAAGTGTGTACTTCTTTTTTTCTTATATATATATATGTATATTTTTTTGAAAATTCTTTTTTGCATTTAGATATCAAAACACATCCATTATTTTATACAAAACATACACAAACCAATATTATATACAATTAAAAAGCTAACAATGCAAATCATCAGGGCTGCAGTCACTTTAAGATTTGGATTGCCTGCCTACATAAGAATCAGCATTGAACATTCAGGAATTCAGGATACAGGCAAACAGCTGGTCCTTCTTTGTGAATGCTGCATTGACTCTGGAGCAAGTATTCTCACTATGAGGATGGCTCTATCAGAGTCTAACAAATTTAACCAAGTCCTGACATGAAATGCTGCTTTAATTTTTAAAGAAAGCAGTAATGGTGTTTCCAGAACCCTGACATTGGATGTGGAGCAATGTAATCATCCATGAGTCCCAGACCCTACACACTATCAACTAAGGGGCTAGGAAGTTCAGAAGGGAGATGCGAGCTCTACCTATATTGACCTATCAGCAACACAAATGGGCTATGCATTTCTACTCTGACCTTGGAAAAAGCTTTAGGATGTGGGGATAAGGTACGCACCCTATCATACTCCAGCAGGTAAACTCTGCAATGCTCAATCATTGCCCTGAGCACACAACCTCTATTTGTCTTACTTAAAACTTCTCTACCCTCATATTTCACATCGAATGCCAGATTCAAGTGCATTGGGACCCATGTGCAACGCTTCCCCCAGCGTCTTGAGATGAAAAATAGAATGCAATCTTGGAAGAATTTAAATGCACCTCCTAAGGAAATTCCAGAAAAACCCAACATAACTTTCATTGACTGTGACCTCTAAAGAAGGGAAATAAACATCTCAGAAATACCAACTTCAATTGAAATTTGACAGCATACCCCCTTCACACTGAAGAGACACTTCCCACTGAGGTAAACATTCAAAACAAATCGTTTGTCAGGTAGCATCAGTTTAGATTGCTCTTATATTGCCTACGCTATATAATGCTACTGCTTGCATTAGTGTTGCTGCAAGCAATTTGGACAGTTGCTGCTTGTAAACATATACTATAGATACAACTACATGTTTGATAGCTGTGATACAAGATATTTGGGAGCTGCACTGAGTCACAATCCGGATTCTCAAATGTGTGGTTGACGATGGCTATGGTTTTTTCTCGATGAAACCTTCTTCTACGTTATTGTTGTCGCTGAGTCTGGTCTGTGACTACTAATATCAATTTTCATATCTATGTCCTGCTCTCCATCACCAATGTCATTCAGGAATCAACATCTTACCATCCGATTCCTTACTTTATTGCCTATGTGCATTTCCCAGGATATTCGTTTAGTGGTATTTGCAATCATATTTGCTTCTCAGAATTGAAATCAAGATGTGTTGCTGGTTTCTTTGGTGATGGTCCGACCAAATGCCACCCTTACAGTCCTGTTTGATTGTGTGGTATCCTATATCCTATACCTTACAAATAGATGAGTGCTGTGCAAGACCTCTATAGCATCTGTTTTCCCACAAACAAATGGCATTCTTTGCTAAATTAACAAGGCAATAGTACACGGTGTCTAACAAATTTAGGGCCTAATTATGATGAGACTCGGAAAGACGGAGTCTCATTGTGGATTTCAGTTTTGACTGCCGCATTACGATGCAGGTGGTCGAAAGTTAAACTGGCCGGTCATTCAGGCTGGATTCCAGGCTAGTCGGAGGCCTGCCCGTAATCCCTATGGATGGCGTTTCCGCCACTGGGATTCCAATGTTGGTTTCCGACAGGCTTTCCATGTCCGCTTTCCAACATGGAAAGCCTATCGGAAAGCGACATTGGGGGCCCCTAGCAGGGCCCCCTTCACCCTGTGGCCTCAGGTTGGGTGCCGATGGTTCACCTATCCTATGGTGCCCCCCTGTTAATACCTGCACCGCCTGGCAGGCACCTCAGGGTGCCTGCCACATGGTACAGGGATGAACAGATTCTCCCATTTCTCTATGGGAGCTTGTGCTATGGCTGGTTTACGGCCACAGCACAAGCTCCCATAGAGAAATGGAAGTATGCGACTGCACCATGTGTGGTCGCATTGTAATGCTGCAGTCGAGACTGCCAACCGGAGATCGGTCGGTCCTGATTCTGCAACGGAGTTGGGCGGACGTGAGTCCGCCCGACATTGTAATTAGGCCCTTAGTGTCAGACTGGTTTTCAAATGTACAGTGATGAACTCACACTGTCAGTTAACGAGACAAAAAACAATATCCCTGGCTAATAGGGGCTGTTAGTTAAAGAGCTAGCTCATTTCAATCAGCTCTACCACATTTCTGATATTATGAGAACCTTAACAGCGTTAATATAATCTCTCTAGGAGTGGTCTGTAATATCAGTGCTTGCTGTCAATATATTTCTATAATGCCTAATTAGAGATCAAGAAGAACCTGTGGCCTGCAATTGGAACATTTGTTTATATTTCTCTCTGGGTATTCTGTTGGAGACATTTGCACATTACCAGTCTCCAAAACTGTGTTCAGGAGGTATGTGGTAAGTTATGCAACATATATGAATGAACTATGACAAAGGCAACTGCAAAACTTTTAGAGCTCATAATAGTTCTGTGTTCTGGAAACCAGGTTAAACAAGCAGAAAACTTTCTTAAAAAGATGGTTTGCGCTTAAAAAATGTATTATGTTGTAAATGACAGTGGGGTTGTGTAAATAGTAAATGAAAGTAAGAAATTAATTTAGCAGTTACGATCAATAGAATTCGTAAGAAAAACATGGGTTATTGATTGAGTGGAGTGTTAACCCTGGTCAAAAAACAGCCACAATCCCTGTCAGGGTGAGCCACAAAAATCACTAAATTAACCTGTGCTTAACCCTCTGGTAGCTTGGCACAAAAGTGGTCAGGCTTAACTTAGAGGGAATGTGTAAAGTATTTATGCAACGCAAAAACAGTAATATAGTGAAAACACAAGAGAAGAAAAATACCACACCAATTTCATAACATAGAATACATTTTAATAAAATATTTGACACGAAAATGACAAAAATCAAATTAGAATTGGAGTTATGAATGACATTTTATTTTGTGTCAAAACTAGACCCTAAAAAATCAAAGTGCCAACTGTGGAATCTAGTCATGCGAGACCGGGGCAAAGTAGAAAAATATGGCCTGCCACAATGGTGAGCGAGTCGAATACAAAAAGTGGATTGGGCCTGGGTGGCGCCTATCTTCAGACGTAGAAGAAATTTTAACAAAAATTTTCTGAGAGGGTAGAAGTTCAGCGAGGCAAGACTGCAGGTGGTGTCTAAGGAGGAGGCGTCAAAGTCGCAGTGAAGAATTCCACATTCAGACTTAGGGCCTTATTACAAGTATGGTTTTCTTTGGACCGCCATACTGGCGATGGCAGTTGGGCCACCACCACCCTGGCGATCCGACCGCCATATTATGATGGTGGCAGTGGGATTGCCACAAAACTGCCACCACAGGCAGGATCCAGGATCCCGCGACAGCGAAGGGGAAAGCAGACTGGAATCACGGCGATGCTAATGCCACCACCGCTGAACAGATTCCGACCTGCCTTTCCACCAAGTATTTCATAGTGGGACACACACCATGAAATGCTTGGTGGAAAGGCATGAAAAGGGGCTCCCAACACAGTACCGGGCACATCTGCCCATGGGGATGCGTGAGGGGGGCATATGATGTGCCACCCCAAAAGAGCACGGTTGTGCGTGCACTGTGTGGCATGCATTACATGGTTCATGCCACACCGTGCATGGATGTGCTGGTGGTGCTGTCACTGCCGCAGTAAGCTGTTTAGACTCTAGTATGAGCCAAACATACCCACCGCCGTGACACATCTGCACCACCAGCCCTAGATTCAACTCGGAATCCGGTAGGCAGGTTAACCACGGACTTGGAGGTCTTCCTAAGACCGCACTGGTGGCGATCTCACAGGAAGACCGCAAAACTCAAAATCAGGGTCCTAGTCTCTCTTATGGAAGACAAAAATCTCCAACGGGATAAAGTGGGAGGTTATAGCTGATGAAAGTTCCTCGAGGCCAGATACCGCTTTGGCAAAGGACCACTGAACTCCATTTGCTGCTGCAGAGAATAATGCAGCGTGAACTGCCGCATATGCAGGCCAACATGCGATGCACATTGATTGGGTAGACAAGCAGGTTGGTCCTGGTCTCCTTTCAGCTCTCAGAGCAGTTTTTAGCCAAAAAATGTCTATGTCCCAACTTTTGGATTTTGGCTATCTGGAGGGACACCACTTGGAGATATTAGGACTCACTCAGGCTGGGTCCAGGTGTGGGTTCAAGATCGTGGGAGCCTTTGTTGTCCCTGACGCTCTGATCAGGAGGCCAGCCAACTACCCCTTGTGGCTGTTAGTCCTGGGTTCAAGAAGTGGAACAGGGCTCAAGCACAGGGCAGGCCTCTGAGGGTTCAAACCATTATGATGAATGGGGTAACCCAAAAGAAAGTCCTTGGACCTGGGTATAGAATGATACAAAAAACAATGGTCCAAAACCTATCCTTTTACACAGTATTCTTCTGTAAATAATTATCATTCAATTCTACTTATGAGCATGCGTAAAGTCAGCTCGCGGTTTCATCGATCCATAAAATATAATGTAAGTATTAGATGTGCAACAACCATTTAGATTTTCAAAACAGCATGGATTTATTAATCACAAATTTAGGACGACAAAGAGTAGGTATCTTACTGGATTGTAATTATAGGGACAGAGGAAAAAGGTTGCTCCAAAGGAACGTGTGAAAGGGGTGCTCTAATGTGGAAAGAATAAAGAAGGGGAAGAGTTCCCAAGAAGGTCAAAAGGCAAAGTTTGGTACAAATCAAGTCGGACTGATAATAAATATCAATCTAAAGTAGCCTGGCCAGTGATAATTGATTATGCAGTTACTTTGATCAGCATGATTCATAAAGCATAAAGAGATGTATCATTTTTTTGCACGATGGAGGAAGGGGCTTATGGTCCAGGCCTGCTGGGGGTAGGCGTCGACGTTTCGACCCGACTCATGGCACAGAGGGAACGTTGGGCCTCAGCCTGCGGGTCTTCTTCAGGACAGGGATAACGGGCAACCTTATGGAATGAGAGGGGAAGGCAAATTACTAAATTGCCCAATAATTAAACCAATCTAAAATCAGTGAACATGCTTGTCTACCAACCTGTTCACAGTGTTTGCTCCCGGTGCGGTCACCTGGGTAAGGGCGAGAGAATAAAGGAAGTGCACATCAAGGGCTGTTCTAAAATGCGGGATACAGTGAAGTTAATGATTAAAGTGAAAAGGGAGAGAGGGCTCACCCGCTGAGTAGCTGCGGTGCGATACCACTATGGCTCCTCAAGAGTCCATATCATGTGAAGTAGAAGTAATCCTCATCTGGAAATAAACATAAGCATATCAGTGCTTATATGCAGGCAGCCAATAGTGAATGACATAAGGCCTTATTGGACTTATTGCACTTACCCGTATTGGGAAGGTCAGAGTGGACCGAATAAATCGGTATAGTTGGCGAACGTATCAGCAACTAAGATAAAAAACAAGGAAGACATCATAGATTGAAATGGTGATATCTAACAAGTTTGGTAAAATGTGTCTAATGCGAGTGCTCATAGAGCCCGTTTTACCTTAGACAAGCGTGTGATGTCCTCACTTCGACGCGTCACTGTGAGAAAGAGCCGGCCCAACGGGTGGGCTTAAGAGGGCTCAAGGGCGCGAGGACGTTCAAGCGAACGTACCGGCGGCGTGTATCTCACGTAGAGGATGTGACCCGTGGTATTGCAACAGTGGGTGAAGAAAGACTCTATCATCGGTGCACAATTCAGAAATCGGCACTTGTAAGATGACCGGTATCATGAATATACATAAAACCAAATAACGTACAAGTTCACACAAGGAACTAATACAAAATAAAGATGGAGTATTCCACCGGAAAAAAGACTCATTCCGTAAAAAACAGGCCTAATCACCCTACCTTAAGAATTGAGAGTACAATCAAATTCATACATACACAGTCATGCATATGACGGCTGACATGATATATGTGAAACAAAATACATTATTGTCACAATCGATTACGATAAACATATACATTGATATATGTAGCATATTGTATAATTCTCTGGTTGGAATAGTACCTGTAGAAAAGAGTACATGTAGAGTGCATATGAACACTATGTGATCACAGACAATTGCAATACGCATATACAATGATACACATAAAGGATGGTAGAGCATAATTGAATCGCTAGAGTGTGCAGCTGGTAATTTCACGTGAATAAAGTGCCACCATTTATGGTACATGGGACAGTGGTAATGGCAATACTAGACATATGTACAAGTGTAAATTTTAGTGAGACCATCTGATGGCTGAGTAGCCGGGTGATTAGGAGGTGTCAAGGTGGTCAAGAACAAGAGGGGTAATAATATCCACGGAGGGAATACTGGAAGAAAGCGTAGTTTCATCCGTTGTTAAGGAATGCCACCTGCCTACTGATTTCCTCATATTCATTGAGGCCCCTTGCTACCGTGTCAAAAGAGTGTATCCACCTGCACTCGCGGATATTCAAGGTGTTTGAAAAATCTCCTCCCCTTGGGTTAGCCTTCACTTTCTCTATTACCCACCATTTCAAACTTTCTGGTGTGTGTCCAAAGGCTCTGAAATGTTCTACAAGGGGCGCTCCCTGTACCTGACAACGTATGCGGCTGCAGTGTTGCAGAATGCGGGTTTTTACTTTTTGTATGGTCTGACCAATATACATGAAGTCGCAAGGGCATGTGATGGCATAGACCACTCCAGTGGAGTTACAGTTGGTGTGGTCTTGTAACGTGTGAGTATGGTTATTGTGAGTAAACTGGTTCACCTCCCTGACCATGGGGCATGCCGTACATTGTCCACATTTGTGGTGTCCTTTCACTAGTGGGATGTTCCATAATGTGGATTGTTGGGCCTTGAGTTCGATGGGTAGCAGCGACTTAATGACATAATCCATCTCATTTTTGCCTTTCCTGAAGGCGTGCATCGGAAGTGATATACCCCCAAGTTTGTCTGACACCAAATGCTAATGGTGATTTATGTACTTCTTGATCATGTTACTTTTTGTACAAAAAGTGGTGACGCACACTAGGCGCTCCTGATCCTCTGTATTTTTCTGTTTAGGTTCAAGGAGGAACTCCCTGTGGTTAAACCACGCACGTTTGCGTGCTTTTTTCAATAATCTGATAGGGTAGCCTCTCTCTGCCAGGTGGGATATCAGATCCGCAGACTCCTCAAAGTAGTCCTCTTTCCTGGACAAATCCTCCGCAACCTCAAGAACTGGCCAAATGGTAAATTATCCCTGAGGTTGCGTGGATGGTGGCTTGAGTAACGTAGAAGAGTATTACATTCACTTGTCTTCCTGTATACACAGGTGTTAAACCTGTCTTGGTCAGCTTTGATGGTAATATCCAAAAAATTGACCAACAATTAGTTAAATTCTAATGAGAATTGGATATCATCAGAACAGGTGTTGAGCCAGGTATGGAAATTCTTCAGTTGTTCCTCATTCCCTCTCCATATGATCAAGACGTCATCTATATAGCAGCGCCATAACTCAATACACTTCAGGAAAGGCAAAAATGTGAGTGATTATGTCATTAAGTCGCTGCTACCCATCGAACCCAAGGTCCAACAATCCACACTATGGGACATCCCACCAGTGAAAGGACACCACAAATATGGACAATGTAAGGCATGCCCCATGGTCAGGGAGGTGAACCAGTTTACTCACAATAACCATACTCACACGTTACAAGACCACACCAACTGTAACTCCACTGGAGTGGTCTATGCCATCACATGCCCTTGCAACTTCAAGTATATTGGTCAGACCATACAAAAAGTAAAAACCCGCATTCTGCAACACTTCAGCCGCATTCGTTGTCAGGTAAGGGCGCGCCCCTTGTAGAACATTTCAGAGCCTTTGGACACACACCAGAAAGTTTGAAATGGTGGGTAATAGAGAAAGTGAAGGCTAACCCAAGGGGAGGAGATTTTTCAAACACCTTGAATATCCTCGAGTGCAGGTGGATACACTCTTTTGACACGGAAGGGGCCTCAATGAATATGAGGAAATCAGTAGGCAGGTGGCATTCCTTAACAACGGATGAAACTACGCTTTCTTCCACTACTCCCTCCATGGATATTATTACCCCTCTTTTTCTTGACCACCTTGACACCTCCTAATCACCCGGCTACTCAGCCATCAGATGGTCTCACTTTATTTGCACTTGTACATATGCCTAGTATTTCCATTACCACTGTCGCAGGAACCATAAATGGTGGCACTTTATTCACGTGAAATTACCAGCTGCACACTCTAGCGATTCAATTATGCTCTACCATCCTTTATGTGTATCATTGTATATGCGTATTGCAATTGTCTGTGATCACATAGTGTTCATATGCACTCTACATGTACTCTTTTCTACAGGTACTATTCCAACCAGAGAATTATACAATATGCTACATATATCAATGTATATGTTTATCGTAATCGATTGTGACAATAATGTATTTTGTTTCACATATATCATGTCAGCCGTCATATGCATGACTATGTATGTATGAATTTGATTGTACTCTCAATTCTTAAGGTAGGGTGATTAGGCCTGTTTTTTACGGAATGAGTCTTTTTTCCGGTGGAATACTCCATCTTTATTTTGTATTAGTTCCTTGTGTGAACTTGTACGTTATTTGGTTTTATGTATATTCACGATAACGGTCATCTTACAAGTGCCGATTTCTAAATAGTACACCAGTGATAGAGTCTTTCTTCACCCACTGTTGTAATACCGCGGGTCACATCCTCTACGTGAGATACACGCAGCCGGTACATTCGCTTGAATGTCCTCGTGCCCTTGAGCCCTCTTAAGCCTTCCCGTTGGGCCGTCTCTTTCTCACGGTGACACGTCGAAGTGAGGACATCACACGCTTGTCTAAGGTAAAACGGGCTCGATGAGCACTCGCATTAGACACATTTTACCAAACTTGTTAGACATCACCATTTCAATGTATGATGTCTTCCTTGTTTTTTATCTTAGTTGCTGATATGTTCACCAACTATACCAATTTATTCAGTCCACTCTGACTTCCCAATACGGGTAAGTGCAATAAGTCCAATAAGGCCTTATGTCATTCACTATTGGCTGCCTGCATATAAGCACTGATATGCTTATGTTTATTTCCAGATGAGGATTACTCCTTCTTCTCATGATATGGACTTTTGAGGAGCCATAGTGTTATCAGACCGCAGCTACTCAGTGGGTGAGCCCTCTCTCCCTTTTCACTTTAATCATTAACTTCACTGTATCCCGCATTTTAGAACAGCCCTTGATGTGCACTTCCTTTATTCTCTCGCCCTTACCCAGGTGACCGCACCGGGAGCAAACACTGTGAACAGGTTGGTGGACAAGCATGTTCACTGATTTTAGATTGGTTTATTTATTGGGTAATTTAGTAATTTGCCTTCACCTCTCATTCCATAAGGTTGCCCTTTATCCCTGTCCTGAAGAAGACCCCCAGGCTGATGCCCAACTTTCCCTCTGTGCCATGAGTCGGGTCGAAACGTCGATGCCTACCCCCAGCAGGCCTGGACCATAAGCCCCTTCCTCCATCGTGCAAAAAATGATAAATCTCTTTATGCTTTATGAATCATGCTGAACAAAGTAACTGCATAATCAATTATCACTGGCCGGGCTACTTTAGATTGATATTTATTATCAGTCCGACATGATTTGTACCAAACTTTGCCTTTTGACCTTCTTGGGAACTCTTCCCCTTCTTTATTCTTTATATACATACTATACATTAGAGCACCCCTTTCGCATGTTCCTTTGGAGCAACCTTTTTCCTCTGTCCCTATAATTACAAACCAGTAAGATACCTACTGTTTGTCATCCTAAATTTGTGATTAATAAATACATGCTGTTTTGAAAATCTAAATGGTTGTTGCACATCTAATACTTACATTATATTTTGTGGATCGATGAAACCGCGAGCTGACTTTACGCATGCTCATAAGTAGAATTGAATGATAATTATTTGCAGAAGAATACTGTGTAAAAAGATAGGCTCTGAGGGTTCAAGGCAGGTTTCAGGCAGAAAAGCAGCCCTTATAGATGCAGCAAAGCAATCTTTTGAAGTACACAGTAGGCCACAGCGGCAGGTAGTCCTCTGACAGATGTTCTACTGGTCCAGAAAGTGACCTGAAGAGTGTATCTGAGGGTCCTATTTTAATACCTGCTGCCTTCTTGAAGTAGGAGAAGTTTCTGGAGAATTCCCTTTGAAGTATTTGATGTTTCCTGATTCCCCTGCCCTGGATTCCGAGCTGGCTGCATGAATAATGCAGTGGTGACAAGTCCTTTCTGTAAAGGCAGGACACAGCCTATTCGGTTGCAAGAGGAGCTGTGCTCAGTTCTGCCCCTGGCCCCATCCTGCCAATGATGGTCATCCAGGCATATCTAATCCGTAACTGCCAACTACACCCAGTCATGTGACCCAGACACAGGCTGCAGGCACCAAACAGGGCAGGAAAATGCCAAATTTCTAAAAGTGGCATTTTCAAAATTGTGACTTAAAATCCAACTTTGCCATTTAAAAGGTTTTTAAATTCCAATTCTAAAACGCCAAACATGAAATGCTTACCTGTTTCCAATCAAACGTTTGCACCTATTAAATGTAATAAGGCAACCCACTGTTATTCTGTAGGACAAGTGGGCCTCACACTAGTGGAAAACAAATGTAAGAGTTTTTCACTAACAAGACATGTAACCCTTAAACATACATGCCTAACCTTTTGATTACAATGCACCCTGTCCTATGAGCTACCTAGGAACTACCTTAGGGGTGACATACATGCAATAAAAGGGGAGTTTAAGGCTTGGCAAGGAGGTTATTTTGCCAATTCAAATTAGCAGTTTAAAACTGCATTCAGGCTGCAAGGACAGACCTGGGACAAGGTTTAAGGGACTACTTAATTGGATGGCACAATAAGTGCTGCAGGGCCACTAGTAACATTTCATTTACTGGCCCTGTGTGTATGACATACACGTTACTAGGGACTTACAAGTAAATTAAAAAGGCCAATCAGATGTATGCCAATTTTACCAGATTTTAGGGAGTGAGAACAAGCCCTTTAGTGCTGGTTAGCAGTGGTAAAGTGCAGAGTCCTAAAGCCAGCAAAAACGAATTCAGCAAAATAGGAAGGTGAAGGCAAACAAAAGTTTGGGGTTGACCCTTCAGAGAGGGCCAAGTCCGACAGCATTAAGAACGTCAATTTTTTTTCAAAATATTGTTTCCAGTTCATCTTGAAATCAATATGCATCAACATATTCTCCTATATGTTAAAAAGAGGCTTAAACTACCTTTGTGCATTTGAGACCGGGAGGTCACCCAAGCATGATTGATGTATTCTGGAATTTTAACAGGAGTTTACTGATTTTCCTGTTTGATGTTGCCTTTTTCCAGACAACTCTTAAATGTTCTGAACTACTGACCATATCAACATATTAGGTCAGACATTTACTAAAAACCATGGAGCCAAACGACAAAGACGTACTGATGTGTGAAGCACACACCTGTTTTGCAAATATTTGATTCACAAATGTGGCATGCTTATTTTGGGGGTGGCAAATATTTACTGGCCTCGTGTGCTGTGTTTTCTCATGGATATGGAGGAGCCAGGCATCTACCTCTCTTTTGTATATTTATGATCAGAGGCATACTCAGATGACAAAAGGCTTCTGGTGTTGAGACCAATGGGCTACAATCCGAAACAAGGTCTTAAAGAGCCCACCTTCAGGATTCCTCACACATTTCAAAAAATTGTATTGTGTCATTTAAAAGCCCACCTGCAGGGGGGCGTGGCCAAGATGGCGGACTGAGAGGTCGCTTGTCCCGGAGGCTCCCTGCTCCCGGCCTACTCGCCCGGCTATAAACTAGCAATTGGCCCGAGTGAAGCGCGGCTCACAGTGAGAAAGTGCGGGGGAATACGGCGGCAGTCTCCGCAAAGCAACAGGAGGCGATTCGAGCCTACCCGAGGGCAAAAACGACGGAGGTGAGCGGGCGGACTCGGCGCGAGAAAATGGCGCCCGGACCAGAGGATCGGTAGTGCGGGGACGCCGGCAGCGGCAGGAGAGACCCAGAGCAGCGGAGCCACAGAGACGTCCCATCGGGATCAACAACAAACCCTGGGTGCCCGGAGGTGCGGTGGCGCAGGGAGCGGAGCGCCGGCGGACTGAGAGCCCGGCAGCGGCCCACCACGACCGTGAAAGGAATCGGACTCCCCAAGCTGAGCGGGGCCTGTCATCGGCCTGTCACCGCTGCAACGGGACGGGGGGCAGCGCCGCTACGAGAGGGGCCCACGCTGACGAGACGACGGAAGAGGTGAGGAGGGAATGAGGTGATCCGCGCCCGGGGCTCCAACAGGCTCGGAACACCCGAGGGGCCTGGAGTGCGGGGGAGGAGACGACTACGAGAGCGCACAGGCCCGTCGAGCACCAGGTCGGGCGCTGTGGGCCCGAGCAGGGGACCTGCGGAGAGGGGGATCGTGACTCCCGCACCTATTGTCGCCGGAAGAGAGCAAGTCCACAAAAGGGACCTCAAAGGACCAGGCAGGCATAGTAGGGGCCTGCACCAGTGAGCTAGGGAGAGAGAATCCAGGGACCCCCGGACGGCACACAGAGCGCCGAGGCCTGAGAACTGAGAGGCCACAACGCACACAGGGAGCGGTGGCAGGGACAAGACAAGCCTAGAGCACCCTACTACGGAGGGGCCACTACGCGAAGAAGGCAAGCGGTGAGGGGGGGGTGTAGAGATCAGAAACGATCCCCCGACACCGGGTTAAAAGAGACAACCAATTCCTCCGTGAGCAGGCCCCACAATTACGCCACGTGGACGGCTCGGGAGCGAGAGGTGCCTACTGGGGGAGGCGGCACGCCATCGGTCGCCGGGGGACCCCTGCCCGTCTCCCATACGGGGCTCGAGTGACAGAGGCGACTTGAGATCCCCACCTGTTGGCAGGCCCAGCAATGTCCTCGGTGAGGAAGAGAGGGAGAGAACTCTGAAGGAAATGCTAACCAGAGGACCCCTGCCTACGGACAAAGGTAACAGAACATCTCCTCCCCAGAAAACCCAACCAGACCCGGAAGACGGGGAGGTCCCCATCACCCGCTCCTTCTTGGAGTCGCTTTTCAATGTCCTTCGAGACGACTTCCAGACCCTTAAGAGTGAAGTGGCGGGGGAGGTCCGCGAGATTCGCCGAGATGTTGACGCAATAGGTGAAAGAGTAGCGGCAATAGAGGGAAATGACATCACCAAAGGGGAAGAAGTCGAGCAACTCCAACAAGAGGTGATCCGCCTGCGAGATCAACAACTGGATCTCCAGGCACACGCCGAAGATCTCGAAAACCGCTCACGAAGAAACAACATTCGCGTCAGGGGAGTCCCTTCGAAAATGGAAGGATCAGATGTGAACCAGTACCTCCAAGGCTTGTTTAGAGACATACTAGGGAGCCTCAAGACTTTCCTATCCGCATAGACAGAGCACACCGAGTTGGTCTGGCGAGACGGGCCCCTGCTCCTCCGCCAGACATCCTTGCCTTCCTACCGGATTTTCCTCTCAAAGAAAGAATACTGCGGGAGGCACGGTCGAAACAACCTCTACAATATCAGGGACTTTCCATTGCCCTATACCAGGACCTCGCCGCTAGTACGCTACAAAAAAGGAGAGACTTTAGGGAAGTGACTACCCACCTAAGAACACAAGGAGTGGCATACTCATGGGGACACCCTTTCCGCCTTATCTTTAAAATGAACGGCAAACTGCACCAACTCCGATCCTTCCAGGAAGCATGTAAGATCCTGGGCTTGGAACAAAGAACCACGGAAGAGTCACCCAGTCGCACACAGAATCTGCCGAGGAATGAGTGGCGGACAGTGGGGGCAAACGCTCCCCAATACAGAACTACGTCCAAGCTCAGACACAATGGTGCAAGAGAGACTGCTGGCGCTAGAAACGGTACAGAAAGAAACCGCGCCGACGACCCCACCATGACTGCACCAGAGGGACCTTTTTCTTAGCATTGGTATTGCAATAGCCGGGGGGGCTCGGGGCGGGGGCCCGGGACACTTGGTCCACACACTTACCCCGATTCTTTACTTACCACATGCCCAGGGTTTCGTACGAAGGGCAATGGACAATGAGGGGACTCTGGGGTTTACAAGTTGGGGTTAGGGAGGGTAGAAGAGGTCAGGGTGGGGGAGGGGGCGACAGAGTTTTTATTCGTTACCGGGTTGGGGGACGAGGAGTTGGGGAAAGGGGCGGGGGGAACCGGTGTGCTGCCTACGGGGGATACATATGAGAATCGCGAACACAGGAGGGGGCTTGGAGGACATAAGAGGTGGTCTCCACCAGTCATAGCTGTTGACCACATGACTACCCTATGTCAAGGTCCGCTTTGCAGATACTAACTCTTAATGTGCGGGGACTGAACAATCCCATTAAAAGAAGAGCGGTGCTATCCTATCTAGAGAACTCGGGGCGTCGGTGTGCCTCTTGCAGGAGACACATCTCCTCTCCAGGGATTGGCACCGCATGAAAACCCGAGCCTTTCCCCACCAATTCTACTCATCTACTTCAGATAAGAAAGCGGGGGTGGCCATTCTGATATCTAAATCATTCCCGGGAACGATGGGGGTCAAAGTGGCGGAGGTGAAGGGCCGGTTACTAGCCTACACACTTTGGGTGGGGGTGCCCCTCTGGTGGTGGGCTCGGTCTATGCCCCGAACTCGGGACAAGAACAATTTTTGAAGCTGGCACTATCCGAGGTCTTATGTTCGCAGGAACGGAAAGTGGTCATAGGAGGGGACCTGAATCTGGTCATGGACGCTGAGAAAGATAGATCGGGGCAACGATATGGCCAAACAGGGGCAATTTCTAAGGCAGGAAAGGACTGGCTAAAGGATAGGGGTCTCCTGGACTTCTGGAGGGTGTCTCACCCCCATCTCACGCAATTTTCCTATTACTCCCATGCACACCATACATACGCTAGGCTAGACCACTTCATAGGGACCACAGAAGTACATACAATGGTGGACACAGTAAATATCACACCAGCAGCACTCTCGGACCATGACGCAGTGGTAATGATTCTCTCTATCCCCTCAGTTAAGCGACCTCCAGGGAGGTGGAGACTCCGAGAAAATTTGCTTTCCAGAGCAGGGGTGTCCCAACAACTACAACAATGCATCTCTAATTACCTCGCGATAAATGACTCCCCAGACACGCCTCTTTCAGCTCTCTGGGGGCGTTGAAGGCCGTGGTGAGAGGCGAACTAATCGCTATCTCTGCCGCCGAAACCAAAGAACGCAGAGAAAACGGGAACTCCTTACGGAGAAAGTGTTAGAACTGGAACGCATACACCAGCGGCTAGGCGCGCCGCGGATATGGCGTCAACTAAAAGCAGCACGAGCACAGCTAGGATCATTAGACCTTGACAGAGCCGAATACGCGGCCCTTCGACTGAAGCACTTATACTATGTGGGGGCGACAAAACGGGACGACTCTTAGCTAGTAAGCTCAGGGCCCGAGTCCAACGGGCCAAAATACAAACGCTCCGGAATGATGATGGGGAACCAGTTGAGGGAGATGACAAGATTGCTGCGGTCCTTCGGGACTTTTATTCCACGCTCTACGGGAAACCTCACAGCCAGGTGGTGATGGGGCCACATACCTCCAGGGGGCAGCCACGTCGGCGCTGGACGCCGCGGGAGCTGAAGCACTAGACGCGCCCATTACGATAGCGGAGGTGATTGGAGCCATTTCCCGTCTTAAACCCTTGAAGTCGCCGGGCCCGGACGGGTTCTCGGCGGGATTTTATAAGGCCCTCTGCCCACTTCTAGCTCCGATTCTCACGCGGCTTTTTAATTCCTTCCAGGGACCTGGGACTATACCTAGGGACATGCTGACGGCAGACATCGTAGTCATCCCTAAACCGGGGAAAGACGCAACCCAATGTAGTTCTTACCGCCCAATTTCCCTCCTCAATCTCGATCTGAAGTTGTTCACGGGGATCCTAGCAGCTCGATTAGGCCCGCGACTGCCCGGAATCATTGAACCGGACCAGTCGGGTTTCATCTCCAATCGTCAAAGCAGTGACAACACTAAACGAATACTGCATTTGATAGATAAGGCCCATCGCACTACCATGAACGCCCTACTGCTATCGGTCGACGCAGAAAAAGCGTTCGACAGAGTCAGTTGGGACTTCCTAGACAAAACTTTAGTTCATTTCGGCGTGGGGGATCGCTTCCGAACATGGGTAGCGAGTTGCTACTACAAGCCCGCGGCAGTAATTAGGGTAAATGGCGTGACCTCCCGACCCTTCGAGATACAGAGAGGTACGAGACAGGGATGCCCTCTGTCACCCCTTCTTTTCGCCCTATACGTAGAACCGCTAGCGCAACGAATCCGAGACAACCCTGATATTTTAGGTATCCCTTTCGGGGGAACAGCATACCGTGAGCCTATATGCCGATGATATCCTGGCAACTTTGGAGTCCCCTGAACGCTCAGTCCCAGCCTTCTTGCAAGAACTGACCGCCTTCGGTCAAGTGTCCGGCTTCAAGATGAACGTACAGAAATCCATGGTTTTACATCTAGGGAGTGGGGCAGAACAACGGGAGGAAGAGCGCCCACAATATGGTGA
The DNA here is from genome assembly GCA_963921515.1 of Calotriton arnoldi. Taxonomy (NCBI): domain Eukaryota; kingdom Metazoa; phylum Chordata; class Amphibia; order Caudata; family Salamandridae; genus Calotriton; species Calotriton arnoldi. Next base: position 497,749 of record CAWUFW010006133.1, on the reverse strand, counting down.
GTTGCAGTCTCGTGACTCAATTACCTACCTGGGGATAGAACTCGCTCCCTCTGTGGCGCGCACGGTCACACAGAACTATACTAAACTCCTCGCCCAAATTCAGAAAGATCTTAGACAATGGCAAAAACATTCTTTATCATTACTAGGCCGCATAGCCGCTATCAAAATGAATATCTTGCCCAAAGCTCTCTACATCTTTCAGACCATACAGGCCTGGCCCCCACCGGGGACCCTACACAAACTCCAGAACGCGGTGCAACAATTCATCTGGGCTGGGGCCCGCCCGCGCATGCGTAGGGATCTTTCACACCGACCCCCAGACGAGGGAGGATTGGGTATCCCAAATTTCTTAGAATATTTCAGAGCGGTGCAACTTCGACACTTAGTGGAGTGGAGCAGACCCGAGTCCGAAAAAGATGGCTGTTCCAGGACCGAGCACTGGCGAAACTCTCCTTGTGGAAGGTGCCTTTCCTCAAACGGTCAGATAGACCACCAAATCTCAGGGGCTCCCCAGTCACCAATACGCTGCTAAGAGTCTGGGACTCGGTGGCGGTCAAACGCGGATTCACATCCTTTCCCTCACCAATGACTCCCATATTCGATAACCCGGAGTTTTTACCAGGGCTTGAAGAACGAGCGTTTCCGCAATGGCGAACCACGGAATGCAGGTCGGCGGGACACCTCTTCGATCTGGAGGGGTTTCTGCCGTTGGCGGAATTACAACAACTCTATACAATTTCCGCCCCGCAACGCTACCAATACTTTCAGATCCGCCACTGGCTCCTCCATCCCGAGGTGAGACCGCTAGTCCACAGGAAGCTCACCACGTATGAGAGATGGTTATTAACCAAAGAGTCGGATAAAAAGATGATCTCTGACTTATATAACATGTTGCGTCCACCAGTTCCCTCCTTACCCTCTGCGGGACAGAGGCGATGGATGCGGGAACTCGGCAGGGATTTAACGGCGAAGGAGTGGCAAGCGATATATTTTCGGGCTAACCACACAGCCCGCAATACAGCTAGCAGAGAAGCGGCGGTCAAAGTGGTTACCTACTGGTACCTAACACCGGCCAGACTACACAAAGGGAACCCTGATCGAAGCCCGACTTGTTGGAGGGGCTGTGACGAAGAGGGCACACTGACGCACCTACTATGGGACTGTAAAGAAGTGACTGACTACTGGGGTGCCATCTTAGATGACATAGATAAGCAATTCGAGACTGAAATTCCCCGATTCCCCGCATACACGTTACTGGGGTTGCCCAATCCACTCACTTACCCCCTGAAGTCGATTAGGGGCAAACAGATGGGTCTGGCGATGGGGGCAGCTACTCAACACATTCTCTCATTATGGGGGACACAGACCCGACCAACACACACAGGTTGGCTACATAAACTTTGGTACCTTATAGGTATGGAGCGGATCCAGGCCACCCTGACGAACTCTACAGATACTTTCCGCACCATCTGGCGTCCACTGCTGTCCCTGTTAGAACTTGAAATGACTGAATTAACATGCCCTAAATACCTACGTATCCTAAGGCTCACCGAAAGGGGACACACCGACGAGCCATCTTAACCTGCTCACTAATACAAGACTCCCACATTAGGTTCCTCAGAATCACTACTTCAGCACACCGGTTCGGGGAGGGGGAAGAGGGGCTAGGGAAGGGGAGGGGGTCAGGGAGTTTCTTTCGTTTGTTGTTGATTCACACATTAGCATCATATATTGCGGACTGCAGACACCCCAGGCAACACCCCCCATGAGTCTACCTCCATGCTCGGCCAGAACCGGCCTCAAGATGATGCATTTATATGTCTACGGATGTGACGAAAATGGGAGGGAGGACGATCATATATGTATCTTATGGGTTTGTCTGTTGTAACCAAAGCTACATCATTATTTTGATATGTTTGAAAACAATAAAAAACAGAGTTAAACCATAAAAGCCCACCTGCAGATGTAACTCAACTTGAGACTGGAAATCAAACTCCTTTGTGAATATGCAGAACCCTCATGTCATGCTGAAAGTAGTACATATACATTGATAATGAAAGGGTCATACTGACAATGCATCACCTTTATAAACAGGAGCGTGGGTCTTGTGGGGTGTCCCACCCCTAATAAATGCTGAAAGGTGGGTTCTAGGAGTCCTCGTCGGGTCTGATAATGTCTCTAAGAGTTCACATGGGTAGATCCTTTCCTCTGAGTGGTGGAAGGTAAGGATTTCTGTAAACCTCGGTGTAAAACTAACAATTAAAAACCTAATGTTCAGTGGGGGCTGCTGCATTGCTGAGTGAATTTGGTTTTGTAAATGCTCCCTGGTACCAAGTAGCTCAGAGACGGATCTGCGTGAGTGCATATGCTGACAATTAGAGTGCACTCCTAGGACATGCAGACAGTGAAGAAGGAGAAACATGATATGATGTGTGCCAATGTAAGATCGTTGGGAGCTTATGTTGTGTGGCTTCTGTTAGAAATGGGGGTCTCTAGTTGGCATAGGTAGGTACCTTTGTCCAAATAGGGACCCTGGCTTCTAGTCAGGGTAAGGGGGATACACACTCTAGACAACCCCTGCTCACCCCCTTGGTAGCTTGGCACTAGCAGACAGGCTTATCCCAAATATAATGTGTAAAGTATTTGTACCAACACTCAGAGTTACACAGTGATAACATCACAAATGGACACCACACCGATTTAGAAAAATAAAGTATCTTTATCTAAACTTAACAAGACCAAAACGACAAAAATCCAGCATACAAGTATTAAGTAAAAATTACTTTCAAAAGGTTTTAGCAACTATGAAAACTATGGATGCGTGATTTCTTGCAAAGTACCTGTCGTTGCAAGAAAATTCACCAAGCCAAACAGCCGCAGTGATGGGCAGCGTCGAAAAACAAAGAGATGCGTCATTTCCTGAGACCTTTGCGGATGCGATGCAACAGTTCCGCTGGACACAGGGGAGCGGTGCGTCATGTCCGGTCTGTAGGGGGAAGCGATGCATTGATTCCGAGACGACTCTGATCCGCGGGTGATGCGTCGGGGAAAACTTGGCGATGCGTGGAAATTCGGGATGCATCGGCGAACGATGCGGCGGCGTCGAGCGGTGCTGCGTCGATTTCTTCAGCCGCGAGCCCTCGATGCGTCAATTCTTGCAGCGGTGACAGGTGCTGCGTCGGTTTCAGCAGCGGCGTGGCGGTGCGGGGAGATTCTTCAGACCTCCAGAGGCCACACACAGTCACAGGCACTCCTGGCAAGTCAATCAATCAATCAATCAATCAATCACGGCATTTATAGAGCGCGCTACTCACCCGGGAGGGTCTCAAGGCGCTGGGGGAGGGGGTAAGTTACTGCTCGAACAGCCAGGTCTTGAGCTGCTTCCTGAAGGAGAGATGGTCCTGGGTTCGCCGAAGGTGAGTGGGGAGGGAGTTCCAGGTCTTGGCTGCCAGGTAGGAGAAGGATCTTCCTCCGGCGGTGGCTCTGCGGATGCGTGGTACGGTGGCGAGGGCGTGGCTGGTTGATCGTAGCTGGCGGGTGGGCGTGTAGAAGGTCATGCGGTCGTTGAGGTACTTGGGGCCCAGGTCGTGGAGGGCCTTGTGTGCGTGGGTGAGGAGTCTGAACATGATTCTCTTGCTGACGGGGAGCCAGTGCAGGTCTTTCAGGTGTCCGGTGATGTGGCTGTGCCGGGGGATGTCCAGGATGAGTCGTGCGGAGGCGTTCTGGATGCGCTGGAGTCTTTTTTGAAGTTTGGCTGTGGTTCCGGCGTAGAGGGTGTTCCCATAGTCCAGTCGGCTGGTGACGAGTGCCTGGGTGACGGTCTTCCTGGTTTCAGTGGGGATCCATCTGAAGATCTTGCTCCATCTGAAGATCCCAGCAAGGAAGTTCAGGGGAGCTGGGGGTGAAGTCTTTGTGTTCCATCTCCTTTCCTTGGCAGAAACAGCAACTGCAGGCCAACCCCAGACACACAGCAAGGACAGTACTTCTCCTCAGTTTCTCCAGCTCTTCTCCTCGGCAAAGGTTCCTCTTGATTCCAGAAGTAGTCTAAAGTTCAGGGGTTTTAGGTCTAATACTTATACCTCAAAATGTCTTTGTTCTTTTTGTGCAAGGGTCTCTGAGCCCAGTCCAAACCAGTTCTGTCGTCTCTGGTGCAGCTGCCCTGCAGGAGGTGCATACAGCATTGTGTAAGGCAGACAGGCCCTATTCAGGTGCAAGGGAAATCTCCTCCCACCACTCTAAATGCAGACCGGGCCTATTCAGGTGCTAGTGAGAACTCCTCCCCCTACTCTGAATGCAGCCCAGTTCTATTCAGCCCAGCCCTGACTTATTCAGGAAAGGCAGGACACACATCAACCCCCCCCCCAGTGGCTGTCTGAGAGAATGCACCTCCCCCACCCCTGTCACTCCAAAACCAGACAGTCAGTACACAAACAGGCAGAGGCATACAGAATGGTTAAACAAGAAAATGCCTACTTTCTAAAAGTGACATTTTCAAACACACAATTTAAAAACCATCTTTAGTAGAAGATGTGTTATTAAATTCTGAGTTCAGAGAGCCTAAACTTTAATTTCAAATCTTATCCCTATGGGAAGATATGCTTGTAAAATGTTACAAAGCATTCCCCATTCTGTCCTACGGGGCAGGATAGCCTTTCAATAGTGAAAAACGAAATTGGCAGTATTTCACTATCAGGACATGCCACACACACTAGGGCATGTCCTACCTTTCACATACACTGCACCCTGCCCACAGGGGTACCTTGGGCCTACCTTAGGGGTGACTAACATGTAAGAAAAGGGAAGGTTAGGGCCTGGCAAGTGAGTGTACTTGCCAGGTCGACATGGCAGTTAACAACTGCGCACAGACACTGCAGTGGCAGGTCTGCGTTACCTTTTCAGAGCTACTCATGTGGGTGGCACAATCAGTGCTGCAGGCCCACTAGTAGCATTTGATTTACCAACCCTTGCACACTTAGTGCACTTTACTAGGGACTGACCAGTAAGTCACATATGCCAATCATGGATATCCAATCATGTTCACAATTTACACAGAGAGCATATGCACTTTAGCACTGATTAGCAGTGGTAACGTGCTCAGAGTCTTGAAACCAACAACAACAGGGCAGGAAAAAATAGGAGGAAGAAGCAAAAAGTTTGGGAATAACCCTGCATAAAGGGCCAAGTCCAACACAACCCCCTTCCAGCCTAAAGCCAGGGTAGACCAATCCATACCTCGATGGGCTTCCCTGCTTGGGGTGATAGAACATGAAACCTGGCCCACAACAACAGGTGTCTATTCCCGTTCTATGCCTTCCTGAACCTAGTTGGATGATCCCTCTGTCCATACTCTCAGGGCCCACTAAGCTAACCCATGGGGAACCCTTCTCCTCACCTGCGGACCCCATCTGTGCAGTGCCTAAACTTACTTTGCTTACAGATGTGTCCCAACAGGCAGACAGTACCCACATGGCCAACACAGTTGTGTGGCCCAGTCCACCCCCGAGGTGTGACTCCTGCCCCCCTCCCAGGGGCAACTCTGTCCACCAGGACAACCAGCCACAGTGACCACTGACAGCTGTCAGTGATGAGAGCCAGGCCTCATGCCTTTCAGGCCTCTCTAACCTCTGTGGCATCAGAAAGTGGGGGGGGGGCATTAGCCCCAGGTGCCTGGAACCTTTTCTCCACTCTCCCTCTTGCTAAGTCAGGTATGGCATCCTGACACTGGCCCACCAGCCCAGAGTCTGTACCCTGTGGTTGGGCAAGAGACTGGGGCGGGCTCTCCAACACCCTGTCTTCCTCCCTGGGGCTCTGTACCCTCCCACCTGGAGCGGTACCCCCAGAAGACAACTTGGTCAGGGCACTGTTCGCAGTTGCCCCTTCCTCCAGGTCAGGGGGGACACCCTGAACCTGGTCCTCCAACCCAGGGTCTGTACCCTTAGGCTGGACCTTTGCCTGGCAACCCAGGACTTCCGGCGGGAGTACACCAACCCCTCCAAGGGAAACACACTCCTCATGAGTGGTACGAGAGTCTGCCTGGTGCAGGTCTCCAGCCTCCTGTCCACTTGACAGAGCATGAGGACTAACCCTGGGCGAAGTGCTACGCTACGCTCGCGTAGTTTGCGAAGCTTGCGCTACTTCGCACAACGCGAATTGCACGTAGCACAGTGCAAACACGCGTAGCGTAGCGTAGTGCCGCGGTCATTTTTGCTTGCTCGCGGTCCTCAACGTCAAGTTGGCGACCGTGAGCAAGCAAAATGACATCCCGGCGAGACTTTTTCCTCGTTCGCGATCAGCAACATCAAGTTGCCGATCGCGAGCGTGGAAAATAAACCTCCCGGCCAGATTCTCAACGCGGGAGGTCAGGTTTCTCATTGCGAGTGGTCGCGTATGCTCGCGACCGCTCGCGATGAGAAACTACCAGTCCGCGTTGAGAAAGCTGCCGCTCGAGTAAAAATCTACTCGAGCGGCAGTAAAGACAGCTCGCACTGTGCAAGTTGCCGTTTTCAATGATTGCACAGTGCGGACAAGCATCCGGCACTGTGCAATCATTGCGAACAGTGCACTACGCAGTTCGCGTAGTGCTACGCGAAGCTCGCGTAGTGCGAACTGCACTTTGCGTAGCTTCGCGAAGCACTACTTCGCGAACTACGCCCAGCCTTAATGAGGACCCCCCAGGCCAGAAGTGGCCACACCAGGGTCAGTCCTGGGGTTCTCTGACCTCAAAGCTGGCAAACCCTGACCCAATGGTCCTTCCACTGGGGACTGTGCCCCCCCCTCATCCTTTTCTCTGGACTCATGCACCCTACCCACTGGAGCAGTGCTGCCAGACACCAGAACTGGTGGGATGCTGGTTACAGCAGTCCTCCCCAGTTCACCTGACACTTCGGGATCCCCCTCAGGAAATGGCCTCCCAATACAGACTAGACCCCCCTCCTGGTGTTCCCTTATGGAACCAACCAGGTCCTGAGACTGGGTTTCGGGCACCTTGGGACACAGCCCACTCCCACTCCTTCTCCTCTGAGACAGGACCTGGGACCCTACACCCCTCCCACTACACTGGGACCTATTTGGGCTACCACAAACCTCCCCTACCTCACTTGGTTGGGGAAAACCTGAGCCGGCCCCTTCAGGATCACTCCCAAAACCTTCTTCAGACCCTCTGGAATCCACCAAAAGGTCTACCTTCAGTGCAAGCTCCCTGGGGTTAGAGAACTCACACTCCACCGGCTTTTGGCATAGCTCTGGAAAACAGGGACTTAAAATATGCTCTCCAACAATTGAATCACTCAGCCCCACACAAGTGTTGACCAAGCTACTCTTTGCCTCACCATCCAGTGCCTCACACAAGTACCTCACATCACCCTCCTGAGACTGGCAAAACAGTGTCTGACTGTTTCTGTCACTCAACCCACACTCTCCTGGGCGGTCTCCATACTCACATACCAAGGCTTCTACCATGGGGGAACCCCTCTCTCTGCACCTCTCATCTAGAGTCAGTAGAGTGTCCCTCCCACCACTAGGAATATAAACCCCTGTGCCAGTTCCCCAATCCACCTTAGGGACACTGTGCACCACTAGAGCTACCTCATAACCCTGAACCCCTTGGTGTATGTCAACCCCTTCCTTCAAGTCAGGTGCCACATCTCTGGGTGTGTGTACTACTCTCTCAGCACTAGACACTACATTTTTGCTGCCACCATCTGAGCTGGACTCCACCTCCAACCCAGCCAAGCTCACTTCATGAGCTGAACACTTTTCCTTTTTCTTGGCAAAGACACTCATGGCCTCAAGCCTCTCGAGCTCCATATCAAGCTCTCTCATTCTCAATTCATGTGCCAAAAACCACTTCCTTTCTTCCAAGGCACGAGCGTTCTTGCTCTCCTCTGCCTTTAGTCTCATGACCTCCAATTCATGATCCCTGGCCCTTTGCCTTTCCTCCAAAACCTCTGGAGAAAAATCCTGGACGATTGATTGCTGTCAGCCCTAGAGGCTGCTCTCCCAACAGGCCAATCCTGGGATCTGAAACAGCCTTCTGGCACACCCCTATCCACATGTGCATCATCTGTCTCCCCAGCTTCTCTGGCCTCCCACCAGGCCCCTAAGGCCTTCTGTAGCTCCTCTTTCCTAGAGTTGCTCCTCATGGGTCATCCAAAGCTCCTGCAGAACTGCTTGAGTTGCTCTACTTTGTAACTACTTAACATTTTAATGTCAAATTCGAATTCTGCAGCCTCATTTGCTGGTTTACTACTCATGGGTCAGATCAAAAATAGAACCAAAAAAAAAAAACACAGTATGTGGTTGCGTAGTGGTCTGCACTAAACTAGTGATGTACACCAATCACTGTGGGTCAAGTAAAAATACAAGTTCAAATCCTCACCGCTGACCACCAAGGTTAGAAATGGGGGTCTCTAGTTGGCAGAGGTAGGTACCTTTGTCCAAATAGGGACCCTTGCTTCTAGTCAGGGTAAGGGGGACACCCCCTTGGTAGCTTGGCACGAGCAGACAGGCTTATCCCAAAGACAATGTGTAAAGTATTTGTACCAACACTCACAGTAACACAGTGATAGCACCACAAATGGACACCACTCCGGTTTAGAAAAATAGAGTATCTTTATCTAAACTTAACAAGACCAAAACGACAAAACTCCAACATACAAGTATTAAGAAAAAAAGACTTTCAAAAGGTTTTAGCAACTGAGTCTATAGAAAACTTTGGATGCGTGATTTCCTGCAAAGTACCTGCTGTTGCAACAAAATTCACCAAGCCAAACAGCCGCGGTGATGGGCAGCGTCGAAAAACAAAGAGATGCGTCATTTCCTGAGACCTTTGTGGATGCGATGCGAAAGTTCCGCTGGACACAGGGGAGCGGTGCGTCATGTCCAGTCTGTAGGGGGAAGCGATGCATTGATTTCGAGACAACTCCGATCCGCGGGTGAAGCGTTGGGGCAAACTTGGCGATGCGTGGAAATTTGGGCAGTGCCAGCGAACGAAGACGCGGCGTCAAGCGGCGCTGCGTCGATTTCTTCAGCCGCGAGCCCTCGATGCATCAATTTTTGCAGCGGTGACAAGCGCTGTGTCGGTTTCAGCAGCGGCGTGGGGGTGCGGGAGATTCTTCTCGCACCACGGCGTTGTATCGGAAAAACTGTCGCAAGAAGAGCGATGCGTTGATTTTCTTGTTGTTGCATTGCTTTCCAGCTTCCAGTTGCAGAAACAACCTCCAGAGGCCACACACAGGCACTCCTGGCAAGTCAGAACTCCCAGCAAGGAAGTTCAGGGGAGCTGGGGGTGAAGTCTTTGTGTTCCTGAGACTTCAAAACAGGAGGCAAGCTCTACTCAAGCCCTTGGAGACTTTCCTCAAGCAGGGGACACAGCACACAGCAAAGTCCTTCTTCCTTCCTTGGCAGAAACAGCAACTGCAGGCCAACCCCAGACACACAGCAAGGACAGTACTTCTCCTCAGTTTCTCCAGCTCTTCTCCTTGGCAAAGGTTCCTCTTGATTACAGAAGTAGTCTAAAGTTCAGGGGTTTTAGGTCTAATACTTATACCCCAAAATGTCTTTGTTCTTTTTGTGCAAGGGTCTCTGAGCCCAGTCCAAACCAGTTCTGTCCTCTCTGGTGCAGCCGCCCAGCAGGAGGTGCAGACAGCATTGTGTAAGGCAGACAGGCCCTATTCAGGTGCAAGGGAAATCTCCTCCCACCACTCTAAATGCAGACCGGGCCTATTCAGGTGCTAGTGAGAACTCCTCCCCCTACTCTGAATGCAGCCCAGTTCTATTCAGCCCAGCCCTGACTCATTCAGGAAAGGCAGGACACACATCAACCCCCCCCTGGTGGCTGTCTGAGAGAATGCACCTCCCCCGCCCCTGTCACTCCAAAACCAGACAGTCAGTACACAAACAGGCAGAGGCATACAGAATGGTTAAACAAGAAAATGCCTACTTTCTAAAAGTGGCATTTTCAAACACACAATTTAAAAACCATCTTTAGTAGAAGATGTATTAAATTCTGAGTTCAGAGAGCCTAAACTTTATTTTTCCATATTATCCCTATGGGAAGATATGCTTGTAAATGTTACAAAGCATTCCCCATTCTGTCCTATGGGGCAAGATAGCCTTTCAATAGTGAAAAATGAAATTGGCAGTATTTCACTATCAGGACATGCCACACACACTAGGGCATGTCCTACCTTTCACATATACTGCACCCTGCCCACAGGGGTACCTTGGGCCTGCCTTCGGGGTGTCTAACATGTAAGAAAAGGGAAGGTTAGGGCCTGGCAAGTGGGTGTACTTGCCAGGTCGACATGGCAGTTAACAACTGCGCACAGACACTGAAGTGGCAGGTCTGAGTTACTTTTTCAGAGCTACTCATGTGGGTGGCACAATCAGTGCTGCAGGCCCACTAGTAGCATTTGATTTACCAGCCCTTTCACACTTAGTGCACTTTACTAGGGACTGAGCAGTAAGTCAAATATGCCAATCATGGATAACCAATCATGTTCACAATTTACACAGAGAGCATATGCACTTTATCATTGATTAGCAGTGGTAAAGTGCTCAGAGTCCTAAAACCTACAACAACAGGTCAGGAAAAAATAGGAGGAAGAAGCAAAAAGTTTGGGAATAACCCTGCAAAAAGGACAAGTCCAACAGCTTCCAAATTTGGTCTGGAGGGGAGTAGAAGGGGGCTGTTGTGTTGCAGGCAGGCCCACAATAAACCCCCCAAAGGACGGCACGCACACCTTCGTATGGTGGTGGTCTCAAACTGGAACCACGCCCGACGCACCGGGCTATTTATTCTTTTACGCTGGCGTATGCCAGCCATTACCATTACTCTTACGCGCACAGGGGTTTCACTAACATCCCCCATGCTCAGATTACACTATGGTGTGGCCCATGACCTGGCAACACTACAGGGGCAAGGCCTTTAGCTTCGAGCAGGGCTAGCATCAAGATAAGACTTTCAGTAAAATAAACTGAGACATAAGAAGTCTTTTCGTACATAATAACACTTGGCCACTTTAAAAAGAGGATCTTATTAACAAATATATGATACACAAATATGTTTCATCCATTATTGAAATTAAAAAGAACATGCCAAAGTGCTCTGCAGAGCAGGCGCCTGATTGGTGAGCAAGAAAGATTTAATGTGTGCACGTTTTTTTCAGCTTTTAATATGCATTCAGAACATGGCATTCCGAACAAGCTGCATGTATCTACTTCTTATATATGATAAAGAAACAGCTTCTTGAGCTGTGCTATTTCTATAATGATTTTACAAGGGGCGAACCAGATGTAATGATAACACAGGAACATGTTCCTTTGGTAAACGTCAGTGCTTGTTAGGAAATCTCAGACTCTCATCTCCTGAATCCAACTGATTAAGCTACTCCCCTGTTTATTAAATAAAGGTGCACTGTCTCTGGTGCATTGATAAGCCAGCTTCAGCCCCAAAGTATCACAAAATGAGCTTTTGTGTTTATGCTGCTTGTGCTATCGTCAAGCATTCCTAAGACATAACAGTCGCTCTTTATACATACACTTTTGTTATGCACAGCTTTCTAAATGAACTTTTACATATATAGGTTTTATTTGCCAGTCAGACTGAAACATGTGCCAATGTGTACTAGAACATGTACATTGTCCCATCACCATCAATCATTAAAATATGCCACCGTTTTTTTTAAAAATGGATCCATCTATTGTATACTGCGCCGGTGGCCCGGATTCGTGTAAATGGCAGGGTAACTGATGCATTCGCCATCCATGGCGGCACCCGACAGGGGTGCCCCCTGTCGCCCATGTTGTTTGCGTTAGCTCTAGAACCTTTAGCATGTAAGCTGCGTCAAAAGCACGGGGGGCTGCTTTACGGTTTAGGCAGCGACCCCTAGTGGTGTCACTGTACGCGGATGACATGCTGCTGTACGTCCGAGACCCTGCTATATATTTATCGGCACTGATACGTGAATACATCAAGTTTGAACGATACTCTGGTCTGGGCATCAATTGGGCCAAATCTACTGTTTTCCCACTCACAGCAGGCACTAGGGAGATAGAATTCGAATTTCCCCTGAGGTGGTCGACCGACCCTGTTAAGTATCTGGGTGTGTGGCTGCACAGGGACCCGGAGGTTGTGATTGCCGAAAACTATGGTCGTGTGGTCACCACGATTACGGAACGGGCTGAGCGCTGGGCTAAACTCCCTCTTTCTCTTGCGGACCGCATTGCGGTCATAAAAATGACCTTTCTGCCAAAACTGCTCTATTTATTTAACAATATCCCCATTCGTCTGAATCTCGCGCTGTTCAATACTTTGCAGTCGTCCATGTCCACGTTTGTGTGGGGAGGCAAAAAAACCCGCTGCAGCTGGAGTGTGCTGGTCCAGCCGTTTGAGCGTGGAGGGTTTGAGGCTCCCGACTTACGACTATATTACTTATGCGCGCAGGCGCAGTATGCGCACTTTTGGTACTATCCACAGAAATTTCAGCCACATACTGCTATTGAGGCGGATTCGGTCCTTCCAGTGCCACTCACTGCCGTGGCCTTAATGGGTGGAGCGGGAGGTCCACGTGGAGAAATTAGCCCTGTGCATTGTACGGCCTGGGCATGGAAAGCCTTGGCCAAGAGGGTGGGTCTGGAATATTTATATGCCCCAGCGCTCCCCTTCGCCGCGCATCCGGGTATATCGGCGGCGCAGGAGCCGGCGGCCCTGAAGGCGTTAAGTGGAGTTGGGATTACACTTTTGGGAGACTTCTATAGCCAGGGTCGCTTTCGCTCACTGACGGATCTCCAGGGCGGACAAGATACCGGAATGATGCTGCGCTTCACGTATGCACGGGTGCGACAGGCAATTCGAGCGGCATACCCAGCATACCCGACGGAGCCGCGCACTCTGATGGCACTGCGGGCGGTGGTGTCGAGTGCAGACCGCAGGGGTCTTGTTACTAAATTATACAACGCATCCCTCAGAGAAACCGATCTCATTGATTCACCTTCCTATAATAAATGGAAGACAATCTTGGGAGACGCGTTCTCGATAGACTCCTGGAGGTTCTGTTGTACGTTGACTGGGCGCTTAACGGCGAACTGTAACCTTCGCATAATCCACTTCAAATACATACATCAGCTATACTATACACTGTTGCAGCTGCGAAGGTTTGGGTTGCGGGACAATGCATGCTGTATTCGCTGTGGACAGGAGAATGCAGATTTTGTGCATCTGGCCTGGAGTTGCATGGGTGTATACAACTTCTGGGTGAAGGTTACGCGCATACTTACGGATGTGGTCCTGGAGGCTGTTGAGTGTGTACCAGAGGTGTGTCTGTTGGGATGGGTGCAGAAGCTTAGGCCCTGTAATAGACGGATAGTAGCTATATCTACTCTGTTTGCCAAACGGGCCGTGGCACAGTGTTGGGGTGCAAAAGCTGTTCCGACCGTGCAGAAGTGAATTCGCGATTTGTTATATTGCAGGGATCAGTTGGGCATATAAGCTGAAGAGCTACCTGAGGCCTCACGTCCCAAGGACTTCTGGGCCCCCCTGACGGGGTATCTTCTTGGGAACCCAGACTTGCAGTGAGGCAGGGTACATGCTGAGCTGTTAGGTGCGATAGGACTATTAGGCTTGCAGGGATGTATTGTCATATTCACAATGTATTTACAGAAGATGTAATAATATTATGCAATCATGCCGGGGTTCTGGGGGGGGGGTTGGGCGAAGGGTTGTTAGTTGGGGCTCCATGTTTGCATTAAGTTGTAATACTAAGACAAAATTGGCTTGCATTCAGTTACTGTATACAAGGCTTGATACACCCAGTGTTCGGGGTGATGTATGATCTTAATGTGCAAGTTGTCTAATAAACAAATTAAAAAAAAAAAAAAATCATTAAAATATTCTGGAAATGTATATTACCAACATAAAATATACAAGTGATCCAGCGCGGACCCAATAATTTGAACAGGGACGAATATCCAATTACTTCATTTACCTTGGCCCATACACAAACACCCAAAGTCCCTGTTGCGCTGGTGTCTAGTTTGCAATATTCTTATCAATTCATATTCAACTGTTCAATATTTAGACATTTCTCATTTTATACAATAAACATTTTCGTTCAAATTTCCATCTTCTTGGTCGATGGATCAATTAGTTGAAAAATTGAAGGCAACCGTTATTCAGATCATAGACAGACAAAATAACCACAGACTCTTCGTTGCAAATTGTTAAACTTTATCTAACTCAATGCATTAATCTTAAGATACCTCATGAGAGAGAATACATTCTAATCAATCAGAATCGATCTCAAAGAAACATATGTTGCATGAGGGGATAGATGAAGAGACATCAGACATTTGCATTAATAAATTCTCACTTCGGAAGGATAGATGAAGAGACAAAAGTACCAAGACATAAACTTCGAGTTATCAAAAATACCAACCCAAAGAATAAGAACGAGGGAAACCACCACCCAGGCCTAGGTAGCGGCAAAGGACCCCCAGACAGAGAGTCAGGGATCAAAGACTCTAAGATCAGGACAAGGATAAGACTGGAACAGCTAGGCCTCTCTGCAACCCGACAATCAGCAGCGCACCCTCTCTCTCCTCACGCCTAATGCAGCAGCGCATCTGCCCCCTCACTTCTCACTCCGCCCCTAAATCACCTATTCTTTATACCCTTACAATACATGTCCATCCCACTAAAGTTACTAAAGTCACCCATTCTAGCTACGGGATTGGTTAAAAATGAGAGTCGGATGGTCATCCTACCATTAGATCATACCCTTTTGACTACCCCATTGTTGGGTTTTCCGTTCCCACATATTCAATATACATCCCTGTTCTCTCATGAGGCTTTTGTAACAATTTTAAGGACACATTTTTGTACATTAAACATTTTGTGGATTTTCACACAAAGGGCCCGATTCTGATGCGGGTTGGAAAAGCTTCCCGACCGATGGCCTGATTCTGATGCAGTTAGGAAGGCCTCCTAACGGCATTTGCTCCTTCCAAATCGGATCTGGAATGTGTCTTCCCGACCGAGGGCCCAATTCTGATGCGGTTAGGAACAAATGTTCCCATTGAAGTCAATGGGAGTTCAACCATATCGTATCTGGAAACATCCGGATGCATCCTACTCTGCCGGTTGGACTTTCCCGATCCGAGTGGGTCGGAAACCATTTCCCAACCGATTCGGTCGGGAAGCTTTTCCAACCCGCATCAGAATCGGGCCCTTAGTCACTGGAGTTGGCTGCACGTCAAGCGTCATGTCCTTCACCGTGTCACGCTCTTTCAGCTTGTTCAGCATTCCAGCCACTCAGTCACGTGGTCTGTGCGCGCTGCAAGTTTCATTCATTACAGTTCGGCTAACTTAACCCAAAATGGAGACTTGTCCATTTACTAAAAGAACATAAAACATACATTTATTAATGATGTGATAATGACATTTCCACTGTTAACCTCCCACCTTAACTCTAATCCATGTTAGCAGTTAACCTAGCATAGCATAAGCGGGAAAATGGCATTAATTATTATGACAAAGCAACATACGTCATGCGTTTTACTGCATTAACATGCAATTTACCAAGCAAAACATCCATAACACGTTCTTCACACAATATTATTACATTTTCGGTTATTTACGTATTGTTAAGATTAATTTCATGCATTTTGCAAAGCGAATTTCCCACATGTGGTGTGTGATTGCATGTTAATATACTTACTACTTAAAATTAGTACGTATTATAGGGGTACTCAATACAAGCGGGTTTCTTTTTGCAAATCCCCGCTCCATCAATTCCCCCCTCTTATGGCTTCTTAAGCCATCATAAATACTCACCATACCGAATGCCACCTTACAATTTATCTAGAGTTTAGTATCTCTCTCTTCTCTTATGGCACTCTCATTTAGTCTTTTCATCATGTCATTATATTCTTCATTTATTTCTTCAAGTTCTAATTCATTTCTTTTTCTCTTTACTCCTTTCTTTCTATTCCCTTTATCTGTTATAACTTTTCTTCCTTTCATGCACTTACAACATTTATATGCTGTTCTTATTACTAAAATTGTTACTGCTATTGAAAGTACGGGCATTACTATTTTTCCCAATGGACTTTTTTCAAACGTTGAAACCCAATTTCTCACCTCTGTAATACGCTTACCAATTCTTTCCCAAACACCGTCAACCTCCAGTTGGGTTAAATCTTTATGTAACTTTGTAATATTTCGAATATATCCTTCTATCCCTTTACTTTTATCAGGGATATAGGTACAACAATGTAGCATTTTTAACGTTCCACAGACTCCACCCTCTTTTGCCAAGATAATGTCAAGGGCAAGTCTATTTTGCAAAACCATTGATCTTATTGCCACCATTTCGGTATCTATCATCAAAAATCCACCAGCAGTATCTGTTGATAGACGATCAACCACTGTAGACTGTTTTCGAATTTTATGTGCATTTAGAACTACCCCAACTGAGGGTATCAGTGCAGTGAATAAATCCCCTATTATTTCTGAAAAACTTGCTCTCTTACTACGTGTTAATCCTAGCTTTATTTCATTGACACTATAATCTTTTCGGTCTATATGGTAGACCTTTGGAAAGACAATCCAAAAGTAACAACTCCCATACCAATGGGCAGGTAACCTGTAATAGGCTTTCCTACCACATACATAATATATCCCTGGAAAAACAGGATCAGTTCCACCCTTTAATCCCCAACCGCCAGTAATTTGGAAAGTATGCTCACATTCACTAGTGCCAATAAAATAATTGTTATAGTTAGTCTTTGATCTCAATAAACATAACTTCCCTTTCTGTGACCAGTCCAGAGACATTGCAGCATAATTTTCACCCTTTTCATAATTTCCCTCTCTAAATGCCCAAGGTGTTTCTTGTGTTTTTTGTTTAACAGCTTTCTTCTGGAAACTCTCTCTTCTATGTTCTACCATGTCCAAAAACAGTTTTTCTTCAGAATGCAATCCGCATGTTAAATTATTTATATAAGCATATTCTAAATCTAATGGTTTAGTAATATGGAAAAATTCACCCATATAACGTGCATGTTTACCACTTTCTACCTTGTTTAGTTCTCTTATAATCGGTACTTTGGAAAATACTAAGTCTACATCTGTATATTGATACTCCAATTTACCTTCCATGTAAAATAGACTACTAAGAACGCTACAAGAAACAGCATATGTTAAAGAAAGATGATTGTAGGTTATGCCTTCAGAGCCAGGCAATGGTAGTTTCATGCAGACATAGCAATCACTCACATTCATAGTGTTAGTATATTCATGCAACAGTTTAGTAAACACATTTAAGGATAAATCATTAGTTGATTCATCATGATGGAAAATACTTCCATCTAATTGTTCTTCATTAGTATTCGTAAATTGTTTAGCAACATCTTTCATTCCTTCAATAGACACATCATTAGTGTTATTTCCAGGGTTATTTACATTAAAGATTGGTATGACAACAATTAATAAAATCGACATAAATATATGAAGAAAAACATTACATAAGCAACATTTAACACATCTACGTTTTAGTTTAGATTTTGGTTGTCCAGTCACTTCATTTCCTGCCATTTTAGTCCTCTACAAAAATGAACAATCTAACAATTTCTCTGTATTAGGGCCTAAGAAAAGCTAAATGAACTTTTATCTAAAAAATATATATATAAGTGTGGTGTAATCCTTACACACAATGACGTTCTTCTTCACCTCCTTTGTTTATTTTGAGTCCATTGATAACTTGATCTAACAAAGATAAAAACTTTCTTCTCCACCTCAATTTGTTTTAGTTCTTGTTAAGGTGGTCTTCATTTGTTCTCATCCTCCTTTTCAGTATCACTACTCTCGTGTTCCTCACTTAGGCCTAAAGTTTCGAACTCCTCGAGAATCACGTAAGTCCATTCAGGGGACTTATATTTTCTACAGGGAATTCTTGTTCTTTTTGATCTTCTTCTTGTCCTTTTCACTAAATCAGCCTGTTCTGTCTGACTAGAGACTTTGTTGCTTTGTTCTGATCTTCTTCTTAATCTTCTTCTTACTAATTTGTATTTCAATTTCCTTACCCCACTTGGCCAACAGTCTCCCTTTCTAGGTTTCTTTGCCCGAACTATCTTATCACCTTCTGTGTTCTGTTCACCATTTCTTTTATTCTGTCTTACTTCTATCTGTTTTTCTTGGCTTTCTTGGTTTTCAGTCTCTGTAGGTTCAGTGCTTGAATCTGACTCACTAGTTATTTCTCCCTCTTCTATCTCTTTTGTGAGCTCATCTTCTTCTGGAATGGTCTTTGAAATTTCAGCTGTTTCTTCTTCTGTCTCGACCGCTGTTTCAGCTTTTCCTGGATCAATAGCAGCCTCACCTTTTTCTGACTCAACAGCAGTCTCTTCTGTCCCAGTATCTGATACCCATTCTACTCGACTTGTGCTTGGCTGTGTATCGTCAATATGTTCATCAGAATCTGTCACTCCAGACTCTTCAGCTTCACACACTTCAGCTACTGTTTGTAGATTTCTGTTTCTCAGTTGCTGCTCTTCAGGTCTTTCGATTGGACTTGGGACCAGACGGGTATGGCTTGCATGTATCCAATTTGGCAAACCAAAACACTTCACTGCTGTGGTCGTCACCAATACGATCTGGTAAGAGCCGCTCCAACGGGGTTCTATACACCTTTTCCTCATGTGCTTCTTCACTAGAACCCACTCTCCAGTATTCAGGTCGTGTGCTGTGTCGGTGTGGCATCTCCTCCAATCTGGCGAGACACAGAACGTACCAGGTCAGCCATTCCTCTACAATAGTCCAGCACACGATCATCAGATAGGTTCATCAATTTATTTGCAGGTATATATGCTTGTCTCATTGGTCTTCCCATCAACACTTCGTGGGGACTTAATCTGGTCTTTTTGTCAGGTACACTTCTGAGACTCATCAATACAATGGGTAAAGCATCAGGCCATTTTAGTGTTGTGGATGCACACACCTTCCCTAATCTGGATTTTATTGTGCCATTAATTTGTTCCACAACACCAGATGCCTCTGGTCGGTAGGCACAATGCAATTTCTGTTCAATTTGCAAAGCAGCACAGATCATTCGAATTATTTCATTATTAAAATGTAATCCTCTATCTGATTCCAAAGTGACTGGAAAACCAAATCGTGGGATCAATTCTCTCAAAAACTATTTTGCCACAGTAAGACTGTCGTTCCTTCTCGTTGGGTAGGCTTCCACCCAGCGAGAAAACAAACAAGCAATGACTTAGACATACTTTAGTCCATTACATGGAGGCAGTTCGATAAAATCAATTTGCAGTCTAGTGCAAGGTCCTCATGCTCTCCCGATTACACCCCAACTTACAACTGTCTTTCTTCCTGGGTTTTGCTTCTGGCAGATAACACACCTTTGGCACAGACCTTCAGCGATTAGCCTAACCTTAGGATTGTACCAGGACTGCTTGAACATTCTTACCATGGCATCTCGTCCAATGTGTGCATGTCCATGGTACATCCTGGCCATGTGAGAAAGCAAAGAATCTGGTAGTACTGGTCTTTGATCATAACAAACCCATATGTCTTCATCGTTTTTCCTACAACCTGTTCTTTTCCATTCTTCCTTTTCTTTGTCACTGACTTCTTCCTGCATTTGTCTCACCTCATCCAAAGTCTCAATTGTGGTGGCGAACATAAGGTGGCATTCAGTATTTCCTGTTTCTATTGATCTGTTTATTGCCAGGGTATTTTTAGTACAGTAACGGGCTAATTGGTCCGCATATCTGTTAATCTTCGTTACATTATCATCTCCTGATTGATGTGCAGCACATTTTACAACTGCAATTCTTTTTGGCAACTGCAAATCTTCCAATAATTCCTTCACAGTTTTCCCATTTCGAATTGGAGAACCAGAGGAAGTCATAAATCCTCTTTGCATCCATAACTGACCAAAGTCATGTACGACTCCAAAACCGTACTGACTGTCAGTGAAAATTGTTACTTTTAGACCTTTTGCCAATTTACAAGCTCTAGTGAGAGCAACCAGCTCTGCGACTTGGGCAGAATTTATGCCTTTCAGACAAGATGCTTCCAGGGCACCAGTCAAGGTACAGACAGCATAACCAGCGCACAAATCACCCCTTTTGTTCCTCATACAGGACCCATCTACAAAAAATTCACAATCAGATTCTTCCAACGGTTCATCTGCAATATCTGGGCGGGGTTTAGTGCAAAGCTCAGTCACTTCTAAACAATCATGTTCTGCTTCTTCTTTCACCTCTTCACATCTTGAACTTGGTAACAATGTGGCAGGGTTCACAGTAGTGCATCTTACCACTGTCACATTTTCAGCACCTAGGATCACTCTCTCATATTTAGTCAGCCGACTATTTGTCATATGTTGAGTTCGAGTACCAGTTAAAAGTATCTCAACAGAGTGAGGTACATAGACCTTCACTGGGTAACCCATCACAATTGATTCACTCTGTTCCAAACTTACACAAGTGGCAGCTACTGCTTTTAAGCAGCCTGGCAATGCAGCGGCCACAGAGTCCAGAGTAGCGGAAAAATATGCTACTGGTCGTCTTGCCATTCCATGTTTCTGAGTTAAAACTGCAAGCGCACAACCATCTCTTTCACAACAGTACAACGCAAATTCTTTCGAATAATCTGGCATTTCCAAAGCTGGCGCTTGACAAAGACTGTTTCACAATCGATTGAAAGATTCCATACTTTCTTCATCCAGTACAATCGGATCCTTCACATCTTTTCATGTTAACCTCTGCAGAGGTTTTGCAATCAATGAGAAACCACATATCCACTGTCGGCAATATTCAACCATTCCCAAAAATATCCTCACTTCCTTCTGATTTCGAGGTGGATACATTTTCTTGATTATACTGATTCCTTCTGGGGTCACTTTTCTTAGTCCCTTTTCAATCTTATGACCTAAGTACTGAACTTCTTGTCTACAGTACTGTAACTTTGATGGTGAAACCTTGTGTCCTCCTTCAGCTAAATGGTTTAATAAAGCAATGGAGTCTGCTACACATGCCTCTCGTGTTTTTGATGCCAACAGTAGGTCATCAATGTATTGGACCAGGACAGAATTTCCAGGCAGTTTTAAAGTTTCCAAACATTTTTTTAAGATCAGATTAAAGATTGATGGACTCTCAGTATACCCTTGAGGAACTCAGCACCATGCCAAAACACGATTTCCGAACCGGAAGGCAAATAAATATTGGCTTTCCAGATGCAAGGGGATGGAAAAGAATGCCTGACACAAATCAATAACTGTATACCATTCTGCATCACATGGGATCTGGTACAGAATTACAGCAGGGTTTGGTACTACCGGACAACATGGCACAACAAGTTTATTCACTTTCTCAAATCCTGAACTATTCTATATTTTCCGTTGGGCTTTTTGATACCAATAATGGGAGAATTACAAGGACTGCTCATTATTTCTTTTAAAATTCCTTGTTCAATCATCTGATCAATCACAGGCGTGACTCCAGCAATTACTTCTGGACTCATTTTGTACTGAGGGGTATTGGGATACACTGCTCCATCCTTCACTCATACCTGAATGGGGTCCATGTTTTTTCATTAATCCAATCTCTTTTCCTGTGAAATCCCACACATCTGATCTCACTGTACCCTTTAATTCTTCTGGCAAATCTTCTTCTGTCAGCAGTGAATATAATTCACTTACTTCTGACTCTCGTTGGGCCATCAATATTTTATATTCAACATCCTCATCCGGTGTCATTATTGCAACACCATCCGGTGTGCAATAAATAGTGCAATTCCTTTTGTACAACAAATCTCTGCCCAAGAGATTTACCGGACTGGTATCACACACTACAAACCGATGCATGTCTTTAAAATTTCCAATGTGAACTTCTATTGGGGCTGTGACAGGAGTTCTAATCTGTTTGTTTGCAATGCCTACAACTTGGATAGTTTCTCCCGAGAGGGGTAGGTTTGGGATTTCCGCTGCTCTCACAGTGGAACGGGTAGCACCAGTGTCCAACAAAAAGGTGATGTCTTTTCCTTCTACCTTTCCATCAATAAATGGACCTGACTGATCTACCGCTAAAGATGCGCCAAGTACGCACTCTTCCTCCCCCCTCAGGCACTGTCACTGTGTCGTATCCAACTCACTTTAACTACAACGCACCAAATACTGCAAAACTAAAGGATTCTTACCAAACTGCTCTTCTCCTCGAAATCCCGAACTTGCACTGTACATCTGCATGTGAGCATTCACATTGGGAGGAATGGGTGGTTGTGGCACCTGTAACTGGGGTGTAACTACCTGTTGCTGCTGCTTCCCGATCACTTCATTCTGCATCTGTGGATTCAAATTTTGATTTACTCCGTTACCCTTTTGTGCAGATCTACACTCGTTCTTCCAATGTCTCAGCTTCCCCAAGCATGACAAGGATATTTCTTCTTAGCCTCTTTCTTACTCATTTTAAACTTCCCTCGATTTTCACTCATTGCCTGTCCTTCCTGACTCTGTTTTTGTGGAAAATTGTTAGTTTCCTGTTGCTGTTCTGCCAATTTCACTTGTGCCCACATCATTTTCTCTTTTAACTTTTTAAGACGAGATTCAATATCGTCGCTACAATACTTGGCATATCTTAGAATCTCGCCGATCGACTTACTCTGCCAGCACAGCATATGCTGCTGTATCATTGCACTAATTTCAGGTCTAATCCATATACAAACCGATACACAAAATGTCCCATATCCTTATCTCCAATATTCTCAAACCCACTATACTGCTTAAACACCTGCAACAACCTTTCATAATAGGCGTGAACTGACTCTTTAGGCTATTGGGTCGTTCTGTCAATTTTAACCCAATCTGTTTCCTTCGGAGATATTTTTCCCTTTAAAAAGGTAATGACTTGATGGTACTTTTTCATCACCTCCTCAGATGGGGCACCTGTTTTAGCATCCCTAGGATACTCATCCTTTGGCCAATCAACAGTAATCTTACATTCTGTCCACATATCAGCCGGAACCACTATCTCAAAAAGGCCATCTAAATCTTTCAACAACACCTTTGAAACTTTTACAAATCGGTCCACTTGCTTATACCATTCAACTGGTTTTTCTCACAATCTGGGAAAATCATTTGTAAATGACAATATATCCTGTCTAGTCCAGGGTACATGAACATATCCTCCACCTGGAACTTCTCTCATGGGACAAACTCTTTCTACCTGCTCGGTTTCCTTTAATGGAAACATGGATGTTCCCTTTCAGCTTATTTCTTCCTTCTTTTTCACCCATTTACTCCTCCATTTTTCTATCGTTTCCCATTTCTTCAAGATATTAATTAATTCTTTTATCTGCAATCTTCTCCCTGACGTATTCAAACTCTCTAAATCTTTGTCAGTGAAAGCCATGCGGTACGTCTTCTGTAACACCTTTGATTTTTCGTTGTCTACACCAAACTCATTAGCCACTTCTGACAATTTCTCATGGAAGTTCTTTGCTCTCCAAGTAATACTTTTACACAAAAACAACAACTCTTCATCAGTATAAGTTTCCAGTCTATCTGGACTTATCGTCCCAATAATCATTTCTTCTAAATCTACTTTCAATTGACTCACATTCACATTTTTAGACTGTGTATCTGCTTTAGTTAATTCTTTTATCCAACTGCTAAACTCTTCCGGGGAGGGATTCGTCGAACTCTCAGCTATTGGAGAGATAATTTGACCTATTTTCCTCGGCTCTAATTGAGTACTTCTTTTTGGGATTTCAGTCATAAAATCTCCAATTGGTAGATCCAACAGTGTGTTATTTTGGCCATTTTGACTCTCATTATTCGTTATATTAATTATGTTACTCCTTACACTATTTCTTGGGATTGCTAAAGTTGGCATTTTCTGTAAATTTGAATTTTCCCCACATAGCGGGACCACAGGACCAATGGTCATGGGTACTGTCAAGGCTTCTGCATTCAAGTTCAATTGATTCAGGTTCTGTACTTGTTCCATTCTAGCCTTGTTTAACAGACTTACTTCATTCTCTCTTATTAGCTTAGCTAATTCTGTGACTTGAGGAGTTAATGGAGTTACATTTACTATTTGCGGAGCACTTGGGGTTACCCCCCTGAATTTTCTTCATAAGGCGGTGGTCTTTTTATCATCAATTCTTCTAATAATTCATCATCAATTTAATCCAAACCCCCTGTTTCAATTTTTCCTTACATTTAGCTCCTGTTTGACTCTCTACCGTCACAAAAGGGTACAACCCTGCGGTTACTACAGCTTTTCTCCATGTTTTCATTTGATCCTCTCGCCCCTCAAATGGGTAACCTGCAAAAAATCTTCTATTTTTTCTACCACCCGATCTTTCTCTCTCTCAAATGCATCTACTTCCCACTTCCCACTCTTCCAATGCTTCGTACTGTGTGAGTCTAGGATTTGGTTCCAAAGAGTTCAACTTGTCTCTCAAATTTTGTAAGATCCTTACATTAAACGTACCAAACTCAGGAAAAGCTAACACTCCATCATCTTTTGTATATTTTCTCCAGTTTTCTAACCAAACACACGTGTGATACCCTCGCTCCATCATCATATAAGATGGGGGCATTTTTGGGGGCGGAATAGGAATTCCCTCCCTTGTCACAATTGGTCTGTCCTTATTAAAGAGATTCTTTAGTTTCTTCCACAAACCCATCTTTAGACTGTTCTATTATCAAATTTCTACCCGATCGAAACACCAAAACCTTTCCGTATTCCTCATTTCCCAGTTGTCAACTTTTAGCCTATCCCAGCGCGTCTCACACTATCTAACCAATCACAATAAACTACGTATTTTCAGTCTTGTCCAATGTCAACACGTCTCTCACTAGTCACCCAATCACCACTCTACTCACCGGTCTGACCAATGCCAGCGCTGCACCTTGTGACGTCAGTATCACTCCTGCTACTGACCCTCCCTTTACAAAATCTTACAGCAATATTTTTCTAAATTTTCTTAATCAAAATTCTGTTAGTCACAGCATAAAAAGACAATGCTACCTTGTCAATTCCACTAAATAAAGAGATAGTCTTCACTTTTCAAAGATATTTTCATACACTGCAAGCAACAATAACGACCAGCGTTATCTCACTTTTCTGTCAAGCTCCGGAATGACCTATCTACTCCTCTCAAGTTCACACCGAGGTATCACAAGAGGGCCTCTTGACATACAAAGAGGGTTGTCATGTTACTGTTCTCGGATTCCCTTACCAGAGTTTCAAAAACGGTGTCCCTTCACTATTGCAAACTTTCCCCCTTTCACATTGAAATTTCCCTAAACATAATACCGACAGCCCTACCTAGCTTTTCAGTATTATCACAACAGACAAAGTACTTCTGCAGTGTGATTTCTTTACCACACTCTTCCAATTCTTTCCCGGGATTCCTCAGGCACCTCTTGTACCTGTACTTCTGGACAACGTATAAACAAAAACACTAACTCTTGAGGTTAAATCATATAATGCATATTCAATATCAGTTACCTAATTAATCAGTAATTAAACCATAACTCTGCTACCAAGTAACTGATCCAGCGCGGACCCAATAATTTGAACAGGAACGAATATCCAATTACTTCATTTACCTTGGTCCATACACAAACACCCAAAGTACCTGTTGCGCTGGTGTCAAGTTTGCAATATTCTTATCAATTCATATTCAACTGTTCAATATTTAGACATTTCTCATTTTATACAATAAACCTTTTCATTCAAATTTCCATCTTCTTGGTCGATGGACCAATTAGTTGAAAAATTGAAGGCAACCGTTATTCAGATCATAGACAGACAAAATAACCACAGACTCTTCGTTGCAAATTGTTAAACTTTATCTAACTCAATGCATTAATCTTAAGATACCTCATGAGAGAGAATACATTCTAATCAATCAGAATCGATCTCAAAGAAACATATGTTGCATGAGGGGATAGATGAAGAGACATCAGACATTTTCATTAATAAATTCTCACTTCGGAAGGATAGATGAAGAGACAAAAGTACAAAGACATAAACTTTGAGTTATCAAAAATACCAACCCAAAGAATAAGAACGAGGGAAACCACCACCCAGGCCTAGGTAGCGGCAAAGGACCCCCAGACAGAGAGTCAGGGATCAAAGACTCTAAGATCAGTACAAGAATAAGACTGGAACAGCTAGGCCTCTCTGCAACCTGACAATAAGCAGCGCACCCTCTCTCTCCTCACGCCTAATGCAGCAGCGCATCTGCCGCCCTCACTTCTTACTCCGCCCCTAAATCACCTATTCTTTATACCCTTACAATACATGTCCATCCCACTACAGTTACTAAAGTCACTCATTCTAGCTACAGGATTGGTTAAAAATGAGAGGCGGATGGTCATCCTACCATTAGATCATACCCTTTTGACTACCCCATTGTTGGGTTTCCCGTTCCCACATATTCAATATACATCCCTGTTCTCTCATGAGGTTTTTGTAACAATTTTAAGGACACATTTTTGTACATTCAACATTTTGTGGATTTTCACACTAAGTCACTGGAGTTGGCTGCACGTCAAGCGTCATGTCCTTCACCGTGTCACGCTCTTTCAGCTTGTTCAGCATTCCAGCCACTCAGTCACGTGGTCTGTGCGCGCTGCAAGTTTCATTCATTACAGTTCGGCTAACTTAACCCAAAATGGAGACTCGTCCATTTACTAAAAGAATATAAAACAGACATTTATTAATGATGTGATAATGAAATTTCCACTGTTAACCTCCCACCTTAACTCTAGTCCATGTTAGCAGTTAACCTAGCATAGCATAAGCGGGAAAATGGCATTAATTATTATGACAAAGCAACATACGTCATGCGTTTTACTGCATTAGCATGCAATTTACCAAGCAAAACATCCATAACATGTTCTTCACACAATATTATTACATTTTCGGTTATTTACGTATTGTTAAGATTAATTTCATGCATTTTGCAAAGCGAATTTCCCACATGTGGTGTGTGATTGCATGTTAATATACTTACTACTTAAAATTAGTACGTATTATAGGGGTACTCAATACAAGCGGGTTTCTTTTTGCGAATCCCCGCTCCATCACAAGCATTCAAAATAAAGAACCCATTACGTTGTTTTGATTCGACTGTAAACTAAACTTCTTTAAAAAAGCTCATTAAGTTTCTTGTGTTTATATTAGTATTAAACATTAAATTACTCTATTTATCACTTATAAATTGCAGTCAGGAAACTTGCTCTTGAATCTATTACCATTTATTTATTAGTGCAAACTATTAATTTCAATACTTAAAACGACTTGACAAATTCTGTAAAATGTATCATTGATTCAAAATCATTTCCTTGACGTTTCATTAAAGTGTATATCCAATGAGCTAATTAAGTGAAATATAGCTTTTCAAAAATTATGAATCGAAGATTAGTTCAATATATTAGCAAGGTCATTTTAGTTGGCATGTATTTTGTGTAAAGTCTGATACTTTTGCTGGATCAAATCAAACTGGTAAACAAATTGCAGATGTTAAAATGTGCATAGGAAATAGTTCAAAAACACATACCGAACAATATCCTTTATGGTTTCTGAAACCATATCGAGTTTTATTAAAAAAAATTGATCTGCAACAACATCAAGTGGAGTATAACAGCTATTATAGCATCAAGCTGTTATTAAGTGCGATGTGTATGGCTGGGGGAGGCAAGATGGCGACCGTGTAGGTGCATAGCCGGTCACTCTCCTCACCTCGCCACAAGAATATGGTTACGCTAGCACCATTCTGCCGTCAAAGAAATTAGAGAAGTTACCTGCACGGGATGCGGAGAAAGCGGCAGATTTTCTGTAACGGCGGAGCCCCGAAGGGACCGGTCAGTGTGGCGGGTGGCCCTCAGGCGGGAAACAGCGTTTACAATGCTGTTTCCACAATGCATGGCTTCACAACGCGGTCGTTACCACGACCGCATTGTTACCACGCGTGCCATTACATCGCAAGTCATATCAACGACTTGCTGTAGGGGGCGTGCAACACCAGGGAATGTGATGGATTTTAAATCCAACACCTTCCCTGATGTTGCACAAACTGGAGTAGGAATAGTAATTAATACTATTCCTAAGTCCAGCGCGCCCCCTACAGCAAGTCGTTGATATGACTTGCAATGTAATGGCATGCGTGGTAACAACGCGGTCGTTGTAACGACCTCGTTGTAAAGGCATGCGTTGTGAATGCATGCGTTGAAACGTCATACATTCCCCTCAGGCTCGCACGTTTTGGAAGAGTGGTGTTACGCTTGGCAAGTGGGCAGACTTCATCATCGCACTTACCAGAGCGCTCTCGAGTACTGGGGCAGGCATTGCTTGGTTATGTGCGCCCTAGTTATGGCCCCTAAAGCTGCGGAGTCACTACAGGTGAAGGGAGAAACTCTGCCCGGCTCAGCATGGACTTCTGCACTCAGTATGGGGCAAGACAGAAACTGCTTCAGGAACAAGCAAGCAATGGTGCAGGTAAGCCGATAGACTCTTGACATGCTAAAAACCGGCCTAACAGTATGACAGCAGGGCAGAGGAGGAATTTGCCAGATCGCTCAGCTAGCTTAATAAGAAACCCCCGCTGGTGCCTGCCTCAGAAACAGGGGATGTATGCTCCTAACAGGAAACCCCACAACTAGAAATTACTAAATTTTTTCAGGTGAGAGGCTCAACTAATGATCCAGCCCCCAGGTGCCCCAGGATACTCGGGTAAAGGAGGAGATCTTTGCCCAGAGTTAAAGGTCGCGGTTTCGTGTGGGGACATCTATGAGCCGCATGACGAGGCCTTGGCGGTGGGACCTTTAGCTACATCAAGTGTGTATGAACAGCCTATGCCCATAGGGCTAGTAGATCCCGGGAGATGGGCAATCAACTCTGTTGGGGGACTACATAGGAGTACTACGCAAAGCCCCAGAAAGGTACCCATGATCTTGCCCCAGCCAGGCACACTGGGAAGCGCGGGGCCTGTGAATCGCCAGATGCTACGATTGAAGAGACAGACAAATTATTTTCCCTGATGGATAGCTCGGGCTCAGGATCCTCTAACTCTTGCCTGATCGATGTCGGGCATAGCACGTCTTTCTCTGGCTCTAGCACTCTGGAAGCGCCAGAGACAGCCCTTAAGTGTTGAAAATCCCGTAAGGCGTCTAAGGGCAACACGGATCCCGCAAGAGTAGAGGCAAATCTTCATCTGGGTCGGGGCTAAAGTGGGACTACTCACATACCAGGATAACAGGAGAACCAGAGGCCCCCGCAAAATTAGAACCTCCAGTCCTGCAGGGGGTGGGAGGTGATACCCCGAGCCCCTCTCTTGGACTGATTCTGGAGTCAATTAAAGAGCATCGTGCCAAAACCCGAGCAGACGGTAAAAAAGCACGACAGGCAACAAACAAACTTGAAGGAGCTATAAGAAGGATTGGCAAGTCCTGCATAGAGATCAGGGAGAAGCTTAACTGTATAGAGTAGAGGACCACGGCCACCAAAACAGACATTATAACTGTTAAGGAGCAAGTTAAGTCACAAGGCGCACAATTGTCGGGTGTGATGTGGAAGATCGAGGACTTTGAAAATCGTCAGAGACGAAATAATCTTCGCTTCCTTGGGATTGAGGAAGGACTTGAAGGGGATGATATAAGAACATATATTGGGGAGAGGATGTATCCTTACGGCAAGAGCGGTCAACCTCGAAGATGGAGAACTGGGTTCGAGTCTCGGTAATGATGCACAACATCCTGTGATTCATGGCAAACCACTTAATCTCCCCGTGCCTAACAAAAATGAATGTGTCCATCTGTAACGAAACTGGTGCTCATGTAAAGCGCTCTGATACCTGATATCCTCGGGTGTAGTTTGCGCTATATAAAACAAAAAAAAATGTGCTGGACCCTCTCAGGAGTGCACTTCCTGAACTTTCAGAGTGGAACTGGGAGTCAGAAATACAGAGGGTGCATAGATTTCCCATAACCCAGCACAAGTTTAGCCAGAGCAATAGAGAACAGAGGCAACCAAGGGTCATATTGGTATTTTTGGTAATTTTTTGCTCCAGCAAGCAATATTTTAGAAAGCCTGCCCCAAGGCTAGAAGAAAGTATAGGAAATCCTCTTTTTTTTTGCCCTCCCCAATTTTTGTCACACAGCAGTCGAATGCAGATAGCGTATCCGTCAATTAATTAAGCCCATATCCGTTGGCCCTGGCACGATTAAAAACCCTTGCTAAAGGGACTATCAAATTTTTCACCTCTGAGATTCAAGCTAGAGAATACCTTTGTGGTTTGACGTCTGCCAAGGATAATGTATAAGCCATGGGTCTTTCGTTGAAAGTAATTGCCCTTTGGTGTGGTGGATCTGCTCTTCTTTGTTAAGAAGGTTTGGTATGACAGTCGGGTATTGGGACTTTATAGTGGCTGGGTATTGTGTTGCTTTTGTTTTGTATATGGTGGCGGGTGAGATGGGGGGCTGGTGGCATCTTGTCATCAGTGATCATCACACAGACCCTAGGTGGTCTGTCTGCCTCTATTAGATGGGGAGAGGTGGGTGTGCTGGGGCCGAGGCAGAGTAGGAAGGAGGTCATTAGGGGTGGCGATGGGGGGAAGGGTGGGACAAAGGATCATTGTGGTGAAAAAGCAGCAAGTATGTACATGTAAAGTAATGCATAATGTGGGGGGGACAGTGGTGGGAAAAATGTAAAAACAGTGGGTCAAAGGCTTTGTTGGGTCAAGATAGTTGAGATACACAAAGAATGGTACGAGTTGGAATACTCTTCAGATACACTATTATTGGTATAGAAAATATATGGGGAACGGAGTACTCTGGCTGGGTGACGTATAAGGGGAATGGCTAAGCTTCGTATTGCAACTGTTAGTGTCTGCGGGTTAAACGATAAGATCAAAAGGAGAAGGATACAAGAAGACCTAACATTTCTAAGAGCTGATATTTACTGCTTGCAAGAGACCTATATTGCCTGGAGTGAAAGAGCTTTATTGAAATCGTTGGGGTTGAATGTTCTCTGTTGCACCTGACAGGATACTAGAACTAAGGGGGTGGCCATATTAGCGAAAGGAAAGACTGTTATCCATGTTTGGTAGGCTGCGGATAAGTATGGGAGGTGGGCAATGGTGGAGTGTAAATTTGGTACTGGGTCTTTTACGCTCTGCTCGATATATGACCCAGTTGCTGATGATCCAGCGCTGCTTAATTTTTTAGCAATAGAATTACCAACTTGGCCTGCCCCGTATATAGTTTGTTGGGATTTTAACCTAAATGGGTCTAGAGGAGGGCAAGGAGAGAAGGAAGGGCATTATGCGGGACACACACCACAGTCTTTTAGATCTTTCAGGCATCTCATAACAGAAATAGGGCTAGTAGATATCTGGGCCATTCTGAAAGTGCCTGATGCTGGGTACACTTACTATTTGGCCTCCCATGGCACTTTTGCAAGACTGAATTATTTCTTGGTGACGTCATCACTGGTTAGGGGGCCCATGTAGAGCTCTTTCCAAGACTAATGTCTGATCATAACCTTATTGTTTTAGAGCTTCCTCTTGAGGGACTGGGGAGGGAGCCAAGAAGGTGGAATTTCAAGAGGGGTCTTTTGTCTGATCCGGAATATATAAGACACATGAAGGGGTGGGTTCCAGTGTTTTTTTAACTTAATAAAGGCAGCGCC
Source organism: Calotriton arnoldi (assembly GCA_963921515.1). NCBI lineage: Eukaryota > Metazoa > Chordata > Amphibia > Caudata > Salamandridae > Calotriton > Calotriton arnoldi. The sequence goes on along the minus strand of CAWUFW010006133.1, from coordinate 466,030 downwards.
TCCCCTGGGATGGTCTGGGATACCTTTAAAGCTGGCATAAGAGGGGCAACCCTCATGTTTAGTATTGCAAGACATGGCACTCCCAATGTCAGATCAGAGAACTTTATCAAAAGCTGGGTGAAGTAGAGGCAGGGTTGGTTGTGGCACTTTCATCTGGACAAGAGCTTTCCTCCGTGCTAAGTCACTTAGCCATAATTCGGTCACATATGAAAGAATTTACAGCGAAGCAGATTGCCAGGAATTTTGTGGCCAGAACTCAGGAGTGTTATGAATATAATGAATGGGTAGGGCGGCTTATAGCAGTTAGGTCAAGGCAAAAGCAGGCCACAGGGCATATCATCGAAACTAGGAATGAGCAAGGCAGAGTAGTAACAGACCCAGACGAGGTTAGAGAAGCTTTTCAAGCATACTATACTGATCTATATAAAGCTCCAGCAACAGCTTGTCTTGAGGACTTAGAGCAATATCTGGCTCCAATGATATGTAATAAAGTAACTCAGGAAGAGAGGTCAATTTTAGGGGCAGAATTCTTGCTAGAAGAAATTTAGTTACCCCTCCAGACCCTCCTATCTGGGAAGGCGGTGGTAACAGATTCAATACCCTTGGAATTAAATAAAGTTTTGTATTAGAGATTCTGGGGGAAATGTTGGAGATATTTAAGTATGTTAGAAATAGGGAGGACCCCAAAAATTCTTGGGCTACTGTCAATGTAGTAATCTTTCTAAAGAAAGGCAAGGACCCAGCTGACCCTGGTTCTTATAGGCCGATCACATTGTTAAACAGTGATGTTAAGCTTTACTCTAAGATCTTGGCTAGTAGGCTGGGCAGCATTATACATAGACTAGCATCGGTTAGACAGCATGGGTTTATTCCAGGGAGGGGGACCTTGGATCATGTACAACGTGTAATTACACTGTTTGATGCTACCGAGTTTTTGGAAGAACCCATGGGGGTCACCCTGTAGGATGCCGAGAAGGCATTTGACAGGGTGTTGTGGGAGTATCTGTGGAAAGTTATGGAGGCTTTTGGACTGGGGGGGCATTTCATTCAAGCAATTCAGGTGATGTACTCTAACCCAGTAGCCCGACTTCAGATTATGGGGTTTGAGTCTGAGCCCTTCCATAGAGAAAAGGGGAATGAGGCAGGGTTGTCCTGCCTCTCCCTTGTTATTTGCTTTATAAATAGACCCCCTTCTCAGGAGATTGGAAGCCTCCATTGACATCATACCGATTAGTCTGCATGGATGGGATACGAAAACACTGGCCTATGCAGACGATGTGGCAATAGTTAAAGGAGATCCAGAAAGTTCTCTTTGTGCCATTGAAAGGATAAAGGAGGAATTAGGGGCCTACTCAGGGTATCTGCTAAATAAATGTAAAACGCAAGTAGTGATAAACAGACATACGATGGCCCAGGATTGTCGGGTAGTAGAGCAGGCTACTTATTTGGGAGTTATTATCACTGCAAAAGTGGAACTTTTAGTTGAAATAAATCTTTCCCCCATTAGTGAAAAAGTTAAGAAGGATTTAGCAAGATGGGATAATTTACACCTCTCTATTATGGGGAGATGCAATCTTGTAAAAATGATTTTCATTCGAAGCTACTGTATAGGTTTCGTACAATTCAGCTGGAGTTTAAAAATGCTTGGTTTAAAGCGATCAAAATGATGGTGGCCAGGTTTATTTGGGCATTCGGGAAAATCAGGAGGGCAAATTAATCGATAATAAGGTAGGAGAAGAGGGAACTGAGCGATATGTTCAGTCAATATTTGAGTTACTGATTGGGACGGCTGCTAAGGGGTGCCTGCTGAAAATCTTTGAGCCGAGTTATTATAAAAAGACATGGTTTAAGAATTTGATGGCAGCATTCAGAAATTGGTCTGGAATCCAGAAGAAATTGGGAGTAGTTAGGTACAGCTGGTTCACTCCAGTTCACCGGAATAGTCAACTACCCAAAATATTCCATGACAGTTGCTTATCTAAATGGGAACGAGCTGGCCTGGGAAGGATGGGAGATTTGCTCTCTGGGAACACCATGGCATCATTTGAAGAGATTAGGGGTAGATTTAATATTGGGATTTTTAAAAATATTTACAACTTAGGGATTTCCTATTAAGAAAGGTTGGGGGGCTAGCGGGCTTCTCCAGGATACCCCTGATGGAGATTGTAACCAGGAGAACATATTACTCGATATCACAAACATACAGGTGTCTTATGAAGAGGGTCCCAGACGATCTGGAAAAATATGATGCAAAATGGCCGGGGAGATTATATATGGATAACTCCTGCTTTGTTGAATCTCTAGAGTTGGGACGGTCAATTTTATGCTCATCCAATCTACAAACCCAACATTATAAAACGATTTTCGATTTATATATTACACCCGCCAAAATAGTTAAATGGGGTGGCGTGGCCGGGACATGCTGTCCTAGGTGTTGGGAACCAAGTACAGACTTGGTCCATATGTTTTGTTTATGCTTCTGCCTAAATATATTGAGCTCAGAAATTGCACTATTCCTAGGGGAAATCCTTAAGATGAATATCTTACCATCACCGCAGCTTATGTTGCTGGGTGTTGATGAATCAACTACAGGGGTGGGGGTCGAGGTCAATTTTATAGTGATGGCAGTTTTTAGGCTGTGTGCAGCCTCTGCCTGGCTTGATCCCTCAACCCCGACATTTCAGCAATGAAAGAGGCATTTTTTTTATATTTACAACTTGCAAATAGCACTTTATGAGCAAAAGGGGAAGAAAGCGAAATTCAAAGGGAGGAGGATCTGGGGGCCTCTCTTGAACTGGGTATCAACATATCATTAGAAGCTGTCTGTCTGATTGGGAATGGAAGGAAAGAAGGCCAGGGTGCCCGAACAATTTACATACAGTATTTTATGGCTAGGTTGTTTGGAATGTACTTCTTTGTGATGATTATGCGATGAATTTCTATTGCCGGATGTATTACTATTTATTGTATTCATTTAACCTTGCTGCTTAAGATTTGTTAATGCATGGGGGGGAATGGACAAGTTGTTACGAAAGTGCATATGTGCTCTTGATATCTTAGCATCTATACATCTTGACAAATTATATCTTCAAAGTATGTGGAAGTACAGTTGAAAATAGGAAATTGACATTCTGCATTTGAAGTTCTTGCAGGTTGATACTTTGCCACGCGATATTGTGAAATACAACCAATTTCTCCGTCCCTTGCAAATATGGAAGTTAAACTGAAGAGAATCATCATCCAGAGATGGAGAGAATTGTAGCCGTCTTTCAGTAGAAATATGTGAGCACTGAAATAACAAAGCTTATTATTCAAAACTGGGACATATTGAATGTGACTAGTGCTAAATTGATCCAAAAACAGTTTTTTCCTTTAAAAAAAAGATCAATAAGAGACCACTTAGTGCACAGTTATTACCCGGTACTTCCTAACCTCAAACTATAATAGAAATGTGGGGATTACCCAAGCTGAACGGCAACCACAATTGTGGAACCTGTAGTGTCTGTGAGTTTGCTATCGAAACTGAGGGGGCATATGCACAAGGGAAGTGGCAGAGCGAGGCATTAGCCTTCCTGGCTTAACGCCTCACTCCTCCACTTCAGAAACGCAGGGCTGCACCATATTTACAAGAATATGGTGCAGCCCTGCGTCTCCCCCTACGATGGCGCTACACTTAGCAGCCTAGCGCAACCGCAGGCACCCTTGCACCATAGTGCAAGGGTGTCTGCGTGCAGGGGAAGATTGTTTATGTGCAGGAAGGTCCCCCTTCCTGCACATAAACAATCTTTAAATGCCGATGATGAGAGGCAAGGAGCAACCAAATGGTGGGGAATTGAGCAGCCCAGTTTCTGTGTGCATTTTCCAGGTCCCCACACAAGTATTAAAAAAAATAATAATAATAATAATAGCCAAACAATGAAGTGAGGAGAGTTAGGGATGCTACCGATGAACAGGGACTCCTGGTGAGTGGGCGGCAGAGAGAATGAGAGAGAGGAAAGCCATGTGCTCCCAATGAGTACTAAAACACAAATGAATGAATAGCTCTCTGATGTCAGCAGTGTATGAATACAATCAATCTGATCAAACGTATGGCAACGAAGTTATGCTGAATAAAAACAAGATTACTACTCCTAAACTGAGAAAAATCCTAACTTTAAGACTTTCGGTATTCACAGAAGGCATTTAGGAGTCCTAAAGTTAGGACTACTAACTTCTGTGAATACCGAAATGTGTAAATTCATTCTATGAATACCAAAATGAGTAAGTGTATTCTGTGAATACCAAAAAGTACTAAGTTTACGTTTTTGACGTAAGTTAGTTCTGTGAATCAGGCCCATTTAAAATAACCCCTGCTCACCCCCTTGGTAGCTTGGCACGAGCAGACAGGCTTATCTCAGAGGCGGTGTGTAAAGCATTTGTGAACACATACAGTAATACAGTGAAAACACTACAAATGGACACCACACCAGTTTAGAAAAATAAGTAATCTTTATCTAAACCAAAACAAGACCAAACAACAAAAATCCACAATACAGTAATAAAAATATGACTTTCAGATGGTAGAAATAGTTCTGTTCAAAGCAAAATGCAGATGCGACACTTTTCACACAAAGTACCTGGGATGCGTCACGCAAACAAACAAAACGGGCCACAGGGAAGGTGATGCGTCAGTTCCTTACACTCAGGGAAGATGATGCATCGGTTCCTTGCTCCGGGGAAGGTGATGCATCGGTTCCTTACTGCTGAGCAGGAGAGGTGAAGCGTCGGTTCCCTACCGGAGAGGAGGTGATGCGTCAGTTTCTTACTGCGTGGGGAGGTGATGCGTCGGTTTGTTACTGCGTCCCCCAACTATGCGACAAACTTGGTGCCGCGATGCGATGATCCGGGACGATGCGTTGATTCTTCCAGCTCCCAGCGGAAAACAGTCTCTAGAGGTCCAAAACAACAGCAGGCACCTCTTTGCAGGTCAGAACTCCCAGCAAGGAACTTCAGGGGAGCTGGCGGTGAAGTCTTTGTGTCCCTGAGACTTCAGAACAGGAGGCAAGCTCAGTTTCAAGCCCTTGGAGATCTTCCTCAAGCAGGGGACACAGCAAACAGCAAAGTCCTTTTCTCCTTTCCTTTGCAGCAGGTAGCCACTGCAGGCCAACCCCAGACAGCAACCAGCACAGGGGCAGTATTCCTCCTCAGCTTCTCCGGCTCTTCTCCTTGGCAAAGGTTCCTCTTGATTTCCCAGAAGTGATCTAAAGTCTGGGGTCTGGGGCCCTCTTTTTATAACCAAAAATCCTTTGTTCTCTGAAGGCAGAGAGTGTCTTTACCCAGCCAAAACCAGTTCTATGGGGCACTATGCAAGTGCACAACAACCTCCATTGTCAGTGTCAGCTCTGGCTCCAGACACACCACAGGGGGGTGGAGCCATCATTGTGGAAGGCAGGCACAGCCCTATTCCGGTGCAGGTGCTACTCCTCCCACCACTCCAAATGCAGACCAGGCCTAATCAGCCCAGCCCTGACTCATCAGGCTCTCTGGAGCCACTGCCCCTCTCCAGCCCCTGTCATCCAAAAGCCAGACATGCAATACAGAAACCTAGCAGAGGCACACTGGATGATTAAGCAAGAAAATATCTACTTTCTAAAAGTGGTATTTTCAAACACAGAATGTAAAAATCATCCTCACTAAAATATGCATTTTAACATTCTGAGTTCAGGCATACTAAAGTTTATTTTTTACCTCATTCCCAGGGGTAGTTATGTTTATAAGATGTTATAAACAAACTCCCCATTCTGTCCTATGGGAACAGGCAGCCTTGCATTAGTGAAAAACGAAATTGGCAGTAATTCACTATCAGGACAGGCCACACACACAAGGGCATGTCCTGCCTTTCACATACAATGCACCCTGCCCACAGGGGTACCCTGGGCCTACCTTAGGGGTGACTAATATGTAGAAAAGGGAAGGTTTAGGGACTGGCAAGTGGGTGCACTTCCCAAGTCGACATGGCAGTACTAGACTGCACACAGGCTCTGCAATGGCAGGCCAGAGTTACATTTTACAGGCTGCTTCTGTGGGTGGCACAATCAGTTCTGCAAGCCCACTAGCAGCATTTGATTTACAGGCCCTGGGCACACACAGTGCACTGTACTAGGGTCTGACGAGTAAACCAAATAGCCAATCATGGAAACACCAATCCATAACAACAATTTACAGGGAGAGCATATGCACTTTAGCACTGATCAGCAGTGGTAAAGTGCGCAGAGTCATAAAACCACGAACAACAGGTCAGAAAAAATACAGGAGGAAGGCAAAAAGTCCTGGGATGACCCTGCAAAAAGGGCCAAGTCCAACAATTACATATTGTATAATGTGTGATCTTTTGCATCTGCTCTTTGTTTCAATTTTTTCTTATTTTCATAGAATCACCCAAACAATATCGTTTGACCTAGTTTTGCTTGTGAAAAATTAAATCCAATGCTGCAAATTCCACGAATGATCTTCAAATAAAAAAATTGCATTCATGACAATATACTCCATCGTTGCAAAAATTCATGCAGGGCGGTTATCAATGGGCAAATTGCTCAGAACTATGGTTATTACACACAACTTTTCACACAATGATATAACACGTACGTAGAGTTTAGAGGACACTCCTCAGATTCCCTTTCATGTCTACCCTGAAGTCAGAATGTAACATACATCCTATCATCTTTGATCTTTAATGGGTTTCTAATCATTTGGCATCTTTGTAACCTCCTTGCCTTAATTTTTTTTTTTTTTTAAAGGTTTTTATTGATAACAAAAACAGAGACATATCATTCTTGCTGCAATATACACAGTTCACAAAGTCTTACACAGTAGGGCAATGCTAGTATCTTATAGCATACAATATCAATATCAGCACCTTACAATTCGCATCAATAACATTTACAGTTCAGTTCAATGTTGTACATTCCTAGTTCACAGTACTAATCCTGAGGCACTTAAGGGCGGCCACTAGTCAAAGCGCTTCTCCCAGTCCAACAACAGGAAACATATTGTGCAATAAGTTCTCCCGTGCTATGTTTCAAGGGACTCAGCACGATTTGGGCCATTTGCCTTGGCAGCCAGATAGGCCTGGTATAGTACCCAGAAATTTTTAGGCCGATTGCGGGGGGTAATAACTCGCTATAATATTCTGTTTGTGTACTGCCATACATCATGTCATTTGTCCAGCCCGTCACAGTGGGGGTCGGACCCCGGGACCAGCAGATCGCAACCCTACACCTAGCCACTAGGAGTCCCATGTCTACCAGTCATCTGATTCCTTTAGGCAAATATTTGGAGTATCCCAATTGAGCGAGCATAGGGTCCGGTTCAAGTGTGGTGTCCGTGACTTCCCCCAGTGTCTTGAATATCAACGCCCAAAAGGTCGCCATCCCAGGGCATAACCAGGCCAGATGAAAAAAATCTGCAGGGTCCGCTCCACAACGCTTGCACGCTGCAGAGTCACGCAAACCGTACATGCAGAGCCTCTCTGGTGTATGATATACCCTATTTAAAAATTTGAAATGTATCAGCCTATGACGCCCATTTAATGAAATGCGTTTCGTACTCTCACAGCAGTACTTCCATGCTGTATCATCAATCACCCGACCCAGGTCTGCCTGCCACGCCAACCTAGCCTTAGTGTAGTGGTTGGCTCTGAATCCCTGTGCTGAGTTATAAATCCTGGAGACGATTCGTACTGGCAATTCAGCCTTAATAACATATGTGACCGGAGCTACCTCTGGTGGCTCATCCAACCCACTGCCCAGGAGCTCCCTCAGTGAATGCCTCACCCTGTGGAAGTGGAATTGGGTTAATGGTGTAGCTGTCTGTCCTTCCCGTACTGTGTCTTCCCATGATATCGTTTTACCCTCAGCAAACATCCCGCCTCTTGTGTGGATATTTATAGCGTTTAAGGCCCTAATCACACCTTTTTCCCCTGCACGGGGGCAACCAGTGGCACCACTCCAGCGGTGTCTTAGGGGAGTATAGGATGGCGCCAGCTTGTAATTTCAGAAGGTGATGCCAGGCGTGTGTTGTCGCATTAATGGAGTCAAGGATACCAGTCCTGCGATCAGGAGGTTTAAACAGAAGCGCCGGCAATGGGGTTGGAGCCGCCACCACATTCTTGATTCGAAAATGCGGAGCATCCATGGGGACGTGCATCCAGTGGTGCGCATGAGCTCCCTTCGAGCCCTATAGTACAGTTCTAGATCCGGAGCTCCAAGCCCACCCAAGCTGTATGGGAGCGTGAGAATCTCCCACTTAACTCGAGCATGTTTCCCAGCCCAGGCTAACCGTACCATCAGGGTTGTCAGCAACCGGAAGAAGGACCTCGGGAGGACTATAGGAATATTAGTGAATAAGAATAAAAACCGTGGAAGGACTACCATTTTCATAATCGATACTCTACCCGCTAGTGATAGGGGTAAGCGTAACCATCTGTCCACGTCGTCTTCCAGTTTGGACATCGCTTTCCCATAATTTTCTTTGAATAACACATCCGAATCAGTATGCACTCTGATGCCTAAGTATCGGACTGGCTCTGTCGTCCAGCATAGGGGGTATTCCGGCGTAAACTGGGCCGTCTCTGCAGTCAGCGGGAAAATTAGCGATTTATTCCAATTAACCTTGAGGCCGGACCTGGCTCCAAATAGAATCACTTCGCGCAGTACCGGCGAGAGATTTTGGTCAGGGTCTCTAACATGTAGTAATGTATCATCTGCGTACGTGGATATAATCAAGTTATATTTCGGAAATCGTATACCCCTGTGGCTGTGATATTCTCGCATCGCACAGGCGAGAGGTTCGGCAACCAGGGCGTATAGCAATGGGGAGAGTGGACACCCCTGCCGTGTGCCTCTAGTAATGCGAATAGGGTCGGTAACCAAGTCACTAATCTTGATCCTAGCTGTAGGGGAGTTGTAAAGCACTCCCACCATTTGCAGAAAGACACTGCCGAGCCCCATTCTCGTCAACACCTGGGTCATGAACCTCCACTCCATGGAGTCAAACGCCTTCTCCATGTCGAGGAAGACTGCCACCGCCTGAGTATCCTGTCGAGTATGTTGTATAGCCCCAAACACAGTTCTCAAGTTATAAGTAAGGTTTCTACCAGGGACAAAGCCGGCTTGCTCTGGTGATATCAGCAGCGGCACTAGGGGAGACAATCTGGACACTAAGACCTTTGCATAAATGTTAGTATCCACATTGAGGAGTGACAACGGTCGATAAGAGGCGCAGGCGGTCGGAGCTTTCTCAGGTTTGAGTATGGTAACAATTAGCGCTTCCCGCATTGAAGGTGGCATTTCTCCTGCTTCAATGATTTCCTCAAACAGTGTCTGTAGGTGCGGAACCAATAGGTCCCTGAACTCTTTGGAAAAGGAGACAGTGAGACCATCCACGCCGGGGGCGCTATTGGGTTTCATCCCGGCTAAGGCTGAAGTTATTTCTTCTACTTCTAGTGGGCGCATCAGGTATTCCCTGTGTCCATTCATCAGCCAAGGCAGTTTAATGTGAGTGAGGTAGTCTAAAATAGCTTCGTCATCACTCCCGCCCTCAGAGCTATATAGTGATGCGTAATATTGCTTAAATCTGTTGGCTATGTCGAGTGGGTCAGTTAGGGGCTCCCCCTCCGCATCATTAAGGACTGCCACACTAGACTTCTCCCTCCGTTTTTTAAGCAATGAGGCTAGGACCGACCCCGGACGGTCTCCCTCTCCATATATGCGAGCTGTCGCATATTTGCCCAAGTGCTTTAATTCCGCGTCTGCTGTAGAGTGATACTCTTCCAGCGTACGGTGCAGTTCTTGTGTCATACTTTCATCCGCCCCGTTAGTAATTGCTGCTCTAGAGTTGTTAAAGTGGCCTCTAAATCCAATAGGCGCTTACGAAGGGTGCGGAGGACTCCGGAGTGCTGAGCCATGGCGATCCCTCGGATGTACACCTTAAAGGTGTCCCACACCATGGCAAAAGAGTCTACCGACCCAGTATTAGTCTCGAAAAATGTCTCAATGGCCTCAGCCAGTTCCGCTTTAAAAACGGGGTCGAGTAAAGAATACGGGGGGAACCGCCAAGTAAAAGGAGGTATAAGTATCTGCGGGGTGTCCATGTCAATCTGTATTGGGGCGTGATCCAAGAGCGTGCGAGGCAGCACCACACAGTCACGGATCTATGTAAACAGATCTCTTGAAATAAACAGGTAGTCAATCCTAGTGTGGAGGTTATGATACGCTGAATAGTGTGTGAAGCCCCCCCGGGCCCTGTGAGCGTGTACGCCATACGTTCCATAAATCTAGTTGGGTGGCAGCCGTCATAATGGACCTAGCGGTGGCAGTTGGGTGTCTTGGTGGGCCACCTGACCAGTCTAAGCTGGGATCTAGTACACAGTTAAAGTCACCCCCCCAGAGTTGGGAACATGTCCCATAGCGACTCATTCTATCTAATAAATTTCCAAAAAAGGTGGGGTTATCGTAATTAGGGCCATAGATGTTAACTAGAACCAGTCCAAACCCTCTCCCGCTGCATCGCGATATCGCGAAGTGTCCCTCGGTATTGGTCTCCAGTGCTTCCAAATGAAGGTCCGATCTCGGATTCACCCACGTTAGTACTCCCCGGGCATGAGATGTGAACCCCGCGGCATGTATGTTACCCCGCAATCCTCTGTGCTGCAACAATGCCCTGTTTAGAGGCAAGTGTGACTCCTGCAGGAGAGCAATGTCGACACCACGCCTTGTGAGAGAAGCCAGAACTTTCCGCAATTTCCTATGGTCATTAAGACCCCGGACATTCCAGGTTAAAATTTTTATCTTACGAGTCTGTGATTGCATCTAGAGAGTTAGTAATAATCAAGGTGCGGTGCCCGGATCTGCCTCTGTGTAACCATGTGATACTTTGTGACTAAACACTAAGGGGCCGATTCCGATCTCGGTCGGAGGCGCACCCAATACCATTCGGTCGGGAAAAAAGCCATGCGAATGCCTGTTTCCCGACCGATCCGTACATCATACCGAACGAGTAAGTACGATGCGCACAACAGCACAGAATCCGGCCGAGTCGTACTCACCCAATCCAGGTCCTGTTCTCCGACCGAGGCGAATCCGGAAACGCAGAATCGAGTCGCACGGAAGGGAAAATGCATCCCCGTCCGGCCGAACAAGTACGATGCGCTTTCCGTACGCGCCGAACCCGTCGCTACGCACGGCACGTCAAAGCATCCGGGAGAGGCGCACATAAGCTCCGATTCGTGCCACAACACGATCCACGGCTACGAGGCGAACACGCCAGCGACAAGGACGACGCGAAGCAACGAGAAAGACGAACGACACGAACCAACCATGAATCCCTTCGTCCCGATCCTACCAATATTCTACATTTACTACCGGAACAGGCACGGACACGTACGGCGCAGAAGGTAAGTCAGACACCAACCACAAAACACATACAACACGTACACAACACATCACACACACACAGAGGGATGCAGAATTTACTTACACCAGCAACAGCAGCACCATAGGGGCGGGATGCCCATCACCAATGCCACATATGCACACAGGGGCCTGGATGCGCACCACCACCATCACCCCTACCCAGGGGGGGCCGGATGCCAACCACTACTACCACCCTTAGCCAGGGGGTGCCAGATGCCCACCACCACTACCACCCTTACCCAGGGGGCTGGATGCCTACCACTACTACCACCCTTAGCCAGGGGGTGCCAGATGCCCACCACCACTACCACCCTTACCCAGGGGTGCTGGATGCCTACCACAACTACCACCCTTTCCCAGGGGGCTGGATGCCCACCACTACTACCACCCTTACCCAGGGGGCTGGATGCCTGCCACCACTACCACCCTTAGCCAGGGGGGGCTGGATGCCTACCACTACTACCACCCTTACCCAGGGGGGGCTGGATGCCTACCACTACTATCACCCTAAGCCAGAGGGGCTGGATGCCCACCACTACTACCACCCTTACCCAGGGGGGCTGGATGCCTACCACAACTACCACCCTTACCCAGGGGGGGCTGGATGCCAACCACTACTACCACCCTTAGCCAGGGGGTGCCAGATGCCCACCACCACTACCACCCTTACCCAGGGGGGCTGGATGCCTACCACTACTACCACCCTTAGCCAGGGGGTGCCAGATGCCCACCACCACTACCACCCTTACCCAGGGGTGCTGGATGCCTACCACAACTACCACCCTTACCCAGGGGGCTGGATGCCCACCACTACTACCACCCTTACCCAGGGGGCTGGATGCCTGCCACCACTACCACCCTTACCCAGGGGGGCTAGATGCCTACCACTACTACCACCCTTACCCAGGGGGCTGGATGCCTACCACTACTATCACCCTAAGCCAGGGGGCTGGATGCCCACCACTACTACCACCCTTACCCAGGGGGCTGGATGCCTACCACTACTACCACCCTCAGCCAGGGGGTGCCAGATGCCCACCACCACTACCACCCTTACCCAGGGGGCTGGATGCCTACCACTACTACCACCCTTACCCAGGGGGGCTGGATGCCTACCACTACTATCACCCTAGGCCAGGGGGGCTGGATGCCTACCACTACTACCACCCTTAGCCATGGGGGTGCCAGATGCCTACCACTACTACCACCCTTACCCAGGGGGGGCTGGATGCCTACCACTACTACCACCCTTAGCCAGGGGGGTGCCAGATGCCCACCACCACTAGCACCCTTACCCAGGGGGGCTGGTTGCCTACCACTACTACCACCCTTACCCAGGGGGGGCTGGATGCCTACCACTACTATCACCCTAAGCCAGGGGGGCTGGATGCCCACCACTACTACCACCCTTACCCAGGGTGGCTGGATGCCTACCACTACTACCTCCCTTACCCAGGGGGGGCTGGATGCCTGTCACTACTACCACCTCTACCCATGGGGGGCTGGATGCCTACCACCAACACCACCCCCACTCATAGGATGGACAATGCATGACACAACCAGCACACCACAACCTAGGGAATGCAAGAAAAAGACATCCCCCAACACCATGACAAGCGTGTGTAGACTGTGTCAAATGCCTACAACACTGAACATGACTTTGAACATACAATGTGTCCCCCTATCACATGTGCCACACATATATGTGTGTGGCCCCCACAATGCAAGCAGGCCATGACCATTGTGGCAATGGGGTCCAAACCCCCATCATCACAGTGACCAAAATGTAAGTGTGGGGTCCATAGCTGATGCACATTTTGAACATTGTGGCAATGGGGTCCAAACCCCCATCATCACAGTGACCAAAAGGTAAGTGTGGGGTCCATAGCTGAAGCACATTTTGAACATTGTGGCAATGGGGTCCAAACCCCCATCATCACAGTGACCAAAAGGTAAGTGTGGGGTCCATAGCTGAAGCACATTTTGAACATTGTGGCAATGGGGTCCAAACCCCCATCATCACAGTGACCAAAAGGTAAGTGTGGGGTCCATAGCTGAAGCACATTTTGAACATTGTGGCAATGGGGTCCAAACCCCCATCATCACAGTGACCAAAAGGTAAGTGTGGGGTCCATAGCTGAAGCACATTTTGAACAGTGTGGCAATGGGGTCCAAACCCCCATCATCACAGTGACCAAAAGGTAAGTGTGGGGTCCATAGCTGAAGCACATTTTGAACAGTGTGGCAATGGGGTCCAAACCCCCATCATCACAGTGACCAAAATGTAAGTGTGGGGTCTATATCTGAAGCACATTTTGAACATTGTGGCAATGGGGTCCAAACCCCCATCATCACAGTGACCAAAATGTAAGTGTTGACAAAGAAAAAGCTGCAACTGCCAAACTGCATGGATGATTCCTGGTCACAGAACATAAAACCAGGCCTGGGCGTAGTTCGCGAAGTAGCGCTACGCGAAGCTATGCAAAGTGCAGTTCGCACTACGCGAGCTACGCGTAGCACTACGCGAACTGCGTAGTGCACTGTTCGCAATGATTGCACAGTGCCGGATGCTTGTCCGCACTGTGCAATCATTGAAAACGGCATCTTGCACAGTGCGAGCTGTCTTTTACTGCCACTCGAGTAGATTTTTACTCGAGCGGCAGCTTTCTCAACGCGGACTGGTAGTTTCTCATCGCGAGCGGTCGCGAGCATACGCGACCACTCGCAATGAGAAACCTGACCTCCCCGCATTGAGAATCTCGCCGGGAGGTTTATTTTCCACGCTCGCGATCGGCAACTTGATGTTGCTGATCGCGAACGAGGAAAAGTCTCGCCGGGATGTCATTTTGCTTGCTCGCGGTCGCCAACTTGACGTTGAGGACCGCGAGCAAGCAAAAATGACCGCTGCACTACGCTACGCTACGCTACGCGTGTTTGCACTGTGCTACGTGCAATTCGCGTTGTGCGAAGTAGCGCAAGCTTCGCAAACTACGCGAGCGTAGCGTAGTGCTTTGCCCAGGGTTACATAAAAAACATCAGTGGCAAAGTAGTGCATGTGTCCCATTGCAACATAGATTGGGGGAGGCAAATACTGCAGTGCAAATAAGACATACCTTTGGCCATGTGCAGACAAACAACACCCATGGGGGCTGACACTGTCAACATTCATCAATGACACAACGACAGAAGTGACCATCAGAATGCAGACCCACATATTTGCACCAATGGGCACACAAATGCAGATACCCTGTGGAGACTGTAGATGTGAGGTGAACAGATACCATACCATGGCAGCAATGGGACACACAAACCATGATCATTGTGCTGACTGATGACCTAGGAGTCCCAGGGACAGCAGGGGAAACCCACCAAACTACATACAGCCAATGGCACACTTAAGATATGCCAATGCAGTGGTGCAGATGCACAAATACAAACAGGCAGACTCACACTGCACATCAAACACAACAGGTGAGGGGGGGGTGCCAGTGTCCCCAGGCAACCACACAACACATGAGGAGGCCTGAATACCAATTATACAGATGTGCATACAGTGCCACACAAAGGTAACTCATGGATCCAAATCCCCTATGTGGGAAATCAGGCATTGTCAGATGAGAGGGAGCACAAATCACACATGTCACACAGGCACGTAGGAACAGCAACTGGCACAGCAAGACACAGACACACCACAGCACTACCCCAGGGCCCCCACAATGTGGTGACCCTGGGCTGCATTACAATCCCACTGTGATGACAAAGCTAAATGTCGTTCACACTGTGAACCACAGTCATGTGTCCTGAGCAACAAACTACCATCACACTTACACAAGCACAAATCAATCAGCACGGCCAGTAAGCCAAGGCCAACATGGAGGCAGGGGTCTAGCCGGGCAACAACTCTCATCTGCACACACTCAACACCACACACCTCGACCTCCAACAATGTGCAGCAGTGAAGCACACATGCACTGGTGACATTGCACATGCACCCATGACAATTCCAGGGTGGTGGGTGGGAACCAAGGTGCAGAAACACATCACACATGGCCACTCAACAAGACTCCTGAATGTCTGACACACTGCACACTACGCTGTACATGGACATGACGGCAATACCACACCAACCAATGGGATCCCAGCCACAGTCACACACCAATGAAGAAGCCAAGGTCACCCACAAAGAACACACATAGACAACAACCAACATTGCAGCACGGACCCTGAGGAGTGCCAGCAGTCACACACATAACGTGTCACAATCACTGAAAGATAACACAAACTGGAAATCACATGACAGGTGCAAACAACAAGTGCCAAGGGGAAACCTGACTGTGACCCATCTGCGTCTGCACACAAACTCAGCCCTGACAGCAAACACACCTATGGGTGACACCCTGATGACCAGTAATGTGCCATGCACCCACATCACAGAGAACCCAGGGAGAAGACTTTGGGGGATCATAGGTCAACTCAGCAAGCATCACAAACAGGTACAACACTAGGGATCACAGCATGCACAGCTAAACGGAAGTGAACACACAGACATGCTCATACAACACACACCTTGGGCGCAGACAATGTCACAGGAGTACACACTGCCATGAGGGGACTCCACTCCTGTGTGAGGAAAGCTGTGCCATATGTTGCCTCAGTAGGGCCCCATCATGTCAGCTGAGCACTTGGTCACACAATCAACAATTAGCACCAAATGAAGGCTCCCGTCACATCAGCCTGGTCATGGAAGTGCCAACGAAATCATCAGCACAGATCCAACACACTTGTATAGCAATGTTGCACTGACAACACAAATGAGTCCTTCCCCATTGATGCCCAAACCTGCATGTCCAGTGGAGATGGCCACACGGTCAGGGAAGTAGACGAATTGAACAATGGCAGGCACAACAGATGTGCAGGGGTGGAAGCCACAGATGTGAAATTGCTAATGTAAATAGGAAATCCCATTGCCAAATACTGAACACATGACACCCTCAGATGCTGCTATGGATGACATGGATACACCACAGGATAGGACACATTCCCCCTGGACCACATGTGTTCCTGCACAGTAACACTTCATTATCATGAGACCAAATATCACCATCACTGCAGCAAGGGCATGGTTAGGATCATCAACAACATGTACATCAGAAGCATAAGCACTAGAGAACAGAAAGTTGCTTTATTCAGCATATGTGTGTTTAAAAGTGAAAGTCCAGAAAAACACAAAGGCCAATGGCCAGTCCATTGTCAAAGTCCAAACAGGGTGACAGTGGCAGATGTCACCCTACGCATGCCTGCACTGCACAAAACCAGGGACAATCCACTAGGAGGGGCAACCGGGGGGCAGGCCAGGCACCGCAGGGACAGGATCAGGGCTCACCAGGAGGAGGCAGGGAAGGGGTGGTGGGTGCTGGAGAGCCACTGACAACTGCAGTGGAGGTGTCTGACATGGTGTGTGCCGGCACAACTGGGGGGCATGACTCAGATGTTGTGGGTGCCGGCACGACTGCAGTGGACCCTGCAGATGGAGTGGACAGGTCCGCCACTGCAGTGCCCAAGTCAGACAGGGTGGTAGTGGACTCCACTGCAGTGCCTACCACCAGGGGAGGAGAATGGGGAACAGGCAAGGTGGGCTGGACAGAGGGGGAGGACACCCTCACCACATCAGTGGCACAGACAAGCGCAGCGGGGGGTGTGGTGCTGGGGGAGCAAGTGGCAGGGGGAGAAGGCCGGATCCTCTTGGGGATGGTATATCTGTGGGTGGGGGAACCTGGGGCAGGGTGTGATGGGGGCACCTGTGGAGTGGGGGCCTGAGGGATGGAGGAAGGAGACCTGGTGCCTGAGCTGCAGGGCAACGGCGGGGTCTTGCTCTTACGACTCCGGGGGGACTTGCGGGTGGGGGCCTCAGTCTGTCTGCGCCTGGGGGAGGGTGTCCGGGGGCGAGGGGCACTCTGCTCCATGTGGGTGGACTTCCTCTTCCCCCTGAATGCTGTATCAGCTGGATCGGAGGGGAAGAGGCCGAGGTCACTGAGGAAGAGCCGCTGGGTCTTTGGGGTTGCAGGTGAGGCAAGGGAGGCAAGGGAGGGTGCTTTGGAGGGAGAGGCAACTGAGGACTGCGCAGTGCTCGTGGATGCGTGTGTGTGTTCCAGGGCCCCATCCCCTGTGAGTCTGGTTTCAGTCCCCTGACTGTGCGTGCGTGTGCGTTTTGTTTGTGGCGTGTGTGTCTGTGTGCTGGACGTGTGTGTGCTGGTGTGTGCCTGTGCCGGTGTGTGTGTGCTTGGGACGGGTAAGGTGCTGGGGAGTGTGGATGGAGCAGAGGCAGGAGGGGTGAGGGACTGTCTGAGGAGGGACACTGCTGCCATCAGGGAGGAGTCCATGGACCTATTGCCCCTCTGTAGGTCAGACATGCCCGATGAGATGCCCTCCATGAACGACACCAGCTGAGTCAACAGAGCGGTGTGCGCATGGAGGACACTCAGCATGGCTGTCTGCCCTACATGGAGCTGGCGAAGGAGGTACACAGACTCCTCACTCAGGGCAGCAGGGGACACAGGGGCAGGGGGTGCGGTGCCTGGCCCAAAGGAGACACGCTCCCGAACATGGGAGCCTCCACGGACCTGGGGAATGGGAGCCGATGGGAGGGCGGTGGTGGTGCTGGTGGTGGCGGGGACAGCAACACTAGCTGGGGTGTGGTGGCTGCTGACACCCGCCTCCATAAGGGAGTCATCCTCCGAGCCGCTGTGGTCCTCAGCTGAGGTGGATGCTGCTGAGGACTCCTCGGTGTGGCTCCCCTCGCCCTCCGTGCCACTGGGTCCCTCCGACCACTCCTCGGCTGCTGACCCAGTCTGGCTCTCCGGCTCCTCCTGGTCCGTGGAGCTGTCCCCTTCCGTGGCCGTGGATGTATCTGCAAACAATGGGGAAACAGACAGACATCAGTCACCTGCACCAAACGCACACACCACTGTGAGTACAGCACATTACAGAGCAAGCCCTGGCATCATTAGTTGAACATTGCTAAAAGTGCCCTAACTGAACAGGAGAAGCCAATTGTCAGTCTGATGCCAACCATGGCACTCACATCCCACATGGCCTTGCACCCATCTGTCTGGTTTCTGTTGGATAGCAACACCCCAGTGTGGACACATGCACCACCTACACAGTAGTTGGACAGTGTAGAGGACACGGTGTAGCATGTGGACATGCACACATCACAACTCTTGCCACTGAGTCAGTACAGGTTTCCGGATGAAAGGGATGCCCAGAGTCAAATAGGAAATGCATGTGATGCATACCAGCGACAGACACCATGATGCACCCATATCCTGATAGCCATCGCCACAATGGTGTGCATGTAGCACATGTCACTCCCCTGCAGGATCACCAATAAGTAGACACATGCCATGGCAGAGGCATGACTGCTAAGTCATACATCACTGTCTCAGTGATGTATGACTTGGCAGCCAGACAACAACACTCTGCACTGTGTCACAATAGTAGGTCATGGGGAATGCAAGTCCTGGAGCTGCACGAGTGCACATGTACATCCCCCACACAACACATCATCTTAACCCTCATCTGTCCAGGTCATACCGATTGGACATATGGGAGACCTGTGACACTACCCTCTGAACCTGAGCCCCTCACAATCTGCTGTGAATGGGAAACAGCTGCCTGAACTTCACATTCGCATACCCCAGTCTGCACGGGCAGCTGATCAAACACCTATGTGACACACAAGTATCGTCTCCTATGGTCACATCTCCAGTGGCATGCTGAGCCCCAACCGAGAAACACCCCAGCAGTCCTGGCAACAAATCCACAGCACACTGACACAGAGGCAGACACCTGAGGGGTCAAATCACTGCGCACAACGTGTCAGCTGATACACGGGAGTGGGAGTACAGGTGTATTGGATGGGCTGGAGTAGGCATGACTGTCCTGCCCCACATGAATGAGGGATGAGCCCTGGACAGTGGATAGCTGGCTATGTATGTGTGACACACGTAATCTGCACACTCCTGGGGCCCAAACATTGTTCCCACCCGCTGCATGGGTGTGTGCCAGATACCCCAGGCACATGTGGTGGCTCAGCTCAGCAAGTGGACCGCATATCAAAGCAACACGCAGATTACATGTCCGAACACAGGCGTTGTGTGAACAATGGACCCACCCATGATGCCCACAACAGAGTCAGGGAAACAGATGCTGTCCCCCACCTTGAGTGAAGCAAACTGCAAGGACACAGTCCCAAGTGACACAATTCCCTGAATGTAAGGGCCACACCTGGGTATCAGATGAGGAGTGGGCAGTGCACAATAGAGGGACATGGCTCCTGGACAACATGACTGCTGTACTGTGGCAGTTTAACCAGGCCAGAGGAGGGCACATAGCATGTAATACAGAGTTCACAGTGCAGTCTTTGACTCACCCCCTCCTTGCTGCTGTCTGGCCTTCAGCTGCCCATCCAGGTCTGGAAACACCACCGCCAGGATCTGGAGCATGTGGGGGTCAGGGTCCGTGTTCCGCCCCTCCTGCGAGGAGGCGACAGCTTCAGCTGGACTCGTGCAATCCTCCGGGTCCAGCCCCGAAGGTCCTGCCACCTCTTCTGGCAGTTGCGGATCTGGCGCTTGTAGACCCCCACGGACCGGACAGCCCGGACGATGTCCTTCCAGATCTCCTGCTTCCGATGGGCATTAACCTGTGAGGATGACAAAGTGAAAAGGCCATAACTACACATGCAACATATCCGTGCATGACACAGTTGTATATACATGTCTCAATCACAGGGGCACATGATGTACACAGGCAGTGCAACGCTGCCCATGGACAGTTTGCCAGAAGTCACTACATGGTATCATTGCATGGGAAGTAAAACCTTGTTCAAATGCACTGTCACTGCACCATACCTGTCCAGTGCATGTCACTACACACTATGGGGGGTGACAACTACTCAGTGAGCCTGCTAGCCAGTGGCGTGCAGACTTTCAGCCTTGCTAGTCAGACAAAATGCACATTCAGAAAGGCAGTGCACAGAACACTCACCTGCTCCCCTGGTGTCCCATACAGCTTGCTGTACTGTGGAAGTAGGCTGTCCAGCAGGGCCTGGTTCTCCTCAAGGCTGAAGGCTGGGGCTCTCTCCACAGTACGTGCCATTGCAGGGTCCAGAGGGGGCAGAGACAGCAGCAGTGCAGTGGCAGATGTCGTCCTGGAGCATGTAGTGCAGGCAAGTGAGCTCTCAGGGGAACAGCCAGCAATATATATGTGCTGCAGAGGCAGATACTGTCCCATGTGTCCAAAGTGATAGGTCCAAGTCGTTTGCATCTTCTGAATCTGGCCAATCCATGGAATAGCAGCACCAATACACGCCCACAGCATCCTTCAAATCTTCAACTTCATGACATACATGATTTTGCAACATTGTTGTGGGTGACCAACTGAATTTCCAGCAACCGACTCGTTCGAATTTCAAAAACGCGTCCGTTGCCAGGCTAGGCCATTGACAATGGGTGCGCACCGATTGGTCCATTGCTGTTCAACGCGTACAGGGGTACAACGCGTACCCGCACACATTGAATGCAATGGGCCGGCCGGGCGCACCGATCGGTCCATTGCGGTACAACGTGTACAGGGGTACAACGTGTACCCTCACACATTGAATGCAATGGGCCGGCCGGGCGCACCGATCGGTCCATTGCGGTACAACGCGTACAGGGGTACAACGCGTACCCGCACACATTGAATGCAATGGGCCGGCCGGGTGCACCGATCGGTCCATTGCTATTCAACGCGTACAGGGGTACAACGCGTACCCGCACACATTGAATGCAATGGGCCGGCCGGGCGCACCGATCGGTCCATTGCTGTTCAACGCGTACAGGGGTACAACGCGTACCCGCACACATTGAATGCAATGGGCCGGCCGGGTGCACCGATCAGTCCATTACTGTTCAACGCATCCCTGTACAAGTGACTGGCATGTGTCACCATGCCTGTCTCAGATGAACATATGCCAGCCACAGATAGCTCCCAGGGAGTGAGGGGCACACCTACAACACGACAGCCTGTCCAAACTGTATCATAAGGCATGTAAGGCTGCATTTCCTATTGTGTGTATGTTGGTGTACATGTTGTCCTGTGGGTGTCACCTGGGGGCAGCCACCCCCAGGCTGTGCACGTGTTCATGGGGACAGGATCCTGGGTGTTACGTGTACATGACCACTGTGATGTGCAACTGTTCATATCTGTGCATGTGCCATGGTCACATTTCACGGTGGTGTATGTGTATGTCATGTCACATACCCCGTTAGTCCCATGTGGGACGGTATGTTTGAGCCAGGGTGTCCCAGTGGCACAATAGTGATGGTCCTCCACAGTCTGTGTGCATGTAGTGTTTACAATGTCTCTGATTTCATGTGCACAATGGGAGACAGTCTCCACATCCACGTTGTGTGTGCATGGACTTTGATGTTGTGCGTGTGTGTGTCACAGACGTCCATGTCTGTCCTGCAGTGGCAAGTGGGACCACTACCTGTGGCGGTCATGGTTGTTTTGCTGTGGTGTATACATGATACTCCATGTAATGCCAGTGTCCATGTGGCAATACAGGGTCCCTGGGAATGTACCTGTCGTTGAGCTGTGATGCCTGGGGCACATCTGTCCTCACATGTCACTGTGGGGGTGATTGTGACATGGCAGCAGGAGATGGGAACTGTGACACGGCCTCATGATATCCAATGGGCCAACCTGGGACTTATTGATGCCACTTGTTGAACCGTGATGACAGATGTTGGCCATGTATGTACCATACATGTCCTTACGGAACTGCACACTTCATGTAGTTGTGCCTCATAATGATGTATGATGTGATATTGAGTGTGTTCAATGCCGCATATGTGGGGTGACTGACAATCTTGCTTTCTTCTCTTCTGCACTGCAGGGCTCCTGCTGTCCATAGACCATTCCCAGACCTGGAAACGATGGTGGAACGGGACAGCATCCGACGGTACCGCTTCACCAGGCAGCTGATTGAGGATTTGGCAGTGCAGTTGGCCCCACATTTGCAGCCTGGCCGGCCGTATCCTACAGCGCTGACCCCCAAGGTGAAGGTGTTTGCAGCCCTACACTTCTTTGCCACCGGTACCTTCCAACATACTGTGGCGACTGCTGGTGGGATGTCACAGACCATGTTGAGCCGTGTGCTCCGCGATGTTTTGGAGGCAATGTTGCTATACCTGAACCGGTACATCTATTTCCCTAGACTGCAACGACTCACTGACGTGAAGAGTGACTTCTATGCCCTGGGAAGGATGCCGCATGTCATTGGCTCCATTGATGGGACACATGTGGCTTTGGTACCACCACAGGCCCAGGAGCAGGCCTACCGTAACCGCAAGCACTACCACTCGGTCAATGCACTGGTGGTGTGTCTTGCAGATATGACCATCACACACGTGTGTGCCCGTTTCCCTGGTTCAGCACACGATGCCTTTGTGATGAGGAGTAGTCGCATCCCCAGGATGATGGCACAGATGCAGAACCAGCGTGCCTGGCTTGTCGGTGTGTACTGACTTTGTGCCATTGTGTGTGATCTGATCTGTAGTATTCCGCCCACTTTTCCAAGTCAGCTAATGTGCACTTGTCTGTCCGTAGGTGACTCGGGATACCCCAACATGCTGTGGTTGCTGACACCCCTCAGGAACCCTGTGACACCAGCCCAGATGCGCTACAATGAGGCACATGGTCGGACCAGGAGAGTGATTGAGCGGACATTTGGTCTCCTGAAGAGCCGCTTCCGCTGCCTCGACAAGACAGGAGTGTCCCTCCCATATGCCCCAGCGAAGGTGTGCAAGATTATCATCGTCTGCTGCATGCTCCACAACCTGGCAGTGCGGAAGGAGTTGCCTCTCATCCAGGATGACAATGACCAACATCCGCCACCTGTGGAGGATCCTGGCCTGGACCACGATGCCAGTGATGATGATGATGATGAGGGTGATGTCCGCACACAGCTCATCACCAACTTCTTTAGCTGAATGTGAGTATCCTGAGGTGTCATGTCAATGATGTGAGTTGGCATGATATGTGTAGGTGGTGCTCTGGTGCTGTTGGAGTGTGTCCATGGGCTACTTGACTGGATGTGTGTAGCGATGTGTGCTTACAGGTGGTCTGTACTCCCCAACAGTGTTGACATGCTAACTTGGTTCTGGGTGGGTATCTTGTAACATGTATTGTGCATGAGTTTTGCTGTTCTGTCCTGTTCTCCATTGCTTTTGACTGTGTGTCATTTCTGTCCTTCACAGGGTACTTTCAGATTCGTTTGGTCAACTGTGTCCACCGACGACGTGATTGTACTTCCAGGGTGGTAGCTGTTGTGTCCCTACAGGTGATGTGCGCCACACCCATGGACTTCCTTCCTTCTATAGTTGTTGACTGTGTGCCCGCTGCCAGGTGGGATTACCTTGCATCTGTAGTGGTTACGACATGTTGCAACTGTGTAATAAACCTGTGCTTCACTTTGTGATGTGCGTTGTCTGTGGTCACACATTTGACTGCCATTTGCTTACTGCACCTGTGGGCTACTTGACTACAACTGGGAATAGGTGTGGTGTCTGTGCATTGCACCGTCTTCCCTGGCAACATCAGTGTAGGCAATGAGTCAGATGGCCTAGGTGTGTATGTGTTGTGTAGCCCTGGTGGTGTGTCTCCCTCATATGTGTCACATTGCCTTTACTCACATGCCTGTGTTGTACTTGCTATTGCAGTTCGCATACACAGTGTAATTTTGCAGTTCATCATCCCCATGACAGCACCCACGTTGGAATCACAACAGAGGCAAGTATGGTGTATTAGTGTGTTTATTGTGATACATTTGTGTGAATAGTGCATAGGATGGTTAGTGCTGTACATATATATTGCAATCAGAAGTTCCTAGGTGAATTGAAAGTCCTGGTAGACAAAATCTCCAGTATCGGGGCCACAGTTGTCTGAGACATTGGTCCAACTTGTACTCCCCATGTCATGTGTGGGAGTTGTGTTGCCGTCAACAGGGTGAACAGTTTGTGCACAAAGGTGAACATCCAGAACAGGTTCAGGCTTCCTGGGGGTTGCACTTGGCCATCGGCCTCTCACTAGCCCCTCCTCGGACGACCCCTCTTCTTTGGGGGGGGGCCCCTCAAGTACAGGCTGCTGCGGTGCAGGGGACTCTCCGCCAGAGTCATCCTCCCTCCCTGTGGCAGTTGCAATTTGTTCAGCACCAGATGTTGTTGGCACACAGGGAGGTGTGGACTGGTTGCTGTTCATCTGGCGGAGGCATTGTAATATGTCCCTGTGCACCGCCGTCATCTCTTGCAGTGCGTCCCACTTGGACTCCACGCGGGACATGTGTGAGTCCAAGCGGGCATGATGGGCAGCCTGCTGCTGTTTCATGTCTCTGAGGAGCCCCACTACCTGGCTGAGATCTCCGGTGCTGGACTGGTACGCATCGGCTATGCGTACCAGTTGTGGGTCATCATGCACACCAGCAACCTCTGCAAGCAGCGACCTCTGTCTCCCACCCCTCCCACCACCCCTGCCGACATGTGCAGTGCGTGCAGTGGCACGCACAGATGACCCTGGTCCCCCTTGGGGGTTGGTGGTGGTGGTGGTGTCCATGGCCCCACGTTGGTCCAGGGTCCCTGTGCTGGTGGTGCTCCTTGTTCTGTCCATGTCGGCAGGGATGGTATTTGTGGTGACAGTCGTTGGAGGGGTGGGTGCAGGGGGTGCAGCTGGTGGTCCTGCTGGTGCTGCAGCTGGTGGTCCTGCTGGTGCTGCATCTTGACTTGCACCGGAGGTGCCAGGTTGGTCTTCTTTGTCCGAGGAGGGCAGAGGCTGTACGACACCAGTGAGCTCCGTATCCTCTTGAGCCTGGGACTGGGACTCCTCAGCGTCTGCTGCTGTGTCCCCATCATCACCTGTTTTTGGGAGACACACACAATGTATGTAATGTTTCTGCAGGCATCAATGGTTGACACACCTGACAGTTGTGACTGTGCCTCTGGGTGCGGGCCTGTACATTGCATTGTCCTAAGTTGTCACAGTCAGGGGTTGATATTGGTGTAGCACATTGTCCTGCATTATTTGGGCATTTCTATGTATTTGTTGGGGTGTGAACATGGTCTGCATTGGTTGTATTTGGTTGACAGCCGGCCCTCCTTCCCACCCAGCCAGTCAGTTATCCCACCATGGACTGTGCTTGCATTGCAGGGAGTGAAAGTTGTCTTTCAGGATGTCAGTCAGTGGTGTCCTGCTGTTTGTTGGTGCACAGTTGCCAGCAGGGCCTTGTGCTCCCCACAGCAGTAGCCAGTGTCAGCCATCTTGTCAGTCCTTATCCACTCCCTGTGATGTGAGCATGGTTCAGGGTGGTGTTGATGGGCCAGTTGTGAGGCTGAGCAATATCTGTGCCTACTACTCCCATCATGCTATTGCCTCCACCCCCTTCCCAGCATGCCCATGCTTCCTTCCCTTTGACTCTGCTTCCCTGTGGGGTGGGCTGCCTGTGCTGACAGGATGGCTGGGAGTGTTGTCCTGGCAGTTGTTTGGCTAAAAGTCCCAAGAGTGTCCCTGTGCTTCACACAACATAACCCAGGGTGGAGGTTCTTTGTGGGATCTTGAGTTAGGATGTGAGGCATTGCATTCTCCCAGGTGGGTTATGTGGAGTATGTGTTGAGGGGGTGTGTGAGGGGAGGTGCTTGTGACTATGGTCAGTGCTGCGAGTCCTCCTTCCCACCCAGCCAGATATCCCACCATGGAACGTGCTTCCATTGCAGGGAGTGGAAGTTGTCTCTCAGGATGTCAGTCAGTGGTGTCCTGCTGTTGGTTGTTGCACAGTTGCCAGCAGGGCCTTGTGCTCCCCACAGCAGTAGCCAGTGTCAGCCATCTTGTGAGTCCTTTTCCACTCCCTGTGATGTGCGCATGGTTCATGGTGGTGTTGATGGGACAGTTGTGGGGGTGAGCAATATCTGTGACTACGACTCCCATGATGCTATTGGCTACACTGACTTGCCCAGCATACACAGAATTCCTTTCTTTCAGTGGTCTTCACTGTGTGTTGGTGTTGTAGTGGTGGCTACATGTCTGGATGTGTTTGTTAGTTATATTTGTGCCACTGCCTAGCTGTAGTTGTAGTTGTGTTTGTACATGTGATGACACGGTTAAATGTAACTTTGAGATGGCATGTGTTGTGTTTATCTGACTGACATACACATTTTGGGATGATTCTGTTCTGGTTGCTGTGTAGTTGCTATGAGTGCATGGTTTGACTCTCCCCTTGACAGTGATGTGTGTGTGTATTGTGGCAGAATATTGTGTACATTTGTTGTGTACTCACCAGGCTCTGGGATGTTCTCTAGTCCATAGACGCTCACTGGCGGAAGGATGGCCCGCACCTTCTCCTCCCAGGGCCTGAGGTATACTGGCTTGGCAGGAGGGCCACTGCCGGTGTATTGGCTCAGGAGGTAGTCCTTCTTGAGCAGCTCCCGTACCCTCCCGCGCACGTCATACCACCTGTTCTGGATGTCAGTCTTTGTGCGCAGACATGGTGATTGTGCGTTCACCCTGTTGATGATCCTCTCCCACATCTTGGTTTTCTGGGAGATGGGTGTCTGTTGGACCAGTGTGCCAAACAGCTGTGGCTCTACCCTGAGGATCTCGTCTACCAGGACTTCCAATTCACAATCTAGGAACTTGTGATTCTTCTTTGAGGGCATGGTGATGGGTGGTGATGGTGAGTGATGTGTGTGTTGGTATGCAGGTGAGGGTGTGTGAGTGTGTGTTTTGCTGGGTGTATGTGAGGTAGCTATTTGTTGGTGTGCTGATGGTGTGTGGCTTGTGTGAGGGATGAGCTGTGGGTGTGTGGTTGCTGTCTGTTGAGTGCTGGCAGTAGAATAGCATTTGCAAAGGATCATGGTTGGGATTTGTGTCCTTTATATGGGTGGAGTTGTGGGTGTGTCTTTGTTCTCTGTCCCCACCCCCCCCAGTATTTATTGGCATTGTAATTGCTTGTTTGGCCTTTTTTTGTGTATTTTTCCTTAGTACTTTCTGTGCATGTTGGAAACGTTCTTGTGACCGAGTCGGACCCTGCAGTTGTCTCGTACGGTCTTCTCCGTTTCGTTCACGCTGTGTTTGTGCAGTTTTCTATGCTGCGTACGCGTCGGTCGCGGTGTTTTGTGTTACTTCGGCTCGCAGTTTTGTATGCGTGTCGGTCGTACGGCTTGTCCTCCGTACGACTCGGTCGTGGTTTTCGCGCCTTGCATCGTACTTTGCGGTTTGGAGTTCGCGGGTACGTTTCGGTTGGATTTGTTCCGGGTGCGTGTCGGTCGGTTCGATTCGCGTGTTTTACCGGCCGGATTGCTGTTTTCCGTGCGGCTCGGTCGTTCGGCTTGGGTTCAGTACGTGTCGGTCGGATTTTGCACACTTTGCATCGTACTTGGCGTGTCGGGCGCCACAGGTACGTGTCGGTCGGAATTAATTCCGGCTCCGAGTCGGTCGGTGCTTTTTTCGGCCCGAATCGGAATCGACCCCTAAGTTGCGTTGTGTCAAGATGGCTATTTCAACATATTTTGAAACAAATGACTTTGGTCTCTGTACCTTCCCCCCCACCCACGGCATGCCTACCCCAACAGTGCAAGCACGGAATAACTCCCCCAAACCCACCACATCATTAGAAAAATAACATTTCTAGGTTCCGTAGTATAATCAAAAATAGGCAGGTCGCCTGTGTGTGGTTCACACTCGGGGGCGGATGTAACCTGCTCCACACTCCAACGCGCTCCCATAATGCCCGGTGGCATTTACACCTGTCGTCCAGCATTATAAAGGTTATCTGACTACCAACACCATGTCTGTTCTAGAGTACAATGACAACAACATCCCAAAATAATGTGCAAATTGCGTTATCCCATATCTCTCCCTTAGAAACTGTTATGACTGTTAACGAAACACATTCCGTATCGTCTATGTCTCTAATCTGCAGAGTTCGTGAGGCATACAATATAAACGTGTCGTATCAGGTATACACAATGCCTGTCATGCAAAACAATGAGTCTTATCTGCTAGTAAGAGTGCTTCGATTTCATTCTTGCTCCTCCAGACTGCCTCCGGCTGTTCCATCTTGATCTGGTGAACACGCCGTGCGAGCCGTGTCACTGGCCCACTCCTTTAGCGCTTTCTGCAGTTGTCTTGGGTCCGTAAAGATCCAGGATCGGCCCTGTCGGTTTACCCGCAGTCGCGCCGGGTATAGCATAGCGTAGTCCAAGTTCTGGTCACGCAACTGTCTCTTCAGAGGTGCGAACTGTCTGCATGCTTCTTGTACTCGGAGCGTGAAATCGGGATACAAGGAAATAGATGAGCCCTCATAGTGTAGAATTTGCTTCTCCCGCGCCGCTTTTAACGCTGCATCTCTGTCTCTGTAATTGAGCAGTTTGTCGATGATCGGCCTCGGGGGAGCACCCGGGGGTGGTCTCGGTCCCAGAGAGCGGTGCGCTCGCTCAAACACGAACATTGAGGAGAACTGTTCCCTACCAAGTAATGTCGCTAGTAGCTCCTCGACAAACAGCTCCATGTTCCCCACATTGGTGGATTCCGGAAGTCCTGTAATGCGAATATTGCTGCGCCGGGACCTCGCTTCCAGGTCTTCAGCCTTATCCTGTAGAGACTGCAGTAGCTTCCCCATCTGTTTTTGATCAGTATCCATTTCTGTCTGCGCCTCTTCGACCTCCGTGACCCGTCGCTCAGCCATGTCCAACCTCTCCGCATGTTTGTCCAAGCGCTCTGTCATGCGGTCCATACAAATGGCTAAGGAGTCGATGTTACTATCAATTGTGGACAGGAGTTTCTGAAGACTCTTCTGCATCGCAGCCAGCATGGTTCTGAGATCTCCTTCCTCCGGGTCTGGGACCTCCGATTGTGCATCCGCGTCCCGAGACGGGGTCGGGTCTCTTAGTCTCGACTTCCTCTGCTCAAAGTTCAGCTTCGGTTGTGTTTTGTCTATTTTGCCCATAGTGCTATCTGGGGTATACCAGCGCAAGAGCGATGCAGTAGGGAGCTAAGCAAGTCTCAGAGTCCGTCAGAGTCCACCAAACTGCCGGTGATCCCCGGAGGCCTAAAGCGCATCAAGACAGCCTGCGGTACTATTCTCAGGGGGGCAGCGTGAGTATTAGAGGAGATCTGCGGTCTCAGACCCTATAGGCCGGTCGTTGTTGTCTGCAGGATTCCCGGCACATACAATTCCGCTGTGGTAATCTCTTGGGTTGCAACAAATGTCTTGAAGGGACCTAAACATGTGATCGGAGAGGCGTCAGCGCACCAGCCATCCCGGGCCCAGGAGACCATAGACTAGAGTTATGTTTTAGGAGCACAGAATAGACAATTCGAGAACAATACTTGGAGATGAAAGTGTCTTTGTCATGGGTGACCAGAAGTAATTTAGCACTGTTATCTGGGAAACTAAGGGGCTTATTTACAAGCACTTAAACCCCCAGCACTTAAACCCCCAGCAAGCAGGCATGTATTGGGGGCAAAGCAGAGGCCCAGTATTCCTCCAAGCACCCGCTGTCTCTATATGGCCGATGGATGGGTCAGGACCTCTTTCCTCAGTGCTTATGGCGTGGTAGCGCTGTGCCCGGCGTCCACTATCTCAGCGTTGTCCACCACGAGTGTAGCTCAAAAGACTTCACAAGTCCCCGCACTCCTGTACAGTTCCCGCTCTGTCCGTCAGTCCCACTGTGCTGCGGAGGGATAGTCTAGGCCCCCGGGGTGTTTTTACACTCACCGCTTGTGAGTCGATGAGCTCGCAGCAGGCTTCTGATCCTCCGATCGCCCCCAACAACGCCTACACAGCAACTTCGGTAGGCCCAGGGCCCCTCTCGTGACGTGCGCAGCTCCCGTAGTGTGACTTACTACCAGGGAGGCCGGTGGTGCGAGCGCTCACTCCGGACAACAACGGCCTGAATCGCCAACAGCGCCGCTCGCCCAGCAACCCCCAGCATTGGCCGTAATCCTGGTGCACGTATCGTCGGCGCGTCTGCCACGCAGCGCCACCGGTCACAGCCGAGCCAGTCCAGGCCTCTGCGGCTGCCCGCGGTAAGGTCGCCCACAGCCGTTTCAGGTTCCGCAAAAGGTGCCGATTATGTTGTCGCAGTCTCTGCATGCGATAATCCGTCGGTTAGAAGCAAATTTGGTAATTCAGATGCAGGATATATGCCGGATTGTTAGACGACGCGGCGGAGCTCACAGACTAAGCCGCCATCTCGGAGTCAGGCAAGCTCCGCCCCCCCTCCTTGCCTTAATTCATAGCTTTCTCATCCGATTGGACTACTGCAGCCTACAATGTGCATGGAACTGCTTCTCTTATAGTGATAGAAGAACCGACTGAAACAAATTACAAACAACCTCCATCTCAGCAAATGAGTGGATTGTAAAAGATGGATGTCTCCAGGGAGTTTCAGCTGAAGTTTATGGGGAGTACAAGAAGCCGCAGCAGCATCAAAGTGTCTCAGATTCAAGGACCAAAACAGAGTTGATATTAGAATCATTACAAGGTAGAAACAGGAGTGTTCACCCAAGAACGATTGCAAAGAAAACAGTTCACCTTTTTTTAGTGTCCTTTTCTAGAAGTCTGTGAAGTTTCAAAGCCATTAACAGAATTATGCGAAGGTAAGGTGTTCTCAGATTTCCAAAGTTGCAGAGTTTCTGCAATTCATCACGTTCTGCCATGGAGTGAAATATCTTTTGTCTGCAGACGAAATATCATGCAGTCAGAATTTTATTGCAGTTTTGATCACAAAGTCAAAACCTACTGTTATAAATATTACCCTCTACAAAAAAAGAAAGTATTTAGTGAACTTGTGCGGTTGAATGTCACAATATCATAGTCAGAAATATCATCTGACATAAATATTGTGTCCCAAATAAAGTTTACAAAAATATTGTCCCATTGGGTGTAGATTTGCTATTATTAACTACAATAATATGGTAAACAATATTTAGGACACCATTTTTATATCAGGCGATATTCTTCTAATATTCGTCTAATATCGATGTTCTAGTGCCACTATTTAAAGAGGAAATAATTATAGAATTCCAAATAAGATATTTAGGGGCTTATTTACAAGCCCCTTGCGCCACTTTTGCGCCATTTTTAACATGGGAAAAGTGACGTACGGGTGGCGCAAGGGGCTTGTAAATAAGCCCCTTAGTTTCCCAGATAACAGTGCTAAATTACTTCTGGTCACCCATGACAAAGACACTTTCATCTCCAAGTATTGTTCTCGAATTGTCTATTCTGTGCTCCTAAAACATAACTCTGCTGGGCCTGAATCGCTACTCTATTTTTTCTGCATGCTGCACTTATGCCGGTTTCAGAAATGCAAGCACAAAGTGTATGTTCAATTCGCAAAGAGCATTTGCTTTTGTGCACTCTATGCATGGACACGGAGATGACCTTTGTGCAGGGATTGTTGTTTGTGCTGAAGAGGGCTCTCTGATAGGAGGGAAGAACGTATGTGTGAGGAAACTTCTAGTCCTCAACTAGTTAAACTCTCAGACTCAACTTTGTCCTGCATTCCACTATGCTACCTCTATACTTATTTATCTATGGGTCTTCTTCATTTAGAAACCATTCTTGTATTCTTGTCAATAAACACTATACCATCTGTGTCTCTCAGCACACCATCAGGTACGAGAAATGTCTTAATTAAAACTGAACATGCCTTCTCTACACAAACCACTCACTATTGCCTTAGTTATGTGACCCTCAGCCCTTCCTCCTAGTCTTCCTAAATATGGAAATCATACACACATATACTATTTGTACCGACATTAATGGATTTCCCTTTATCATAAAGAGTAACTGCTTAACACCCCCATCTTCTTACTAGATTCCCTAGTCCAGGGTAGCTGGGATAACATTATATTACCACCATAGATTGAAATGAGGACCACTATAACTCATCTTATATATAAAAATATTAGTATTCAATATTGAGATTGATAAACATCAATGATTAGGAGTCACTTGTGGCCTATAATTACTACATCCTTTGTTCTAATTTCCAATCTCTTATCCTAATTTGTAATCCCTCAGTTTCACTTGTCAAACCCCTTGCCTCCTTACTTCGTGCAGAATCAGTCTAATCAAGTCACTCTTTTGATTATTGGACGCTGTTTCGCCTTCTGTATGTGAAACCTTGTTTCATAGCTTTACCTGGATGGATAAGATATAGCATGTGAACACAAATTCACGTAGGAATTATCACTTGTTTTGCATCTCACCTGTTTTATATAAGAATCCCATCATACCTGTTTTTCACAGAGTGCCATTTACAATGTTCATTCACATTAAAGTGAGAACAAATATTTACATAGGAAGAAGTTTGTTTTATATTGCGGTTAAAAAACTCTAAGGGCCTGATTATGAGTTTGGCGATACGGAAGTGAGACAGCCACACCACCGCCCACTCCGCCAAACCCATGTGCGCACTGGCGGGCGGTTCTTTGGCGGTCCAATGGTGGTGCCTGTGTAGGGCCCCCTTTGTTTCCTCTCCACCACAGTTTTCATGGAGGAGGAACTGCCATGAAAACCGTGGCAGAGATGAAACTCATAATATGCTTGGCGGGACCACAGTGGTCCCACCAAGCATATTGCAGCCTCAAGACTGCAGCGCCACCGTCAGGGATCTCTGATTCTTGGCAGTTGTGGTGGTGCAATGGCGGTCCAACCGCCCAAGTTGTAATGGGGAGGTCGGACTGCCGGTGCGGCGGTGGCTGGACTGCCATCTCTGCGCCACTGTGAGTTTGGCGCTCCTCGGACCACCAAACTCATAATCAAACCCCCACTTGTATTTTATTATGTACTATTTTCTGCCTTACAAAAGCCCCTGGACTGCGTGTCATCATGGGCCAAAAACATGATGGCTGTGCTTTCTTGAAATAACCATTGGAGAAAACCACTAAAAATAAAGAAATTCGCCCACTACCTACATCAGCATTGCTCATCTTTATCAACGTTTTATGTATTGCCTTCTGAATGTAATCATGTAAGACTCTATGTCCTACAGCTTCTAGTCCCCCCTTCCCTGCCCTTCATGATTAGAGCCATACATTGTCAAGCTTCTTTTCGGGTATACATCAGGAATCCACAGACATCGAAAAAACACTTGTAGCTCTTTGACCCAGCTAAAATAATGTTATGCTAGGACGCCTGGGTCTATGAATAGCCTGGCTATTCCAGGATAAAACTTCTTTACCCCCGAGGCTGTAAACTAAATAGTGACCAAAGGCTAGGCTTGCCATAGGTCTTTTTACTGATTGGAATAACATAGCTGCACAGGTAATCTGTTAAATATACTGTCATAGTCAAGATATTATCAAGCCACATTTCCCCAACTCTACTGTCGGTGAGTTGGTACATTCTTCCAGGCTTGATGTACAATGGCATATACAATTTTGACCTGAATTACATATGCAAGAGCATATTGGTATATTATGACATGGCTTGCAGCCATATTGCTGACAAACATAAAGCCAACTGTAGGAATAGCAACACTGAGTGTGACCACACCACTGATTCTAGGAAAAATAAGAAATGTATTGAAATATGTGGTTGGGAAAAACATAGGAACATATTCACAAATTGCACTTTGCAGTATAATACTACCATAAAACTAATATTTTTTAATTTATTATTTATATTTTATTTATTGAATTATTTATTAACAAAAATAATTAATGGGTTTATGTGCTGTAACGTTTTTTTTTGTTCTAGGTTAATAATCATTATTAGAAAATCATTTATGATTTTTTTACAGTAAATTATTTTCTCTCACTTTTTTTAATACTTAGTAACCTTTATTATTTTCCTTATGCTTTATAAGAGGGAGATCTCCACTCCAGTAATGGAGACCTTCATATATGTGTGAAAAATTACAAGCAATAACTTTACACTCACAAATATTGGTGTAGGAGGCTTCACCAGGGAGTGGAGACATGTAAGCCTGCACCTAAGAGTACCTCTAAACTCTAAATGGTAAATAGCAAAAAGTAGTAAAGTTACGCCTAGGTGTAGTAATAAATGTATACATGAGTAAAAATACACGTGAGTAAAAACGTCCTTATTACCTTTGTGAAGAGGCCCCATAGTTGTAAGTCACTTTATGGAAGGCACCCTAGAGACTCTCATGCCTCCCTAATAGGAACTGCAGGCCAAACGACCTCCTTAATTGATTATATATTTCTAAATGTCTTGTTTCTCAGATATTGCATAGACCGGAGAGTGATCACAGCCATTTATGTTTCAATAAATCTTTATTGAATTTCCCAAATTAAACAAAACTGATCAATTTATTATTACAATAACCTCTCCCAGCCCCATCTACAGTAACACAGCCAAAGTGTCAATTCATGGCAGGACATAGCTGACCACGTTGCGTAATTCTGTTCTAACTGATGATTTCAGATTCCAATTATCTGTAAAGCTTTTAATGTTCTGGGCACATTAGGGTTCTATAGTCTTTTGTGCAGTAACTCAGCACACTGGAGCCCAAATACTGCTGAATTGTTTATCATCCTCTCTTAAGGCACACATGATCTTTTCCATGCTCATGATGTGATAGTCTGTCATTTCTCTTTTGCTAACATAGCTTGATTCGCTATGTTAGAAAACTGTTCAATATTTTTCTGTGGTTCTCCTGCTTTCCCCATTTTACATTCATCATCCAGCCAAGCAATAGGCTGATTGGGGTCTATAAAGGTTGGTACTCACTATCTCTTCTATTGCATTCAGAAAATTGTCCCAAAATAACAGACCTTTTGGACCGTTTCATAAGATGCGCATCATATGTCCCGTTTTACCTCATCACCTCCAGCACTGGTCTGAAACGCCATAGCTCCTTAAATGCAACCTATGAGGTGTCAAATGCCATTTTTGGAGAATCTTACAGGTTTCCTCTTTCCTTTGTAGAGGGACAATGCCTTTGTATGTTTTGCTAAAGGTATGATCTCATTGTTCTGGGTACAACTCCTCCCCAGATTCCTTTTCCCAGCTAACTTGTGATGCACTCTTCGGGAGTGCTTCCCTGGCTAATATTAATTTATAAATATTGGATATCAGATGAGTGTCTTCTGAAATCTTTCTGAGGAGGCTCTTGAATCCTGAGACTGGTCAATTGACAGCCTCCCTCACCTGTTTTTACAGACCCCAGTGCCATATTTGTGTGCACCCATATAACTCTGTTTCCCAAGGCAAAAGTTTGCTCGTATTTTATCAATGTTTTCACTTCTTCCCTTCGGAACACGTCTCCAATTTTAATACACCTAGCCTCTTTCTATTGTTTAACGGCCTTTCTGTCTTGGCCCGATGTGTAGTTGGAATTCCCTAATAATTGGGTGTATGTGGGTAGGTGTTGTGTGAGCCTGTAGCACTCACCAGCTGTATTCCATACTTTCAGGACCCCCTGGTGATCCTGGTAATGTAGTCAAAATGGGAGCACTAAATTTGGGTTTCTGCCATGAGACTTCCCACAGATACCCCTTCCAAATGATGCTCTATAAAACACCAGTGTCTATCTGAGTCTGCTTTGGACCACTGCAAGATGACACTTAGATGTGCAGCCTGATAATAGCTAACTGGCACATGCATCAAGCTAGGATTTTGCGAGTCCTTAATAGCGTAAATTAAGGATTCGCAATTAAGGATTCGCAAAATCCTATGCATGTAGGAATCGCTATAATAATAGCGATTCCTTCACATTCCTTATTTGCGACTCGCAAATTGTGAGTCGCAAATAAGGAATGGCTTCCCATTCATTGCTATGGGCCTACAGACCCATAGGAATGAATGGGAAATTGCGAGAGCTATTTGCGAGTAACAATAGGTACTCGCAAATTGCGCATGCAATTTCAAGGGTGCAGGGGTGTCAAAAGGACACCCTGTTGCACCCCTGAAATTGATCCATGCACATATGTTGCGCACACACATGTCCCAAGGACATGTGTGTGTGTAACCTTCAACTTTGAAAAATGCACTTTAGTGCATTTCTCAAAGTTTTGCAATTACCACGAAGTTCAACTTCATGGTAAATTGCGCCCTAATAGCGAAATCGCTAATTTTTTTACTTTGTTGCATTGCATTTAAGGAATCTCAATTTGCGATTCCTTAAATGCAATCGTAATTTAAGTAATCGCAATTTAGAGATTACTTAAATTGCGATTTAGAATCTGCCCGTTTGCGACCGGTTTTTCTTTTGATGCATGTGCCTGTAAGATGTTTAAAATCCCTAGGGCACATTTGATCAATGGTTGATAAGCATATTTCGGTTGTATCACACTATAGCAAGAAGAAAATAATATAAAAACACCCCAAAAAATTGTCATCCAAAATATCGCAACCGTAAGCAAGAAAAACACACATAGCTACACAAATGCATAATTGACTATACCAGAATAGCGAAAACAAGGATAAAGAAACATCAACTATAGCTAATAACACTAATGAAAAATGAAAAAAATTCCGAAAACAAAAATATCAAACACCAGAACAGCGTCATAATTGAAGTACAAATATAAAAATGACACTATATATATTTGTGTATGTATATCTTAAAAACAGAAAGCTAAAAGAGATGCTTTCCCAATTAAAAACAGTATAAAAGGCTACGAATGCATATCACAAAAGCACGCAAAAGCAACTAAAGCAGGACAAAATCACTTGGCCGGATTGAAACTCAACTTAAAAGGAAACAAAACTCCAAAGTACAACTGACAAAGTAAGTTTAAAAAATTCACTTGATAATAATAGCTAAAAAATCTAATAATTTTAACAAATCAATGTGAATGATGATGCAAAGTGTTGCAACGTAACTGCTAGCTATGTGACACAAAGCTGATTTGAGTGTTGTAGAGCACCATTACGTGCCGCAAATCAGTATTTTGTCACACAGGAGTGTGTTGCGTGGGGGGAAGTTTCAAACGATGCATTTCAATCCACAGAACTTCAAAACACCAATACCTGAAAAAAAATGGAGGGAGCACCATCTACCAGCCAGGAGGGCAACAACCCCAACCCCAGCCAAGATGACCAGACAGCAGCCCAGGGTAAGAGGAAGTGCAATTTCCGTGATGAGGAGGAGAACCAAATATTAATCAGTGAGGTGACAAAGAATGAACACCTTCTCTTTGTCACCTCCAACTTGCTATCAGGGAAGAAGGATGTCATTTGGCAACGCATAGTGGATAAGATAAACAGCGTAGGCAAAACCAAAAGGACAGTACTGGAGTGCAAGACGAGGTGGCATGACTGCAAGCGCAGGACCAAAGAAAAACTGGTCTGGAACATTAAGGCAGCCCTGAGGACCAGAGAAGGAGCTGGCGTCGAGGGGTATTTGGACCCATTCGAGGAGCAGGTGGCATCACTCATCCCAACAGAATTGGTGGCAGGAGTGGAAGGACAGGACAGTGCTGTGATCGAGGACCAGGAAGAACTACAGGGTGATTGAAAACAAGGGACCATATGTTTCAAACTGTCATTCAGCGCAGCTAGACACTTGGATGCACTGTGCTGTGCATTGTGTAAGGGAAAGGGCAGGAATGTCTCACATGTTAACTCATCCATCACATAACTGTTATTTTATTGCCCAGTCACAATTTATTCAGCCCACTCCAGCCCTGCCAAGTTTCATTGGTCCATGTGTAATGTGTTACCCCAGACCAGGTTGCCCTTTGAATCCTGGGACTTGTAGTGTAAAAAGCAGGACCAGAGCAGCACATCATGCATGGACCTTGAACATTTTGCAGATATGTCTATTCCAATGCAGGCCCCCTTGCACCATGATGCAAGGTTGCTTGTCTTGGGGCTAGGCAGTCTAAAGTGTAATGTAATGTTAAGTAATGTTGCTTGGCAGAGGGTCAACTTATCACCCAAGAGGGTATCCAGGTGCTGAGTATGTGCATGCCCTCCAAGCAGGATCACTTGAAGAGCCAGGTGTAGAATCACTAGCACAAATCCATATTGTACGCAGCAGTCGTGATGTGCTGGGTGAGGTTTCTACTGGTGTTGGCTGCCATGTAAGGTAGCACCCTTATTTCAATCTTGCACATATGGATATTGGAGGTGGGGGTGAGTGCAAGTGATGCAGAGCAGAGGGCCATGAAGGTTTGGTGGAAGCGTAGATGGTGAGTGAGCTAGGTGGGTCCTTGGTAGTGTAGTGCCTTTTAGGTGTGGCTGAACATCTGGAACTGCTAGTGGGTCTGAATGGGGAGGCATTGTATTTTGATGAGGTGAGGTATGATGTGTGTACCGCATAGTATGCTGAGTAACAGTCTGGCAATAGTGTGTTGGTTAGTTTGCCTCTTGTGTAGCAGCTGTGCAGACATGCTGTGGTAGAGGGTATTGGTGAATTAAAGTCTGCGTCTCTGGAGTCCGTATAAACAAATGTCTGACCATGTTAATAATCTGAAAGGAAGTAGAGTTGATATTGGGATTCTGAAGTCACATGGTGAGGTAGGTGTCCAGGATGAAGGACAGGTTCTGAGATGGTTGGAGTTTGAGGGGGTTGGGCCTACTCATTGCAAACAAGGTTGGGTTCATATTGCAGAATATCACAACCATCTTGTGAGGGTTGATATGAGCCGAGCCATTACTCTCACATAAAGTCAGCTATGTTGGTCAATGGCACAATATAACAACTGTTGGTGGTGTTGGAGTCTCCTAAGATTTATTGTGTGATCTGGGGATCATCAGTGTAAGAGAAGATGTACAGTCCCTGGGTCTGAAGGATGAGTGCCAGAGGAGTCATATACAAGTTCAAGAGAGTGGGAATGAGTGAGGAGATTTGCAGGACTCTGCAGGTGAACACCTTGGGTTCTGAGGAAATGGAGTGAGCTTCAGCTGTTGAGTGCTTCCAAGTGTGACAATGACTATCCCCATCAGAGATGGTTCTCAGTGTCTACTGTTGTGGAGTCTAGAGATGGCTGAGTGAGTGCTAGGAAATTAAAGGAGTCCTTTGACAAATGTAAGTCACAGCATATACATGCCTACCCC
The DNA here is from genome assembly GCA_963921515.1 of Calotriton arnoldi. NCBI lineage: Eukaryota > Metazoa > Chordata > Amphibia > Caudata > Salamandridae > Calotriton > Calotriton arnoldi. The sequence continues at coordinate 426,508 of CAWUFW010006133.1, read as the reverse complement.
ATTTCCTGCAGTGCAGCAAGGTTGCCTGCTGTGCAGAGTTGTGTGGATGTATGTCAAATATGACCCCCAGGCCAAAATGTTGCCAAAATGTAATGCAAGACAGTACAGCAGGGCACAATGGTGTGTTGTGCTATGGGAAAGGCTGAGTGCAGGCTTGTGAGAGAGGTAGCAAAATATGACATATCTTGGTTAGTGCTGGGGAGCAAATTGATCGCTACAACAAATGCAGGCACCCTTGCGACATGGTCCAATGGTCTCAGCATTGGTGTTAAAGAGCAAACGTTTCATCAGTGTAATCACAAAGCAGAAATTCATCACAATATATAAAATGTGGTATGTTCCTGCACCCACTCTTTCAGGCAGGGTAGGCCAGTAAGCTGCCCAGCTGCATTGCGTTGTGAGAAATTACCCAAATAGGCCCCCATGTCAATATTGAGGTTGTGTGAACAATGTTCAGGTATAGCTATGTGAAAAGCAACAATACTGTAACATGGCCTTATTACCTTGTAGAAACATATTTTTCATATATCCCTGTGTAATAGAAAGTGATTGTAAAAACTATCTGAGTGTTACAATAATCACTTATGTATAATTCTATAACAGCTTATTTGTAACATATTCCTATCTCTTACTAGAGGGACCAACAACCCCTCCTGTAGATGAGCCTGTTTATGCTGCCCAACCTGTTGGTAATATCATCCTGCCACCCATGAATGAAGATACCTTCCAACAACTCCTGGACTCTTTGAAAAATTCTCCTCCGGCTTTGGCAATGGAAGATGACGTCACATGAACTGTTACCCACTGGACATCGCCTATCCAGCTGTTCCATCACAGCTGAGGACTACGAGGAGTTGTATTTCAATGGTGAGTAGTAGGAGTCTAGCAGAGAATGGCTGATGTGGTGCGGTTGGGGATGGAGACCATAGCGGGCACTCTTGAATGAGCCCATAGGTGTCTTAGCCCTAATAAGGTTTTGACCAAGGACACCACAGACACCTACTCTTGCCTCCTTGGGATTGATGAGCTCCTAGCTGACATCGCTGGTGTCATGAGGCAAGGGGGACAACTACAGCCCTCTACATCTGACACCAGTGAAGTTGTCAGGCAGCTGGGGGCCATACTTAATACCATGCAGTCCCTGGAACACAAAATTGACTCCGTCATGACATCAATGGGTCCCCTCAATAGCAGCGCCGTTGCTCTGTTGTCAAACCAGCTGACCCTTAGCAGGGATAATCATGCTGCCTTACTGACACTCTTAAATGCTGGTGGGAACAGGGGAGCCACATCTTCTCCCTTTGATGTGTATGTGCCTCATCTGCCTCCCATTCAAACACCACCAATTGTTGGGGAGGCAGAACATGCATCAGAGGAGGAAGATGTTGACTTCACCAGTTTCCGTTGAGGAACTGCCAGATGAACATTTGTGAGTGCCCCCTAGCCAGTTTCTTACAGCCTTGTGTTGAAAATCATGCCTTCTTCTTTGTCACCAGGTACTGTACATTTTATTAGTGCAGTTGCTTATCTTATCCACTTGTGTACTTTGAAAGAAGCTTAACTTTGCTAATTGCAATTTGTTCCTTCTCACTGAAATACTCCTCACCTCTAAATGTCATCTGACATCTGTCCCTAGTGGACTTTGTCTGGTCATTAAATTGCACCCAATGACTTTCTTTGTTGCTCAAATTTGGAATTTACTACTCAAATGAATAAATGTGAGGATTCATTAATCAGGATTCAAAAAAATTATTTTAATTTGTGAAAATTATGATGAGTTTGGTGTGTTTTTTTCTGGAAGGTCTACATATGAAATGTTGTCTGTGTATTATCTAGGGATGGGCGGTGAACTACGCACCACCAGCAGAGTTTGCTGAGCTTTGCCACACTGTCCTCTGCTGTGAGTGCGGAGTTTGGCAAAGACACTTTGCCATTCGCTGGCGGAATAGAATTTACCGGTGTGCGCTGCTCACCATTTCATGGATGCTGCTGTTGTGCATTGCACACTGCAAGGAGTTCCTCGAGTTCTGTGAATGAATATCCCAGCAGAGGCTGCAGTGTTTTTGGTTGTGTGGGTACTTTGAGGGTACAAGCCCTGCACATATGCTGCAGGACTTCTACTACACCCTTATGTTCTACCACGCTTGCCTAGATATGTAGAGTGACACGCCAAAACAGGGTGCCATGACACATGCACAGCGCATGCGTGCAGAATGCCTTTTTTTCTGTGAAACTTCTCTCCCAGCCAAGGCTACAGAAGTAGCACAGCTCTTGCACATATGCACTATCGTGAAAAGCTGTGCGCAACAGAACATGAACACCCATGGAAGCCCTGTCTCACAGATGGGACCTCGCTGACCACATGGCAGTGCCGTACACTTGTTTTCAGAGGCCCACATTCAGAGCATCGGCAGAAATCCACCGGCTGGCTGAATTCAGTGCCCACCACAATCTTTCAGGGAGGGTAGCCACTTGCCCTGTATTCCACATGCAGAAATAAGTTTCTCACAAATGAACGCGTCCGAGGAGAAGATGAAGAGTGCACTGAACAACAGATTCATACTGAGGGTGTAATGGCAGCACTGCAAAGAATGGAAAGGGTGTTCAAATACTGCCCCCTTGTGGGGTTGACTTCATCTGGTGCTGCAACAAGTGTTACTATTTGTTTCGCTGAAGGTTCCAGAAACTGGAGGGAGGCGGACAGTGGCCAAACACTTGTGCGCTGCTCTCAACTCCTCCCTGGCTATGATTGACAGAACTAAGCAGGAACTGGTAAGAGGTGTGAAACTGCAGCATTCCTAAAGTCTCTTGTGTATGTTATCCCTGAACTGTCTGTCCACTCCTGTATCTTCACACCCCACACATATATAACAACAGCTGCTGTAACAACTAATGTGCACCAACATAGAGCAAGCCCTGACTCTCATGCTGCTCTGTGCGCTTTTGTCTTCCTAGGGGTGGCTGAGGCCGAGCAAAACTCCGCCCGGATGCAGAACTCTGCGGAATTTGGTGGAGTTTTACTGTAACTCCGCAGAATTCCATGGAGTGGAACTTGAGCTGCGCCTAGGCCTAGTAATATCCTAAAGCATTTGTTTGCAGCTGTAGAAGATTGAGCTAAAGTCAATTGCACATGCTGTCTTTGTCTGTGCACTGACACCAAGGACACCCATTGGAATGGTATGATGAGCAATGTGTACCTTATCAATGTCATGTCAGGGTATATCAACACGGTGTATTTTCTTTAAAGACACACAGTGAGAACGTTCTGACAACCTACACACAAATTTCCCATCTATAAATTCTTGTGAGGTCAAAAGACTGTAACAAATGTCTACATCAATGTTGCAATGTAAAGATTATAGCTTCATTTCCAAATGTGACAAAATCACTGCTCACACAAAATACATACTCAAATTCAAAATACTTCTAGATGGTTGTTCCAATACTAGGCAGAGAGCCATGTCCATAGTCCTCATAGATTTGCCTTTTACTTGTGCCACAGATGGATGCACAAGGGCAATCCAGTACTGTAAGTGATAGTGAGCAAGGCATGCAAGAGCACCTTGGCTCCCTCTGCATATACTGATAAGTGTTCAGTAACTCAACATACGCCAAAATAGACAACAATATATGTTACTCCACCACAGAGAGGCATTGAGTGTGAGTGCATGCACATATAAAATCATTTTCACATACAAGTTTAGCATAGGTGGCAGACCAGTGAAACTGTATGAATGCTGCACCTCCCCAGGCGAGGTGTAAATGGGAGAAATAAGTTAAAACATTGTTGTTGTTGACTCCTCTTAAGTGAGCGGCATGATGTGGCACAATGAGCAATAATATGTTCAAAGAATGATGGATGTTGTCCAGGCAGGTGTCACATCCTGCACATTCAAAATACACACAACAATTTAGACCTACTTGCACAATGGTGCAAGGTGCTATGAAGCCGTTTATGTCACAATGCAGGCAGGGAGCAGCATTCCATGTCAAAAGACTCTAATAAAACACTTACATGCCCACTCACTTTCTCAAAGGGTACTTCAGTAGGTGAATACTTGTGTTGTACTGTGTGTCAGATCAATTTGTGAGTCACACTTATTGTGCCTCAAGTATGGAAATTGTTCCCTTCAGAAATTCAGAATTCGAATCTGAGGACAAACTACAGTTGCCCATAGGCATCTGTGAAAGCAACACATACCTTCTAATACATCAGTCCAGGTAGAAAATAATGTACCCAAATCCCCTAGCACAATGGTACCAACTCTTTTAAAGTAAACCACAACCAACTAGAGAATAATAATACAACTTTTTGTATAAAATAACTGTTACCTATTATAAACCTAAGGCTACCTATTATTCTAACTAACTATAACACTATCCTATACTAACTTAACTCATCTAAACTTAGCTTAAAAACTATACAGACATGAAAGGTTAAACATCAACCCCCACCCCACTTAATACACATACAGTACAATACAAACAGCAACTGTATCCTAAACATATACTGCCTACACATGTAATCCTAAACAAATATACATTTTTTTGTATTTTTTTGTTTTATATATTTTTTGTTTTTTTGCTTTTATACACACAAAACATCAACCTCCATCCACTTAAAAGCATAACATGATAAAAACAGACTTAAGAACTACTACCTTCCAAAAGATTGATTAATTAACACTTAACTACACTATACCTACACTTACACTAAACCCTACTAACACTACATTAATTATAGCAAATTATACAAAAAAATTAATCGGGAAAGTCAGTGCTGAGAGGGAGTGTGTCAAATTTTGCCTGCTATCTGTTCCATGGCCTCTTGGATTGTTAACAGTATTTTGCAAATGCTGGCCTGCTCCCATTCAATGCCAGCCATCCTCTGGTTCAATCCACATTTGCCTGGCCATCTAATAATGGTATGCAGATGATCCTGCATGGCTGGGCATCCTTGGCTGTTGGTGACAGTTGAGGGTCCCGCTGTGGCCTGTGTGCTTGTATGTCACATGTGCAACTCACTTGAGGGTTCCGCTGCGGCCTGTGTGTTGGTTTGCGGCTGTTGTCTGGCACCGTCAGATCCTTGATGGCTGCTGGTGTCTTCATTTGATACCTGCTCCCACTCTCCCAGGTTTCACTGGCCTTTGCCTGTTGGTAGATGGCAGCCATCCTCCTATAGGACTTGGCAATTTTCCTGATGTGCCTATACCTGTCCTGTCTGCCCTCAAAGTTCCTTGCCATGTCCGCTGTCATGTTATCTAAGGAGTACAAGTAAACACATATTACATCAAGTTAGAAATGTACATTATGTTTCCAAAAGTTGGCTGACATTGCTCATGCTATCGTAAGTGCAAGTCCAGACCTACACCAAATGTTGAGATAGGGATATGGACCATACACCATCAATAGAAAGATATCTCCTAATACAGCATGTGAAACTGACTTAAATGAGGTCGGTGTTGGTGTACAATATATAAAGTTGGTCACAATATGGTAACCGGCATATCACTAATAATAGTGATTCTCAATTATAACGATGTTTCAATAGCAAATTTTAGACATGGTCCAGATATTTACCTTTTTTGTGTTGGTCAGCATCATGCAAGTAGGGGCAAAGTTGGTCACAAACATACGTGAGTGGTAATAAGGTAAGCAAGTACAGCTAATGTGATGCTGCATTGCATAACTCATCTGGAGTTACACAAGACAGCAGACAATGCTGACTTGACCTACTCAGCTTCAGGTAGCCACTCCAAAGATGGAGGGTGGGCGGCTCCCTCCTGCAAGACTCAATTTAGCCTCAGGCAAATACATTGAAATCTGACATTAAGCATATGGTATACAGTTGCACCAAAACCATGAGACGCTTTATATATTTACTTTTATGTACACTCACTCTCCCTGGGCTGCATTCATCAGCAAACATATAAAATATGTAAATGCATCTCTGGAGTGTGTATATGTATGCAGGAGTACTCACCTGTACAAGAACTTTGCTGGGTATAATGCAGAGCATCTTGCACCATGATGCAAGAGTGCCTGCCCTGGTGCTAGCCAGTCTAACCTACCTCACCAGTAGATGAGCAGTGTAATGCACTGTATGCTGCTAACACTTTGCATTCATGTGTGTGAAGTTTTAGACAGTGCTGCAACATGACTGTATACCTTGCATTGTATGAATACCTCACATAAATGGCACATAGGAGGTATACAGGACATGAGTCTGGCATTTCAATGCCAATCTATGTGCAGACTAGTGCATTTTTCCAGCTGGTCACACCATGCCAATGACACTGTATCCATGCAATAAGGCCTACAAGTGCTCCACAGGTTTAACAGCAATGGCATTTGTACACTGTGCTCCAAAAATACTCATTGCACTGAGACTTGAAGCCTGACATCCAGTTGACAGCTGCAAAGACATATGACCAGAACCCTGCCATGTGGACATCTGCACTCACAATGTACAACATTCAGTCAGTCTGGTAATGATTTGTACAACACCATGGATCAATACAGTAGCATGCCTATATCCCTGTAGCCTCCAGGGCATCAGTGTAGTAGTTACTTTGTCATTCCATTTCACATAGGTATGATATGGACAACTCTGAGGGAGGCTCAGGCACCCCTGAGGCAGGATTACAACAGCCATACCTCAAGTTAATTTAGCTGAATGATGATTTATCTATACTTATGAAAATGTACAGACACCCTTACAGAAACACATGTTGAGATGTCTGTGGACAAAAACATGGGTGGAGGGATCTGGGCTTTCGTGCTACAATTGTCAGGGCCCAATCTTTTGTGGTGGCACAGTCTTCACATATGGCTACACCCAAGAGCCATAACAAGGTAAGTATAGAGAAAGATGGGAGATTGTGCCTTCTTGATTTGCGTTTTTTTATGCAGAATAAATTCCAATGGTTCTTTGGTGCTTTTAAAGTACATTTGCATTTATTAGTATTTCCATAAATGAAATAGGAACAGGAGTGGTGAAGAGACAGCCGACACGTGTTTCGCCCATATGGCCCATCGGCCGAGGGCTTTTTCAAGGCTGAGAATATGTGGATATGTTAAGTTGAGTGGGATGTAAGAGATAGTGTGAGAACGTAATGAGTGGAAAAGAAAAGAAAATTTTAGAAGATGTAGACGGGCAAGGGAAAGACGGGGAGGAGAGAGAGTGATAAGTGGCAAGTGGGTATAGCATCCGGGAAGGGGGGAAAGAAAGGAGAAAGTAGAAAAGTAAGGTGAGACGGGTGGAAGGGGAAAGAAGTAGAAGGGAAATGGGAGAAAGTAAGGTCACTAAGTAAATTAAATTAAAATATTACATTTCACATGGCATGTGTATTTAAACTTGGTATAGCAATGAAAACTCTCTCTGAGCATCAGGTAATCATGAATATAATGTTTTTAGGTTCTATAATCTGTGATTAACGCAAAATAGTGCAATATATAAGGGACATTATTTAACATCAGATCAGAGGCATACATATTTGCAGGATTCTGCGATTGACAAAAGAAAGTAAAATATATAAGGTACATTTTTTAACATCAAAGCATAGGCATACATGGTCATTTATGGTCAAACTATGCAACATTATAGTCCATGCCATGGGATTTCAACAAGAACATTTTTACTTCTATTCATGTTATGGTAAAAAGGGGAAGGAAACCTATCAATGAGAGGCAAGGAGAGGATGCAGTGAAAGTTAATAGCGGATGAAGTTCAGCAGTAAAAAAGTGTCAGAGGCAGTTTTGGGAATTCGAATAACAGGTAAAGTAAATTAGTATGTGAGGTAATTCATCGCTTACCAAGAATCTGATAGTGGGATCGTATTCCTAGAATAAAACATAACAAAAAGAAAAAAGAAGGAAAGAGAGAAGAAGCACACTCAGGGTTACTGTTATCGTAAAGCGTGTTCAAACTAACTTATTTTCTCCTTTATGTCTGGGAGGCCCTGAAGATTTAGGAGAGATAAAGCCTCAGAGCAAGTGAAAACTAACAAGCTCTCTTCTTAAATACTCGGAGGCCCTAGAAAACTGGAAGTGAGAAAGGGAAATAGTAAAACTCAGAACACTCGAAGAAACTACTTCAACAGGATCGTAAAAGCCTGAATCCCAAAAGCATATTGCATTCTAAGAGGCTATGGGGCCGTAGTTAAGGAAGTATTTGAAACAGCGCATAAACCGTGTGAAAAGACAAAGGCATGCGAGGCACTAAGATTAGATGGCCGAAAATCTAAAACGCTATGATGCGATGAAGATATACAAATGTGAGCGCGCTGATAGTACCTCTTCAGCTGTCCTGATTTTCACATATACATAACTACTACTGTGGGATCCAGTCAGCCCTTCTTAATATGACTATTATTACATTAATTATCCCAATGCATCTCTGTACACCCTTAAGTACCTCCTTAGCTCTCCCGATTCTCAATAATCTAATGTTATCGGTTTATAGTAACTTTTCAGTTGCCACAGTGCCGAGTGACGCGTTACGATCAATTACACTTTTGACGTCAAGGTTTGAATCAGTATTTAACTACTGACGTTCCCCGGAACTCCTGATTGTTCCCGGGACCGCAGAGACTTTGTCAGTATACAGAGGAGATTCATAAGGTAAGGTGTGCCTGTAATCCACTGGCTTGTGCGGAAGCCTTTGCACGAAGTTTCTGTTTTTCAGCGCGCTCACATTTGTATATCTTCATCGCATCATAGCGTTTTAGATTTTTGGCCATCTAATCTTAGTGCCTCGCATGCCTTTGTCTTTTCACACGGTTTATGCGTTGTTTCAAATACTTCCTTAACTACGGCCCCATAGCCTCTTAGAATGCAATATTCTTTTGGGATTCAGGCTTTTACGATCCTGTTGAAGTAGTTTCTTCGAGTGTTCTGAGTTTTACTATTTCCCTTTCTCACTTCCAGTTTTCTAGGGCCTCTGAGTATTTAAGAAGAGAGCTTGTTAGTTTTCACGTGCTCTGAGGCTTTATCTCTCCTAAATCTTCAGGGCCTCCCAGACATAAAGAAGAAAATAAGTTAGTTTGAACACGCTTTATGATAACAGTAACCCTGAGTGTGCTTCTTCTCTCTTTTCCTTCTTTTTTCTTTTTGTTTTGTTTTATTCTAGGAATACGATCCCACTATCAGATTCTTGGTAAGCGATGAATTACCTCACATATTAATTTACTTTACCTGTTATTCGAATTCCCAAAACTGCCTCTGACACTTTTTTACTGCTGAACTTCATCCGCTATTAACTTTCACTGCATCCTCTCCTTGCCTCTCATTGATAGGTTTCCTTCCCCCTTTTTACCATAACATGAATAGAAGTAAAAATGTTCTTGTTGAAATCCCATGGCATTGACTATAATGTTGCATAGTTTGACCATAAATGACCATGTATGCCTATGCTTTGATGTTAAAAAATGTACCTTATATATTTTACTTTCTTTTGTGAATCGCAGAATCCTGCAAATATGTATGCCTCTGATCTGATGTTAAATAATGTCCCTTATATATTGCACTATTTTGCGTTAATCACAGATTATAGAACCTAAAAACATTATATTCATGATTACCTGATGCTCAGAGAGAGTTTTCATTGCTATACCAAGTTTAAATACACATGCCATGTGAAATGTAATATTTTAATTTAATTTACTTAGTGACCTTACTTTCTCCCATTTCCCTTCTACTTCTTTCCCCTTCCACCCGTCTCACCTTACTTTTCTTCTTACTCCTTTCTTTCCCCCCCCCCCTTCCCGGATGCTATACCCACTTGCCACTTATCACTCTCTCTCCTCCCCGTCTTTCCCTTGCCCGTCTACATCTTCTAATATTTTCTTTTCTTTTCCAATCATTACGTTCTCACACTATCTCTTACATCCCACTCAACTTAACATATCCACATATTCCCAGCCTTGAAAAAGCCCTCGGCCGATGGGCCATATGGGCGAAACACATGTCGGCTGTCTCTTCACCCATCCTGTTCCTATTTCATGTATGGAAATACTAATAAATGCAAATGCACTTTAAAAGCACCAAAGAACCATTGGAATTTATTCTGCATAAAAAAACACAAATCAAGAAGGCACAATCTCCCATCTTTCTCTACATGTTGAGATGTCATTTGTTCTGTTCCATCAGGCAAAATCATGATGTGGATAAACCTTTGCATGTCACTACAACATTCCTAACATCTATCATTGGAAAAATTGTTTGAATGTCATGGCTGCCCTGCTGACACTGTCCTCCATATTAAAAACAATTTGGCTTTTTAATTGACACACAGGTACAGGGACATCTATGTGTCACCAAACATTTTAAGAGTTGATAAGTAGGAATCCGTACCCACAACTATGGTCAGTCACACTGGAATTATGTAGCAGGAGAGGTTAAATGTATGCAGCATGTATAAGCATAGTATGCTGTAAGATGAAGCAAAATATGTGGCATAATGGCACACAATTTGTAATAATCTGATTTCATAATTCCTTCATGTTTACACTTGGCAACACTGTCTGGGTTCTTTTTTGCACCTCATCAGCACAAGTTTCATACTCAAATATGGACATAGGCAACAGAAACGTTCCCAGACAAGCTTAGCGAAGGTCATTCCACATTGCTGCTACATCTGTTGAAACATTGTTTGTTACGTTTGTGGAATTTGTGGAACGACCAAATTTGATTGTGTTGAACATCTGCAGATTAAGCACCAGATGATGGTTCATGTGTCAAATGCATCAAAACCATAAATATCCAAACATCAGCACAGATACAGAAATGCATGAATGGTGCCTGCCTGCTTACATTGCCCCTACATACACAATAATATGCCTCTTCGTCAACTCTAAATGATTCTGTGGACAAGTTCTTTTGTGTTGGCACACTGACTGTAAATTGGTTGCAGGTGATTGATACCTCCACATACACATCACAATGTTACAACTGCAAAGGATCACAAACAGACGTCATAGAGCTACAACCATGTACTCATTACACTTATCGGTTACGTTTGGATCCCGGAAGCTGGCGACTTCACCCCGAGTGAATGGGACATGTCCACCTACAAGACAAAGATTTGAACATTGCTTTTTAAATAGTGCAGCTAAATCTGGTCAAATTCTATAAAAATACTATAACACCCCAGTGTATTTAAAAAATTCAATATTCTCGACACATATATGTATACATTGTATGAATATGGAATGCAGCTAGTCACCTTGTAGGACTGAGCTGGCTGGATGTTGAATATCAGAGGAATCTATCATCACATGCCTGAAGCATGCCTCAGGCATCTGATGTTTTCAGTACTGCTGGCCAGCATCATCTTAGGCCCCTTTGTACCATGACACAAAGGTAAAACCATTGGCCCTAGGCACAACAAATTAGTTCTGCAATGGTAAAGGACAGGTATACACCATTTGCAACAGTGTAAGGACCATATCAGACTTTTCATGGCGCTGGCTCACAAAGTGCTGACTAGCGGCAATGCATGCTACCGTGCAACATGGTGCAGGGATGCATGCCTTGTAAGCAAGTTTGTATTGTTTTGTACTGCAAGGGGCAACTTCCTACACAAAAACAATTGCCTGTGGAATTTTCACAATGCAGCAAATATAGAAATGTTATCATAAATGGAGATTAAACATATATGTCCTCCTTATCTAACACCTGAGGAGGTCTAGCATTTTTGGAACATTCCCTGGACAGTCACGTATGTTAAATCAGGTAATGCTACTACATCCATGCATGTTCAATGTGAACAATCAACGTGGTGCTCTTGTTATTATGGATTCCAACTTTTACAAAGAGAATGTCCAATCTCATATCAATGACACACTGATCTACATGAAATTGGATGGCAATCCGATTGACGAATTTAAGAAGATCTTGAAACATATCCTTGACACAGCGGTCTCAAATGGCACCATCACTGAACGGGACAAACAATTTCTATTTTCAGACAATCCCAGAAGTCCTAGCATATACATGGTACCGAAAGTCCACAAAAATTTTAAAAAAACTCCATTTCGTCTGATTGTGTCCACTTGTGGAAGAATCCACGAACCCATTGGGAAATATCTGGACAAATATCTTCAACCGTTGGTTCAACAGATGTCGACATATGTCAAAGACACTGATGACTTTCTTAAGAAAATCAATTCTCTTAACTTGCAGAATGTTCATAACACGTGGCTTTGTACCATCGACATGAAGTCTTTATACACGTCTATTCCTCATGACATGGGCATTAATGCTGTTGAACATTTCTTGAATTCAGCCGAATTAGATCAAGATCTCAAAGTCTTCTTACTGGAACTACTGCATTATACCCTATATCACAGTTATTTTAAGTATGACAATGAATTCTTTCTTCAACTGAACGGAACCTCAATGGAGAATTGTGCATCTCCCTGTTATGCTAATCTCTTCATGTACAAATTTGAACTTGACCACATTTTATCCATGGACCCATGGATTAACAATTTGGTGTTATATGTCCGATACATTGACGACATCTTTGTATTATGGAAAGGCACTCAACCAGAATTAATCAAAGCCATACAAGACCTCAACCAAGTAAATGTCCGCATTGAGTTCACTCACAACATCAGTAACTCAACGATCAGCTTCCTGGATGTATCCATAGTGAACACTGGCACTACTTTTGAAACAAACACTTATAGAAAAGAGACTGATCGCAACAATCTTTTACACTTTCAAAGTTTTCATCAATACTCTTTGAAAAAGCATTTGCCCTATTCTCAACTAGATATCAAAATGAGAATGGATCACTTGACCTGAGTAACCAGGGTTTTATGAAATTCGTGCAGTGTACCGATAAAAAACCCTCATTCATGTACAAAAGTCGGAAAAGCGGTATATCTTGATTATCCGCCCTGCTCTTAAAAACGTGACAGCATCATCATAGGGTTAGTTTTTGTATGCTTCCGCCATCCGGAGGAAAACCACTGGTTATTGCAGTAGTGATCAAAGAAAGGTGAAAGTGTTTTTAGTGAAGTGAATCTCAAAATGTTAAAAACTCGTAGACCCCGATTTGTAAAATTTAATCAATCTGGGTTCGAGATATATTAAAATCTGTGTCGTGCGTGGGAAGACTAGTTAGTGGTCTAACGCACTGTGAGTGTCCATAAAAAGGTCGACATGTTTCAGCCCCAGTGATTGCCCTTGTGGGTCAAGTGGGCTTTCTTCAGGACCTAAAAAAAAGAAAAGTGGTGGAGACCTTATTTTGTATGGGTCTCTATGTATCAGGGTGTATTGACCCGATTCTCATGCGGTCAAGTAGTACCTTGAGTCTTAAATTGTGGATTTCAACGGGCAACCAGGGAGCTTGTTACCTGCTGCTGTGCAGTGTAGTACGACTTGTGCTGACACTTCCTCTGGTTGCCTGGAACCACTAACTAGTCTTCCCACGCACGACACAGATTTTAATATATCTCGAACCCAGATTGATTACATTTTACAAATCGGGGTCTACGAGTTTTTAACATTTTGAGATTCACTTCACTAAAACACTTTCACCTTTCTTTGATCACTACTGCAATAACCAGTGGTTTTCCTCCGGATGGAGGAAGCATACAAAAACTAACCCTATGATGATGCTGTCACGTTTTTAAGAGCAGGGCGGATAATCAAGATATACTGCTTTTCCGACTTTTGTACGTGAATGAGGGTTTTTTATCGGTACACTGCACGAATTTCATAAAACCCTGGTTACTCAGGTCAAGTGATCCATTCTCATTTTGATATCTAATTTACGAATAAGGAAGCTGAATGGATCACAGTTCCTTCTTTCTCCCTCCCCCTTGATTTAACCTATTCTCAACTACTCAGTTAAACGCATCATTTCTAATCCAACCAACCTGACTACAAACACAAATGACATGCTCCAACGCATTAAAAACCGTGGTTACCCCCCTGATATTCTTAATCTTGCTCAAACTAGAGTGAACACTAAAACTCGTGAAGATCTTTTGAGCACCACCAAACATGAGAAAAAAGACTGGAGAGTCCTCGTTTCTAAATTTTCACAACAGAGTGGTAAATACAAAAACACGATTCTAAGGCATTGGGCCATGCTTCAGTCAGAACCCGATTTCAAAGACATTTTTTCCACACCACCCCTTTTTGCATACGAACGCAGCAAGAATATTAAAGACTTATTGAAATTCAAGCCATCCAATGCAAGAACACACCACCAAGGCACTATTCAATGTTTAAACTGCAACAACTGCAATAATATCATCAAGGGACCATTTGTGTCTCATCCACTCAAAGGCAATAAAATCAAATTGAAAGTGACAGCAACTTGCGATACAAAAAATGTAGTGTACTTCTTAAAATGCCCTTGCGGCATTGGATACGTCGGCAAGACTGAACGCAAGATCAAAATTCGACTCAACGAACATAAAAGCAACATCAGAACTGTCAACCAGAAATCGGTCATTGCCACCAACTTTGCTGAATTCAAACACAACATCAGTCAGCTCTGGTTCTTGGTGCTTGAAAGTGTCACCGTCCAAGAAGGAAGAGATAATCGTAAATTCTTATTACAACGCAAACTGTTTTGGATAAATTTTTTGGATACCATCACACCAAACGGTCTCAATGACCGGATAGAATTTGGCTTTTTCTCTAATTACTTTAATCTTGATCTTCTATCTGTGCTCTGTTCACATTTCACTTCTCAGAATTTCATACCTTTTATTTGATTTTCTCTTGATTTGTTTTACTGTCATCTACATTCATAACCAAACATGATTACCTTCTGACCCTTATCATCACGTGTTTTATACTGTCGATATCGTTTTGAATTTCTTTTTGTCATCTTTATCTATTATGTTAACTTCTTGACTGTATCTCTTTGCTGTCTTCTAAAAATTTTCCTTCCTTTCTTAGTTCCTGATCTCTTTGTTTACTTGCATATTTCATTATACTCTTTTTACTCCTTGTTTCATGCACTCTCTAACCCTTCACCATGTGGCCCTCACTGTGTGTTTAAAAGTTCCATCCAGTTTGACCCCGTTTTTGTATGGATTTTTTCATGACCATAATTGTTTTTCATTGTTTCACATTTTTTTTACAACGACACTCACTCATTGATTTTATTATTTCGCTTTTTATCATCTCTGATTATTTTTTCATTTCTTTAATTTGTACTTCGTACATCTCTCTCTCTCTGCTTCTATTCTTTCTCAACACCCGACATTTCAACATGGCCCCCACCGCGCATTCATCTTTCGTTGCACTTTGCATTATTATTCACTTCCGGGTTACCTCCTTGTATATCCGGACCATGCAGGTTACCGGCACTTGTTTAAAGCTTTCAATCACCGCTGCCGTACATCCGCAGACGGATTCGTCTACTCGTTTACAACGGTAAGCCTCTTTAGTTTGCATGCCTCTCGGTTGTTAGTTACTTGATCGTTAGTGTTTCTTCGAACTTTGGTTAACGTCTTTCTCTGTTTTGTTTACCATGTTGGTAACATGAAATTTCCACGTCCTCGCTGCAGTTTTTCGTTGAATCACACGTATCTTAGTTTCCATTCACATTTTGTTTATTTAATTGCACGGAGCTCAACTTGACTCACTGTCAATTTCACCGTCCTCGTCTGTGAATCATCAGTTCACTTGACCGCATTGAGCTCTACTTGACACACTGTCGATTTCACCATTTTCTTTGTACGTTAGCACCCGCTAACATGGGCATATTGCACCTCTCTTTTACCTACACTTATTGGTTCATTTGACCATATGGATACACATCTTTTGACCTAATATCGTGTTGTTTTCAACTTTTTTTCACTCATCATTATGGGCATGTTTCCCCTTTAAGCATGTTTTCTACCACGACCACGCATATTCAGCATGTTTCACCACGAGCACGTCTTGTTACAAACCCATCCGCATACCCATTGTATTCTCTGTTTCCCGTTTCATTTTTTAGACTAAATTTCCCTGATGAATGGCTTGCCCAAAATGCATTGGGTCTGTTCCCACTAATTTGCATACTTGGAATTTATTCATCAACCATGTTTTGAATGACACGTTTCCTTTGAAATGAATTGGAAACCCTGACTATGAAGTCACATTAAAAATTAAAATTTATCATACCTAAGAACACTTACTTTGGTTTATTGGATTAATTACCTCACTTAGAGGTGGGCTGTGCAACTGGGGGACATTACCTGTTCGGGTATCTCCTTCTTATACAATCACGCACCACCCATAGAACAGCCCCCTGGTGAAGGGTATAGCAACGCACCAACTGGCCCTCCATTGCATTACACTGGATTTATGAAGCCACTCCGAGCCACACAAAGTGACCTTGTGTTGTTTAATTAATTGCACTTTCATTTTTGAATTGCACTTGAATAGGTGTGGGCGGATGTTTTTATTCTGCCAGTGGAATTGGCAGAATTTAGTAATTTCGTGTTGCGTTTGTAACGTGGCATTACCAATAAATTACGCTGGCGGAATTAATCGGCACACAGTTTCATTAATCAGTATTCCCTAAACGTCATCACATTTCATCTCCTCCACCTGCTCAGGAACGTTTGTTTGGAGGCTTCAGCATCTAGTATTAAATAAACTAATAAAGAACAGTGACTCTGATTCGTCGTGTCACTTGTGCTTGTAGAACCGCAGTGCTCAGAGCTGCAGAAGGTGTGTGTCCCCGGAGGGCCTCTTCCGAGAGCCTGCAGCTGTAAGAGCAGCTTCAATTGGAGCGGGCAATCACCAGGGCTGTGAGGGAGAGTGGGACTCATCGCACGTGGCACTGAAAAACAGGTAAGGGTGACGGAAAGAGTCACTCTTCTTCAGAGAGTTTACAGCTTTGCACTATGTTGTGAACCACTTCTGTGTCATGGAGCAGCTGCAGAGATCGACTTACATCGGTTCCCTCCAGTGCCTTCTACGACCCTGACTAATAACATGACCCTATCAGAGTGGTACTCTCTATGCAAATGCAGTCACTCTCATTCATGGGTGACCTAAAGTTCTGCAAAGTCCAAGGGCCTAACAAAACATAAAGCATTGTCAGATCACTGAATGTCATAAGGCTGAAATTCAACACTATTAGAACAGCTTTTGCTGCTGGGATTGCTATTACTATAAAGATGCATGAGTGGGGCAACGAGTTACAAGCCCCCATTGCTGGGGACATTAAATGGACTTGTCGCCAGTATACACAGTATAGTCTGGCAATGCGCCACTGGAACATCCTTGCTGTAGGACAGCTAAAACATCTATTTAACTTCTTTGACAAGCTGAAAGAAAATGTATTTCTATAATTCCTGTTTGCCTTCAATCTGCACAGGCAGTTTTTAATTTCGTTTTCAGTAGTGAAATGTTGAATGGTTTGGTCTGCTCCGCGGAATGCTTTCACGTATTACTAGTAAAGCAATGATTGCTGAAGAGCCTGATTTGATTTGCAGGAACCTGTGAAATTCAGGCCTAAATGGTTTTTTGTTGTATGCCTAATCCTCTACTCAAAATCATCTTTCATTAAAGAGCTTTTTCATTCATATACCTATAAAATGCTGTTTTTTTCATGCCAAGAGTTTGCAATGGAGAGCAACTGTTCTCGTTCAGATACATTTTCAAACAACTACGTTATTTTGCATTGCGTTACCAATAACGCTGGGCAATGATTTGGCAGAAACTGCGAAAAAAATGACAGTTCAAGCCCTTTTTTACCTGTTGCTGTTGCTGCCACAAAGTGCGGGGAACTGCCCAGGACCGGGATTTCCAATCCCAGCCCCCTAGCGGTACGCTGCCACGACCGATGGCATTTTGCGCCTGGAGGCGCCTTAAAGCCAGCTGAGGGCTCCCGCAGCGCGGGACGTGCGCGGACGCGCCCGGGCAAAGCCCGGGACAAGGGCGGGCCCGTCTGCGCCCGTAGGAGGCCGGGCCGGGCCCCCCCTCTTGGTGGTTATCTGGAGGCCGGACCATCCAGGACCGCAACCGACGTCGCAGCCACTGCATCCATTATCTTTGCCCATCACCAGACTCTCAAGGCTCCAGTGGTGCAAGGTAAGCCCCATTGCATCACGTTACACCATTTTGTAAGCCTCTTACCCATATGCTTTCTGCTATTATTGCTCTTTGCCAACATTCACGTGGGCCTTGAGGAAGAAGGGACTAATTAAAGACAGAGGCATAATACCTCGGCAAATCTTGCACTTACATCCCCAAACGGTGGGTTAAATGGGTAAGCGCAAGACGGCGGAGGACCACGCTGCGCCAACCACCAGCACAATGGACTGTTTTTTAAAAAGAGCAGCAGGGGTTCTTGAAAAAGAAATCGAACTTGTGTCCCGCAGACTCTCCCGGTCTCCGGCGAATTATCTCCCACCATGTGCCTCTAATAGCGGGTTTCAGGGCTCTGAGGAAGGAATCGAGTCGATAGCCACCTCTCCACGTCTTACTACCTCCGAGACGCAGCCCGATTGCGATGAGCCAACTGCAGGGCCTACATCAGGGAGTAGGTTACTAGTTCAAACCAAAGCCACCTGTGTAGTTGTCCAGGGGGGGCAGTCTTGTGGCGGGGATTGGATCTGGGGCTAAGCACAAATATACCACCACCGGGGCCAAGGCGAAACGATCTAAAGTGGACGCACCATCGCCAAACATCCAGAGTACAGCACCCGTGTCGAAAGGCGACCTGGCGGCCATGTTAGAGGCTGTTTTGAGTTCCCTTCTTGATCACCTGGACCTCAAGTTGGAACCAATTAAGCAAAGGCTGTCTTCTATAGAGCGAGACCTTCTAAATCTGTCTCAATCACTTACAACATCCAATCCTACCCCCCGCCCTGGTGGCGTAGCAGTTGCATCTGCCGGCTAGGCTTCCGTTGCTTCTGCCGCAAATAAAACGCATATTGCCCAAACCTCTCATCCAGTGAGCACCATCTCCCTACCTGACCCATCCACAAACATTGGAGAACCCCAACCTTCCACAAGTGGTTTGCCGGCGAGGCCTCGCCATCAGTTGCCATCCAGATCAAAGGCCAACTTTCGTAGAAATTCAGCTCCCCATGTGAGGGGTGTAGAAGGGGACGCCCCAATTTTTCCAGCTGTTAACCAGGACAGAGTGCCCCAGGGCCCAATCTCCAGCCATCTACCCCCAGAAGCAACACCGTTTGTAGTGGTTCTAGGTAACGTGCCAGTTTTAAAGCCGGACACCACCGAGGATTTTTACCAATTAAAGAACAAGGTCCTTTACTGGCTTAACATCAACACACTCTTGGGCTTTAGAGTGGAAAGGGACATCCTCATGGTCAGGAGGGCGGCCTGGATAGGAGGCTCAAAAAAGAGCTGTGATGGTGATTGCAAAATCATTAATTTCAACAGACCGCATCTGGCAGAAAGGATTCTACATGCCGCTAATCACTGTAAGAGAACAGGCCCTCTTTCCTCTATAAGAGCACTGCCCTTGGGTTATTTCTGTAGTCCAAGCCTTAATTATATCTAGGCTAGATTACGTTAACATCTTATAGCTGGGCCTACCTGAGTACTTACTGAATCGTCTGCAGGTGGCTCAGAATGTGGCGGCCAGAGCCATTCTCATGGTGGGTCCCAGAGCACGCATGTCAATCCATCTGAAGGCCTTGCACTGGCTTCCGGTATGGAAGAGGATCCAGTTTAAAGCGCTGGTCCTGGCTTTTTGGGCTTTCCATGGCACAGGCGCCGTATATCTCAGGAGTAGGGTCCACCATTACGCGCTGCAACGAGCCTTGAGGTCCCCAGGGCAGTCTCTGATGCTTATCCCTAAGTTTGCCCGCTCCCGGGTGGACGGTCGCTCATTTCAAGTGCTGGCTGCCCGCTCATGGAACTGTCTGCCTCTCCATCATAGGCAGGTCCAGGACCTGCTCACTTTTAGGAGACATCTAAAAACCTGGCTTTTCCAGCAGTAATTCTCCTCTCGGCTTGGCCTGGTCTTGAGCTCTGGTTTCCTGTTTTTCAGTGTTTTTTCAGCGCCGAGACACTCCGTGGAGTAGCTGTGCGCTTTATAAGCACCTATTTTCATTTCATTTCACCCACACCTATGGTACTGCATCCGAGGCAATTAGCGACCCCGACCACACCGGGATGGCCTCAACAACTACCTCCGGTCCCTTAATTCAATTCAGTTGAGCCCCTGGGTCAACTTGACCACTGTGATTGACTTGGTGGGCAGGGTCCAAGGAAATCCACTGTGCTCTTACAAACGGACCTAAAGGATCAGCCGGCTTAGGTGAATCATTGCAGCCATCCGATGGGTAATAACTTTTTTAACATCATCTCTTGGAGCATAGCCGGTTTGGCAAGCAAGTTTTCGGATCCGGGGTGGTTGGCTTTCATCAAAAAATATGACATTATCTGTTTTCAAGAGACATGGACTATTGATAACACTTACTTTTTGGAGGGCTTTAAGCTTTTTAACATCCCTGCAACTCCTTCTAGGGCGGGACGTTCAAAAGGGGGTCTTGCAGTTTATGTGTCTCTTAGTCTACGAGGTGATTTTGTGGTATTGAACACGGATAATCCGTGTCTCCAGGTGTTATCCTTCTCCTCAGGGTCCCACAGCTTAATGCTTTTGAATTTTTATAATGCCACTTCTCTTCTCCCTGAGGTGTGTAATGTCACTCGTTTATGTTAATTTGTAATGAATGATATGCCTCGCAAGCCTGGTAACATAGTCCTGGTAGGGGACTTTAACACACATATATGTGGAGCTTTAAGGCAGGAGGGCTCAGGGGCTCGCGAGGAGTCCTCTTATCCTCTTGTAGACGGTGTGCATTTTGAACATTGCAGGCAGGGGGAGAAATTAAATGCATTGGTTTGTGATCTGGACTTGCAATTAACCATAGGGAAATTGACCCCATCTAGGCGATATCTCATTTCAACTTTTAAGGGGCTGGGCCGGGAACCCTCGATTATTGATTTTATCTTAATCTCTACCCCCCTTTATTATCTGATCTCAGAGTTTTCAATAACAGCTAGTAGCTACAGCGATCATAATCCCCTGTGTATTAAAGGTATTTGGCCCTCTTTTGATCTAAAAAGACAGACCACGGGGGAGGGGTTTTACGGGCAACAGACGGAGGGAGACATCTTAGATGGGGGCAGATTTCCCCAGACATTCTGTGCAGGTCTCTATTGGAGATGTGCCAGAAGGAATTTCAGATTTGTCAGAACGCGAAGGTAGAGCCAGATGAGTCTATCATCCGTGCCTTCGAATTAATCTCCGGCTCCGTCGCTAAATTATTGACTGTCCCATCTCAGGGAGTTCAGAGGGAGAGGGGATCTAGATGGTTTAATCCAGAATGCTCGCTTGCTGTCAGGAGGCTGAAATTAGCTCTCCCCGCGTCCCCGAGGAATGTCGTGCTAGTTAAAATCCGAAGAAAGCAGTACAAACTAGCTCTTAGTAAACACAGGGTGGCCCTGAAGGAAGAAGCTTGGGGCAACCTCATGGAAGCAACAACCTATAAGTGCAGTGCTAAGTTCTGGAGCATTATAAATAGCCCCATCCTGTGAGAAGAGGCCGCTAATGTTTTAGAAGCACATATTACTGAAAACAAATGGGTCAGTCACTTTGAGGACATGTTCAAGGGTGACTCGGCCCCGTCGCCCTTACTTAATCTTGGTGGTACCCCAAAAAAACTAGTAGTATTGGAAGAAGAAGTAAGGTGTGGTATAACTGGTCTGTCACGCAATAAGGCACCGGGCCCGATGGAATCCCACCTGATCTTTATTTGTCAGACGTGGCAATTTGGGCCCCAGTACTCACTTCTGTAATCAACACAATTGCTAGGCGTGGCACCCCGTCTTCATGGGCGACTTCCATCATCGTGCCAGTCTTTAAAAAGGGGGATAGGGATAGCACTGTGTGTTACAGACCCATCTCCCTGTTAGATTCGGTGGTAAAAGTGGTTGGTAGGATATTGCTGGTTAGGTTATCGACCTGGGCTACTGACAACAACATTCTGTCGGACGCCCAATATGGGTTTCGCCCTGACCATTCCACTATTGAACAATCTTTGAACCTATTCCTAATAACCAGTAAATACACAGTTGCTCGTAGGGGTACCATCTTCCTGGCTTTTATGGATCTGCCATCCGCATTTGTTTGCGTAAATAGGCGCAAATTATGGCAGATCCTTTTAGCCTTAGGGGTAGACAGGGAGATGGCCTCCTTCCTCTATGACCTCCACTGGGAAACCAAGGCGGTAGTGCGTATTCGTCGAGCCTGAACGTATCTTGTTCATTCCCCGTTAGGAATGGTGTCCGTCAAGGCTGTATACTGGCCCAGTTTCTTTTTAATCTCTATATTACCAATTTGGAGAAAATCCTCCTGGACGCGGAGGCTGATTATCCCCGGATCAGACGGCGAGGTCTCCCGGTTCTGCTATATGCAGAAGATGCCGTCTTGATGGCTAGGACAGAGAGGGGTTTACAAACCATCTTATCCACGTTCGCCCAGTTTATGGGAGATTTGGACTTAAGAGTTAACAACTCCAAATCATATATCATGCAACTTGGGACGCGGCCTAGTAGATCATACACCTTTAAGGTAGGGCCTACCCCGATTCCTAAAATATCTGCTTTTTCCTGTCTGGGGGTACTCCTGGATGATAAACTGAACTGGGGCCCACAACTTCCCCGTAAGAAAAATGACCTTAATAGGGAATCTGCCGCAATTTTAAATTTTGCCGTGAGACTGGGAAAAAGACCGGTGGGGGCTCTTTTGGAGCTCTATAGGGCAAAGTGTCTGTCAAAAGTACTTTATGGCAGCAAAATTTGGGGATATGCTGATGTAAAGGATGTCCAAATATCGGAAAACAAATTCATGAGACGTTTGCTGTCAGTTCCCCAGGGTATCCCCTCTTTTATTGCCCACGAACAGCTGGGAATGCCCTATATCACAGACCAGATAGCCTTTCGCCCGCTGTCACTTTGGTTAAAAACATGGGTTAAGGTGGGGGACTCGTTAAATAAGGCAATCCTTAAAGATTGCCTGGCCCTGGATCAAGTACTAAGGATACCATGGCTGAAATACATTAAAAGAAGCCTAACGAACCTGGGAAGAGGAGACCTCTTTTCTAACCCTGAGGGAACCCGAAAAGTAGATATACCCCTTCTGAAGACGGCGTTTAGCACTCGCCAGACTATATTAAGGGAGGAGAGGGAGCTCATGAAACCAAGTGTTTGCCACTTTGTTATATTTAGGTCCACAGAGAAGGCTGAGCCGTATATACTTGGTTTAGTGAACTCTTATGATATATTCCTTCTGACCACGTTTCGGTTTGATCTGTTTTATTTACTTCTTACTTATCCAAGGGGCTCAAACAGAGGGCAATCTTTTCTGCCCTGCGGCTGCGATGGAACATCTCCGCAGGAAATGCTACATTTTACCATGTTTTGTCCATTTTATGACAACCCGAGAAAATCATATTTAATTCCCATCTTGAAACAGGCCAACTTTAAACAAGTTCGGCCCGCATTTATATTTCTCCAGATGCTTTCGGGCAATACCGTATTTTATGTTTTAAGTTTTTAAAAATCTGCTATCAAGCTTAGGGCAAGTTGTGACTAGCTGGCTCGTCCCTTATTACTATTTTTGGTTTCATGTACTTGTATAGCTAACAGGTCGTGGATCTAGCTATCGATTTTTATGTACTGATTTTAGTAGTTTTATCCTAATATAATTGGTGTCTGGCATTTTAGATGCAATTTGTACATATAAGATGAATTATGAATTTGCACAGGCTTGCTCTTGTGATTGTACATATTGAATTACACCATTTTTATTCTGGTTTTCACACTGTGCTTTTATGGTTTTACGTAACATGAAACCGAATAAAGAAAGAAATTTGAAAATTTGACAGTTCATTTAAATGCAGGAATAAAATTATGAATTCCAGAATTGTGCTAATGATCACTTTGAGCATTGTACACATAACCAGATGTACAAAAACGCATGTGTTTTTTAGTGAAATGCACAATAAACATTTGGAGAACATGATGAAGGGGAACTCTGATCTAAATGCAAAATCTGCTGGATTTGCTGAGATGTGGTTTTAGAAAGACCAGAACACTGGTGTATTTTGATAATGTGCTCCATGACTATTACTGCTTCATTCCTTTCACCAACAGCATAAAATGTTGCACACTGTATTCATTATACAACAGATAAATGCGGGCGCCTGCTTTTACGGTCATATATTCCAGTTTTATCATCCAACAACTAAAGTAATTAGAGAAAAGCAGCTTCTCAAGAAGATGCCTGGCACAGACTCTTTACTCAAGAACGTTTTTTTATTAATGTTCAATTGAAAGACTGGTGCTTTAAATATGTTTCTGCTGTGGTATGTTGGCAGCTACACACATTACACCTATAGGTCCCTATATCAAGAGCTTTACTGCTCAGTGCTCATGCAGTGCTCCGCCAGTTGCAGTCTGGTAGGAACGTTGCAACATAGGAACCTTACACCACGATCCTACAGTCCCGGGGGTGGGAACTGAGTGCTGCACTCTACTGCACAGAACTCAATCAATCCGTTCCCTTTCCAATTCCTGCCCATTTCAAGCAAGCTGGCAAGACGTCTCCTGCCTCATTTTTTAATGATTGCCTCCAGGAAACCTGTTCTTCAAGCATGACCAAGGGAGACAGCGCTGGGTGAGCCATGCAGGGGTCCAGAAGAGAGAGGGGCAAAGAAAGGCTACGGGGCAGGTAAGTGGGTGGAACTCTGTGGAATTTCAATGAGTTTTAAGGCAACTCCGTGGAATTCCGTTAAGTACAACTCCGTGAGTTCCGCCCACCCCTACACTTGAAGCAAGTTGCAAGGTGCAAATTCAAACCACCACATTAAAAATCAGCCCCTTTAATGTTTAGGTTTTTCATAACTGATATAGTAACATTACTACATGCAGATACATACCTACGGGCCTTCTATCTGCAGTCCCAGCAGGTCCACCAAATCGGTCTCACGTGCCACAACATCAGCCCACAGAGACGGTGCAATCAGCTCCAAAGACTTGGCACATGTGCCAACGCACCCGCTCTCAGCAATCCTTCTTTTTCTTTGGAGGGTAGCCCTGGTAGACCCTACCCACAGAGGCCACCATGTGGGGCAGGTAATGCATAATGAGCCAGATTAGGCCCCCAACCTTTCCCTTGTTGTAATTCTTTCCCCTACCCTTCCCTGACATGACGCAACCCCTCCTAAACATACTGCGCCCTAAACAAACACCCCTTAAACTAATACATACACCTAATATATAAAAACCCCTACATTTACAAACATCTGACAATACAAAAACAAATACTTATACAATTTAATACAGAAACACAAAAAAGGTACATACTTGGCACAAGACAGGGACAAACCAATCCCCAACTAGACCAAAAATAGCAAAAATCCACAAGATACTCACCAACAACCAGCTTCAACAAACAGATTATAAGAGAAAGTGAAACTAACTTTCACACTTCCTAGTATGCAGCATGCCACACCCATTACATCATTTCCTGGGTGTGTACTGCACGCTGCCGACGTTTGTGTCGATTTTTCTGACCCATTGCTACGCAAATGGACATTCTGTGATGGATGCACTGTGCAGCTACACCCAGATCCACGCAATTGTGGTGATGCGTGGGTTCCGACCCATGCAACTGGTGTGATGTGTGGGTTCAGACCCACGCAACAGGATTGATGCGCAGATTGAGAACTGTACAACAATCTCGATGTGCGGGTTCAGACCCAAGCAACAGGGCTGATGCGCAGGACCCACAGTAGAAGCACAGCTTTTGCTGGATCAAATACCTTAGACCCACTTCCATTGGTCCAAGAGTTGGGTGGCACCACTTGGCAGGTCAGAGTGACAGATGGCAGAGTCCAGGTGCTGAAGCAGGGTGGTTGGAAGTCTTACATATCTCTGAGGCTTCATGACAGGAAGCCAGGACAATTGCCCTTGGAATCACTCTAAGTCCAAGGGATGCATGTGCAGTCCTTATTACCCAGCCAGGGGAACTGCAGGCAGCATGGCAGCACAGTAAGGCAGTAGTAAAAAGCTGAATGCCCACACATCAATTTTCACTTGCCTTACCAGGGTACACACCTGGATGTCCCCCACATTCATATGTGCATGTAAAGTTTGATCCTGGGGCCTAAATTCCACTGTTTTTCATTCCCTAAAAGTCCAATCTCTCTCTCTTCCTGTGATGTGTCAAGACCCCTTCCTTGTAATGTATCACGGATGCAACATACACTTAGAGGAACACAGACACAGGCTGGTTCCCCATACTTTATTGTATTTCCCACCCAGCTTGCCGGTTTGCTGGATTGTCAAACTCCATCTGGTGTAATTCCAATAATCCTCATGTTTTGATCAGGCAACCATGTCTTACGCACAAAGGTAGCCAAAGTCATCCATGTGATGTAGCAGAGTAGCTACTTCTCCACTCAGGGGTATATGTATGACCCCAGTTGCCGGGCACATGCACCACACAACGTGGTACAATTGTGATGCAACTCAAGAATGTGATTTGTCGGGGCGCAGAATACTCCGACATACTCAATCAATCAATCAGGGAATTGTAAGCGCGCTACTCACCCGTGAGGGTCTCAAGGCGCTGAGGGGGGGGTCCGCAGATCTGTTTAGCCGAAGAGCCAGGTCTTGAGGGTCTACCTGAAGGTGTTCAGGGAGGGGGCGCGTCTGATGTCTGCCGGTAGCTCGTTCCAGGTCTTGGCTGCAATGTGAGAGAAGGATCTTCTGCCTGCTCTGGCTCTGTGGATGCGCGGGGTTTCGGCCAGTGCAAGGTTGGAAGATCGGAGGTTTCTTTTGGGTACGTGGAAGTTGATTCTGTCGTTGAGGTATTTGGATCCGTTGTTGTGTAGGCATTTGTAAGTGTGAGAGAGGATTTTGAAAGTGACTCTTTTCTCCACGGGGAGCCAGTGGAGACTTCGTAGGTGTTGGCTGATGTGTTTGTGTCGGGGGATGCTGAGGACGAGTCTGGCGGCGGTGTTTTGTACTGTCTGGAGTTTGCGGAGTAGGGACTTGTTGATGCCATCGTAGAGTGCTTTTCCATAGTCCAGTCTGCTGGTGATGAGTGCGTGGGCGACTGTCTTTCTTGACTCGGGGGATCCACTTGAAGGTCTTGCAGAGGATGTGGAGGGTGTTGAAGCAGTTGGAGGTGATGGCGTTGACCTGTTGGTTCATGGAGAGTGATGAGTTGAGTACAATGCCGAGGTTCTTGGCGTGGTCTGAGGGGGTAGGTGGGCTTCCGAGGGCGGTCGGCCACCAGGTGCTGTCCCATGCAGAAGGGGTGGTACCGAGGATGAGGACTTCTGTCTTCTCGGCGTTGAGCTTCAGGCAGCTGTTGGTCATCCAGACTGCGACGTCTTGCATTCTTTTCTGGAAGTTGAGTTTGGCAGTGGTGGGGTCTTTGGTGAGGGAGAGGATTAGCTGGGTGTCGTCGGCGTAGGATACGATGTTGAGGCCGTGTTGTCGGACAATGGCTGCGAGGGGGCCATGTAAATGTTGAAGAGGGTGGGGCTCAGTGATGAACCCTGTGGGACTCCGCAGGTGAGTTTCGTGGGGTCGGAGAGGAAGGGTGGGAGTCTGATCCTTTGGCTTCTTCCGGTGAGGAATGATCGGATCCAGTCCAGGGCTGTTCCTTGTATGCCTGCGTCGTGTAGTCTGATGACTAGTGTGCGATGGGAGACGGTGTCGAAGGCCGCTGATAGGTCGAGTAGGATGAGGACTGCGGAGTGGCCTTGGTCCAGGAGGGTGCGGCTGTCGTCTGTGGCGGCGAGTAGGGCGGTCTCTGTGCTGTGGTTGCTTCGGAATCCGGATTGGGACGGGTCGAGGACGGCGATCTCTTCAATGAATCGTGTCAGTTTCCTGTTGACTGTTTTCTCTGCAACTTTGGCTGCGAAGGGGAGGAGCGAGATGGGCATACTGGGAATGGTGCAATGATATGGATGGGGCTATGGTGGCGGAGAAGGCAGTATATATACATAGAGGGTGTCCCAAGAAGTGGGAGCGGGTGTGGGGAAAATGGAACAACTTCAGAGGAAATATCTGTATGTTGCCACCTGACGAACCCTCACTAGAAAACAGCTAATAGAATGAGGTGCCAAATGTAAAATAACTTACTAAAGGTAACTATGTAACAAATATGTATGGATGCTAGAGGAAGCAGTTATGATGTGAAACACAAACTTTGTATGCATTTACTTATTTTGGTATGCGATCCCATTACAAGTCATGTACCTAATAAAAAGAGTTAAAAAAAAAAAAAAGAATGTGATTTGTCAAGTCACGCAAGGCCGCCTTGCATGGTCCTGAGTGGCTAAAGAAATCTCGAGTAAAGCAATGCATCATGAATTGCTGCGTTGCGTTACTCTGTGCTAGGGATGTGTTCCATGGGCATTGCGTGGATGTTCCCATGCAACTCTCATGGTTTTAGATGCATTCCCTGATTTAAAAGGTAAGCCAGGGAATGTGCCAAAAAGATACACCTTCTCAGGAGAGGCGTAACAAGGTGATATCTTTATTTCTTCTTGTTACTTCTTCTTTCAATGTGTGCTGCAATCTGCAGCACACATAGATAGAGGCATATGTCTCTCAGGATTGTTTTTGTGCAGGAAGGTGTCCTTTCATTCACAAAAACAATCCTGCATGCAACACAAGCACCCTTGCACAATGGTGTAAGGAAACCTGCGTTGGAGCTAGGCAGCCAAAACGGCTCCAATACAGGAAAAAAGGCAGGTATGCATCTTATTCTTTTAAATGCATCACATTCCTGCCCTCTCCCTGTCACGCATTTCAGCACAGCGAGGTAACTTGCTTCACTGCCCTGCGTGCCCCTCAGTGTACAGTCCCAGGACATTCAGTGACTAATACTGTGATCCACATGAATCATGATACAACCAGCATACTGACATGCAGCACACACACTACAAGTCTCCGCACACTGTGTAGTTCTACACTCCCTTTGAATTGTACTAGAGTGTGTCACGTTGAACAGACACTAGCAGCACACACACATTAACCATGTGCACACTGTTCCACATTTCAACCTATGTGCTGTGTATGTCTTGCACAGGCACATGCATTCTGCACATGGTTTTGTCATGCTTACATTTTTTGATCAACCTGATATTGGGCAGGGTGTAACACACAGCAACAGAACGTTTGAAGAGGTAAGTGAACCGGTAGGCATCACTGTAGTGAACCAGGGTTGAATGGTCATGTTCACTACTACTGTTCACTACACAGCATGCTGCTACCCCCACTTTAGCTCTGTCTTACTCCTGGTGAAGGCAGTAGCATGCATCTACTATGGGGGAAGGTCTTTCTGTGGCCCTCCTGGTCCAAGCAGACTGCAATCTATGACAAAGGTCTGTGTCATGGCATACATACATATTCCATATTTCACTTAGGGATTATACCAGAATTACTGAGCCACACAACTATGCAGTTGGGCACTCAGTGCAAGACTGGAATACACTTCCCAACATGCCATGCAGGGGAAAATTCCTACCCAACACCACCATGTTCAATGAAATTGTGTATGTACACATACATTTGTACTTGAATTTTGGCATGGGCGCTTCACAGATTAACCATCTCTGTCTTCCTGATGTGATGGTTGGCAAACATCACCCTTGTCCTACTTCTCTGCCTAATGCCACGTATTGCTACTTCATCAGTTTATTATCTTTTGGTACAGGCCTTTGAGTCTCTTTGCATAGGTATGCAAAGCATGGTAAATGTGTATTTTGTCAACTGTGGGCAGATGTGATGTTTACATCAATCTGCCCAGGAAAGGTGGTACATGTCTGCTGGTTTGTGGATCCCCACACATGCATGAATGCATTCTTTACAAATTACATTTTGACATCTACACCTGAGACATAGGGGTCGATTCCGATCTCGGCCGGTAGGGCACCGAATCGGATTCGGCTTAACCGTATCCGATTCGGAGCCCTATTTCCCGGCCGATTCGTACGTGCGTCCGGGCGAGCGAATACGATGCGTGCGCTCGCGAAATCTCCGACCGACTCGTTCGCAGGACCCGACCACTCCGACCGACTCGCACGGGGACAACGCGCACCGCGCAATGGAGACGTTCCCCGGCCGGGTAAGTACGATGCGCACCTCGACCGCTCCGACCGACTCGCGCAGTCCGGCTCCAAGGAGCTGTCGGAGCCGCACTTTGGGGGTCCGTGTCGGACCCCCCTGGAAGCGTAGGCGCGCGAGTCGCACACAGGGGGGACCCATGGGTCCCCTACACGTGCATGTACGGCGCGACCCGCATTGACGCGAACACGCTGTAGGGGGCGCCCTTGTTCGCGTCGTGCCCATTGAGTCAATGGGAGCCCGTGTACGCGTCGTACAACTGGCTCCCATTGACTTCAATGGGAGTCTGACCGAATCGAGTCCGATAGCATACGTGCGGATCGTACTCGTTCGGTCGGACTGCTAGAGTCCGATTCGGTCAGAAATCTCTCCGGGTCCGGCTCGGTCGGGGAGATTTCCGGCCTGAATCGGAATCGGCCCCTAGGTCTTTGTCCATGACAATTGTCACCCAGGATCTGTGATGGTATCTGCTGCTGCAACATTTGCTCCTGCAAAGTGCTACCATTCTGCATGCTAGTCCATATGTGAGACACACTACAATTAGCAGCTTGCCTCGGAGACTAACTTTTTGAGAGATTTGTAAACCATCAAACACTGAGTACCATATGAAACACAATTTGAGGATGTAGAACACAGCAAGCCAGCTTGCTGGGCCGTGCTGCACTGCTCTGCTTAAGTGCCTGAGGACAGGAATGGCCCATTTCTATCTAGATATGTGGCAATCCTGCCCTGTCCCTTTCATGCAGTACACTGCTTCACATTGGCTTGCTGTGTTGAATGGTTTATTTTTGGATTTAAGGCCCCATGCTGATCAACAGCGCAGACAACATGATTCGTACATGTTGAGGCCTACATTTAGTTGAGATGTGAGTGACTAGATTTTTACATTGACATTCACACACACAAAACAATGTATGAGTTCCAAAAAGGTATTTATTGGTTGATCTGCTGACATATCTTCTGTCACTATTACCATCAAGTGCTGTTAATTTAGAAAACAACTGGCCACAATTTGGTCCCATCTCCGATGACCTGCCATTGTGTGCTGGATATCTCCATCATTGTCTGCATCCTCTTCCAGCTCCTCAGGATTTTGTGGTTATAGTCACAGGGCACATTTTTTTAAGTAGATACTGTATTATTGCACATATGAGGATGATTTTATACACCATAGGGGGTGAGTACAATAGTCTTCCCCCATACATGTCCAGGCAGCAGAACCTCAACTTTAGGCCCCAAAACTTCTCTCGATAATGTCCCTTGTCTTGTTCAGTGCAGTGTTAAATCGTTTTCTGACTCCATCTGTGGATTGTTGAATAGGGTCATGACCCATAGCTGCAACCCATATCCTTGGTCACCTGAAAGGACAACAGTAAATGATTTTGTACACTGCTACTTAGACATAACTGACCATGCGTTTTAGGTATGATGGCAAACTTGTACACATTTCTTTAATTTTTACCAGACATGTGTTAGATACATTTGACCATTGCTTTACACATGTATGCTCAAGTTTTATGTGTCATTGCACATATTGTCCAAGTCCTGAGAAATAGGATACGCCTACTTGCTGACTGTCATGTTTAGTACATGTAATATGGTGCAAGCAAATGAAACTGTCTATGTGCACTGTACTGTAGGTTGCTCCAAATGTGCAAAATGTGACGAAAGTGCTCGTGCATCGTGACAAGTGAAAATGAGGTGACTGGATACGTAAAATACAATGAAAGATGAAGTTCACAGCTCTTCAGCCACCTGTGACCTTTCTCATTGGGCAATATTCATTGTCATTATATGCGTAAAGTAACCCTGGGCGTAAAACTCCGCTCTGCCCGCAGAGTTTGCGGATTTTTGGCAACTCCGTGTTCCGATTGGAACGCGGAGTTACCAAAAACTCTGCGCCCCGCACGGGAGCGGAGTTTTTTTTTTGAGTTTGCGCGCTCAAAATACGTTTTCGCACGCGCGGGAGCGACTTAACGGGATGCCTGCGATCGCCGATGAGATTTCCCATCCGCTCGAGAGCGCCACAAGATTTGGTAGCCAGCCACACGGTGCCGCAAGAGTGTGCGATCGCGAACACGATTCGGGCGCGCCATCGGACTTCCGGCGGAGGTTTTGTAAAGCTAGCAATCCCGAACACACGGAATTTGCAATCTGGAGAAGAATCTCTCTCGGGCAGCATCAAAACCTTCTCGAAATGATGATTTGGATTTAAAAAACTCCTCAGATTGACATTTGGCTGTACTTTTTTGTGCAAGGAGACCTTTTTCTTTTTTTACTTTTTTTTGAAGAGGAAGTAAGTGCCCCAGTGTCTCCAACTTCCTGTTACTGTTCAGCAGGCTCCTCCCAGTGCTTTGTCCATCTCCTGTTCACTTTTCATTTGGATTTGGAGCTGGAAGGATCCCTCTTTGTGTCTGCTGCATCATATATCATTGGATTTGAGGACTTTTGAATTTGAGATTTCACAAGTAAGTTGGAATATTGGTGTTGTTTGTTTGATTGGGGCATTGCACCTACATTTTTGGTACTTTTCATAATTATTTTTTTATTTATTGTGGTGGGTGGCCTGTAGTTTCAGTAGGGCCCTAGTTGTTTCTTTGTAAGTAATTTTACTTCTTTTATAAAGGAAACATGTTGCAAAGTTCACTACATTTTCTCCAACTTTTGAAGTCAATTTGCAATATTTATTTAATTTACTAGCCCATTAGTCTGCCAATAGGCCTTTCAGCCAGTAGATCCAGAGCTACTCATGGGTGCATGAAACAACTGTTTCTTTGGTGTCTGTTTAATTTAAACCTCATTTAGGGCATGGATGGCATTGGATTGAAATGCAAAATGTGTTTTTTTTTGGTATTTCACTTTTTTATGTGTGTTAAATAAATGCCTTTGTTGGATGTGTGTGGTTGTAACTTGCAAACCTTTTTTAGCCCTGTGGATTTTACGTTTTTGGCATTGTTGCATTAAAGCTGTGTTGTTTAGCATGCCTCCTTTATCTGACCAATGTGTGAGTGTGTTTTTAATAGTGGGCCAGCATTTGCCTTGGCTGAGCCTCCCCGTGTGGCCAGGGGCCATTTTGAAAAGTCTGTGTCCATATAGGCCTGCTTGAGTTCATTATTTTCCAGGCTTCCTGCTTGTTGTTGTTGCTTGTGAGTGACCATGTGGCTGGTGGCCATTTTGTGGTGGTGGTAGTTAGTGTGCTTGCTTTTGCCATAGGCCTGCATGTCTTCTTTCCTTTGTTCCTCTTGGCTTATTGCTTCTTGTTGTGGTTGTGGCTGGCTGCCATTTTGTGAATGCAGCCAGTGTGCTTTTGCCATAGGCCTGCATTGTCTGTCTTTTCTTTCTTGTTGTTGTGGCCTGGCTATGTGACTGGCTGCCATTTTGTGAAGGCAGCCAGTGTGCTTTTGCCATAGGACTACATTGTCTGTCTTCACTTTCTTGTTGTTGTGGCCTGCCTGGCCATGTGGCTGGCTGCCATTTTGTGAAGGCAGCCAGTGTGCTTTTGCTATAGGCCTGCATTGTCTGTCTTCCCTTTCTTGTTGTTTTGGCTTGGCCATGTGGCTGGCGGCCATTTTGTTAAGGCAGCCAGTGTGCTTTTGCCATAGGACTACATTGTCTGTCTTCACTTTCTTGTTGTTGTGGCCTGCCTGGCCATGTGGCTGGCGGCCATTTTGTGAAGGCAGCCAGTGTGCTTTTGCCATAGGCCTGCATTGTCTGCCTTCCCTTTCTTGTTGTTGTGGCCTGGCCATGTGGCTCGCAGCCATTTTGTTAAGGCAGCCAGTGTGTTTTTGCCATAGGCAAGCATTGTTTGTCTTCCCTTTCTTGTTGTTGTGGCCTGCCCATGTGGCTGGCGGCCAGTTTGTGAAGTGGCAGCCAGTGTGCTTCTGTATTAGGCCTGAAAGCCTTCTTTGTGGTTGCCATGCCTTCTTGCTCGTTGTTGTTTTGCATGCAATTTTTTTTCTTTTATCCAGCACAAAATGTAGCACAATTCACTACGTTTTCTAATAAATTTGCAATATTATTGATTTGAATTGATTTACTATGTGGCCTAGTCTGCCAATGCGTTTTCTAACCAATAGGCCCAGAGCTACTCATGGGTGCATGAAACAACTGTTTCTGTGGTGTCTGTTGAATTTAAAACATCATTTAAGGCATGGATGGCATTGAATTGAAATGCAAAATTTGTTTTTTGTGGGTTTTTCACTTTTTTTCATGTGTGTTAAATAAATGCCTTTGTTGGATGTGTGTGGTTGTTGTGTAACTTGCAAACCTTTTTAGGTCTGCGGATTTTCCTTTTGGCATTGTTGTATTAAAGCTGTGTTGTTTAGCATGCCTCCTTTGTCTGGCCAGTGTGTGAGTGAGTTTGTAATATTGGGCCAGCATTTGCCTTGGCTGAGCCTCCCCGTGTGGCCAGAGGCCATTTTGTAAAGTCTGTGTCCATATAGGCCTGCTTGAGTTCATTGTTTTCTAGGCCTCCTGCTTGTTGTTGTGAGTGACTGACCATGTGGCTAGCGGCCATTTTGTGAAGGCAGCCAGTGTGCTTTTGCCATAGGCCTGCATTGTCTGTCTTCCCTTTCTTGTTGACGTGGCCTGGCTATGTGGCTAGCGGCCATTTTGTGAAGGCAGCCAGTGTGCTTCTGCATTAGGCCTGCATGTCTTTCTCTTTCCTTTGTTCCTCTTGGCTTATTGCTTCTATCCATTGTCAGCTGCAGCTCCCTGAATGCTGATTCCCACGTGATGCACAATGCCAAACAGGGTCCGTTACATTTGTATTTTTGTTGTTGTTGTTCTTCTTTCCTATCCTTCCTGAGTGTGCAGTACACCATGAAAGCCCTTGTTGTCAAAGTCTCACAAATGGCTACACTGTTGTTATGTTTTTAATAACTGAGGTAATAAATTTAATAATATTAATAATAACACTAACAAGTGTGACTCCAAACTAAGTTATATATTATATTTGTTTGTTTGTACTAGAAGTAATTGAACCTCAACAATGAATACCACATTTCACTGATGTTCTTCTTGCTTCTTTGCTTTTAGGTGCACAAAAGAGGAGGAGACAACATCACCCATTGTACTGCCAGACAGAAGTCCTGCTGTGCACGACGTCACGTGACGTGTGACCACAGGCATCTCTTCAACTTGTGCCACTGCGTGCTGCTGAGATCTTGAAGATGGCCCCAAAGAAAGGTACCAGGTCCAGTAGTACCAAGAAAGTTGCCAGTGTCAGTGAGAAAAAGGCACTGCCACTTATTACCAAGGAGACCGGTTTGTCACCCAAGACCTTTTTTGGGAAAACAAAAATTGCGCCTGCAGCAGCGGTGTCCGGGGAGCAAGTTGGGAGTAGCACCCCCGCATCAACAGAGCCACCCCAACAACCTAGGCCCAAGCCTATGTCTGTCACAGAGGCAGCCAGTCTAATCACAAGTCCAACGCTGACGAGCAGTGATGTTGGAATTGACTTATCGCAAAGTAGTACCCAATCAATGCAGGAGACTCAGATAAGTGGGCAAGTGGGCAACAACAGCCGCAACAACAGCCACAACCACCGCCCCCAATAGTAGTTGTTCCTCCCGAAGTAGGGCCAGTTCAGGAAATTGAGCTTCCTGCAGAGGAAGACGAGCAAGCCACTCTTTCAGAAGATCCGTTGTCTTCCAGATCCCCAGCAAGGATAAGGAGGGTTAGTCCATTGACTTCTTCTGCAAGCCCCCCTTCTGATGATCTAGATGCCACTTGGAAGCCACCAGCTCGGTCTGAGAGTGAGACACCCCACAAGACAAGGCTAGGGAAAAGGAAGGTTCCAGAAAGCCTTAGTTATGGAGGTAGATGTAGAAGAGGAGGATGATGACGAGCCAGTCATCATGGACATTAGTCCCGCCCCAGTGGAGACCAACATTACCTCATCCCACTCATCCCAAATTGCTGTGAGGGATGTGGCACGGATACCACCAACACAGATCATACCACCAACACCACCTCCAGCTTGCTTATTTCGCCGGCAGCCACCTACATCCACCATAACCACCTCAGAAGTAGGTAGTGCAAAGAGTCAAACTTCACTCCCACCTACCAGTTCATCCTGCATTGCAAGTTGCACCAGCAGCACTAGAAAGTTGACCTCCCCAGTTTGGGACTTCTTTTCGGTTAGCAGGAAGGAGGTGAACATTGCTATATGCTCCATTTGTGGACAAGGTGTTAGTCGGGGTAAGCTTGGTACAAACTATGGTACCGGAGGCCAAACAACACATCTGAAAAAACACCACTTGATCCAGTGGGAGGCGCACCTTAGCAGCCAAATGACTGGACCCATTGCTCATTATTTGAACCCTTCTTTGATCTAATCTCGCCCCCCCTCGCAAAAAGTTTGTATACTAGGTTTAGATATGGCAATTTGCTCCTGAAATTTCCTGGGAAAGAGGCGGTTGGCCTAGTCTTAGATTCTTGTCCTGCCTGCACTGAAGTTAACGAAACTGAAGAACATATTCTGTTTTTCTGCCCCAAGTATCAGCAGATACGCAGGAGATGGATTAGACCAATATGTCTCAACATGGGTGCAAGGCAGTACCAGATTGCGCTTAGAATTTTCAAAACAGACTCTTCTGGGCCAATAGTATTTGCTCTTAGTCGTTTTTTATTCTCCTTCTGGATAATTCGCCAAAAATGTTCATTGCCGTGTTGTCACATTTAACTTTTCCATGTTGTATATGTATTTTAAATATTAAGTTTTATAATCATGGTTTTGTATTTTTTAATGCACTAGTTGTTGCTTTTGCATCTTTCATGTATGATTAGGTCATTCATATTTATGCATTTGTTATTTTTAAACTTTGACCTGGGATTGTCATTTGTACTTGAGATAGTAATGGTTTAATACTTTTTTAATTGTAAATATATTTATGTTTTATCTCTGCACACTTTGATGGTTTTTTGTACAATGACCGAATAAAGTTACATGATGATGACTGGACCCATTGTTGTTGGTGGGGATGAAGAAGTAGAAGATCCACTCGCAGTGGAAGGTGAACAAGAGGGAGACATTTTCTCTGGTACA
Organism: Calotriton arnoldi; assembly: GCA_963921515.1. Classification (NCBI taxonomy): domain Eukaryota; kingdom Metazoa; phylum Chordata; class Amphibia; order Caudata; family Salamandridae; genus Calotriton; species Calotriton arnoldi. The sequence goes on along the minus strand of CAWUFW010006133.1, from coordinate 389,304 downwards.
CAAAGTAGCCCTGTCCCCAGCAGTGCAGTGGTACCGCCCACATCCTCATCAGCAACATCACAGTGGCACAAGAGTAAGAGTCAGGCTGAGACACCAAGGGGTCCCAGGCAAGAGAGTACCGCAATGAAAAAACGTATGTTGAGCCTAACAACATCTGGCATCAAGAAGACACCTGCATCAGTGACACCAGAAAAGAAAAAAAATCCAGGCTACCATTCTCAGCATGTTTAGGTAGGAGGGGCAGTACGAACGCAACCACCCAACAGCACGTTTGTACAACGCGAAGCTGGCTAAAATGTTAGCACTGGACCTCCTCCCTTTTTCTTTTGTGGAATGGGTGGGTTTTCTTGAATTTGTGGCAGCCATTTGCCCAAAATGGAAGGTTCCCAGCCGGTCCTATCTCGCCAGAGTTGCTGTTCCAGCACTATATCACAACGTGCTGGAATTGCTTGGACAATCTTTGCAGCAGAGTGCTGTTCACACTATCCACCTGACTACAGACATGTGGACCAGCTGCCAAGCCACTGATCACATGTGCATCCCTGCACACTGGATCTATTTTGTGGGGGTTAGAGAAAAGATATCTGCAGCAGGTGTTGTTGACACTGTTGAGATTTTTAATGCCACTCGGAAACATGCAACTGGAGCCATGTTTGCCACGGAGAAATCTCATACTGCTGCAAACATTTTGGAAGACTTTGACAGCAAGGTCTTTGAATGGCTGCGCCCAAGAGGGCTTAACATTGGTTTTCTTGACACGGACAATGGCAGTGATATAGTTAAGGCCATGTCCTATGGTGGCTATTTCAGGGTCCTGTGTTTGGTGCACTGCATTAACATCATTGTTCAAGACTTTCTGAAAAAATAACACAGAGTAAGCAACTTACTGACCACCTGCAGAAGAATCTGCACACATTTCAGCCATTCTTTAAAAGCCCAGAAGCAGCTGAGAATTATTCAACGTGAGCATTGAATGCCAGTTAAAGCACTCATCCAGGAGGTGCCAATACGTTGGAACTCAACTTATTACATGCTTGAACGTCTGTTTCAGCAGTACAGACCAATCAATGAATATGTCATGCAAAGAGGGGATGCTACTGTGAAAGGCATGATCATTGAGATGGACCAATGGGGCTAGTTAAATGCCTGACAGAGATGCTACTTCCTTTCGAGCTCTTCACACGTGAAGTCAGCAAGGATGACTGTACTATGGGCCAAGCTATCCCATTGTTGCACATGCTACAGGAACAGCTGAAGGGGGTGTCTACAATGTACGCAGGTGTGGAGGAAAAAAAGAGGCATATGAGTTGGTGGACAGCTTAACCCTTCGCTTATCTGAAAATACAATGGTGCAAAGAGGCATTGTGTCATCCAACCATTACATTTGTGCCACAATTCTGGATCCATGGTACAAACCAGTACTAAACACATTGATTCCTTTTTCAGAAGGTGATGTTGCCAACTACAAAACTTGGTTAGGTGCAGAAGTCAGTTGCTTAGAAAAAGAATGGCTGGGAATTAGAGCCCCGCTACTCCAGGCCACAACAAGTACTGCAGGCGCAGCCGGCGTCAAGTTCAACTTCAGAGCCTGAGGGCAGTGCGGTTGGCTCACAGCAGCCAAAACCACCAACAACACCAAGAACAACATCATCAACAACAAGAACAGGAGCATTAGCAATCGGCACAGGAATGGTTTCTACAGCAAGGGCTTGTTAAGTCCAGTGCTGAGGCAAAGGCAAAAGAGGGCGAGTAAAGCAGAGCACCCCTGAGCATTGAGCAGATGGTCCAGGCCTATCTGGATGACCCAACAGAGGTCTTCATTGATCAAAACCCATTGCTGTATTGGTAGGGGAAAAGGCGCCAATGGCCAGTGCTCAGCAGGCTGGCGAGAAACTATCTGGCTTGCCCCGTCGCAAGTGTCTCTTCTGAGCGTGTTTTCAGTGCTGCTGGTGCCGCTCTGACAGTGAGAAGGACCAGTTTCTCGCCCCAAAACGTGGAGAGGTTAACCATGATCAAAATGAATCAGCACTTTATACCACCGGATTACACCATACCTGAAGTAGCACAGCAGGAAGATGATAACGGCGACTTAGGTCATGCTGGAAGTAGTGTGTTAGATGACCTACTTCTGGGTGAACCACCAGAGTTTGAGGACGAGCTCTACTTCCCTGACAACAACTAGGCTTTCGACTTGTTACTTTCTTTCTTGCTTTGACGCCCCCCAAAAAAGCCCCCAAAAAAGATACAGCTAAGGAATATTATTTACTTTTATTATTTGTGTGTGTCACTGTCTTTCTGGTTCAAATCACAACAAATCCATCACCACCGTCTTACCCTTTAATTGCCGGATTGGAGTTCCAACTGTGTGCAGTCAGTGAAGAAGTAAGTCCACTTCCCTGAGTCCTGCTCCAGTCCTGACTCGCCCTAAATCCATTTCCCTCAAGCCAGACATTGGATGGAGAATTGTACAAGAAATGTGAAATGTGTGCCTGCCTCGTCGAGTCCCTCCAAAGAACCTGACTATAGCTATCCTCCTTTCCGAGCCTAGAGGGACTGCCCCGTAAGAACAGGTAAATGATGGCATGCATTGGACGCTGACTCTGAGTGATTGGTGTTTGTGTTGTTGTGCATGATATCTAGTCTACTAGTATTTAATCTACACACAAAAAAATGACTCAAGTCAATGTTTCCCTTCTTGTTGTTCAATAACAAAATTTTACTACTGCAGGCCGATCCATTGCATTTTTGATTCTGGACTCACTCGGTACACTACAGAGTTGGACCCCATGATGACCATACCATACTTGCAGTCAGTCAGTAGGATCGGAGATGATTGATGGAATAACTCGGGGCGTTTCATGAAGTGGCCTAAAAGGTAAACAAGTCAACAACATCAACACCAGACCTACATGTCTGTGTAGTGGTGGAGGCGAGTGTAGTGGTATGACTGACAGCGGTGCATTGATTTAGTTACTTAATTTGAAAAATGCTATGTTGCTGTGTATGTGTGTGTGCTCAGTGCTGTCTAGCTCAAAATCTAAGCTATGTGGAGGTTGGGTGGGTGCTACAGGCCTGCTCCTGTTGTTGTTGTAGATCCTGGAAACAGAGTAGACATGATTTAGCCATGCCGCCTCTGAAAGTTTTCTTGTTGCACTCCTCCTTAATTTATGCAGTTTAACTTTACTTTTCTCCTTGATTTTTCAATATCCCTTTTGTTTTTCCATTTCCATTTACAGGCCAGCCTTTACCCTCTGCTATACTGGGAAAAACAACTCACACTTACCTTACCAATCTGCATCCGCCAGGCAGGCACCCAAGATTGACGGAGGGAGCGTCCATGGAAGAAAGGACCAAGAAGAATGCCGACTGCCGAGCTGCAACTCCCAATTTGACCACTACAATGTTATAGTATCATATTCTTTTCATTCGATGAATTTTTTCTCTTCAATCATTACGACTGTGTGTGATGTTATTATGTTTGCTTATATTTGACTCCTACAGATATTTTTTAATTTTCTTTGCTAGGTTTAAAAGGAAGCCCGGTACAACAGAACATAAAATGTATGTAATTTGGGTCTTTCTGGGGACAGACAGGCAGGGCAATTGCATAATAATAATAATTAATAATATACTGCTGCCCTGTACTACTACTAGTCTAGTACTACTCATCATCATCAAGTCATCATCATGCATGCATTTCCTTCTTCTCCCTTAACAGATTTATGATGGTCGTCTGCCAAGATTGTGTGTTGTACATGTGTAGTGTTTGTCTTTGTCAAACCTTTCCCTCAAATACCCCTTCCCAACCATTCATCAAACCCTAACCCTCTTCCCCCGGGCTGTGAGATTTATATTGAGGTGTGACTAAATTATAAATTTACACCAATAATTGATCACACACTTGCTGGGGCGGGTGTGTTGAAAGCAACATTAACTCAAGGCAGGGCAAGGATCTTCTTCTGCTCTAGGAATATAGCATGCTACAACGCATGCTTTTACGTCGCGTTCCATAACAACGCGGTCGTTACAACGACCGAGTTGTTAGAACGCGATACCGTTACAATGCAAGTCATTAGATCGACTTGCACTAGATGGCGCTCCAACATTAGGAATAGTATAATTTACTATTCCAACTCCACCCTGCGCAACAGTAGGGAAGGTGTTGGAATAGTAAATCATACTATTCCTTAGGTTGGAGCGCCATCTAGAGCAAGTCGATCTAATGACTTGCGATGTAATGGCATCGCGTTGTAACAAAGCGGTCGTTATAACAACCACGTTGTAATGCTAACGCGATGTAACAACCGCGTTGTAAAGGTTGTTTCCCCTGCTCTAGGTATATAGCCCACACTGGCAACATATAGATTAGATTGCCCACCCATGCTCAGTATTCGCTATTCAATTTTTTTTCCAGAGGAACATAATCCATCATAATTATTAATTGCCACATCGATTTAACATCCTTCCAGCACTAAATGTTATGCTAGTCCACTTCATAGGGCGAGTCAACTTCAGTTTGTAACTTGTTCTAGGCTATCCCTGCCACCATTATTTACTTTAGCATTGCTTATCATCATCATGGTTTCTTGTTTGGCAGTCTTCTTCTTGTGTACTGTACTTCTACTACTCGTTCCCTAGTCTCCCTCAGGTGACTGACTATCTCATTTTCTTTTTTTGCAAATACAGCTGTCTACTACTGCTACCACCACCCACCATGGTACCTTGGGAAACCAAACCATCACCATGCAGCCATCGCTTCGCCTAAACATCAATCACAGGTAAGAGAAGAAGTGTGGGGGAGGCAATAATGTATATACTATGGAAATTAATTAATTCACACATCCACATCCTTCTGAGTACATACTCCATAATGGTTTTAGTTGCAGAATGCATAGACTAGGAGGAGAGACTGACAGTAGTAGGACAAGTGAGGGTACTGCACCGCATCTATCTGTTGGTGTGTTACACTATTGTCAGATTTCAAAAACTGGCTGCAACCCTGCAGCAAAGAAGGAAACAAACAAGGTGACGTAAAAAAGTAACCCCCCCAGAAAAGATTTACATCATATGTATTGTAAAACTATAAATAATTTATTACCCTAACAAATAAACTAGAAGAACCCATAACACCCTACCAATCCTCTCCCTAACCCCAACCAATGTCCGGTAAATGTCCATGTCCAAATGTCCCTAAAAAAACACCCACATTTTCCCCAACTCCCAACATTCCCACCCTCTCCCCAACACATCCCACCCACCAAAAAAAAGATTAAAAAAGGGGCAAGGGTCAAGAAGACTGGGGTCAAGTGGTGGGCGTGCCGGCTAGTGCGCTCCAGGACCTCCTCCAGCCTGGCCTCTAGGTGCGCCATCCGGAGGAGCATGCAGTGCCAAAAGTTCCTGCAGGAACAACAGGGGTGGGTAGCAGTGGTTGATGATTACGAGGTGCGGCGTGTGGCTGTCAGACCGCGGCGCTGTACTGCCAGAGGCACGGGGGGCCTGGCTGGGGCCTGGGGCATTGGAAGAAACTGCAGCTGCCGCCTCCTCCTCCGCCAGGACAACCAGCCGGCGATATTCGTCCCGGATGGCCTCCAGCTTGCATTGCCATGCCCTTGCTGCTAACTCCTGCTTGTTGGGTTGGGAAGGAGTAGCTATATCAAGAAAGAAAAAAGACAATTGTAACCAATACTCTTTGCAAAACAGTAACACAAAATTATACACATAAAATTATAGTGGCACAGTAGCACTAGTAGTACATAACATTTGTGGTATCCTCACTTCCTCGGCCCCTAAGATTTGGATGTGATGATTGTTGATTAGACTTTTAGGCATTAGGCACTATGGAGTAGACAATTATTCTTCTTCTCTCTTTTGTTTAGCACAATTAATCTTGTAGGCATGCCAGCTCAGTCAGCTTGTGCCCAGACAGACATACTCGTGTCGCAGACTTACGTTACTTTTCTATTGTCTGCAGGTGGGGCAGCTGTACTAGACAATTTTTTATCTATTTTTCCATTACGGCCATACTCTGTTAAATCAATGGCAAATGCTCAATTTCACTTTCACCCTGACTACTACAATAAGGCACAGGATATATGCTTAATATGAATGATGATATACGGCACGACGTCAAGTCACTCACGCGATGATGATGAGATACTGATTTGTAAGTATTTAACCATGCAACCGATAGGCCACCCATGGCTGACATGGTCAAAATGACATGGGTAGGAACTGGAGCGGAAGTGGGCCTCAGAGTTGGAGGGAGGCGATTGATTATGGGTGGGTAGGGTACATAATACATAGTCAATCACAATATATATGTTGTGCTTGCAAACTACTGTGAGTCAAGGGAGTATTCCATTCTGAAATACAAACCTTTGAATCAAAAACCTTGGTAAAAAGAGTCCTTGTTTATTCTTCCTAGGGCTTTTTTCATTTATCATTGCATTGCTCTTCTAGCATTATTTTATTCTTCACCCTTGGCTTTGGTACTCTAGCACGGTTTAATTTTCTTTTATATTCTCTTCATCCAGTCTGACTCTTCACCTACTATGATACCATCCAGGCATCCATCAATCCAAACATAGCTACCATAAACCTTTCACCGACAACATACATTTGTCATTTAACCACCACCCATGCGTCCTTGCTTGCCTTTGAGTTTGACCCCTCAAACCCCCCGGAGGATTCCTTTCACCCATACAGTTTCACCCACCCAGGCAGGCTTCCTTTCTGCTTTCTTTCACCTTTTGCTCATCCTTCAACCACCCATGCATCCTATCAGTCACCTATATGCATCCTGGGGCCCCTTCCTTCACCCACGCATCCTTCTCTACCAGTCATATATCCTGTCGTCTGACTCTGTCTTCATCATAAAACTTTCTCTGCTGAGTTGAAGAATAGGCCATTAGTTACTCAACCCCCACTAATGCTAATGTTAAGTAAAGGGTTTCTTCTTCAACTGTTCAGTGTTCACAACAACTTAGTCTCAGCAGAAGTACAGTTTACTGAGTGAGTGTACACCCTTGCAGCGAGTGTATTCATCATTCTCAATAAGTAAGGAATATGACTTACCACCGCCCGCCACTGCTGCTGGCTCACCCCCTGCATTTGCGGCATCCGCTCCCTCTGGAGTGGCATGGCCCTCGCCGCTGGCCCCGGCACTGGTGGTCGGTACGCCTGGGAAAAACATTTCACATTTTTTAGATGCCATATATGCCTCCCCTATTTATTTTTTTCATTAGCAAGATTGAGAATACTGTCATACACCACACACATCACTATCTACAATTTGGATACTAGAGCAGAGTACCCAGTATGTCCAATCAAAAATAACAAAATATCCAGTTGGGCATTTTGTTGGCGGAAATATTTGAAAAGCCTCTCAAGAAGAGGACAACCCAAAGGACTGGACCCAGTGGCTAGAGCTATTGGTGCATCTCTTTTTTTGAAAAGAAGAAAGAGTGGCCAACTGGGCGGACATGAGGTCTCTCTTAGTTGGAAAATAATGGTGCCGTCCTCCTCCTCATACTTCCTTCCAGCCATGGTGCATGGTAATCAGTTGTTCAGTGTTCGCCATCAACTGCTGCTAATAAAAAAGTACTAGGCCTGGATTAGAAAAAGTAAAATACACCACTTTGGGGTGTCCAACGTGAGTGACCACCATTTACTGATTGAGTATGAGACAGTAAAAGAAAGCCTTCTCATCTCAACAAACCTGGGTAGAATACCTTACTTCGGCATGCAATCTGCACAGCAGATTAGTGCTACTAGAACTAGTAGTAGCAATGAGTCCTTACTACTACTAGTACTAGTAGTAGCCTAGGACCAATGGGTTCTCTGAGTCTTACAGTACCACTACTAGGCAATCCACAAAATATATAAGGGGAGAGGGAAAGCTGAGTGAAAAACCAGAAGAAAGCAAGCTACAGACAGACTAATACAGAGTCAGAGGCAGTTTGATTTGATGTAAAAAAAAAAAAACAGACACTAAAAACAATGTTAGTAGTACTAGTAGGTAATGGAGCAAAAATAAGAATTTAGAAACAGATAGATTGAAGAGGATTTGAGAAAAATTAAAATTAGGAAATGGAAATAATAGAGCGGCAAAAGTTAGGGAAATATTAATATAACAACACCAGGAGGACTTACTGGGGCCAGCAGAGCCATCTGCGCCTGAGGCCACTTCCTGCTGCTCCTGGGAGGCCCCTCCGGCTCCCGCACCCGCCTCAGCAGACCCAGGCTTCTTCTTCTTGCCCCTGGATGCTGATCATTTAAAACATAATTAAAGAGACAAAAAATATTTGTTAAATAAATAAATATTAATCGCTCTAAAAAAATATTTTTTTAGACAGGAAACGGCAATCACAATAACATTGACCTATCCTAAGGATCGACTAGTAGTAGACTAGTATCGCAGACTACTCGCGCACCATCCTATCTTTATTATTCCACAGTTCCATTCCGATTCCTAAATCCTAAACATACCGAGCCCGCCTATTCCAGACCTTGGAATGAAATGCAAAAAAATTATATTTGCTTCTAAGTTCAGATCTCATTCCCAATCATCTCTCAGTCTCAACTCCAGCCCCTTTGATGGGCCAATTACTAAGTCTGCATTTATTCTTCTTAAATGCATAGATGGATGCATGCACATTGCATTCACCAAATTGGTTGGTTGCTATTCACTCACTATACGAAGCACAAAAGGTTTTACTAGGACTGAAGTCATATGAGAGGACGCATCACGCAGGCCGCTAAATTACCAAATAATACTAACTAACTAACTACTACCACTATCTTAGTGAAAGTACAGCCTGACAGGACAAAGGAAAGGACTGGAGTCTTTCCTATCTGCATTACCTAACTTAAATTCTCTAACCTCTCTTACTTAACCAGCCCAAGAGAGTGCAAAGTTGCAAATAAGTACGATTAGTTAGTAGCGCCAAGCACCTGTCTGGAAGAATAACAATCACATAATATAAGATTTTTAAACATAAGTTACCTGCATGTAAGCAGCAGCAGCAGCATGTTAGCTATAAGCGAAAAAATAATATTCGCAATAACACAGAACAGAAGAACACAATAGTAAAATAATTAGCTACTCACCAAGCCCCGGGACCTCAACACCTAGCAGGTCTAGCAGGTCCTGCTCCCGGTCCAGGATGTCGGACCACCAGTGCGTCATTTGGTTATGGGTGCGCCGGACCCCAGAGCAGCGAAACACTGCCCGACATACCCTCTCCCACCGCCGGTGATGCTCCCAGAGCCCGTACCCGGACCCAGGCCTGCAGCCTGCTGCCAGGGTTAAGGGGAGGTGGCGCTGGACAAAACAAAACAGTGCAGCCACCTCCACTTCAGTAAACAGCAACCCTTACGGGCGACGCCTTCTGCAAGGAAGGTGGTCGCGTCTCTCGCGGCTCTCACTCCTCCTCTTCCCCTGGCCCTTACTCTTCTTCAGACTCTTCACCATGGTTCTGGGGGGGGCGGAAAAGAAAATGTAGGAAGTAAGAAAGGAAGTAAAATAAATGTAAGGAGCAAGTAATAAAAAAACTATGAAAAACGCACTAAAAACACACAAAAAATAGAAATAAACGCAAAATATACAATCAGATATAGAGAGGGATAGATAATAAATAAAAAAGATCAGAAAAAAGGTTTTAGAAACAAAGGATTGAAAAGATATAGGGAGGATAGAAAAACAGGCCCAGAACCATAGCAAACATGAAAAACAAGATGGCCGCGCCCATCGGTGACCGCGTGGTGAAGTTCGCTGGATATTTTCCCCGAGCACGCAATACGCGTTCTTGAACACGCAATATGTATTCCCGAACGTCAAAACGCATCGCGAACGGGCAACTGCGCGTGCTCGCGGAACTCAGTGTAGCTCGTGGAGATTTTTTTGCAACTTCTCAGAATTTTGTGTAGCGGGGCTACACGAGCTCCACCCAGGGTTAGCGTAAAGCACTGTACCAATCCTGTGCATTTGTACCTTGAAAGAGCAAGACTCATATTTGTATGTATATTTGTATTTCCAACCTGTCTGTCACTTTATTGTTTCCATTGATGTAATTTTGATCACATGTTGATTGCTAATTTAAACTGCTTCCTTGCTTTAGCATTATTTGTACCTTCAGCGCAAATAATGTTGATGATACACAAGGAAACTAAAGTTTGACCGCGCACCCACTCTGGATGCACAGTTACCTCAACGGGCTATCGATGCCATCTGATTAATGTGAAAATGCTATCTTTTGTCACTTTCACTCATTCCCATCAAGAACATGCATTGTGGGTATATGATGAGGGCCCCACATGGCCTAGATCGTGACTCACCTCAGGCACCATCTTGCTAGCAGGGGTTTCGCTGGGCGGGGGGAATCCTCCTTATCTATCATGCTGAGGACACTCCGCGCCCAGCACAAACATCAGTAAAGATTGTCATCGGCACACCGGCTGCTTCGGGTGAGTTTGCCCGTAACCGTGGTTACTATTAACTTTTTTGGACAATCTAATATTCTCTGTCCTTTTAATTAACTGTGATTTATTTCTCATTTACAGCCCATTCATGAATTGTTTGGAAGGGCCCCAAGAACACACTGAGCAGTTAAAGTTAAGCTATTTTACTCGAAGTGAGTGGAATTATTGCAGGCACTCTTTCCATTTTCTACATTTTTGTTCATTTTGATTTACTCTTGTATGTTTTTTACATTTAGAAATTTCCATAGACAAGCTGGTTTGCCACCTATCTAACCCCATAGGCTTCATCCCATGGCATTTTCATGCAACTCTAAATGAGTTTTTGTGAGAATATACCAGCTTTGGGCCTTTTAATCATTCCTGCTATCGCCACACAGGTTCCCCTCCCTCACCTCCTGATGAAGACCCCCCCCAGAAGATTTTAAGTAACCGCGCTTTCTTGGGTTAAAACATCGACGCTCTCAAAATTGCCTGTATTAAGGGTTAATCCCATTTGAACTTCTAAGATAACCTTCTAGTTACCCTGATTGTATGGGGATTTTTGAATACTGTTATACGTCACAGGCAGCACGTAGGCAACTGAAGAACTGCAAACTTAATCTTATATTGTATTTTATGTATCCAGTCACCTAATTTTTACTTGTCACGCTGCACAAGCACTTTTGCCACATTTTGAACATTTGGAGAAACCTACAGTTTCAAGTAATTGCGTCATATTACATGCATTTGAATGAATTAATTTCCTGGTTGTGTTTTCTTTTTTCTTTAAGTCATTTTCTGCTGTTAAGAAATATTGTCTGTTTGAATTTGCCTGCTATTGACAGGACTATTTTGTTTACTGCACTAAATGCTACCCAGGTCCTGAGGTTCACTGGGTCACCCCATTAAATAGTACTGGGACTGTCATGTTTAGGCAGTAGATTACTGTAAGTATTTTGGAATGTTCATAACAGCTCTATGTTATTTGCACTCACTATGTGTGCAAAGTTACAAACTTATGATCAGAATCTCTTACATATATTCAGCACTATATAGGTTGACAGTCACACATACATTTGTCCTTTTGTCACCTATGATGTCCTTGCTTGCCTATATGACAGCAGCACAGCCTTTGATTTGTGTACTTAATTTACCATGGTTATTTGCTTAGTACATGTAATGAATTTCCGACATGTGACATGGACATAGGTTTCTGTCAAACAACAGCTAATGCTTTTTGTATGGCATGATGTCATGCTGAACTTAGATTGACACATAGGTAAAGCATTGTAGGCTGTTTCAATATGGGACAAACTGATGTAGATAAAGGTAACTTTATATTACACACCTATACACAACACATTCAAATTTCACAAGTATGTATGTGATTTGGCCTTGTAGGTGATTGAGTACTTGTATGCCTTGATTATGACATCATTGATGTGGCCAGAGAGTGTTCAGTTTAAGGTCCTGAATAAACTCTGATCCCTTACCTTGGTTGCATTTCATTCTCTGCTATTTACTGGTGTATGACATGCTTGACCGCATATTAATTGACTGTGTCAGTTTTACATTAATGGACTGAGATGCAGGAAGTGTACCCAAGTTGAGCTACCAAATTGGTCATTCATCACATTGATGAAGTATGCCAATGTGGGTTGATATATATGTGTATGTTTGGACCTAGGCTATAGGCATGGCAGAGACATATGAGTAATTTGTATTTTGGTATCACATATGTACCTAGTTTGACATTTACACATAATTTGAAGCTACACTTACAGTGCATTGCATAAATGGAATTTACAACTTCTTCTTCCATTAGTGCTCCTGATACATTTTTTTCAACATACAAATATTCTGCCATGTCTGAAACATTTACTGAGGAACACATGATTTGTTCGACACCTGTTATTTTAGTGAAACATTAGATAATTACCGAGACTAAATACACCACTGAACATACACACATCTCACACCTAGCTAATATGTAACCTTTCTACTCATATTGACTTTACTTGCCAACCACATGATTCGTGTGTTGATTTGTTAACCATTGCAAAAAATTTGATTCTGTCCACACACAATGTGAGATGACACAATACTTCTCCCAGCTGATTTTTTTCAAATTCCATTGCAGGATTAGTGAGGGAATGACACAATGGGACATCATTGTCTACATGTTGGAGTACATCATTCCCACTATGTGCATATGACACGAGATCCATACACAAACACAGATATGGCTATTTTGTCATACATTACATCTTCTTAGTTGGTATTATGTATATTTGTGGTTTCCTTACCAATGATTATGCCATTGCCCTAAATGCCATTAGGAAAATACTCATTGATGGTACAGTGGCGGAAGATGAAGGCATCATGTGCACTCCCAGGATATTTAGCCAGCTCATTTAGGAACATTCCCTGATGGTCCACTATGGCCTGTACATTGATAAAGTCTGTGTGCTTGAGGTTATTGTACAGATGGGATGTTGCAGCAGGGGGCATCAGTTGCACATGTGTTCAATCAATTGCAACAAGAACATAAGGAAATCCAGCTATGGCGTATAATCCTTGCTTGGTAGGCAGTTGTTTTTGTGGAGTTTTGGGGTAGAGAAGGTAATGGGATGTGAGATTAAATATGGCATCCAAAACAGAGGGGAAAAAGGCAGAAAATGCTCCCTGTGGATTCCTGCCAAAATGGCTGTTGTGACTTGGAAGGAACCTCATGCCACCATGTGGAGCAGAGCCATACGTTTTACATGTGGTGGGATGTTGGTGGGCCTTACAGTTGGTGGCTGGAGACATGACACAATCTTCTCCAGCAATTCCATGATGGACTCCCTCATGATTCTGTAGAATTGTATGACCTCCTCTTCCCTGACGTCAATGCGGGATATGCGCTACCGGAAAAAACGTTACCTCCTCCTTTGCTGCCTACGTGGTGCTGGTGGTCTCCTGGCTACTCCCAGTTGCAGTCTGACAATCTCCATGGTGTAGTTGTGCTTGCCAAAGTGTTATGGGATATTGGGATTTGTATACAAAAGCTATTGCATCATTTCCTATGCCTGGTTTGCCAATGCACAGAAATTCCGGCACATTTCAAGCTTTACGTTGCGCTACCCTAAAGATGCGTGTTCCAGTGGTACACCCATAAATACCATTGCGTTACAGTTGCATCGGATTTTGCGAGGGAACGCCTGCATTGCATATATTAAATGTTGCGTGACGGAGCTGCCTTCGGCACAGTTATTGCCCCATGCAACCATTTCAAAACCAACACATTTTTGCAAATGCGTTGGTTTATAAATATGACTTACTGCTTGCGCCACCATTGTGTCACAATATGTGATGCAATGCCAGTGCAAGCCTCTCATAAATGTGCCTCTCAATAAGGAGCACACCACAAGTAAAAAAGACACACTGGTAATGCATCAAATATTTCTCAAACCAATGCTGTGGTAGGTCTACCATTAAAAATTAGATAGACAAACGTGTTAAGGAACATTATTATCTCTAAATATTACAGAACTAGAAGTGAGAAATGAATAATACCCCTAGTCTCCGTAATAATAAATGTCAAAGCTCAAATTGTTCCAAAGTTGTCCTTTTAATTTTATTTTCTTCTTCTAATGCATCCAGTAATATGTACAGTTCTGTAGCCAATAATTGCAGTTCTGTAGCCTATATCAGCCAATTACTTCCTCAGGGTAACAACAACAAATTAAAAGTTGTGCATCTGTACCAAAACCAACTCCCAAATGTACCCCATCGCCGCACCAATGGTGTCAGGTTGTTAGGATTTATTGTGTTCAGAAGCAAAGACACTCTGAATAGGGCATGATGGTGCACATGAAAAAGAAAACTGAAGTAATATATAGGAATTCATGTTCAGGTATAAAAAATAATAAAGCAACAAGAAAAAGGAAAGGACATTTCTAGAAATTGGTGTATGCATTCTTACCTATCAAAGTGCATGAAACTGTAATGTAATGCTAACAGATATGAAAAAAAACCTAATTATAACTCTTCAAAAATCATCAACATTTATATATATTTCCACTATGTAAATTTACCCACACACTGCAGTGCAGGGGTGCAACTATCACTTCAACCAAAGTATATGTAATCTACCTGAGTGTAGTGTACGCAACTATCCTGGAATTCACTCATGATATTCAAAATGTACACTAAACTATAGGACATTCTAATTGTATCCCCATATTATCAAAAATGTGAATCAAAATTAGCTCCATTCATTGATTATTTTGAAGATATTTATGTTGGCCACCTGCACTGATCAGTTTACACACGATAACCCAAGTATCGTATTCCATGATGGAATATCTAGAACAGCATCAAGTCCCAAGAAGCAAAGATAAATAGCAAAGTGGAAGGGTGGAACAGTTCCATTCAAGGAACACCTACTCTGTACCAATTTTCAGAAACACTCAATAAAGTAAGAAAGCTACCACAAACTAATAATGGAGCAGCCCCTGACCAAAATCAAACAAAAATAAATAAAGAAGCAAAGGAAATGCCTGAAATCTTAGCAAGCAAAGGATAAATGTTTGCTCACTGTCAAACCTATCATATCTAGATTCCATAGCAACCACCCTAATTTAAAATCACTACACTAAACAACTAAATATAATCCTTCCGATAAACCAAAAACATGCTGTTGATTATTATTTATCAATAAATATTTTTCCAAATAGTCAAATAATTATGCAATCTGTAATTCTTCGAACTGATAGTTAAAAATTGCCCTAATAAATAAATAAATATACAAACGAGCAAAACCTTAATTAATTTAAATAACCAAACATCTCTATCACCTATACTCCCCTGTACACATAACCTTACATAATAAAAAACATTTAAATACATAACAACACAACACAAAATAAATAACATCATAAATGACATCAGCACATCAACATTTCCAACTCAATGAAATAAATATAGAAATTAAAACTACACTTATGATTTCGTTGCTGAATTCCTTGTAAATAGAATCACAACCCAAAAGATTGTAGTTCCAAATAAATATCCACAAAACAGAGCCCAAAAATGCAAAAATAAGCCTCGTAAAAATAAACCATCCAATAATACTTAATTAATCCAAGGAATCCATCCAGAATCTGATAAATATGTAAAATGAAACAGTAACTAAAAAGTGAAAAATCAAGGAAATATAACTCAGTATTTTTCAGTGAAAGAATTATACATCCAGATAAAAAATAACCACCTGTATCTGCAATAAAAATCTGTAAATCAAAAACATAAAACATCCACCAAAAACATTTAAACCCACCCAAACAACATTTATAACCCACATATAAACACAGCACAGTAGTAACATTATTATAAAGCAATCATGCATTCATATAAAACACATACACTATACATGAAAATTTGATAAATTACAATGCCTACCTTACCAACCTAAAATAACTCTTTCAGATTACAAGAAGAATCAAAATACTGAAATAACATCAACTAACAAACAATACCCTAACTCATCTTAATACTTCCTCAAACAACAATCCATTAGGAAGTAATTGTAAATTACTCTTTCCAGAACACCAAAAATCGATTATGTGGAAAACTTTCATTTTTTTTGCACTAAGAACAAATTGTTATTTTATGTTAATGATATAATAATGAAATATGTTACAAAAAGGTTGTGATTATTGAAATATATTCATATTAAAAATATATGCATGTTAAAAGATTTGATCAAAAAGTATGTACAACTAAAGAATGGAACAAAAATATATCTTATATAAACATATGTCAATAAAAATACTTTATAGAAAAATTATTGTATGTAAATTACAAAATTAAAAATGTTACCAAACGGTAACACTTTATGGAGATCAGATTTATTATTCCCAACCCAAAGTTAGCCATATTGATGAAAGTGTTGAACTTTGCAAACCATCATATTTACTTTTTCCACTCCAAACTTAAATACATGTAGGAAAATGTTGGACATTGGGAGGATCAAATTTACTATTTCCATTCCAAACTCAGCCACATTGTGGAAAATGTTCTACTTTTCAGGGTGTCAGAATTACTATTCCCACTAAAACACATTCGGAAAATGTTTGGCCTTTTTGGGGGTCATACTTACTACTCCTACTCCCAACGTAACCACATTGCAGAAAGCATTGGTCTTCGTGGGAACAGCTTTACTTTTCCCACTTCCAACTTGACCACATAGAGGTAAGTGTTGGACATTGGGGCCATCAGATTTGCTATTCTCAATCCACATAAATATAGTTAGGTCAGTTGTCCCATAGGTAAAGCGTTTTTTGTTTTGCTAATAATCTTTGGCACCATTTGACAAATCTCCATGAAACTTTCCAAAAGCTGCTAGTTTGGACTAGTTTGGGCATGAAAAGTTTTAGGGTGGTCTGTCAAATGGGGGCTTAGAAAAAAAGGGGCGTACCAATACACAAAATCCAGAGCGCTCTGATTGGCTGCCAGCAAAATGAAAACATTCTTGCTGGCAACCATTACAGTACTTGTCCTGAAGTTAAAATACATAATCCAGAAGGACCCCCAGGGTCGAAAAAGAAAAAAAACAGCAAAAAATACGGGACTCCAGTGGGGTCGAAAAAACATTTAAAAAAATTAATGGCGACCAGATATTATTCATTAGTTTTAAGTCCTGTGGAGGCTATCCCTGGAGCAAAAAAAGGGGAGGGGGCCCCACTCCCTGAGGCTCCAGAGTCCCAAGGGACCCCATCTCCCAGGGCCGATTTTCTTAATAAAGGGGAAGACAGCCACACCCCTCCTCATATTATAGTATCCAATATCAAAACATTCCTCAAGCGGCAGCAGCTCTCCCGGCTCAGCTGAGAGCTAATACTATAATATTCACTGCACTCTAGTATCTCGCCCCATAATGCTTTGCTGGGCCTTTGGTTGGCATTGTATTTTTGCCCATAACTTTGCTTGGGGTGGTCCTAGGAGGATGGGCCCACCACCGAATCGTTCAGCATGATATACTCTTTATGATTAAAGCATCTGCTTGGTCCTCCCCCTAGGTTAGGGGGACCCCAAAATCATCACCTCTCTCATTGCCTGATATTTTTCAAAGCTCACTTTTGTGAATTGGTTATATGCTTATTAGCATGTAAAGGTAAAGTTGTTTTATCAAAGGGTTGTGGGTGCAGTAGCTAACTCCGCTACGTGGCGTACTTGGAGTTTTTGCATGAATTCTGTGTTTTCAATGTAATGCGTAGTTAGCAAATCTCTGCACCTCTGCTAGCGGAGCGGAGTTCATTGCCCACGGTTAATTGTAAGAAGTCATCAGTGATGTCATCATTGATGTAATTTGAGATGTCATTGGTGATGAGCTAAATGGTGCTGTAGAACATGTCATGAGTGACGTAATATGTGAGGTCATAAGCAGTGCAGAGCAGGGGTGCAAGTTATATTTAGCTCTGCTAACTAAAACAGGCGAATTGCTGTGTTTTTTTTCAGTTCAAAACATTAATGTTGTCACTGGCAAATTCACCTAACTATACCGTTACTTTAGAGTATGTTTTTCAGTGAATATATATATGTTACCATCCACCCACAATATTTTAAAAAAATAACACCATATACTAATATACATAGAAAACAAAATGATATACATTTTGATATTAAAACAACAATATTTTTAAAACAATATTAAAAATACCTAAAAAAACAATATTCTTACCAACAATATTCTAGTCAATGATATTCTTCATATCATAATAGTTTTGACATAAGATATGTGTATCAAGATATTTATTAATCAACATTATGGTGAAACCCTCAGATTTCATCGGTGTTCTTGATATCTTTCCCCTGCATGTTGTTTGATTTTGGATTAATATTTGAAGATCTAATTGTATGGGAGTTGTCTAAAACAAGAATAAAATCCATGGTACTATTGACAGAGGCATAGCATCCCTGCCATTCAGGGAATCGCTGTGCCAGGTTTGGAGATTCCACTGAATTTCTCTCAATAAAGTGGGGAAGTTAGCATTGTGAGTCACCCTTATTGTGGGTCTGAGTTATATTCCTAAAGATTTTATAGTGTTTCTGTTATATTGAAATCTGGAGACCTCCGGAGATCATGATTATCTTCCTCCGTTAGATGCATCCCCAGGGCCTCTCTTTTTGCCATGTTTAATATAAATCCTGAGACCCAACCAATTCCTCCAAGAGAGGGAGGATAGAGCCTTTTGGATTTGCTAATATCAGGAAGATTTCATCTGCAAAGAGAGTTTAAACTTGTCTTTGCCCAGTTTTATGCCCAGCATTTATGTGTTATTGCAAAAACGCTGGGCTAGTAGTTATAAATACAATGCGAAGAGCAACAGTGACAAAGGGCACTCTTGCCTAGACCCTCGCTCTATCTTGATGAAGTTCAAGTCTTATCCTTTCACGTTAACACCAGCTGTCAGGTTGGTATTTCCTGCTAGTGCCATCTTGATGAAATTCTCTCCTTCTCCTCAGTCCCTCAACACTTTTCTCAGAAATGTCCACTCGACTCTATCAAAGGCTTTTTTGGTGTT
Source organism: Calotriton arnoldi (assembly GCA_963921515.1). Lineage (NCBI taxonomy): Eukaryota > Metazoa > Chordata > Amphibia > Caudata > Salamandridae > Calotriton > Calotriton arnoldi. Next base: position 370,279 of record CAWUFW010006133.1, on the reverse strand, counting down.
GATGGACAGGGGGACCACCCTTTCCCTGCACCTATTAGCAATGTCTTTTAGATGAATAGTTTTCTTTGTAAAGTCTCCTACCCTTCTCTGTGGTATAAATCTTGCTTGATCAGGATCAACAAGATCTGTGAGTAGATTCTGGAGTCTATTAGCTATGATTTTTGTATACTATTTTAAGGTCAACATTTTAAAGAGAAATCTGCCTGAATGAATCACAACATTCATGGTCCTTTCACTTTTCAAAAATAACTGAGGCTTTCACCTTTATCATTAAAGGTGAAACAGGCCCTTTAGTAGAAATCTCATTAAAAACTTTGGATATAATCCCCAGCAATTCCAGCCACAAATTCTTGTATAAGGCTGGCGTATGCCTGTCAGGTCCCAGTGGCTTTAATAGTTTAAAGCTCTTAATGGCTGCAGTTATCTCTTCCTGCGTTAAGGGTCCTTCTTGTGACTCCATTTATTCCCTGTTTAGTCCACCACCCTGTGTGCTACCTTGTTATTGTCCAACTGTTGCATCATACTTAGATTCAGCTTTATATAGTATCTAGTAAAAGTTGAAGAAGGTCTGTCTCTTATCGCTTTCCTTGTTTTAGCTATGGTATCCATTTGTCTGACAGCTAGGATATGAGCTTGTTAATATCCTCCACACCTGGGGGGCGGAGCTTGCAAGCCACTAAGATGGCCGCTTGAGCGAACTGCTCCGTAACGCCAACGCACTATCCGGCAACTATCCTCAGTCTGTGCCATAATACAAGCCTGCAGTTATCGGCCCCTGATGTCGGAGGGCCTTGAGAACGTACCGAACTACACGCGACTCCTGTACTCCCCTGCATGGCGAGATAAACATATGTGGACTGCTGGGGCCCTGTGAGCGGCATTGAGCCCCGGCCTGAAGTTGCGACGACGGGGCGGATCACGACTCTACTGCCAGAGGGCGGCCGACTCCTCAAGTAACAGACGTGGCAGCGACGTCCCGCTGTCAGAAGGTGAGCCTCCCCGTGAGACCCTGAGGTCGCCTTACGAGACAACATCAGACGGCCTCGAGGACAATAGCTGCGATAATTGTACCGGAGCCGCTGGCGTGCCCACCGGGATTTTGGTTGCGCTGCCGGCGCTTGATCTCGCCTGGCTGGCGGCTCTACGTCGGAGCAAGTTGTGGAGCTCGGACAGTTAGTGGCAGGTCCCCCTCCCCCTTACGGCATGCGGACACGGAGGTCTGTGCGGCCCGGCGACCGGCGATGCAGTGAGTATTCCATGGAGCTGAGAGCTGCGGTGTGTGAGAGGCTGGTACGCCGGCCATCGGGTCTGCCTGTGAGCGTACCGCCCCACCCGAGGCAAGCAGAAGCACGCATCGCGCTGCGGGGACCTGCACATTTGGAAACCCAGATAGCCCATGAGGGTGGCAGATACCTGCAAGGACTTCAACCCTGGCTGCTGAATGAAGACGGCTTGACTGCTGGCTCTCCGCGCCCGCCGCCATCTTGTGAGAAGAGCTGTACTCTGGGAGCGGCGTGAGGCCCAGCCTGCATATACCAGAGATCCCCACATTGGTTTGCATACGACTGAGCTGATCTCGCCGCCTGTAGCTGCCTCACCTCACACTGCTGAACACACGCAGCGATTGTTAACGCACTCACCCCCCTAGGAAATGGTTGGTGGGGGTACGTGGGAGCCGTACACCAGCTAGAGACACACACTGGTACTCCGGTCGAAGCCAGACAGGACTATCCATGCAGACTGGGCTGATAACTAGAGATTCCCGGGAGTCAGATTTGCCAGAGCTGACGTGGGAGACCGCTGTGGGCCCTCAGAAGTGCGACGATCCCGTGTTGTGAAGACGAAGTCGGGCAGTGGTGGTCAACGTAACGATTGGAGGCTATAGCCAGAAATATAAACTGAGCCAACAGTAGGTGCGCCCGCTGGAGCAGAGCTACATTGGGGTCCGTGGTATAGGCGGTCTGCCGTCGCAACAATCTGAGCATAATGGGCAGAGTCGACAAAACCCAACAAAAAATTACATTTGACCACAGGAAGACGAAGGTTCGGGAGAACGCAGCAGATGACGGAGAGAATGCGCAAGATCAAACGCAGGAAGAGACGGACGGCGATATCCAAACCATGCTAGCAGCAATGGAAAAAGGCTTGCAGGGCAGCCTTTCAGTCCTAGGCACAAAAATTGACTCACTATCCTACTGGATGGACAGAATGTCTGAGAGACTGGACAAACATGCCGCAAGGCTGGACATGACCGAACGCAGAGTTGCTGAGGTGGAGGAAGCGCAGACGACAATGGACACTGACCACAAGCAGATTGGGAGAGTCCTTCAGGTGCTGCAAGATAAGGCGGAGGACTTAGAAGCGCACTCCCGGTGCAATAACCTTAGGATCACTGGCCTGCCGGAATCGACACAGACGGGCAACATGGAGAAGTTTGTCGAGAAACTCCTGGTCACCCTCCTGGGTAGCGAAATGTTTTCCCCCATGTTTGTGGTGGAAAGAGCTCACCGGACTCTGGGCCCTCGCCCCATCCCTGGTGCCCCCCCCACGACCGATAATCGTGAGATTGCTGACTATCGGGACAGAGACTCGGCATTGTCAGTAGCCAGAGACAAACAAACACTACAGTATGAGGGGGCTACCATCTCTTTATACCCGGATTTCACTGCGCGGGTACAGGAGGCGCGCAGACAGTTTGCGCCGCTGAAACGCCAGCTGAGAGACCAACACATAGACTATGCTATGCTCTATCCGGCCCGACTGCATGTGAACCGGCATGGCCACTCACGTATTTTCACTGATCCAAAGGCGTTGCAGAAAGCCATGAAGGAGTGGGCCAGGGAACAGCGTCATAGCCCAGAGCGCAGCACCTTGGAGGGAGTGGTTGGAGGTCAACTAGATGAACAAGACTGATTGGGCGCCAACTCAATCCCCAGTTACAGAACGCTTAGACTCTGATGGTCCCCAGCAGATGAAACACTGTCCGACTTTGGCTTTGGGAGACCAAGATTTATAGCACCTGGTTTATTAGGACTATTCAAACTACGGGTTGTACTGTGTTACTGCGATAATGGCAATGTGGCTTACTCAGTTGGGTGTACTATGCATGCTACCTATGTTCATGCAGGTTAATTGATTGATGTGGAGGATACGTCATACACAACAGATGCTCTACAGTGGTAGGTTGGCGGGGGGAGTAAATGTTACGGCTAATAGGGACACATAGCCCTACTAGGCGAGCAACGTCCGCCCACGAGTGCCTCGCACTACTTGTGTATAGTTTTGGGAAGGGACGGAGGGGATCCTGAGTTAATGTTATGCAGATTTGAATTCCTGATTACATTGAAGAAGCAGGGAGAGAATATGGGTGAACATCGCCAAGGCAAGTTGAGGAGGGCCTGGCGGGGTGGGGTTGGGAGTTGGGCGGAGCATGAGACTCGGGCAGTTTTGCATTTTTTTGTTCTATTCATGATCACACATGAAGTGCACATATCCTACTTGTACCACAGGTCGGCCTGGCGAGACAGACACGACACGCCCCATGGTAGAGCCCGGTAGCCCCAGCAGCGAAGTTAGTATTGACACTCTCCGTACACTCACTTGGAACGTTAGAGGTCTTAATGACCACCGAAAGCTCCAAAAAGTCCTGGCATACTTAACCAGACACTGAATAGATATCGCACTGCTACAAGAGACCCATCTCCCTCTCGACAGTCCTATGCTGCGCAGTAGGGGTTTACAGGGTAACATACATGCAGCAGGATTCACCACACATGCTCGAGGGGTACTTACTTGGGTGAACCCTAGACCAGCCTTGACGCTAGTGCCGTTGGACACGGACAGAGACGACAGATTTGTTGTCACTAGGTGCAGAGGCAAAGGAATGGACCTCCTCATAGTCAACATCTATGGCCCAAATGTTGACAGCCCTGAGTTTTTTGCTGCGCTGTCGGACGCGGTAGACTTGCGCGGGGAGGGACTGCAGCTTTGGGGTGGAGACTTCAACTTAGTCAGAAACCCGCGACTGGACAGGTCAGGTCAGGTCAGGGGGGCCGGATAGACATATTACGGCGGCTGTTAGAGCAGTGGAAAGCGCCATGGTCAGGTTCGACCTGTTTGACGTGTGGCGCCAGAGGTACCCGGACAAAGGGGGCTTTACGCACTACTCAGCGTATCATGACCTGCACACCCGAATAGATTATTGGCTGGCCACCAGGCAGCTGTCTGAGAGAGCCCGTTCCTGCAAGGTACTACCCCGGACCCTCTCGGATCACTCCCCGATACTGCTAGTACTGGACACCCCCAGTAAAGCTGGCCCTCCTTTCACATGGAGGTTTCCACCATACTCTTTGCTTGATACGGTTTTTAAGGAAGAACTGGCTGAAGCGATAGAAACATTTTTTTAAACTAACGTAGGGTCGGTTGACAGCTTTCAGGTAATCTGGGAGACGTTCAAGGTCTACATCCACGGGGTTACTATGACTAAGCACTCTGGCATTCTCAGGGCAATCCAAAAGCGACTTAATGACCTGGAGCAACAACTAAAGTCCCTAGAAGCACGCCAACAGACTGGAGCGGATGATACACTCCCGCAGGAATTTAAGGTCTTGCTGGAGGAATATCATGAGGCAGCCGATGTGGAAATAAAGCACCTCGGTAAGTATGCAACGGCGCGGGCATACGGAGAGAGTGAAAGGCCTGGGGCGGTATTGGAACACATACTCAAGAAGCGGAGGGAAAAATCTGTAGTGGCAGAGATTAGAACGCCGGAGGGCGTTACCCTTACTGCAGAGGCGGATATAGCGGGCAGGTTCCGCCAATACTATTCTGACCTATATGCCTCCCGTGGCGGGGGTACAGAGAAGGAAATTTTAGATTACCTAACACATATAAAACTACCATGGCTCACTAACAGACATCGTGAGTTCCTTATGAGACCCATTGAGAGGGAGGAAATCCTCTTAGCCCTGTCGGCTATGAAAGCGAGTAGTGCGCCCGGAGGGGATGGCCTCACAGTCGCCTTTTATAAAGCGTTCCTGGATCTACTGGTGCCCCACCTAGCTACACTATTTGACGATATGTGTGTAACGGGAACTATGCCCCCCTCAATGAGGGAGGCAATCATTGTCGCTATCCTGAAATCGGATAAGCCCCCGGAGGAATGCGCTTCTTACCGCCCACTCTCACTGCTCAATGTGGACACGAAAATATTTGCAAAGATCCTGGCTAACCGATTGGTTCCTTTGATTCCAATCCTGGTTGCCCCGGAGCAAGTGGGGTTTGTGCCGGGCAGAAACCTGACCTATAATTTACGCACAGTGTTTGGCGCCCTGCAGCATACCCGACCAGAGACGCAAGCGGTAGCTGTATTCCTTGACATGGAGAAGGCTTTTGACTCCGTTGAATGGCCCTTTATGAGACTGGTTCTAACTAGGATGGGACTCGGGCAGGTATTTCTCCAATTATTAGGGGTCCTGTATAACGCTCCCACTGCCAGAATTAAAATAGGGAACCTAGTGACGGACCCAATACATATTTCTAGAGGTACGAGACAGGGTTACCCTCTGTCACCAATCTTATATGCATTGATGGCGGAGCCCCTAGCCTGTGCACTAAGAGAATACCATAGACACAAGGGCATTCGGTTCCCGGGCTATGAACTATTAGTCTCCACCTACGGAGACGACACGCTCTTATATGTTAGAAACCCCGAGAGTAACCTCTCACCAGTTTTACGCGAAGTAGTACATTTCAGCGCGGTATCTGGACTGCGAGTTTATTGGCCGAAGTCTATCATATTCCCTCTAATGCCGGCCACAACACAATTCGAGCCCGACTACCCGTTGCAGTGGTCAACGGACGCGGTGAGATATTTGGGTGTAAGGGTGCACACTGACTCAGAAGTTGTGTTTAGAGAAAACTATGGGGCGGCTATCAGCAAATTAGAGGAAGAAGTTGACTGTTGGATCAAACTACCCCTGTCCTTATTGGGCAGAATTTCCATTATGAAAATGGTGGTATTACCTCGTATTTTGTTCCTTTTCTCGAATATCCCCATAGTCCTTCCACGTTCATTTTTTAGCCGACTCACAATGCTGATGGTTAAGTTAGCTTGGGCGGGAAAGCAAGCGCGAGTCAAATGGCAGGTCCTTACTCTACCATTCTACATGGGTGGGCTGGGCGCGCCCGACTTTGATTTATACTATAGAGCAGCGCAGAGCACGCACGCTTATATCTGGATGCACGGTTCTCAAGACATCCCACACCTTCGTATAGAATCCGTTGTGGCGGCACCGCTACCACTACCAGCGTTGATGTTCATGGAGGCAGACCGAAGGACAGGGATTTTAGATTCACTTAACGCGATGACACACGCGTGGCACTATCAATTACGGCTACAGGCGGGAGCCATTCTTTATTCCCCCTACGCTTTGTTTGATTGGTGTCGCTGGCTGCCCCCGTGTAGGGATAAAGGGGTTACGCGAGCACTTAATTCGCTAGGAGTACAGACCATCGGCGATTTATTTAAAGACGACATCACGAAAACTTGGGGACGGACGATGGTACAACTACCACACTCACACAATTTCAATTCCACAGAACACGACACGCGCTACAGACCATCTTAGGAGAAGATATGCTAGAACCACCTGAGCTACTGGCCCTGTCCTACATCATAAGGGCGAAAATCCCCTTTCAGAATCGTATCCAAGATTTACAAGTTATCCATGTCCTACAGGGAAAATCACTACACTAAAGCCCGACTGGCTTGGCAACGAGACTTGAATAGAGACATAGACGACGCCATGTGGACTTACTGCTGCACTAGCACCAAACGCATCTCATTAAATGGTAGACACAGACTGATTCATTTTAAGTATCTCAACAGGGTCTATTACACCCCAGAGAGACTACATAGATATGGCTTACGGGACGATACGGCCTGCGAGTGATGTAATGCGTCGACGGCTGACTTCCTCCACTTGGCCTGGTCTTGTCCGGGGGTATCCAAATTTTGGGATTTGGTTTTTAAGGGACTGAGTCGGGTGGCTGAACTGACCCTCACACCGGAACCTGCCGTAGCCCTGCTGGGCTTTTCCAAACAGATACCCAAGGGAGTACGCCGGCTGATTGACATGGGATTGTTATTAGCTAAACGCAGGGTGGCGATTGGTTGGTCACGGGGTCCCCCCCACGATAACCCAATGGTCACGTGATATGCTATACTGTTGCACACAGACGGAAAACTTTAGTGAACTTCTCCCGCCACGTAGCAGACCTAAAAACTTTTGGGAACTGTACAAAACTTACCTGGCAAACAGGAAGGAGGGCATGGCGGCTGCAGCAGGAGACTCACAGGAGTCGACTGGATCTACCAATGTTATATAATTAGTCAGCATCCACCCTGTACCGACATACTGGGTACGGCACATATCGGCCGTCTTACGTATGCTTACACCACATCGGGGCTGCAGTGGAAGGGATTGTTTATAGTTGGATGGGGAGGTGCGGGGTGTCTAGGCGCTGTCACTGGAAAGACTCTATTTGCCGTCTTTTTGGTACTTTATTGTAACACTCTTGATTGCTGTGTGTCATTGCTATTGCCACTTTGTAGTATCGAGTCTCATGACTGTTTGTATCAAAATTCAATAAACCTCTTTAAAAAAAAATATATATATATACCCTCCACACCTTATTTTCTCCCCTGTAGTATTTTTAAACATTTTTATGAGAGTACTCTACCTTGTACAGCTCCAACAAGTGCAGCCGGATATGTCTGGTGCCAAGTCTTTTGAGAGAGGGTTTGCTTATGGCATTCCTCCAACTTCTGAAGAGTATCTCTGAAGGTCTTCATTATGAGGTCACATATCTTATTGAGTTTAGCCCCTTCAGCTAAACATGTCCCCTTCACAACTTTTTTTAGGGAGTCCCACATCGTCTCCTCGCTGCATTCTCCAGTATCATTGAGGAGGAGAAAATCTTTATCTGAGACCGAACTGCCCCTCTAGCAACTTTATCTAGAAAGAGGCATTCTTTGAAGCTCTATCGGGTGGTGCCATCCACCTCCACTCTCCCAATAGAATGCTAGTATAAGGGTACATAATCAGAAAAGGCCATCGCTCCAATCTTGGCTCTGGACACCTCACCCATCATCCCTTGGTCTAGTAGGAAAATATATGTTCTGGCATAGGATTTATGTGCTGCTGAGTAGTAAGAGTAGCCCCTTTCCCTAATATGTCGCTTTTCTAAATGTCAATCATGGACATGTTGGATTAGCACATTTATTTTATTTGGAGAGCACAACAGGGCTATCCCCTCTGTCTCCATCCCTGTTAAATACTAGGTTCCATTTACCTCCAAATATTAGAGGACCCACTGCCAGCTCAGTGAGTTTCAGAGTTCTGTATCACACGAAGGCTTCTTGACCCTTATTTGTGGCATACATTGTGGCCTAAGCTGCATCCCTACCTCTCAAGGTGATATTGAGGTGCATCCCTTCTTTATTTGTATGTAATGATGTCAATGGAAATCCCACATGCTGTCCCATTACGATAACCACCCCCATTGGTTTTCATGTTTGCAGAGGTGTAGTACGGCTGGAGAAAAATCCTAGATTTCACCTGTCAGGTATTTTGATCAAGTAATTGCAATTCCTGACAAAATAATCCACCTACCCCAGCCTTTTCAATGCTCGAATGACCCACCTTCTCTTTACTGGTGCATTAAATAAACAGAAAAAGAGGTGATGGTGATAAATCTTGTCATGTGTAATTGATCATGGCGACTTCAGACTGAGCAATGCAGATTTGCTTTATCCTGTAGAATCTACTAACCATGGAATCCTTTGTGGTCGAGTCTAGTAATCAATGTCACTGCATCATTAACCCTTCCTTTATCCCTTGCAAGAATTCCAATTAAACAGATCTAGTATATGGTCTGTTGGCCCCTAAATATGACAAATGCAACAGCACGAACCATGTACAATGTGGAACATTTCTACCCCTAACAGGACACATTTGGGTATGTCCTAAATGTATCCTTTCCCACAGGATGTGCCCAATGATATGTATTACTGTTTACCTGCCTCGCCCTAACCTTTCTAGCCTCTTACCAACTGAGTTCAAAGCCTCTCCCTCGATCATCATTTGGACTGTCTTCTTATCATGTAGTCATTATCCTTACTGGGAGCACTTGGATCTGTGTCTGACACTTGACCAACAGCAGACCACACGTGTTTAAATGTAGCTCTTCTTTCTTAATTGAAGTTGTCCAGGTTAGTTTTGCCACTACAATCTTTCATCATGGATCTTCAGTATTCTCGTTTCTGCCTTGTTTAGTCTCTGCTTCCTCCCTCCAGAGTTTGTTACTCTGCGCTGCAAGTTTGCCCCCAATGACCAAATTGTTCTGCAGCTCAAGGAGCAATTTAATTTGAACGTGCTGCTATTGCAAAGAAGATTTTAAATGAGTGTCCCATTTGTACTGGAAAGTGTGTTGTCTCAGAATTTGCATCATTGGGGGGAAGTCTCTACTTTTTAAGATTGTCACTACTACCAGGCCTTAAAAGATAGAGAATGTATGACCTTCATAGGAACAGCTGCCCTGCTCTCTCACTGCTGCCATAATTATTTTCTTCATTCTGGAAGTTATGTAGCCTGGTAAAAATGTGCAGAGGAAGATTCGTTTGTGAACATGGGGGGTCACCATTCTATGAGTATGGTCAAATTTAATCGGGTCTGTCACCTCTCCACCCAGTACAGGGCTCAGGAGGCATTGGATGAATCCTTCAATGTCTTTTCCTTCCGATCTAGGCAAGACTAGCCTTTTCTGTATTCCTGCATGACCTGCTTCTATATCTTCCAGTTTTTCTTGTATGATGATATTCTATTCTCGTGGGGTGATCCCTTCTTCTTTAATGAATTCTATCTCTGTGGATACTCCACATTTCTTCTCATAAGTCCGGGTCGCGCCCGTCCGCAACGCGACTGCGACCAGCGCCAGGAACCCTGGGCTTCCGATCTACCAACGCTACAGTTCAACGGCTCTCCACGCAATCAACAACGGCAAGAACAACAATTGGAAGCTCGCCTCACCTCTCGACACCCACGGCCCCTTCACCTGCCGATACTGCCGCCACTCCTTCAACATCGCCACAAGCCAGGACTCATCTCCGCCGACCACCAACACCCCCACCGCAGCCCAAACCCTGCAATGCATCCTTCTCAATGTCTGCTCCCTCCACAAACACGCCACTGAAATCTGGGAGCTCCTCGACAGCACCTCTCCCGACGTCGCCTTTCTCACCGAAACCTGGACAAGCGCCACCTCAGGACCTGACATTGCGATCGCCATCCCCGAAGGATACAAAATCACCTGAAAGGACTGCCCAAACCTCCCTGGAGGTGGCATCGCCATCGCCCACAAAGCCAACCTTTGCCTGAGTACCTACACCGATGGGCCTACGGACCTCATGGAACACCCCCACTTCAAGCTACAGGTCAACCCAACCACCATCCTACATGGCACCCTCATCTACCGACCTCCCGGACCCCACGCTCTTTTCTCCGACTCCATCACAGACATAATCACCCCGCATGCCATCACCTCCACCGACTACATTTTGCTGGGTGACCTCAACTTCCACCTCGACAGCCGCCAAGACCCCAACTCGATCTCCCATCTGGAAAACCTCCTTGTCATTGGACTCAACCAGATCGTACCAGGACCAACGCACTCAGCAGGACACACTCTCGACCCTATCTTCGCAGCAGGAAACGCCATCTCCTTCAGCCACACCTCCGAACTCCCATGAACGGACCACCGCTGCATCCACTTCACCAACAGAGCAAATACCCCCCGCAGATCCCCACCCCAGCTCCAACGCAGGAACTGGAACAAGATCTCCGACCAGCAGCTCATCACCACCCTCAGTAGCTCCGCACCCACTGCCTCAGACAACGACCCCACCACCGCCGCCCGTACCCTACACAAATGGATCACTGACTGCGCCAACACCGTTGCCCCCCTCAAGAAATCAGCCAAGCCTCGCACCAAGGCGGCCAGCTGGCTCTCCACCAAACTCCGTGAATCCAGACGAACCTGCAGACGTCTCGAGAAAATATGGAGGAACTCCAAAAACCCAGCAAACCTCGACAACTACAAAACAGCCACCACTGCCCACCCCAAACTCATCAGACATTCGAAGAAGAAAGCACTCCAGGAGAGAATCTCCTCCCACGCACACAACAGCAAGGAACTCTTCAGGATCATCAAAGAGTTCGCCCAACCCAACAGTGAATCCACCGACATCCCACCCTCCCAGGATCTCTACAACAAACTCAGCACCCTCATCAGCAGCAGACTGGACTACGGCAACGCACTCTACACCAGGATCAACAAGATCCTCACCCGCTAACTCCAGAACATCCAAAACGCCTCCAACAGACTAGTCCTTAACCTACCGCGCCACTGCCACATCACTCAACACCTGCGGGCACTACACTGGCTCCCCTTCGAGAAGAGAATCCCCTTCAAGCTTCTCACCCATACCCACAAGGCCCTCTACAACACTGGCCCCGCCTACATGAACCACCGCCTCTCGTTCCACGCATCTCAAAGATCCCTCCGCTCAGCCCAGCTCTCCCTCGCCACAATACCACGCATCAAGAAGACCAGAACAGGAGGTCGCTCCTTCTCCGACCTCACATCCAAGGCATGGAACTCCCTCCCTCTCCACCTCCGCCAGACACCTACTCCCTCCAAATTCCTGAAAGATCTCAAGACCTGGCTCTTCGACGAATCACCATGAACGTCTGGCAACGCTCGCACCCCGTTGGGCGATGGTAGCCTTCTGATGATTCTCCGCGAGGGCCCTGGAGCCACGCGCCACCCGCCTCCCCCAGCACCTTGAGACCCTGCCGGGTGGGTAGTAGCGCTTCACCAACCCTGATTGATTGATTGATTGATTGATAAGTCTGTCCAGGGGGGCACAAGTCGAGGGCCATCTGTCAGTTTGCCGGGTTATTACCTACCCCAGAGATGGCATGAAGCATGTAGGGTCTGAGATTCCCGGAAGGTGTCTTCTCGACATGCAGAAGCCACTATATGCAGAAGGCTCCTTGCTTGATGTCCTCCTGCCTTACAATGCCAATGCGGGCCAAGTCTCTTATACATAGACTCAAAGAGCAATGGTATAGTTCATAGCTCAGGAACTAGTCCCCCTCAGGCAGTTAGAGGGCAAGGTGCAGAGCCAGAGGCCTTGTTATCCTTCCTTTTTATGATGTTTTATGTATGCGTTCGGCTCGAGAACAAGTCCCCTTGGAGCAGCGTGCAAACTCACTTATTTTATTGCTTCTGCATCCATGTGGGCCTATGCTACTGCACCTCTTCAGGGGCTTTAATGAGGGCATTCTCCCACTGTCATGGAGCCCAGCACCAATCACCTAGCATAAGCGATAAGTATAATGTTGTCGGCTAGGAAAAATTAATTCTGACTCTAACGAATAACAAAGTCAACCAATTTGAGTTAGGAGTTGATTTGAGACCTAAGCAAACCCCTGCATGGCTCAACAATATTTTTTAAGGCTTAGGAAGGAACATCTTACACTATGGGGTCGATTCCGATCCCGGTCGGAGGCGCACCTAATACCATTCGGCCGGGAAAAAAGCCAGGCGAATGCCTGTTTCCCGACCGATTCGCACATACGTCCAAACGAGCAAGTACGATGCGCACAACTGCCCAAATCCCGACCCAGTCGTACTCACCCAATACAGGTCCTGTTCTCCGACTGAGGCGAATCCGGAAACGCAAAATCGAGTCGCACGAAAGCCAAAATGCAGCCCCGTCCGGCCGGACAAGTACGATGCGCTTTCCGTACGCGCCGAACCCGTCGCTACGCACGGCACGTCAAAGCATCCGGGAGAGGCGCACATAAGCTCCGATTCGCGCCACAAGATGATCCACGGCTACGAGACGAACACGCCAGCGACGAGGACGAGGCGAAGCAAAGAGAAAGACGAACGAGACGAACCAACCATGAATCCCATCGTGCCGATCCTACCAATATTCTACATCTATTACCGAAACAGGCACGGACGCTTACGGCGCAGAAGGTAAGTCAGACACCAACAACAAAAACAAACTCCACGTACCCGACATATCACACACACACAGAGGGATGCAGAAATTACTTACACCAGCAACAGCAGCACCATAGGGGCGGGATGGCCATCACCAATGCCACATATACACATAGGGCCTGGATGCCCACCACCACTACCACCCCTACTCAGGGGTGCCAGATGCCTACCACTACTACCACCTCTACCCATGGTGGGCTGGATGCCTACCACCACTACCACCCCTACTCAGGGGTGCCAGATGCCTACCACTACCACCACCCCTACCCAGGGGGTGCTAGATGCCTACCACTACTACCACCTCTACCCATGGGGGGCTGGATGCCTACCACCACTACCACCTCTACCCATGGGGGGGCTGGATGCCCACCACCACTACCACCCCTACTCAGGGGGTGCCAGATGCCTACCACTACTACCACCTCTACCCATGGGGGGCTGGATGCCCACCACCACTACCACCCCTACTCAGGGGGTGCCAGATGCCTACCACCACCCCTACCCAGGGGCGGCTGGATGCCTGTCACTACTACCACCTCTACCCATGGGGGGATGGATGCCTACCACCACTACCACCCCTACTCAGGGGGTGCCAGATGCCTACCACTACTACCACCTCTACCCATGGGGGGCTGGATGCCTGTCACTACTACCACCTCCACCCATGGGGGGCTGGATGCCTACCACCACTACCACCTCTACCCATGGCGGGGCTGGATGCCCACCACCACTACCACCCCTACTCAGGGGTGCCAGATGCCTACCACTACTACCACCTCTACCCATGGGGGCTGGATGCCCACCACCACTACCACCCTTACTCAGGGGTGCCAGATGCCTACCACTACTACCACCTCTACCCATGGGGGCTGGATGCCTGTCACTACTACGACCTCTACCCATGGGGGGCTGGATGCCTATCACTACTACCATCCCCACCCTTGGTGTGATGGATGCCTGCCACCACCACTACCCCTACTCATGGGGGCAGGATGCCTGCCACCACTACCATCCCCACTCATGGGGGCAGGATGTCTATCACTACTACCATCCCCACTCATGGGGGCTGGATGCCTATCACTACTACCATCCCCACTCATGGGGGCTGGATGCCTATCACTACTACCATCCCCACTCATGGGGGCCTGGATGCCTATCACTACTACCATCCCCACTCACGGGGCCTGGATGCCTATCACTACTACCATCCCTACTCATGGGGGCTGGATGCCTATCACTACTACCATCCCCACTCATGGGGGGCTGGATGCCTGCCACTACTACCATCCCCACTCATGGGGTGCTGGATGCCTGCCACTACTACCATCCCCACCCTTGGTGTGATGGATGCCTGCCACCACCACTACCCCTACTCATGGGGGCCTGGATGCCCATCACTACTACCATCCCCACTCATGGGGGCAGGATGCCTGCCACCACTACCATCCCCACTCATGGGGGCAGGATGCCTATCACTACTACCATCCCCACTCATGGGGGGCTGGTGCCTATCACTACTACCATCCCCACTCATGGGGGGCAGGATGCCTATCACTACTACCATCCTCACTCATGGGGGCTGGATGCCTGCCACTACTACCATCCCCACTCATGGGTGGCTGGATGCCTATCACTACTACCATCCCCACTCATGGGGGCTGGATGCCTATCACTACTACCATCCCCACTCATGGGGTGCTGGATGCCTGCCACTACTACCATCCCCACTCATGGGGGCTGGATGCCTATCACTACTACCATTCCCACTCATGGGGGCTGGATGCCTATCACTACTACCATTCCCACCCATGGGGGCTGGATGCCTGCCACTACTACCATCCCCACTCATGGGGTGCTGGATGCCTATCACTACTACCATCCCCACTCATGGGGGGCTGGATGCCTGCCACTACCACCACCCCTACTCATAGGACGGGTAATGCATGACACAACCAGCATACTCCCACATAAGGAATCACAGAAAATTACATCCACCCAAACAACATGACAAGCGTGTGTAGTCCATGTCAAATGCCAACAACACAAAACATGACAATGAACATACAATGTGACCCACTATCACATGTGTGACACATAAAAGTGTGTGGCCTCCACAATACAAGCCGACCATGGCTACTGTGGCAATGGGGCCCAAAGCCCCATCACCACAGTCACCAAAAGGTAAGTGTGGGGTCCATGGCTGATGCACCTTTTGATCAGTGTGGCAATGGGGCCTAAAGCACCATCACCACAGTCACCAAAAGGTAAGTGTGGGGTCCATGGCTGATGCACCTTTTGATCAGTGTGGCAATGGGGCCCAAAGCCCCATCACCACAGTTACCAAAATGTAAGTGTGGGGTCCAAGGCTGATGCACCTTTTGATCAGTGTGGCAATGGGGCCCAAAGCCCCATCACCACAGTCACCAAAATGTAAGTGTGGGGTCCATAGGCTGATGCACCTTTGATCAGTGTGGCAATGGGGCCTAAAGCACCATCACCACAGTCACCAAAAGGTAAGTGTGGGGTCCAAGGCTGATGCACCTTTTGATCAGTGTGGCAATGGGGCCCAAAGCCCCATCACCACAGTCACCAAAATGTAAGTGTGGGGTCCAAGGCTGATGCACCTTTTGATCAGTGTGGCAATGGGGCCCAAAGCCCCATCACCACAGTCACCAAAATGTAAGTGTGGGGTCCAAGGCTGATGCACCTTTTGATCAGTGTGGCAATGGGGCCTAAAGCACCATCACCACAGTCACCAAAAGGTAAGTGTGGGGTCCAAGGCTGATGCACCTTTTGATCAGTGTGGCAATGGGGCCCAAAGCCCCATCACCACAGTCACCAAAATGTAAGTGTGGGGTCCATAGGCTGATGCACCTTTTGATCAGTGTGGCAATGGGGCCTAAAGCACCATCACCACAGTCACCAAAAGGTAAGTGTGGGGTCCAAGGCTGATGCACCTTTTGATCAGTGTGGCAATGGGGCCCAAAGCCCCATCACCACAGTCACCAAAAGGTAAGTGTGGGGTCCAAGGCTGTTGCACCTTTTGATCAGTGTGGCAATGGGGCCCAAAGCCCCATCACCACGGTGATCATAAGGTAAGTGTAGGCATGGTAAAAGCTGCCAAAGACAAACTGTATGGATGAATCCTGGTCACACAACAACTAAAACATCTGTGGCATAGTAGTGCTTGTGTCCCATTGCAACATAGATTGGGCGAGGCTAACAGTGCAGTGACACAGAAACATTGTTTTGGCCATGTGCATACAAACATCACACATGGGGGACCACATTGCCAACAATCAGCCAATTACACAATGACAGAAGTGACCATCATGATGCTGACCCACATATCTGCACCTATGGACACACAAATGTATATAACCTGTGGAGACTGTCGATGTCAGGTGAACAAATACCATACCATGGCAGCAATGGGACATACAAACCATGATCATTGTGCTGACTGATGACCCAGGAGTCCCAGGGAGAGCAGGGGAAAATCACCAAACAACATACAGCCAATGGCACACTACAGAAATGCCAATGCAGTGATGCAAATGCACTAACACAAACAGGCAGACTCACACTGCATATCAAACACAACAGGTGATGGGGGTGTGTGCCAGTGTCCCCAGGCAACCACACAACACATGAGGAGGCCTGAATCCCAATTACACAGATGTGTATACAGTGCCACACACAAGTAACTCATGGATTGGATTCCCTATGTGGGCAATCTGGCATTGTTAGATGAGAGGGAGCCCAAATTACACATGTCACACAAGCTTGTAGGAACAGCAACTAACACAGCAAGAGACACACCCACCACGGCACTACCCCCAGGAACCCCACATTGTGCAGACACTAGCCTGCATGACAATTCCACTGTGATGACAAAGGTAGATGTTGATCACACTGTGAACCACAGCCATGTGTCCTCAGCTACAAACTACCATCACACCTACACAAGCTCCAATCAATCAGCAGGGCCTGCCAGCCAAGGACAATATGGTTCTAGCCGTGCAACAACTCACATTTGCACACTCAACACCACACACCCTGATCTCCACCAATGTGCAGCAGTGAAGCTCACATGGACTGGTGACATTGCACATGCACCCAAGACAATCCCAGGGGTGGTGGGGGAACTAAGGTGCAGAAACCCATCACACATGCCCACTCAACATGACTCGTCTATGTATGACACACAGCACAGTACCCCGTACATGCGCATGATGTGAAATCCACCACAAACAATGGGATCCTGGCCATAGTCACACACCAACGAAGAAGCCAAGGTGAGACACAAAGAACACACGTACACAACTTCCAACATTGCAGCTCTGACCCTGAGGAGTGGCAGCAGTCACACACACAACGCGTCACAATCACTGAAAGCTACCGCAAATTCAAAATCACATTACTTGTGTAAACAACAAGTGCCAAGGGGAATCCTGATTGTGTCCCATCAGCGTTTGCCCACATCCCCAGCCCTGACAACAAAGACAACCTGGGATGACAACCTCATGAACATCAGTTTGCCATGCACCCACATCACAGAGAAACCAGGTCCAAGATGCTGGATGAACACATACCAACTCTGCAAGCATCACAAACAGGAACATCCCTAGGGACACAGCCTGTGTATGAAAAGGGAAGGGAACATGCACAGACATGCTCACACAACACACAACACGGGCACACGCAATGTCACCAGATTACACACAGCCAGTGAGGGCACTCCACTCCTGTGGAAGGTCCACTGTGCCAAACCTTGTCTGTGCACGACTCAAACATATCAGCAGGACACTCCGTCAGTGAGTCAACAACTACAACACACAGAAGCCTCTGCTCACATCAGCCTGGGTACGGGAGTGTCACGTCAGTCATCTGCATACACCCAAAACACGTGGCAATCCAGTTGTACTGTATACACAGATGAGTCCTCCAAAATTGATGTGCAAAACTGCATGTCCAGTGGAGACGGGCACACAGTCAGGGTACTAGGAACATTGGACAGTGGTAAGCCCAACAGATGTGCAACAGTGTAGGACAAAGATGGTAATCTACAAATGCTAAACGTACATCCCTGTGTCAAATGCTGAACATTACACCCTCAGACTGCAGCAAGGGATGCTATAGATCCAGACTAGATTAGGACACATATCCCATGGATCACATGGAGCCCATCACAGCAAAACTTCATTTACCTGATCTGAACACAATTACAACAGCAAATGCATGATTCTACACATCTACATCATGTACCACCAAAGATTAACCACAAGTAAACAAAAAGAGGCTTTATTCAGCAAGTGTGCAACTGAAATCAAAAGTCCAAAATTAACTACGGCCAATGTCCAGTCCAAATACACAGTCCCAACAGGGTGATGTGTGACAACTTGTCACCAATTGCTTGCCTGCACAGGTACCGACTGGGGACATCCCCCTTGGAGGGGCATACGAGGGGCAGGACAGGCACCACAGGGACAGGATCAGGGGATGCCAGAAGGAGGCAGGGAAGGTGAGGTGGTGCAGGAGTGTCACCGGCAACTGCAGTGGAGGTGTCTGACTCAGGGGGGGCTGGCACCACCGCAGGGCCCAAGTCCGATGGTGTTGGTGCTGCAACCACTGCAGTGGGCTGGTCAAATGGAGTGGACTGGGTCCCCAATGCAGTGCCCGAGTCAGACGGGGTTGTTGTGGACTCCACCGCAGTGCATGACTCCAAGGGAGTGGAAGGGGGGGCAGAAGAGCTGGGCAGGACAGAGGGGGGGGACACGGTCTCCACACCAGTGGCACATACAGGCAGAGCATCTGGTTTGGGGGTGGAAGAGCCAGTGGCAGGGGGAGGGCCTGAGCAGTTTGGGGATGCGGTATCGGTGTGTGGGGGAACCTGGGGCAGGGTGTGGCGGTGGAACCTGTGGAGTGGTGGCCTGAGGGATGGAGGTGAGAGACTGGGTGGGTGACTTGCAGGGCGGTGGCGGGGTCTTGCTCTTCCGGGTCCGGGGGGACTTGCGGGTGGGGGCTCACTCTGCCTGCACCTGGGGGAGGGTGTCCGGGGCGAGGGGCACTCCCTCTCTGTGTGTGGACTTCCTCTTCCCCCGGTATGCTGGATCAGCGGGATTGGAGGGGAAGAGGCCGAGGTCAGAGAGGAAGAGCTGCTGTATATGTGGGGTTGCAGGTGAGGCAAGGGAAGGGGTCTTGGAGGGAGAGGATCTTGAGGATTGCGGAGTGACTGTGGTTGCCTGTGTGTGTGTCAGTTCCCCATCCCCTGTGTGTGTGGAATCAGTCCCCTGAGGATGCTTGTGTGCACGTATTGCCTTGGTTTTGGGTGTGTGTGTGCTGCTCGTGTCTGTGTGTTTGGGTGATTGTGCAGGTGTGCATGTGCTTTGGACAGGTAGGGTGGTAGGAAGTGTGGATGGGGCAGAGGTGGGAGGGGTGAGGGACTGTTGGAGGAGGGACACTGCTGCCATCAGGGAGGAGTCCATGGACCTATTGCTCCTCTGTAGGGCAGACATACCCTTTGAGATGCCCTCCATGAACGACACCAGCTGTGTCAACAGGGTGGTGTGTGCATGGAGGACAGTCAGCATTGCTGTCTGCCCTACATGGAGCTGCTGAAGGAGGTACACAGACTCCTCACTCAGGGCAGCAGGGGACACAGGGGCAGGGGGTGCGGTGCCTGGCTTGAAGGAGACATGCTCCCAAGCACGGGAGCCTCCACGGACCTCAGGAATGGGAGCCAATGGGAGGGCGGTGGTGGTGGTGGTGGTGGCGGGGTCAGACAGACTAGCTGGGGTGTTGTGGCTGCTGACACCCGCATCCACAAGGGAGTCATTCTCCGAGCTGCTGTGGTCCCCAGCTGAGGTGGATGGTGCTGAGGACTCCTCGGTGTGGCTCCCCTCGCCCTCCGTGCCACTGGGTCCCTCTGACCACTCGTCGCTGACCCAGTCTGGCTCCGCTGCTCCTCCTGGTCCATGGAGCTGTCCCCTCCTGTGGCTGTGGATGTATCTGCAAACAATTGGGGAAACAGACAAACATCAGTCACCTGCACTGACCGCACACACCACAGTAAGTACAGCACATCACAGAGCAAGCCCTGGCATCTCTAGTAGAACATTGCCAAAAGTCATCACACAGATTAGGAGAAGCCAATTGTCAGTCTGATGGTCAACCATGGAACAGACACCCCTCCTGCCCTTGCACCCATCTGTCTGGTGCCTGTCTGATGGTAAGACCCCAGTGTGGACACATGCACCACCTACACAGTAGTTGGACATTGCTGAGAACACGGTGAAGTATGTGAACATGCCCACGTCACATCTCTTGCCACTGAGTCAGTGCAGGTGTCTGTATAAATGGACGGCCAGAGTCTAAATAGAAATGCATGTGATGCATACCAGCACCAGACCCCATGAAGCACCCATGTCCGGATAGTCAATGCCACAATGGGGTGCATGTTGCACATGTCACTCCCCTGCAGGATCACTCTTAGGAAGTTTAATGCCATGACACAGGCATGCCTGCAAAGTCATACATCACTGTCTCCAGTCACATGGCCATGGCAGCCAGCCAACAACAGTCTGCACTGTGTCACAATCCTAGGACATGGGGAAGGCAAGTAATGTAACTGACAAGTGCACATGTCCATCCCCCAAAAACCACATCATCTGAACTACTATTTGTCCACGTCATACCAATTGGACATATGGGGGACATGAAACACAACTCTCTGAACATAAGCACCTCACAGTGTGCTGAGAGTGAAAAACAGCTGCCTGAAAGTCACAGTGGCATACACCTGTCTGCACAGTCATGTGATCAAACACCTATAAGTCACAGAAGTCTTGTCTCACATGGTCCAATAGCAGATGGCATGCTGACCCCTAAACGATAAACATCACAGGAGTCCCGACAACGTAGTCACAGCACAACGACACAGAGGCAGACACCTGAGGGAACATTTCACTGAGCACAGCATGTCAGCTGATACACGGGAGTGGGAACACAGAGTGTATTGTATGCCCTGGAGTAGGCATGACTGTCCGGCTCCACCTGCAAGATGGATGAGCCCTGGTCAGTAGGCAGGTGGCTAGGCATGTGTGACACACTTGACATACATACTCCTGAGGCCCAAACATTTTACCCACCCGCAGCATGGGGGTGTGGCAAATACCCCAGGGACATGTGGTGATTCTGATCTGCAAGTGGATCACATATCAAAGTTACACCCAGACTACATTGCACGACTCAGGCATTGTGTGAGCAATTGACCCACCCATGAAGGCTAACACAATATCACGGGAACAAAAGCTGTCACCCACCTTGAGCAATGCAAAATGCAAGGACCCTGTACCCGAGTGACACAATTATCCTGAGCGTAAGGAGCACACCGGCCTATCAGATGGGTAGTGGCCATGTCACAATAGAGGGACATGGGTACTGGACAACAAGACTGATGTACTGGGGAAGTTTAACCACGCCACAGGAGGGCACATAGAATGTCAGACAGAGTTCACAGTGCAGTCTTTGACTCACCCCCTCCTTGCTGCTGTCTGCCCTTCAGCTGCCCATCCAGCTCCGGGAAGACCACCGGCAGGATCTGGAGCATGTGGGGGGTCAGGGTCCGGTGTCCGCCCCTCCTGCGAGGAGGCGACAGCTTCAGCTGGACCCTTGCAATCCTCCGGGTCCAGCCCCGAAGGTCCTGCCACCTCTTCTGGCAGTTGCGGATCCGGCACTTGTAGACCCCCACGGATCTGACTGCCCGGACGATGGCCAGCCAGATATCCTGCTTCTGATGGGCATCAACCTGTGAGGATGACAAAGTGAAAAGGCCATTACTACACATGCAACATATCCGTGCATCACACAGTTGGAAATACATGTCTCAATCACAGGGGCATATGATGTACACAGGCAGTGCAACGAGGGCTATGGACAGTTTGCCAGCAGTTACTACATGGTATCATTGCATGGGAAGTGAACCTTGTTTGAATGCACTGTTACTCCACTGTACCTGTTCAGTGCATGTGACTACACACTTTGGGGGGTGAGTACTACTCAGTGAGCATGCTATCCAGTGGTGTGCACACTGTAAATCCTGCTAGTCAGACAACATGAACAATTAGTAAGGCAGTGGACATCACACTCACCTGCTCCCCTGGTGTCCCATACAGCTTGCTGTACTGTGGAAGGAGGTTGTCCAGCAGGGCCTGGTTCTCCTCATGGGTGAAGGCTGGGGCTCTCTCCACAGTACGTGTCATTGCAGTAGCCAGAGGATGCAGAGACAGCAGCAGTGTAGTGGCAGATGTCGTCCTGGAGCATGTAGTGCAGGCAAGTGAGCCCTCAGGGGAACAGCCAGCATTATATGTGTGCTGCAGAGGCAGATACTGTGCCATGTGTCCAAAGTGATAGGTCCAAGTCGTATGCATCTTATGAATCTGACCAATCCATGGAATTGCAGCACCAAGACACGCCCACAGCATCCTTCAAAAATTTCAACTTCATGACACCCATGAATTTGCAACATTGTTGTGGCTGGCCAACTGAATTCACTGCATCAGACTCCGTCGAAGCTTCAAAACGCGTCCATTGCCATGCCAGGCCCCAGTCAATGCGTGCGCACCGATCGGACCATTGCTGTACAATGCGTACCCGCTCACATTCAATGCAATGGTCCGTGCGGGCACACCGATCGGACCATTGCTGTACAACGCGTACTCCACTCACATTCAATGCAATGGTCCGTACGGGCACACCGATCGGACCATTGCTGTACAACGCGTACCCGCCACATTCAATGCAATGGGCCGGCCGGGCACACCGATCGGACCATTGCTGTACAACGCGTACCCGCCACATTCAATGCAATGGTCCGTGCGGGCACACCGATCGGACCATTGCTGTACAACGCGTACCCGCTCACATTCAATGCAATGGTCCGTGCGGGCACACCGATCGGACCATTGCTGTGCAACGCGTATCAGGCATACAACGCCGTACTCGCCACATTCAATGCAATGGTTCGTGCGGGCACACCGATCGGACCATTGCTGTACAACGCGTACCCTCTAACATTCAATGTAATGGTCCGTGCGGGCACACCGATCGGACCATTGCTGTGCAACGCCTACCAGGCATACAACGCGTACCCGCTCACATTCAATGCAATGGTCCGTGCGGGCACACCGATCGGTCCATTGCTCTACAACGCTGCACTCAGGCATACAACGCGTACCCACTCACATTCAATGCAATGGTCCGTGCGGGCACACCGATCGGTCCATTGCTCTACAACGCGTACCAGGCATACAACGCGTACCCACTCACATTCAATGCAATGGTCCGTGCGGGCACACCGATCGGACCATTGCTGTACAACGCGTGCACTGCTCACATTCAATGCAATGGTCCGTGCGGGCACACCGATCGGACCATTGCTGTACAACGCTGCACTCGCTCACATTCAATGCAATGGTCCGTGCGGGCACACCGATCGGACCATTGCTGTGCAACTTGTACCAGGCATACAACGCGTACCCGCTCACATTCAATGCAATCGTCCGTGCGGGCACACCGATCGGACCATTGCTGTACAATGCGTACTCGCTCACATTCAATGCAATGGTCCGTGCGGGCACACCGATCGGTCCATTGCTCTACAACGCGTATCCAGGCATACAACGCGCACCGGCTCACATTCAATGCAATGGTCCGTGCGGGCACACCGATCGGTCCATTGCTCTACAACACGTATCAGGCATACAACGCGCACTCGCTCACATTCAATGCAATGGTCCGTGCAGGCACATCGATCGGACCATTGCTGTGCAACTCGTATCCAGGCATACAACGCGTACCCGCTCACATTCAATGCAATGGTCCGTGCGGGCACACCGATCGGACCATTGCTGTACAACGCGTACCCGCTCACATTCAATGCAATGGTCCGTGCGGGCACACCGATCGGTCCATTGCTCTACAACGCTGTACTCAGGCATACAACGCATACCCGCTCACATTCAATGCAATGGTCCGTGCGGGCACACCGATCGGTCCATTGCTCTACAACGCGTACCAGGCATACAACGCGTACCCGCTCACATTCAATGCAATGGTCCGTGCGGGCACACCGATCGGACCATTGCTGTACAACGCGTACCCGCTCACATTCAATGCAATGGTCCGTGCGGGCACACCGATCGGACCATTGCTGTACAACGCGTACCCGCTCACATTCAATGCAATGGTCCGTGCGGGCACACCGATCGGACCATTGCTGTGCAACGCGTACCAGGCATACAACGCGTACCCGCTCACATTCAATGCAATGGTTCGTGCGGGCACACCGATCGGACCATTGCTGTACAACGCGTACCCTCTAACATTCAATGTAATGGTCCGTGCGGGCACACCGATCGGACCATTGCTGTGCAACGCCTACCAGGCATACAACGCGTACTCCGCTCACATTCAATGCAATGGTCCGTGCGGGCACACCGATCGGTCCATTGCTCTACAACGCGTACCAGGCATACAACGCGTACCCACTCACATTCAATGCAATGGTCCGTGCGGGCACACCGATCGGTCCATTGCTCTACAACGCGTACCAGGCATACAACGCGTACCCACTCACATTCAATGCAATGGTCCGTGCGGGCACACCGATCGGACCATTGCTGTACAACGCGTACCCGCTCACATTCAATGCAATGGTCCGTGCGGGCACACCGATCGGACCATTGCTGTACAACGCGTACCCGCTCACATTCAATGCAATGGTCCGTGCGGGCACACCGATCGGACCATTGCTGTGCAACTTGTACCAGGCATACAACGCGTACCCGCTCACATTCAATGCAATCGTCCGTGCGGGCACACCGATCGGACCATTGCTGTACAATGCGTACCCGCTCACATTCAATGCAATGGTCCGTGCGGGCACACCGATCGGTCCATTGCTCTACAACGCGTACCAGGCATACAACGCGTACCCGCTCACATTCAATGCAATGGTCCGTGCGGGCACACCGATCGGTCCATTGCTCTACAACACGTACCAGGCATACAACGCGTACCCGCTCACATTCAATGCAATGGTCCGTGCAGGCACATCGATCGGACCATTGCTGTGCAACTCGTACCAGGCATACAACGCGTACCCGCTCACATTCAATGCAATGGTCCGTGCGGGCACACCGATCGGACCATTGCTGTACAACGCGTACCCGCTCACATTCAATGCAATGGTCCGTGCGGGCACACCGATCGGTCCATTGCTCTACAACGCGTACCAGGCATACAACGCATACCCGCTCACATTCAATGCAATGGTCCGTGCGGGCACACCGATCGGTCCATTGCTCTACAACGCGTACCAGGCATACAACGCGCACCCGCTCACATTCAATGCAATGGTCCGTGCGGGCACACCGATCGGACCATTGCTGTACAACGCTGTACCCGCTCACATTCAATGCAATGGTCCGTGCGGGCACACCGATCGGACCATTGCTGTACAACGCGTGCACCGCTCACATTCAATGCAATGGTCCGTGCGGGCACACCGATCGGTCCATTGCTCTACAACGCGTACCAGGACAGGTCACACGCATATGTCACCATGCTGGTCACTGGTGAACCTATGCCAGCCACATTTACTTTCCAGGGACTCAGGGGCACACCTACAACACCACACCCAGTCCACACTGTCTATGAGGCATGTGTGGCAGCATAACCTTATCTGTGTATGGGGGTGAACATGTGGATTTTGGGGTGGCACTTGGGGGCAGGCACACCCAGGCTGTGCACGTGTTAATGGGGACAGGGTCCTTTGTGTGTTGTGCACATGACCACTGTGGTGTGCAACTTTTCATTTCTGAGCATGTGTCATGGTTACATTTCCAGGTTGTGTATGTGTATGACATGTCACATACCCCCAGGCTCACATGTGGGAAGGCATGTACGTCACAGGGTGGCCCATTCCAACAATAGTGATGTCCCTCCACAGTCTGTGTGCATGTTGTGTATCACATGTCTCTGACTCCATGTGCACAATGGGAGACAGTCTCCACATCCACGTGGTTTGTGCATGAACTTTGATTGTGTGTGTGTGTGTGTCACAGACGTCCATGTCTGTCCTGCAGATGCTACAGGGGCCACCACCTGTGGGTGTCATGTTTGTTTTTCTGACGTGTACATGATACGCCATGTCATGCCAGTGTCCATGTGGCAAGACAGGCTCCCTGGGAATCTACCTGTCAATGAGCTGTGATGCCTGTGGAGCATCTGTTCAGACATGTCACTGTGGTATGTGTGTGGAACGTGAGAGCAGTTAATGTGTACTGTGACACAGCCTAATGGTGTCCCATAGCACACCCTGGAACCAGTTGTCAACACTTGTTGAACAGAGAGATGTTAGATGATGTCCATGTAGGTGCCATATATGTCCAAACGGGACGACACACACATCAAGTACTTGTGTATGTTGATGATGTGTCATGTGAAATTGAGTATGGTGAACGGCACATTGGTGGGGTGACTGACAATCTTGCTTTCTTCACCTATGCACTGCAGGGCTCCTGCTGTCCATCGACCATTCCCAGACCTGGCAACGATGGTGGAACGTGACAGCATCCGACGGTACCGCTTCACCAGGCAGCTGATTGAGGATTTGGCAGTGCGGTTGGCCCCACATTTGCAGCCTGGCCGGCCGTATCCTACAGCGCTGACACCCAAGGTGAAGGTGATGGCAGCCCTACACTTCTTTGCCACCGGTACCTTTCAACACACTGTGGCAACTACTGGTGGGATGTCACAGACTACGTTCAGCCGTGTGCTACGTGATGTTTTGGGGGCAATGTTGAGATACCTCAACCAGTACATCTATTTCCCAACACGTCAACGACTCACTGATGTCAAGAGTGACTTCTATGCCCTGGGGAGGATGCCACATGTAATTGGCTCCATTGATGGGACACATGTGTCTTTGATACCACCACAGGCACATGAGCAGGCATACCGCAACCGTAAACATTACCATTCGATCAATGCTCTGGTGGTATGTCTTGCAGATATGACCATCTCACATGTGTGTGCCCGTTTCCCCGGTTCTGCACACGATGCCTACGTGATGAGGAGTAGTCGCATCCCGAGGATGATGTCACAGATGCCGAACCAGCGTGCCTGGCTTGTTGGTGTGTACTGACTTTGTACCATTGTGTGTGTTCTGCTATGTTGTTTTCCGCACACATTTTCAAATCGGCTAATGTGCAATTGTCTGTCTGTAGGTGACTCGGGATACCCCAACATGCCGTGGTTGCTGACAACCCTCAGGAACCCTGTGACACCAGCCCAGATGCGCTACAATGAGGCACATGGTTGGACGAGGAGGGTGATTGAGCGGACCTTTGGTCTCCTGAAGAGCCGCTTCCGCTGCCTGGACAAGACAGGAGGGGCCCTCCCATATGCCCCAGCAAAGGTGTGCAAGATTGTCATCGTCTGCTGCATGCTACACAACCTGGCAGTGCGGAAGGAGTTGCCTCTCATCCTGGATGACGATGACCAACGTCCGCCACCTGTGGAAGATCCTGGCCTGGGTCACGATGCCAGTGAAGATGATGATGATGATGATGGTGATGTCCGCACACAGCTCATCACCAACTTCTTCAGCTGAATGTGAGTCTCCAGAGGGTTGTAATGTCAATGATTTGAGTTTGCATGATATGTGTGTGTGGTGCTCTGGTGCTGTTTGAGTGTGGCCATGTGCTACTTGACTGGATGCGTGCAGCGATGTGTCCTTGCAGGTGGTCTGTACTGCCCAACAGTGTTGACATGCTAACTTGGTTTTGTGTAGTTATCTTGTCACATGTATTAGACATGAGTATTGCCGTTCTGTGCTGTTCTTCAGTGGTTTTGACTGTGTGTCATGTCTGTCCTTCACAGGGTGCTGCTGGAGTTGTCTGATCAACTTGGATCCCCCGAATCCATGATTCAACTTCCAAGGTGGAAGCAGTTGTTTCCCTACAGGTGATGTGCCACACACCCCTGGACTTTCTATCTTCTGCACTTTTTGACTTTGTGGCCACAGCCAGGTTGGATTAGCTTGCATTTGTAGTGGAAACTACATGTTGGAAATGTGTAATAAACCTGTGCTTGACTTTGGGATGTGCGTTGTCTGTAGTCACACATCTGACTGACATTTGCTTACTGCACCTGTTGTCTAGTTGACAGTGACTGTGAATAGGTGGCGTGTCTGTACATTCCACTGTACTTCGTTGCAACATCAGTATAGGTGATGAGTCTGATGGCCCTGGTGTGTATGTGTTTTTAGTGGCCCTAGTGGTGTGTCTCCCTCATATGTGTCACATCGCCATGACTGACATGACAGTGTTGGACTTGCTGTAGCAGTTAGCATGCACAGTGTAATTTAGAAGATCAACATCTACATGACAAAAACCACGTTGGAATCACAACAGAGGCAGATATGGTGTATTGGTGAGTTTATTTACATACAGGTGTGAGGATGGTGCACAGGATGGTGGGTGCTGTACATAGAAATTTGGATCCAAAGTTCCCATGTGAATTGGAAGTCTTGGTAGCTGAAAAGTCCAGAGTAAAGTCCACAGTCATCTGATACATTTGGTCAACTAGAGCTCCCCATGTCATGTGGGAGAGTTGGCTTGGCTTCAACAGGGCGAACAGTATGCACACAGAGGAAAGGTTCCAGAACAGGTGTTGGCTTCCTGGGGGATGTAGATGGCCATCGGCCTCTCAGTTTGGCCTCCTCGGACGGCCCCTCTTCTTGGGGGGGGACCCTCAGGTGCAGGCTGCGGCGGTGCAGGGGACTCTCTGCCAGAGTCCTCCTCCCTCCCTGTGGCATTTGCAGTTGTTTCAGCAGCAGATGTTGTGGGCACACAGGGAGGTGAGGCCATGTTGGTGCTGATCTGGCGGAGGCATGTCAGTATGTCCCTATGCACCGCTGTCAGTTGTTCCAATGTGTCCCACTTGGACTCCATGCCACACATGTGTGTCTCGACACGTGACATGTGTGTCTCGACACGGGACATGTGGGAGTCCAAGCGGGCATGATGGGCATCCTGCTGCTGTTGTATGTCCTTGAGGATCCCCACTACCTGGCTGACCTCTCCGGTGCTAGTCTGGTACACATCCGCGATGCGTGCCAGTTGTGGGTCATCATACAGTCCAGACCCCTCTGCAAGGAGAGACCTATGTCTCCAACCCCTCACACCACCCCTGGCGACACGTGCAGGACCTGCAGTGGCACGCACAGGTGACCGTGGGCCCACTTGGGTGTTGTTCCTGGGCTCGTTGTCAGCAGCTCCAGTTTGGGCCTGGGTCCGTGCGCTGTTGTCATCTGTGGTCCTTGGTGTGTCCGTGTTGGCAGGGGTGGCCTGTGTGTTGGCAGTTGTTGGAGGGGTGGGTGCAGGGGGTGCAGATGTTGGTCCTGCTGGTGCTGCATGATGACTCACACCGGAGGGTCCAGCTGGTTCTTCGCCATCCGAGGAGTGCAGAGGCTCATCCACACCAGTGAGCTCAGTGTTCCCCGGAGCCTGGGACAGGGAGTCCTCCTGGTCTGCTGCTGTGTCCCCATCATCTCCTGTTTTGGGGAGAGACACAGATTGTATGTTATGTTTCTACTGGCATCAATTGTTCAAACACCTGACAGTTGTGACTGTACCTCTGGATGTGGGCCAGGACATTGCATTCTCCTAAATAGTGACAGTCAGTGAGTGATATTGGTGTAGCACATTGTCCTGCCAACCTGTGGCATGTCAATGTGAATGTTGAGGTGTGTGCATGACCAGCATTGGTGGTATTTGGTTACCATCCAGGCCTCCTTCTCCCCCCAGCCCAGTTATCCCACCATGCAACGTGCTTGCATTGCAGGGAGTGCAAGTTGCCTTTCAGGATGTCAGGCAGTGGTGTCCTGCTGTTTGTTGTTGCCCAGTTCCCAGCAGGGCCTTGTGCTCCCCACAGCAGTACCCAGTGTCATCCATCTTGTGAGTCCTTATCCACTCCCTGTGATGTGAGCATGGTTGAGAGTGGTGTTGATGGGCCAATTGTGAGGGTGAGCAATATCTACAACTCCCATCATGCTATTGCCTCCACCCCCCTTCCCAGCATGGCCATCCTTCCTTCCTTTTGACTCTGCTTCCCTGTGGGGTGGGGTGCCTGTGCTGACAGGATGGCTGGGAGTGTTGTCCTGGCAGTTGTTTGGCTACAAGTCCCAAGAGTGTCCCTGTGCTTCACACAGCATAACCCAGGGTGGTGGTTCTTTGTGGGATCTTCAGTTAGGCTGTGAGGCATTGCATTCTCCCAGGTGGGTTATGTGGAGTTAGTGTTGAGGGGGTGTGTGAGGAGAGCTGCTTGTAACTATGGTCAGTGCTGTGAGTCCTCCTTCCCACCCAGCCAGATATCCCACCATGCAACGTGCTTGCATTGCAGGGAGTGCAAGTTGGCTTTCAGGATGTCAGGCAGTGGTGTTGTGCTGTTTGTTGGTGCACAGTTCCCAGCAGGGCCTTGTGCTCCCCACAGCAGTACCCAGTGTCAGCCATCTTGTGAGTCCTTATCCACTCCCTGTGATGTGAGCATGGTTGAGAGTGGTGTTGATGTTCCAATTGTGGGTGTGACCAATATCTGTGACTACCACTCCCATCATGCTATTGGCTACACTGACTTGACCAGCATACACAGGATTCCTTCCTTTGAGTGAGCTTCCCTGTGAGGTGGTGTTCTAGTGGTGGGTAAATATCTGTGAGTGTTTGTTGGTTCTATTTGTGCCACTGCCTTGCTGTATTTGTTGTTAGGTTTGTAGATGTCATGACACAGTTACATGTCACTATGAGATGGCAGGTATTGTGTTTGTCTGACTAGCATTCACATCTTGGGATGAATATCTTTTGGTTGCTGTGTATTTGCTAAGTGTGCATGGTTTGCCTATCCCCTTGACTGTGATGTGTGTGTGTTGTCACACCATATTGTATATATTAGTTGTGTACTCACCAGGCTCTGGGATGTCTGTTAGTCCGTATACGCTCACTGGTGGTAGGATGGCCCGCACCTTCTCCTCCCAGGGCATGAGGTATACTGGCTTTGCAGGAGGGCCACTGCCGGTGTGCTGGCTGAGGAGGTAGTCCTTTTTGAGTAGGTCCCGGACCCTCCTGCGCACATCATACCACCTGTTCTGGATGTCTTCCTTTGTGCGCAAACATGGTGATTGTGCGTTCACCCTGTCGACAATCCTCGCCAACATCTTGGTTTTCTGCGACATGGGGGTCTGTTGTACCAATGTACCAAACAACTGTGGCTCTACCCTGAGTATCTCGTCTACCAGGACTTCCAATTCACAATCTAGGAACTTATGGTTCTTCTTTGGGGGCATGGTGATGGGTGGTGGTGGTGATTGATGTGTGTGTGTGTGTGCAGGTGGGGGGTGTGAGTGTAGGTTTAGCTGGGTGTGTGTGAGGGTGCTATTTGTAGGTGTGGTAATGGTGTGTGGTTTGTGTGATGTATGAGCTGTGAGTGTGTCTGTGGTTGCTGTGTGATGGTGTTGTGTGCTGGCAGGTCAGTGGAATTTGCACAGGATCATGGTAGGGATTTGTGGCCTTTATGTAGGTGGAGTTGGAGGTGTGTCCTTGTTCCATTTCTTTTTCCCTCCCTGTATTTATTGGCTTAGTGGTTGCTTGTTTGGCCCTTTTTTTTCAAATTTTTCCTTGGTGTTTTTGGTGCATGTACGAGTCGTTCTTGTGTCCGAGTAGGACGCTGCAGTTGTCTGGTGCGATCTTGTCCGACTCGTTCCCGCTGTGTGTCAGCTAGGTTTCATATGCAGCATACGAGTCGGTCGCGTAGTATTGGGTTGCTTCGGCTGGGTTTTGTATGCGTGTCGGTCGTACGGCTTGTGCTCCGGGCGAGTCAGTCGTGTTTTGCACGCACAGCATCGTACTACGCGGGTCGGAGTTCGCGGGTACGTTTCGTTCGGGTTCAATCCGAGTGCGTGTCGGTCGGTTCGTTTCGCGTGATTTCCCGGCCGGATGGCTTGTTTCCGTCCGGCTCGGTCGGTCGTTTTTTATTCTGTCTGAGTCTGTCGGATTTCACATTCATTTCATCGTACTACCCGGGTCGTGCGGTGCCGGTCCGAGTCGGTCGGACTAAATTCCCGTACCGAGTCGGTCGGTACGTTTTCCGGCCCGAATCGGAATCGGCCCCTAAGTTAGGAGTACTAGATTTCTATTAAAGAAGAGCATGTAATGTTCCCTCCAGTTAAGTCACAGCATTTCCTCTGCCAGCTTCTCCACCCCCTCAATCACCCTCAGTCCATACTTGCCCCACATTCTGGTCTCCTTTGCTTATAGCAAATCTGAAATGAGAGCATCAATCCCCTCTGAACTGGGAATTCTGTGAGTAACTGTACCTAGAAAACAACAGGTATGCTTGTTATTCCCTATTCCTTGAGGATTCACTTGCGATAACTGAATTTATGTGCAAGCATTACTTCATGCTGCAGGGTATCACCGCACATGAATCTGCCTTGCGTGTAATTGGGGCATTACACCTGAGTTTAAAAAAGGAGAAAGAGTACAGCTGAAAACTCCCAGGCTTATGGCAATTTTTAATTGGCGATTGGTGGCAAATCACATTGGAGGGGAGCAAAAAATATACACTTAAATACACATAATAATATACACATTAATATAAATATAGACATAAAAAAATCACTTACCTTACATTGCCGCTCGACGTTCTGCAGCACATCCTCATTGTTCTGCAGCACGTCCTCCAAGCGCAAAGCCCACAGTCAACTCTCTTATCTAATCATGACGCTGTTCTCATGCTGTTAAGCAGCATGAGGAAAGCATCTTGAATTGCTGGAGTGGGCTGGCATCATGCTCCAAAAGGCACTGTAGGCCTGTGCCTGCTCTCCAACCCAGCTGTCCAAGAAAACTGGGTTGGAGACGTTTGAATTGTGCATGTTGGTTTGGCCGTAGCAAGGTAGCCGGCCAAACCAACATGTGCACTTCAAACTTAAGTGGCCACTCCTCACTGCTGCCAATCATTGTCAGCAGTGACACATTGACCCCGCCCTGCCCTCGTAATCCATTTGCAGGCAGAAAGTGCCAAAAATAAAATGGTAATAAAATAATTTTGTTACCATTTTATTTTTGATGCTTTCTGCCCAGCATTGTAGGTAGTACAACGCTCCTCCACTCGAACGGAGAAACCGCCATTGCAATTTTCTCCTTGTGGTAAGTTACTTGCCAGGGGTACTGTTGAACACTTAACTGAATGGGTGAATAACTTTCCAATACTACCAGCCACCCAAATAAGAATTAGTTGGAGTATGTCATCAGGGCAAGATGCAGCAGTACTCTGCATTTGGGACAGCTCTCCTCTTATCTAGAGCCGCTGCATTGTGCATTTCTTACCAGCATTTTACAATACACAACAATCTGTCCCGTGAATGAATATGATAAACATGAGTGCTACTCTCTATTTTGTTAACATCCATTGTTAATTATATACTAGACACTCGACTAGGGTACTGGGCACAATAAATATTGCAAGGTGGTGCAGTGTGATAGAAGTGCACGGATGGAATATCATACCATTTATTGTCTACATTAGTGATCCAGATCATGTACTTGAACAACACACACCATTTATGGGAGATTACAATTTATAAGCTTTGTACTGTGCAGATGATGCTGTGATCGGGACCACCTAGTTTCTTGCTCACTGTATAATTACCGTAAAATCAATGTAAAGAAAACAGTGATTCTATTATTGGGCATGGCAAAACCTGATCTCTACTGATACTGAGCTCCCATTTTTATCTGAGAATGATTATTGACAACCTACTTTTATGTCAGCCTTTACTGAATAGCCATCATTAAAATAATTTGTCACTTTCACTACTATTGTGGGTATAAAACCATAGTCCTTGCCATATTGTGTCCTGCAATGTCTTACTTACAGTGCTCCAATTCTGCTCCCTGATGTGATTATTTTCCGCAAGCACTAATGTGAAGTCAAACTCTTGGCTTTGGTGTATCACATCCAGTGGAGTCGATTCAGCTTAAATTAGATCCCAATTTGTGTTTATGTGCTGCTTTGCCTGTAATTATAAAATTGGAGCATAATGTTACAGATACAAACAAATAGTAACACTATTTTGGCTTGTCTGATGAAATTGTGAATGATGAAGTACTCTGAGGATCATTGAGGGTACTACTTTACATCTGGAAGGGTTTTACTTGGCTCACTTGGCTACATCTAGAAGCCACTTGTAAAGATGCATAATACACAAGTGAAGTGCAAAATGAATCTTCTTCATTTCAAGATGGAGCGCACGCCTCAGCCTGCTTCCTCCAGCTCTCTCTAAAATCCTCTACTATTCAAAGCAATACATTCTTCTCTTGGAGCTTTCACAGGAAATGTTTCACAACCATGGAACATAAGGGAAACTGTGAGGGCAGAGGCAAGATGGCGGCTGCGCGGTCGGCCGAGTGAGCTCTCGCTGCCGATGGCTCTCCCCACCTTCTACCAGCGGCATGGCAGCACTGCAATGATGTTTTTTTTTCTCCAGCAGTTAAAGCCTGCGGTACTTTGGCGGTTTGACGTTGGACGATTAATGTGAGATGCTGTGGGACTTACTTATGTCCCAGTGGCTAACGGTCCGCGGTCTCCGGTTCGCACTTCCATGCGCTCGATTGGTGTGGCACCCCACGCGTGGACTCCATCGAGTCTCGTAGTGGGATTGGCCTGGGGCGGCTGGGATGAGGATGCCCCCAAGGAACCCTCGAGCGGCTAAGCTGCGTGCTGCCGGTGATAGCACTGCCTCCCTGAAACTCCCGGAAAATGCCCAACCACAGGGAGCGGCTATGGAAACTACAGCTGGATCTGGGAATAGTCGCATGCTGGCTCCAGGGAAGAAAACAACTCCTGCAATCTTCTTGTCTGTCAAAAAGGGAAAGACCACTAAGCAGGATGAGAGCCTGATGGAAGAGGCTGTTTTGACTGCTCGGGTTGATGAGGTGAGCCCTGGGCGGTTGGGGGACTCAGACTGCAGGGGTGAGGCTGAGCCTGTGACGACCCAGGGAGGGCAGGAAAGCTCCCGGTGTGACCCTGCAATACAAGCTCTGGAGGGCAGGGACTCCAATTGCAGACAACATCAGGGGATGCCTCGGACAAAAACATTTTAGAGTCTGCGGCTGCTGATATGGAAGAGCCCATTAAAGCAGATGGTGGAATGCTCTCTATAATAATGGATGTGGCAGAAGTGCCTGAGGCTGATGCAGGAGATCATTTTTTTTTCTATGTCTGATCACTCTAATTCATCAGGAGATGAATCACTGCAATTATCTGATGGCCCCTCAGGCTCGCCAAACGGCCAGTAGAGTGAGGCTAGTAGCATTCACCAGGAAGAGGACACCCCAGGTGCTCAGATTATGTTGCCTGCCCTCAGCACTGTACGGAAGAGATTACCTACGTTCTCACCAGGAGAATTAACGGACTTAATCATTGTACCTGCCCAGGAACAGCTACTCCCCACCTCTTCGGGTATAGATATAGCTTCAGGGGGGGCAATGAGACAAGACCAGTCTAATGTATCTAAGCATCAGGAAGATATCTCCCTGGCAGTTATCTATGAGACAATTATGTCACTTAGGGATGAAACTTGGGCTGAGAGCCAGAAAACACATGGCGCCAGTTGAAAACTTCAAAATTCACTTTGTTGAGTGGCTAAGTCTTGCTCGGACGCGGACGTAGTGTGTTTGGCCCAAAAGAGCAGCCTGTTAGCAATAGTTAGGAGGCGTGGAAGGGTCGGGGCTTTATACCAAAGTCTTAGTGAAATACAAGGTGATGATCTGGAGGTGCAAAATTTAAAATGGAACACCAGGTTATCCCAGGGAGGGAATATCCTACAAGAATCCATTGCACTGGCTGATAAGCTTTTGTTTTCGTCTAGACTTCAAGCACAACAATATAAAACAATGTTTAATTTATATTATACTCCTGCCAAAATTGCACGATGGGGTGGGGCAAATGAGGGCAAATGTACACGCTGTGGGGTGGGTCAGGCTGATAGTCTGCACATGTTTTATGCATGTCCAGAGTTGAGACAGTTGATAAATAGGATGGAGGCCTTTTTGACGGACGCCACAGGGGCACAGATTGTGATTACTCCTACAGTTATTCTTTTGGGAGTATTGGAGAACGCAATGGCAGTTCAAGGGATGTCGGCATCTAGGTATTTAATATTTATCGCTGTGGCTAGACTGTGCATAGCATCACTCTGGCGGCAAAAAGAACCCCCAACCTTTGAAATGTGGAGCGGTAGGCTTTACGCTATGTGCAATTTGGAACATAGTTTATATGCCCTCAAAGGGCACCAGAAACGGAGACTGGGTATTACGATATGGGGGGCCCTAGAGGATCATTTAGCGCCTACAATGACTAAATTATATATGTAATCTGGAAAATGTAATAACCTGTAACGCGGTCATTCTCTTCACT
Organism: Calotriton arnoldi; assembly: GCA_963921515.1. Classification (NCBI taxonomy): domain Eukaryota; kingdom Metazoa; phylum Chordata; class Amphibia; order Caudata; family Salamandridae; genus Calotriton; species Calotriton arnoldi. The sequence goes on along the minus strand of CAWUFW010006133.1, from coordinate 333,604 downwards.
CAAATGGCCATAAAGAGAAGAAAGGATCTTTCTCATTTGGAACTGTTGAGCTATGAAATTGAATAGTTTTTAAATTCTGAAGATAACCTAATGCATTCCTCCTATTACCCTTATCCTTTTTCTAGAGTGCCGTGAGGACAAGTTAGAATAATTATTGTGTTCTGATTAAATTTTTTTTAAATGTATGGGAAACCTCTACTTCAAATTCTAAATATATAACAATTTTTATTATGATGAATTAAATTTTGTGTCGAATGCTTTTATGGATATATTGTATATTCCGAATAAAGCTTGATTTGACTTTGACTAAATTATGTTTTTTCTTTGTCCTGGGGTTTATGTCTTGCGGTGCCTCTGTCTTATCTATGTTTTTTATGTTCTTGGATAAACGAGGCAATCTATATGCAATTATGGTATTCAAAGACATGATGAGGAAATCGACCGCTACAGTAGTATAGTCATATAGAAGCACTATATGTATGCATTTTTTCTCCTTCTCTTTGTTATTTTCTTTTTCTGCTGTTCTTCATTTCATTTTGTCTGGCCTTTCAGCCCCTTTTCTCCTTTGTGTTGGAACTCAAGGTTGACCAGAATATCATGGTTGGCTCTATTTGTTGAGTTTTTGTCCATGTCTTTGTAATTGTATATGATTGCTTATTGGCTTAACAAAAATAAAATTAAATTAAAAAAGGGAAACTGTGAGGGTTCTTTACAATGACTTAAGCGAGAGAAGAGCAGGATACCACACATCTCCCTCTCAATAACAATAACACAATAAATAAACTTTAGACGCAAAGTCAACACGGTAAACTAGACATAAGAGAAATAACCAGAATAGCTTACACATCTAGATTATAATCACTAAATACCGTTGTTGTGCTCCTTCTCTCATCCTCTTTATTATGGTTACCATTCCTGTCACCACCCCCTTTTCCAACAGAGCGACCACAGAAATTTTTGTTGTCTCCACCCATGCCTTCACTACTAAGGCCATCGGTATGCTTTGCAACTCTGTTGAGATTCCATGCCCTGTGGTCTTCTGTTCTGATGGCATTCTCAAAGACCTTAATCACTCTCATAGGGGCTGGGAATTTTTAACCCTGTGAAGAAATCCCTTTACTCAGATTACTGATTTTTACCAAATCTCTCACTTTTACAACAGTTTTTTACCACTTTTCTCAAGTCAATTCTTCACTTATTCTCACTCATTTTATTTACTTCCCCCTCAATCCTTCCTTTGTCATCTCTCGTACTCCTCACCCCTTGTGATTTTCCGAGCATTCAAAAGGGACACACCATAGTACACACCTTCCTTTTGCGAAACAGCTCAAATGGAGTCTTTGCCAGTCATAGAATGGGGAGTATATATGTAACTCCTGACCTTTTTCAAAATCTCCATCCTCAAACAGTTTTTATTGGCCAAAGCTCTCTTAAGGGTCTCCTTCAGAACAGGGTTGAACCTTTCTACTATGCCACTTGTTTCTGGATGATAATGAATGGACCTTTTTAGACATATGCCTCTGTCATCCAGATATTTCATCATCTCCCTAGAGTTAAACTGAACCCCATTGTCTGACAAAAGGGTACATGGAAAATCCTATTTTTCAAAAATCCTGTCCAAAAATTTTATAACATCCCTGGTTTTTATGGAATTTGTCAATTCAATTTTCGGCCATCTGGAAGATGCATCCAAAAGCACAATTACATATTTATCCACACTTGCAATTTTGATGGGACCCAGAATGTTTATTGCCAACTCCTCCCAAGCCTCCTTGGGAAGCTCCCTTAAAGTCATGGGTTGTACCCTGGGATTCAAGATTTTATCACATTTGCCACAATCTACGCACTCTCTCACTATTCTCAAAATTAAAATGTCCATCCCTGGCCACCAATACATCTGCCTCAGAATTTCTTTGGTTTTAGAAATGCCAGGATGACTATCATGTGCAAAATCAATCAACTGTGTCTCTCACCTTGTAACCAAGCTCCACTGGCTACCGGTCGAACAAAGGATACATTTCAAAGCTCTGTGTACCGTTTACAAGGCACTACAAGATACGGGTCGGGACTTTATCAAAAAATGCTTCACTTGGTACGACCCTTCCTTCTCCCTCAGATCTGCTTCAGCCAAACTCATTCCAGTCCCAACATTTAGATGCACTAGTTAGGGGGGCAGAGGCCTTGTGCAAGGAGCCGCAAAGGCATGGAACAATCTCCTTTGGCACATTAAATCCCAACCCAGTCTCCTGTCCTTTAGGAAATCCCTCAAACCTGACTTTTTGTCTCCACCTAAAATCCTACTCATGGACTATCTGCACTCAGCTAGTGCCACAACGCCCTTTTTGGGCATTCAATCGCTTTATAAAAACAATTAAAATAACATAACATTTTCTTAACACTGCATGCGTCTGCCAAAGTGGTGTTTTTCTAAGACCACAGGACCCTTTGGCAAAAAATGTATATGAAGCATTCTAAGACATATTTAAAAGTCATTCAATGAATCTGTTTCCTGTGCTGCAAACTGCAGTAAATGTTCAAAAATATCTTGACCTTCTGGGCCCAAACAATGTAACAAAAGCGACGTTTTTTGTTCTGCACAGATAACACCGGTATCCGATCGATACCTGAGATTCTACCTGCATTTAAACAGTTATGCAATAATAAAATCCACTCTACAATATGGCTGCCAAAATAAAAAGTTAAAGGTTTTCTGTGAAGCTAGACATGCTGAGCAAAAACAGAACATAAACTTAGCAATGCGAGCCAATTGCAGTTTTAGTTCCAACATTTGGTCTGAATGCGAGCCAACTGCAGAATTCGGAATTTGCTTGGTACGGGACAAAGCATTCGGCTCAAGCCAACCTTGCTGGCAGAACGGAATCACTGGCTTAAGATACCAGCAAAAACTTGCTGGAGTTCAGGTAAGTGCTTTAGTTTCGCTTCAAATCTTCACAAACTCTTGGAGCGCTAAATTCAGATAATGAAACCTGCCGGTAAACAGTAATACGCCGGGGCCCGCAGCATCAGCCTAGAGTAGTGCGAGGCTAAATATGACAGAGCTCCACAAAAGCAAAGTACCCGGGACCCCTTAATGTGATGTCACTAGAGCGGTCACTGCTGAAAAGAGGAACGCCACTCCTTGATTGTTGTTAGTTCCACAGTACTACAGGCCAAGGTGTTGTTTGCCCCAGTCCTGCGCGTGGTGCTCGCGCTGCTCAATGCGTGCTGAAAACGCTGTGGAAAGCAAGCGATGGCCGCTTTGTGGAGCCACTCTTTCCGATAAAAAACAAGTCAAATTTAGCTCAAAGTCTTTAACGACCTCTAATGTTACACTCACAGTGCTCCTCCAACCTGCATGAGTTAGCAAACGATTCTTTATCTGCACACTCTCAACAAAAGGAGTTATGAATAAATAGGTGGGACCTACCGCAGGACTTACCAAGTTGGGGGCATATTATCAAGCGGCAGCGATAATTATCGCTGCCACGCTTAGCGTGAGATTTCTTATCGCCGTCTATCGCTGGAAATTATCGCCATGCTAGCGCTGTATTAACAACGCATAGCGCAATGGCGATAATTATTCGAGCGATAGCGGTGTTTTCCATGGAACATCGCTGGTTTTCCAGCGATGTTCCATGGAAAACGGCGATAACCTTGCTGATACGACCCTGTGGTCGTATCAGCATAATCCACCTCCCATGCAAAGTATGCCTAACACTGGATTTTAGCAGACGTTAAAATCCAGCGTTAATGGCCGGTTAGCGCGATTTTGTTTATCGCTACGCCGGCCGGGGCATTGTTGTAAATATCGCGAAGCTGCCTTCGCGAAATTTACCCATGTAGCATATTGAGGCACGCCTACTTTGCATCTCATTAACGTTGAGATGCAAAGCGGGTGCTAACTCACGGAATCACGCGCTAGCGTGTCCTTGCTAATCTTGCGATAAAATTATCGCCGCTTTTCTGCCGAAAACGGACGCTAAAGCGGCGATAATTTTATCTCCCCCTCTTGTTAATATGCCCCTTGGTTTGTTGTCACATTTCTGTTGAAGGTTGACATTATACAATATAAGTATTTGCTAATCCAAAAATATGGGATGCTATTCACCTTAAACAACCAGCTCAATAATGGAAGCTTCTTCCTATAAACAGTGTACAGGGCTGGACAGGCCTTTTTATTCCACCAGGCATTTTTCCGGTGGGTTGGCACCCTTAGAGGCCGTTTTTGAAAGCTCAGGGCCATGCCTGGTGTCTCTTTCACTTTCTCCAGCTCCTTGTGGTTAACCAGCAGGCAGGAGAGGCTTCAAAAGAGAGAAAGAGAGGGAGGGAAGGAAGAAAGGAAGGAAGGGGGAAGTAGAGAGAAAAATGAGAGAGAAGAGAAAAGTAGAGAAAGAGAACAGATGGATAGATGCAAAGAGGGCAATAGCGTGAGAAGACGTTGGGAACCAGCCTGGCTTGCTTTTAGATCCCCAGTCCACCCTGACAGTGTAAGTTTATACTGCCTTCTGTCTAAGGAGGATTAGAATTGCTTGACATTGGTACGACTTTAACATCAACACACAGTCCCATTTTATACCAATCTCGTGACAGCGGGTTATGGATCCTAAGATCATTTACATTGTTTGCATTGTTATAAATGATATTTGCCTTCAGATACTAGAGCAGTCTGTCTTGAACAATGTTTTCCACTAAAGTTTAATATTAATGAAAATGCAACTGTGTTAGGTCTCAGGGTTATTCTGAGATACACTTTCAACAGGTATTCACACCATTGATTTCGTATTGAAGTACAGCCATAGTGGATGGCGCAACATCACTCATACAGCGTTTCTAATAGTCTAAGAAGCAATTATATTTGCAGTGCAAAAGTACACTATTGTGTGGATTCGTTTTCAGATACATTGCGGGTAGAATATAATTCTCCCTGATTATCAGTCACAATTTACAATTACACGCACAGAGATTTGCATATTGAGTATAACCAGGCCATAAGTAAACGATAATAGTGGGCATAATTTAATTCTCACCACTCATTTATTTTGTTTAGATTGATACTGTGGGGCAAGTTCAATTTTAAAGCAGTCACCTGGAGAAACATATCTCTCAAAGATGCTCTATAATCACAGACTCAGTTCATCTTAGTTAGGAGACTTCACTGTGATGAAGATGATGTGCATTGATAGCAATACGGCTAGATGGTGGTTAAAACTGTGAGCAAATACTAGTGCATAGAATGCCTGGTACGTCCAAAGATATATTTCTCCAGCTCTTTATTTTCTATGATATTCTAATATTTTATTTGTGGGATAGCGGAACACATAATAAATCATTTTCAAACATCATTTTCTAAAGAAAACTACATTATGGGCAACATTTTCATTTGTTTAAACAGTGCCAGTTATAATCACATTCAGCAATTGTTAAACCTGTCAGCCTTAGGTGGTCTTTCCCCAAACTTTTTGCCTTACTCCTCCTGTTTTTGCTGAATTTGTTTTTGTTGGCTTTAGGACTCGGAGCTTTTTACCACTGCTCATTAGTGCTAAAGTGCTTGTGCTCTCGCCTTTAAACATGCTGAAACTAGCTTACACCCCATAGGCACATTTCATTTACCTGCAAGCCCCTAGTAAAGTGGTACTACCTGTACCCTGGGCCTGTCAATTAATTGTTACTATTGGGTCTGCAGCACTTATTGTGCCACCCACTGAAGTAGTCCTTTAAACATGTCTCAGGCCTGCCATTACAGCTTGTATGTTCAATTGTAAACTGCCATTTTGACCTGGCAAGATAAACCTTTTGCCAGGCCTAGACCTTCCTTTTTTAATACATTTAAGTCACCCCTAAGGTAGGCCCTGACCAGCCCAGAGGGCAGGTTGCCTGTATATAAAATGTTGGGCACGTACTTCTAGGTTTTACATGTCCTAATAGTGAAAAATTCTTAAATTAATGTTTCACTAATGCAAGGCCTATCTCTCCCATGGTGATAACTTTCAATTGTGAGCAGGTAGGAATGTCAAGTTTGTTGTCTAAAGAACTGCAAATTAAAACCCTCTTTAATGGTAAAGTCAGATTTTAAGTCACAATTCTGAAAGTGACACTTTTAGAAAGTTGGCATTTTTCGTCCTAACCATTTGATGCATGTAACCTAGGTCACATGACTTGGTGTAGTTGGCAGTTGGTCTTAGTGCATTGCTCCCAGACAGTAAAACAAAGGGGAAATAGGTGTCGGCAGGAAGGGCCATCTCTGACAGAGTTGGGGAAGGAGCTGTCACCTACCACACTAGCACATCAAAAAGCAATGATTCAGCCTCAGCACACTTGCAAAGAATTTCACATTAGTCTTTTGTGTCCCCCGACAAGCTGGGGCCAGGGCAAGGAGGCAGGAAATTCCAGACACCTCTGTAGAGGAACGACTCTAGAGGCTTCTCCCAATTTGAAGTGAACACCAGGTGTAGGTAGTGGGCCGTCAGATCCAAGTCTCCAGTGCACTTCTGGATCTGTGAAAGACTCAGAAGAAGGACTGCTATGCTGCTACAAGAATGAGAAGGACTAGGCCTGCATCTTGAACCCAGGACCACCAGAGTGACTCTAAAGGCTATCTGGCAGGCCTACTGATCATAGCCTCAGGGACAGAAAAGACTCCAACAATCTTGACCCCTGCACCTGAACTCTGTCTGCGGTGAGTCCTAACCCCAAAAGTGGTGCCCGTCCAGTCGTGGACCCTTGGAAGTGGGCTAAAAGTGCTTTGCCAGTCCAGCTGTGGCCTCTACCAGAACCGACACAGCGTGATGCAAACCCCAATGCAGATATTTGCAGTGCCTCATCAAAACTGAGCCAGCATGATGCATCCCTGATGCAAGCCTGTCACATCCCTCGCACTCACATCCACAATGAGGACCTTGCAGCTCCTCATCGGAACCAACTCAGAGTGATGCAGCCTTAATGTGAGCCTGTATGGCAGCCCTCGCAGCTCATCGGACCCAGCGCGGCACGACACATCCTCAATGCAAGCCTCGCCTTGCTCTTCAACACTGTCACAGCGCAGGCCAACGCTCCGCAACGAAGACTTAAGGCACATTTCTCAATGGACTAACTTGGTCCCTGCATCTGGCCTGCATTCCATCGTGGTTGGCCTGGACTTCAGACTTTATCTTGGTCAGACATAACCAGAGTACCCACAGTTGGTTCTTTGTGCTTCCAAGCACTATATTTAACTAAACCTTTAAAATTGCATGTCTCCCGCTCTGCTGATTGGACTTTTGTTGTTTCAGTAATTTATTATTATTATTATTATTATATATAATTTACTAAAACTTACTCTACTTTTATAAATTGGTGTGGGATTTTGCTGGTGTTGTGTTTTCACTTTATTACTGTTCAAGCGCTGAATAAATACTTTCCATGTTGCCACTAAGTTAAGCCTTACTGCTTGTGTGCTAAGCTAGCAGAGGGTTAAGTACAGGTTAATTTGGGGTTTGCTTGTGTTTCCTCTGGAATAGAAATTGGTTGCTGCAACCCAATTTTTTACAGTAATTATTTAAATATTTTTGTTTTCTATTACTCCTAGAGCATGCAAATAACCGTAAATGCTTCTTAGCACAATAAAGGAGACAGTAGCAACACATGCATCTGGTGGCCAACAAGCAAATACCCACGTTTTAAGAACTTTCTGAAAATAGGGAGACTTGATTGAGCTCAAACATTCAAAGGCAAAATAGTCCCATGCTTCGCAACTAATTACTAACAAGCATCGGCAAAGCCAATCGGTTTCGCCTTTGGGGCCTATTTGTTCCCAATGCTTTTTGGCAGTGCTGAACAGCACTGGTAAAAAGCAATGCCTTTATACAATATCGTTTAGTATCGAAAAAAATAAAAATGGGCATGATGACGGAGCCGCTTTGGTGTTCACATTATTCCGTAGACACATGCATGCGTCATTACACATGAATGACGCAGCTGACATTTTCATTTATTTTTCATTAACCTATCTAAGATGGGGGGTGACACTTAGATCTGCCAATTAAAAATAAAATGGTAAGTGTGCCAAAGTTCTTTTGTGGATGGTTGGCAGCAATTTGCTGCCTGTTTAAAAAAAAAAAAAAAATATTAAATAATATATTTAAAAAAAAAGAAAGGCAGAGGTGTCAGGGCATTTGAGGAGAGAGGGGGAGCGGGTCGGTGAATGAAATGGGGAGTAGAAAGGGATACAAGGAAAAGAGCAATATGGGATGGGGAAAAGCACACGAAGGAGACAGCAGCATGGGAGCGGTAGAGAAGCACACAAGGGAGCTAGCAACAGGGAGCGTTGGTGAATGCGGGGGGAGAGGTATAAAGGAAAGTGAGTGCTTATCCATGACAGAGAGTGAGAGAGACAGAGCAAACACAGACCACAGGGGTGGGTATTGTGGGGGGGAGAGCAACACTGGAGGGAGCTTGAAAACACATGAACACATGGTGCGCCTAACCAAAAAGAAAAAAGGTAGTTCCTTAAAGGTGAGCAGTGGAAGGACAAATGTGTGCAAGTCAAAAGGATGGTAAAGAGGCTACACTCCAGGGGAGGAACAAACACAAGTAGGAAATGAAAAGCCATCAAAAAAGAAGCAAAAAAATGAGACTGACAATAAAGCTAACCAATGTTAAGCAGTGGGTGGTTTCTAAGCTGCTTTAAGTTCTTGGTCCCACATTAGGTCTTTTGCAACCATTCAGCTTGTGCTGTCTGGTACTATGAACCTAAAAAACAGTCACCTAATTTAGACTTAAAAATAAAGGGGACTCAAAGAAGGTGGGCCAAAGAGGAACCAGCACTCTGGCTGAACAGTAGGGAAACAGAATTGGCATAATGAAACTGAGACAACTGCGTTAGTTGGGTTGGCGAGAAGTACCAAGAAAGTTAAACAAAGATTTGTAACTGGAAGCCAAAAAAGAGGTCCAGAAACTAGATAATGTTGGGCAAATCCAAGGATCAGCCACACCACGGACTTCTGCACTGTCAGAATGCTGGAAGTTCGTCCTTTGCTTGTCCCCAAGAGGCCGAGCTTCACTCATTCCTTGTCTTACAGAATTTCATAATAAATGACACACTAAATGCTGTAAAAATCCTAAAGCCAAACCACAAAGAACTTTGTAGATACATTTTCAAACATTTTCCTTGCAGATGAATACCTGTAGGAAGAAAGCTGATGTGGTGGCAAAAATAACAGATGAAGTGATTCCTCTTTGGAAAAAAAGGAGTACATAAACTTTCTCCTAAAAAAGGTAGAGTGTTTTGGTAGACATTATTAAATAAAAAGGCACAGAGTTTACTAATTTTTCATGCAAAGCCACCACATTTGCTGCACAGTGTCAAAGGAAGCACAGCACAGAGCAATACTAAGATTAGCCTGCTACTGGTGTCATTCCCTGTGCTAGTGATCTAAAAGGCTTCCTTGTGTGATGCACAGCTTTGCACTGCCCAGTGGTGCAGAGGTGAGTGTATACTGTTTACCATAGGTTTTGAACCGGAAGCATACGCTTCCAATGCAAATTTGTAAGCCCAGACAAACTCATATTAACCACCAGTCATTTGATGTGTACCCGTGCACTGCAGCACACAAGCAATGCCTCCTTATTATGGATATATGAACACATTCGATACAAACACAATAAGATGATGGATGGAACGCTGAAACTTTTCAGACACTCATCCCCAGTCACTATTAGATCTGGGTCTTGACCCTGTTCCTAATGGGAACAGTCCAGCCCAAACTGCCAAGCCAGGTCTTCCCTGGACCAGAAACAAGCATCCTGGGACCAGTTTCGGGGTAACACCCCTCATCAGCTAGGCTAGCTTGAATCCAGTGGCAAAGTGAGCAAGGGTCCTATGTCTGGACATACCCTCGTCAATTCTTCTTGTTGGATCCAGAAAATGGCTAACTCACATGTAGTTGCTTCCTGTGTCTAGTAGCTCATTGACCAAACAAAATCAGTGGAACTGAAAGCAATCCAAACAGGTGTCTGAAATGTATCCAAGCATTTCAACCATCTGTTTCAGCAAGTCTCCCATGGGACCAATATTTTTCCTTCATTTATCTCACAATTACAGCTCTAAAAAGTTTGCCAATCTAACAGGGCAGATTTTCCACAGTCATAAATGCAATATTAAACAAATGCAGGACTTCTCTGTATCACAACGGAATTTGGCTAGGTACACCATTTAGTGGTAAGGCATTCTCCGTAGTAAATCCTTCAAGTCCCATCTACGTAACTCAGAACATGAGCATAACATAAGCAACTGAACACAAAACCCATTTAGCAGGTAAAAATATGTGAGGGGTGAGGAGGGAGGGGGTAAGGGCTAGGAAGAAGAAAGACTGCAAGGAATAGAGCATTTCGATGTTGTTATTGAGAAAATAATTGAAATAAGCAATGTCATTGAAATAGATATTCGATACTATATCGTGGTCATATTCGATTACAAGATGTATCAGATGTAACAGAGTATGTTAAATATCATTGTTACATCACGGAACTAATAATCAAGTATGAGCTAGAGAAACAGCTCTACCTGAGCAACATTTGGTCTATAACTAAATAGCTCTCTTCAGTGATACCACCGGTCTGCATACATTACGATTCATATGACGAGGTGATCGGTCCTTCATCAGTTCAAAATACCTTAGTAAAGTGGCGTACATAGCTTTCCAGGGATCGACATGTTTACTCTCACTCAAAAAGACAAACTGAAAGGCAGAAGATAGGAGAGAGAACAAAGAAAAAGATGAGGAAAACCAAAAGGGAAAGGAGCAAGTGGGACAAAGAATAAATGATGTGTTGGGGAACGAGAGGAACACAAGGAGGGAGAGCACAGCGAAAGAGGGTGGTGAGGAATAACGTATAGGTTGATGATAGAATAGAAACATCAGGGAAACGTAAAGAAAAACTGTAAGCAGTACGTACTACTGAGAAACAACCAATATGTATGGAGAGGTCGCATCATGGAAATGAATTCAAACAAGTACCTACTCACGAGCAAAAACAAGTCTATTCAAAGTTAAAATTATTAATTAATTAAAGATAGCTGGCTTGGCATACAGTTATGGTCTAGGGGAACCGGAAGAGCTATATATGTGTGTACGTCCTTCTAAAGAAATCTCATCTGTACGTTACCTGGACAGACATAAGACGTAGAATAAGCAGCGCTGCCTGTTCTGAGAAAAATTAAGCCTGCAAAAAGGGACTGCATAACGCCTACTTACCCTGGGTGTAACCGGAAAAAATGAACAAATTGGTCCTTCCTAAAACCGAAATGCCTCTGTAGGCCAACATGTGGCATGGGTCCTGAATATATGTTGTGAAAAAGTTGTGCGGAACTAAAAGAGGTCCGTAGCTGGTTTTTTTCGAAAAGGCAGAATATTAGATTCCTACTGAGTCAGATAAAAGTGAGTTAATGCCGAATTGAAGGAAAAACAGCTCACCACTGAGTGGGTAGTTAATGTCTGCTTTGGGTAAGGTGGGGATTATACAACTTGCTTTTCTTCCACATGCAAGCCTTATTAAAACAGAAGGAGACTTTATGGAGCTAATTACGAGTCTGCCGGTCCATGGAACGCCAGACTCATGGGGGCACGGCTCCAGTGGTCTTCCGACCCCCTTATGACAGCTAGGGCGCATAGTACGAGTTTCCTCTCTGCTGCAGTTTTCATGGCGGTTCTACTGCCATGAAAATCATGGCGGAGAGGAAACAAAGGGGGCCCCACAGCGCCTCCTGTTTCCTCTGGGCCTGGGGATGCATGCAGGGGGGCATATGGTGTGCTCCCCTGTGTGCATGCACCCCAGTACCTGCACGACATGGACTGCAGCAGTCCATGCCGTTCAGGTATTGATTTTGATGTTCCCATTGTGGTGTAATTTCATAGACACTGCTGTGGGAATGCCAAAGAATCGATGAAGAACTGAGGAATGCGATACCAATACCACCTGAACAGCAAGACCTAGAAAGGTGCTACCCATTTAGGGTAACCTATGCTCACTCTGGTAGCAATGTCCTGAGCAGACTACACTGACCAGAGAAAATCTGTGGGGTGCTACATGTGTGAGACTAACCCTAGCGTGATGTTTGGAATCTGAGTCTAACAAAAATATAAAGATCTAAACAGTAAAATGACAAAGAAATATAGAAAATCAATGTAGGTATCAAAGGATTATAGTCATAGGTAAGTCTATTATGGTGTAATAAACAGGGACATGGGATCACTTTTAGTTATATGCTGTCAATCTGAATTTAGAAGTTTGACCCTGTCAAAGACCTACCTTCATTTTAAAAACTTTTTCTGGAGTAAAATATAGCAGACAAACCCTCAGATTGCGCCTAGTGAGAGCTCTATGAAGCTGATTATGTTAATTCGAAGATGATGTGGTAGTGTCAAACCTTTTGCATATTTCTCCCAGTCAGTTATTCAGTGAATAAATCTTCCAGAGCTTTTTAAAGTCAGTGGGGAACAAACAATACCAAGACACCCAGTGAATGTTCCACATGATTAAACAGACTTCCTGTGAGGTGCTGTTGGAGTTTTGATTTTCCTGCCAAATCTCAAGCAGGAAAAACTGAGCATGCAGAGATTACATTTTTCCAAATAGGGTTGTCTGGTTACACCCATTGTTTTGATGGAGGATTTTCAAAGTTCAAAATGTAATGGTTAGTTTCTGAAACAGAGCTTGCTTAAAGTACTACGGGGCATATTATCAACGGCCAGCGATAATTATCGCTGGCCATGCTTAGCGACAGATTCCCTATCGCAGGCTATCTCTGGAATTTATCACCCTGGTAGCGCGTTATTAACAACGTGCTTCTCCAGGGCGATAAAAATTCCAGAGATAGCGAGGTTATCGCCGTTTTGCAGGAAACATCGCTGGTTTTCCAGCGATGTTCCCTGCAAAACGAGCGATACTCTTGCTGATACGACCCTGTGGTCGTATCAGCAGAATCCACCCCTATGTTAGGGATGGCTAACTCAGGATTTTAGCAAACGTTAGATTTTGGCGAAAACGGCCGTTTTCGCCGAAATCTAACCTCTGCTAAAATCATGTGGGCTGCCTTGTAAATATTGCGATGTGAACATCAGCGATATTTGCAACGTAGTCCATCCGGGGTACGCCCACTTTGCATCTCATTAGAGATGCAAAGATGGGCGTTGGGGAAAGGGCGATAATGCAAGGATTCAAGCGATAGCGTGACCTTGCTGATTAGGCGATAAAATTATCGCCGCTTTTCGTCCAAAACGGACGCAAAGCGGCGATAATTGTTTATCGCCTCGTTGATAATATGCCCCTACATTCCCTCACTCCACAAGATAGTTGAGCACTCCACTTAAAAGTGAATCCGTTGAACTATCTCCCAGTGCCACACTGCAGAGTTCACGCCCATCACATTACAACAATCCAAATCGGCTATAACTTTATGTACGTCGGTGGGGACGTGGCCTGTCAAGCATGGAGGTGGCAGCGTAACTGCCGAGCTTCAGCACACCGCGGACCTGTGAAACATTAATCCTGCAGGAATCAGGCCCCCAACAGTGAAAAACGGCTCACTGAATGCTTGAAGGGGCTCCTAGTGTGAAACCGCAAAGTGATCTCCTGAAGGCGCCAGAGAAGCACAGAGGAGGACTCCTTGCAGTCGTGACAGAGGAAACCAACATGGCATCATCGCTGCTGTGACGGAGATCACAGTGAGGAAACAGACGGTGTGAGAGATATCGACTGGCAAGGCGCAGCCCGCGAACACCAAGCTGGGAAGAAGTGGCGACAAGGACAGTGGTTCTCCTCCCTTTTGCCACCTCCTCCACCGAGCAATATTGGAACAAGTTCATACAAACCACGAGGCCGGGCAGAAACATTACTAAAAGATCTTGAGACTGATGTATCATTGTACAAATTGACTCTGCATTGGAGGTATTTCCAGTATTATGTCTAAGGGATGGTTCTTCCAGATCGCCTTATTTCGTGTTTTTAGTGTGTGCAAACTGTGTGGGGTATGAATGCGGTATTTATGGAAGTGTGAGATCAGATATATCAATATATCCCTTATGTCTTGTTGTTGTTTTCATTAACCTCTCTATTTATTATGTTGTGAATATATAGTATTTATTCTAGATTATTTTTGATACCTATAATACAAATTTGAATGTATTTGCTCTCTGTCTTATTATTGTTATTTTACAATGCATTGCATGTGACTGAATATTTTCATTCTTAATATTTATATGTTCAATCAGCGTAGTCTCTGTCTGGCTCATGTGTGACTCTTGTTTGAGCACAACTAAAAGATGAGTCTTTTTCCTGCCCATTAAAGTATTCTCAGGCAGGACATCTTTTCAGTTCAGTGTGGCCCTGGGGTAAGTGCCCAGACTAATACATCAGATTACGAGGCTTGTGAACTGTGATGAGAAGGGCGGCCTTGGGGGAATAGAGGCATCTTTTTTATGAACATAAAAAGACACGGGCCCAACATAAAGCCACTGCGGCCCAGGGATTGATTGTTCCCCTTTTCTCCCCCCCATCCTCCGCCCCCCCCCTTGATTCTGCACACTCCAAGAAAGTTGAGGAGACTAGATACATGTCTGGAGAACTCATTGAGGCTAACGATCCCGGGGACCAGAATACAACTTATAGAACTGTTACTAGCATGGGGGGGATGATGATGGGGAACTAGTCACCCCCACCTGATAATAAGCCCCAGGGAGTCGCTCATATGCATACATCATTTTATATTACCTTGGCTATCTCTGCCAGAGTACAATGTTTGGGTCAGCTAGGATAGACTGAGCGGCGTAGAGATAAAAAGTCCCCCCCAACTCTTCTAATTTCCTGGTCCACTGAGAGCGTGGGGTCATAGCAACTCCACTATGAGTAGGCATAAGGCTAAAAGAAGTAGCTAACCTTGGAGGTTTCCAACAATGGGATCTAATAGGGCTTAGCACCCTGGCGGATGTATGGGATGCCAAAAGGATGGTACCATTTATCCAACTTCAGGTGGAATATGAGATGCTGTCCTCCCAGATTTTCAAGTATTTACAATTGCATCATGCTCTACAGGCAAGGATTACCTCAGAAGAGGAAGTTATGGAAGCCGTCCCGCCGGAGAATAGATTGCTTGATGGTCCATTACCTACAAAAATGATCTCCCTTACCTATCAAACCTTAATGAGGAACACTCAGAAAGAACTTGAGTCACTGAGAGCTAGGTGGCAGAGAGGCGTGGGAGTCTATGAGGATGAGGACTGGGGAAACGCATTATAATTCCCCAGACAAATAGTGATCAAGGCCCGTTACAAATTAATACAATTAAAGATTTATTTATTTATTTGTTTGAAAAGTTTTATATAGCGCTGGCTAGACACGGAGGTATCAGAGCGCTTTACATGAGGTAGGACATTGGTTTCAGAACATTGTTACATAGTTACATCAGTTGCTGTAGTCGCAAAACATAGAAAGGGAAACAGTAAAACATAGTTACATGAGTAACAAAAGCTTAGCATAGCTTAATAAAGAAACAGGCAAGGGGGAAAATACTTCAGGGGACACAGAAAAGTCAGGCTGGAAAAGGGGAGGCAGACAGAGAGTCACGGAGGGAGGAGGCAGGCGAGGGAAAAGAAAAACAACGGGGAGACGAGGAAAAAAATGTCCGATGTCTGGCTGGGTAGGTGACGGCCGAGGGGTGAACCAGAGCCAACTCCTCTATAGCTGCATAGGACAGCTCCACCGGGCATCGGCCAAGGTTGCTCAGGCACCCCGGTATGAACAGACGGTTATGAGGATAAGTGAGAAACAAGTTACAAATTACATCAGTTACAAGTACATGTTACACAGATGTTAGTAGAGCATAGAATAGCACCAACACATAGAAAAACAATGTTACACAGTCACATGAGTAAATAGGGTATTAGATAACAGAGACACATATCCTAGGGGCATAGAAGGTAAGGGGGAAAGAAAAAGGGATAAGGAATGCAGCTCGGGTCAGGCAGACCAGCAAGGGGAGAACAACTGGGATGGGAGGCAGCCAAAGGAATAAGGAGGGCAGGAGATCGCAGATACTGTGTCCAATATCCGGCTGGGTAGGTAACGGCCGAGGGGGTAAACCAGAGCTGATCTCCTCTATAGCTCTCTAGGCAGCTCCACCGGGCATCGGCCATGTTGCACGGTCTCATACATGCATGGAAATGTGTTTGTAATGATACATTATTAGAGGCTTTCATTTGACTGCAATTTTGCAACTCACTTAGCGCTTGGGAGTTCAGGTAACATTTCTAACCCCGTGCATCCTTCCACTGCTACCTGAGATTTGCACTTTGGGATCGTCCTGTCTGGCTCTACCCGAAGGTATCAGAGCGCGTTACATGAGGACAGAGTTACTTCAATTACATCAGTTCAGAAACAAAGACAAAGCGAAGCTAAACATAGAAACAGTCCTGTGGAGCATAGAGGGTCGTGGGTGCCAGGGAGATAGAACTTAGGGGGAACATTGCAAAGTCACAGTAAGCAAACAGTAGTGCGGAACTACATCAATTACCAGGGCACAAGATACTACATAGGATCTACTACACTAGAGTTGAGTTACATAAATTGGGTAAGGTGACGGAAGATTACTGCCTGAGAGGATATGGGCGCCAAGGGAACTTCCTACATACCATTTGAGATTGTCCAGTACTGAGGGGATTCTGAGAAGGAGTGGCCCACAGGCTGGAGGCTGCAACCGATATGCAGATAAACATGGAAGCTCCACTGTTCCTTTTGGGGATTTGAAGTGAATCGGATGCAACCTCTTACCAATGCATATTATTTAATTTAGGGTTCCTTCTCGCAAACGGAGAAATAATGTGGAAATTGGGATCCTCAGCCCCCCGCAGACATACAAGGCTGGGAAAAGGAAATGGACATATGCTGTACACAAGAAAAGAACATTTACGAAAGGAGAGCGTGCCCGAAGAAATTCAAGAAGATTTGGAAAGGGTGGGCAAATGAAGAGTGACGTATTTGTGATACAGGTGACCTCAGTAGGTGGGAAAGGTGGGGGGAGGAAACGATGGAAAGTTGGATTTACATGTACATGTTTAATGGTTGGAAAAGCAATAAAATATTTTATATTAAAAAAAACTTTATGTAAGTCAGGTTAGCCCACTGACCCCTTTCCACCATCTGTTTTTAGGAAGGCTATTGGGGTTATCAATTCCATTTTAAATTCTACTTTTAATCAGTCCTTACTACCTTACTACAGGCTTCTGTGCCAGACAGGTGAGTGATAGCCATAGTAAACCCATTGGTAAAGGAACTAAATGCAGACCCCAAGAATACAGCTTATTTCAGACCTATTTCCTTGCCTCCTGCTCCAGCAAAAATGCTGGAAAAATCTGTCAACAGTCAGCTTGTAAGCTATTTGGAAACTCATAAGCTCATCCCCTTAAAGCTGGCTATAAACCATGACACTCCACTGAAGCTGCTCTTTTGTGAGTGTCAGAATCTATAAAGTTTATGTTGGACAAGGAAAACAAACTGTTTTAATTCTACTTGATTTGTCAGCAGCTTTTGACGTGGTATCTCACAACGTCCTTTTACAATGTCTTGTTGACTTTGAAGTTTGTGGAAATGTTCTGAAATAGTTTTAATGTTTTCTAAAAACAGAAAACAAGTGGTGATAATATGATGCTTCGGGTCAAGAGAAAAACATTAAAATTTGACGTTCCCAGGACTCCCCCTTGAGTCCAACTTTGCTCAATGTCTACAACTCCCCATTAATTGCTCTTATTGACTCATTTGGTAGGATGACACTCAAATGATTTTGTCCCTAGACAAGAACACTACAAGTTCTGAAATGAACTTCAAAAGTTACCTCTCCAAACTTATTAGATGGCTGGACCAAAGTCACCTAAAATGCAATACTGAACAAAATGAAATCCTTTGCTTTGGAAAGAACAATCAATTTTCTGCCTCTGGTTAGTGGCTGGGTGGTCTTACCATGCCCCTGCCTCCACTTCTGAGGCCAGAAATTTAGGTGTTAAATTTGACATTAACCTTGCCTTTCTACCCCTCAATTCATTGCTGCCACTGAAACTTGATCCTTGATCCCTTGATCCCTTCCAGGATCAACTATTGTAACAATCTTTATCTTGGTGCATCTAAATTCCTGAAGCTTCCGGTAATGCAAAACACTGTGGCTCGTCTTGTTCTTAAGCTTCTTCGCGAGGCCTCCTTCTCTAAAATGCTAAGGGAACTTCATGGACTCCCTGTAGAAAACAGTTTTTTTTAATCGCCTACTAGAGTATATGAAGCCCTTCACCAGACTGGCCCCAAATGTCTCTTATAATGGTTCACACTTAATGTACCTTCTAAAATTCTAAGATTGACAAATGCCATGCATTTAGTGATTCCAAAATTCAGGCTGAAGACTAGCTCCCTCCTTTCCTGAGACATGCTAAAACTGTCATTACTTTTAGAGAGCTCCTCAAGACCTGTCTTTTTACATCAGTTGTAGTGGGATTTCTCTTTCTGTGTATGTGGAATGGTACTGGAAATGGTGGATTTAACAGCCAGATGCCCCTTGGGGGGTGAGTGTTTCACTTTATAAATGCCACTGTATTCATTCATTCATTCATTCATTCAGGCACCAACCTTCTCTGCTCCAGGACCTTCTCCAAGCTCAAGTCATAGAAAAGAAGCTCCACATGGATCAACTGGCATTTCTAAAGGACCAATACCTCCTTTGGCCCTATGGGCCAGTAGGAGACGTGCACCACCAGTTCTTGGAACATATTGTGTAGCAGAAATTCAAGCTGGAGATTTTTACAATCTGCCTGTTGTCATCAGCAGTGAGAATCAGAAAATGTCTTCAGCAGGACAGAGATACACCCTTCTTCTTTTGCATGCAGTTTCTGTAGAAAAGGTTTGTCCACCTGTCCTTATGTGCACTAATCTTAGAGTAATTAAATGATTAGGAGGTACACTTCCAACTCCACGTTTTCAGCAGTGTTATGTCACACAGCATTTAGGTAGTCCATGTCTAAGAATGGCATTCTTGGAATTCCCATGACTGTACAAAGCTTCTTTGCCTGTGCAGATATCTCTAACCTACCTCAACTTCAGCCCACTGAATCGCAAGAGGAATGGAGCACACAGCAGATGGGCCAATGCCCAAAGGGTGACTCAAGCTTCCAGGAGCATAAAACACCTTAAAATAATCATCAATTGGCAACTTCAGCAGGGACACCAAAAGTTAGAAAATGGGACCCAACAGCAAAATGGCAGAACAATATTAAGCCACAGAGGCCAACCAGGGAACTGATAAGAAAGAGCGAGCAAGCTGACACAAATATGTCTGCACATGAAAATGACTGCACAAGCTGTCAAACCTGTGGGAAGTAGACAAGTGAAAAGGAATAAGCCACACAGCAAAGGTAATGTAGGCCAGCTCAGCAAGAGTGTATAAAGGTGTTAGGACAAATTATCACATAAAGAAAATTGTGACAGCAAAATATGGCATCAAAAATACCGGGATGACAAAAGTATCTTTGATAAGAATATCAAAAGTAAGAATATCATTTTAAGTGTTTTTTTAATATAGTTGTATAGCAAATTGCTTGTAAGTGGTATTTTGTTATATGTATTTTATTGTAGTGTGTTTGATTTTATGTTTCTTTAGCATTTTTTTAAGTGTGTTTAGTAAAATAATTGACTACATTTTGAAAAATGTGAAATTTTCATTTTCAGTTTTATTAATATGTAAATAGGATGTTGGGTTTTTGAGGGGGAAAATGTGAGGAGCTTTTTAAAATTTGAATATTTAAATTTTAATGTTATGTTTTTTTTTTTTTAGTGCTATGCCAATCAATAAGAAACAATTCTAGAAATTAATTTTTAAATTATAAAATTTAGTTAAAGTATGTAGTAATTAATTTGAGTGTATTGAGTGTATCTATTTCATAAATTTATTGTTCTGTGATATTTTATATTTGTAATTTTTTTTTAAATGTGGAAAATGTTTCTTTTATTGTTAATAAGTTAATTCATCAAACTTGTTTATTTTAACATTTTAAAGTTTACATTAAAACATTTATAAATTATGTAAACTCAAAGTATAGAAATATATAACGAATATGTAATAATTGTGATGTGTTCATAAAACATTATTAGTATATTTGCAAGTTATAGTTTTTTTAATTTAAAACAAATAATTTTGAAAATGACAATATTAATATTTGTATTACTGGAATAAAATCTAGTATATTTTCCAATATTTTTAATTGCAAAAAGTAATATCATTTATATTTCTATTCACTCTTATAATATTTTTAATATGTTTTGTTCATATATTAAATAATTTTTTACTTCGAATATGTATTTAATTTCTTGAGAATCAGTTTTCTTGATTTAGAAATAATAATTAATAAGTATATGTTTTTTACAATTAACATATTATTTTATATGTTATTAGTTCATTGCAAGTCCATAGATTTTTTTGTTTCGGTAATTGTGTTTTGTAAGTACTTTTTATTTTATTTTATACACAAAACTGTATGTGTTACTATGAAGTATGGACTGTTTATATTATCTCTTTAGTGTTCAACACCTTCCCCAAAATGATTTAGATTGTAGTGGGAATATTAAATGTGTCCAAAACATTTCCCAGAATGGTTTTGATTGGCATGGTAATAGTAAATCTGTTCCCTTCAGTGTCCAACACCTTTGTTAAAAAGGTTTCTGTTGGAGTGGGAATAGTAAATCTTACCCCTTCAGTGTCCAACACCTTCGTCAAAAAGGTTTCTGTTGAAGTGGGATTAGTAAGTGTAACCATTTTAGTGTCCAACACCTTCTCAAACATGGTTTATATTGGAGTGGGAATGGTGAATGTCACCCCTTTAGTGTCCAACATCTTTCTCAACTTGGTGTAGATTGGAGTGGGGATAGTAAATGTCACCACTTCAGTGTCCAACACCTTCCCAAAAATGGTATAGATTGAAGTGGGAATAGTAAATCTGACCTCTTCAGTGCCCAACACTTTCCCCAAATAGGTTTAAGTTTGATTGGGATTAGTAAGTGTAACCCTTTTCATGTCCATCACCTTTCCCCAAAACATTTTGGCCCTGATTACGAGTCTGCCGGTCCAAGAACTGCTAGACTTGCAGGTGCGTTTTAGAGGTGGTCCAGCCACACTGGTGGTTCGACTGCCCTATTGGGCTTTGGTGGTTAGACCGCCATTGCACTGTCGCAACCACCAGGGAACAGCGTTTCCTCGCAGTCCCGCAATGATCTGAGGGCTGCAATATGCATGTTGGTGCCCTGAGGCACCGCCAAGCATATTACGACTTTCCTCATCGCCAGCGGTCTCATGGAAGTTCTTCCTCCATGAGACTGCTGGTGATGAGGAATGAAAGGGGGCCCTACAGGGCCCCTCTTGTCCCTGTGCAAGGGCATGCATGCAGGGGAGCTCATGTTGTGCCCCCCTGTAGATTTGCACTCCCAGTTCCTGCACAAGAAGTCATGCACAACATGGTGTATTCCTTCCTGTGCAGGAACGTGCACTGGCAGTCCTGTGGCAGTGCTGTTTAAGGCTCACAATGAGCCTTTAAACAGCACCACCATGTAACCACCACACCGCCCACCCATCAGACCACAAAATTACTTGTATTTTGGCAGGCAGGCAGTGGTGAGTTTCGGCGGTCCTGTGGTGGAGCGGTGGCATGCTGCCCACTCCAGGACCACCGAAACTCGTAATCAGGGCCTTAGATTGGAGTCAGAATACTAAATGTCACTCCTTTAGTCGAATACCTTCCCTAAAATGGTTTAGAATAGAGTGGGAATAGTAAATCTGACATCTTCAGGACCCAACACCTTCCCCAAAATATTTTAGATTGGATTGGGAATAATAAATCTGACCCTTTCTGTGTCCAACAACTTCGCCAGATAGGATTATTTTGGAGTGGGATTAGTAAATGTCACCCCTTGAGTGTCTAACACATTCTCCAAAATGGATTAGATTGGAATGGGAATCATAAATGTCAACCCTTCAGTGTCCAACACCTTATCCACAATGGTTTAAACCATGGTACTCCAAAGTCAATCCTGGAGGGCCGTATCCATGCCAAAGTGTAACCCTTTTAGTATTCAACACCTTCCCCAATATGTTTTTTTAGGATTGGGAATACTTAATTGAACCCTTTGAGTGTTAAATTTGTTTGTTAAAATGTATTTCTATGTAGGCGGAGTAGTTTATGTTATTTAATTAGCATTGCTAATATTTAGAAAGATAATTAACATAGCAATTGTTTGTGTATTTGTTAAAAACGACATTATTTACATATTTTCATAGAATAAAAATGACATATTTTTCATTTTTTTATTTTTCCCCCATTTTTAGTTAATGAATTAAGTTGTAGAAAAACATTTATGTATTGATAAATAAAGAAAACTGTAATACATTTTAATCATAAAATAAATAATGTAAATTTTATTTATACAGTATTGTATGTTGTAGGTTTTTGAGTTTTTTTCATCATTAAACAGTTTTTTAACATGAATTTAGTTGTTTCACATACTTATTGATGACATAAATTGTTCTTATTTTTTTCAGTATATATAAAAATTATTGTATATTTGTATACTATTATTTGATTGTTACTTTACATTTTTTAACATACTTTTAATATGTTTTTTAACATTTGTTACATTATAACAATTTTTTAGAAAAATGTAATCTTTAATAAAAAATTTAATGGATATTCCCATTCATTTCTATGGGGAGATAGTCTTTTTTAGTTTCATTCATTTATTCAGGGGCCTCTTTTTTTACCGCTGCTATCTTTTTTGTTATCTATTCATCTAATTTTTTGTCTATTATCAGGGATCCTGGTCATGGGAACTTCCTGGTGTTTGTTGGAACATGTAAGTTCTTTGTAAAACCTTTTTGGGTATTTTGAGGGTAGAGAGGAAGTGGGGGAGTTCTAAAGTTTAGTTATAGTGTTGCTTTTCGGTTTGTACTACATAAAGGGCCTTATTATGATGTCGGTCGGAGTTGCCTCCGACCGACACTGTTACGGTCTCAGGACTGACCGACCTCCAGTCAGCGGTCCCGACACCGCAAGGACAAGGCGACCGCACATGGGGGGCGATTACGATGTCGGTCGGAAAGGTTCCGAACGGCTTTCAGATTTTCCTAACCTGTGTTGGAATGTATGTTTCCGACCAACTCAGAAACATTTCCGACTGGCTGATTATGATGGAAAGGTAACCGTTTGGTCATTCTGAATCGGTTCCAACCGGCATTCGGAGATTCCGAGTCGGTCAGAGCAGAATCGTACAGGTCTATGGACCGCGTTCCCGACCGATGTATTACGATGTCGGATTCAGACAGCCTTTCCGAATAGGTCTGTCTGACATGAAACAGCTGTCGGAAACTGAATTTGGGGGCCATAGCTCAAGCTCCCATAAAGTAATGGGAGATTGTGTTCATTCCTGCACTGCGTGGCAGGCACCTCAAGGTGCCACCCACACGGTGCAGGGATGAACAGGGGGGTACCATAGGTGCCCCTTTGGCCACCAACTAGAGGCCGCAAGGAGAAGGGGGCCCTGCTAGGGAACCCCAAACTCGCTTTCCGACAGGCTTTCCATGTCGGAAAGCCCGGCATGAAAAGTCTGCCAGAAACCGAGCATCATAATCCCAACAGCAGAAACGGCGTCCATTGGGATTACGGGCTGGTCTCGGACTGGCCAACAGAATCCAGCAGGAATGACCGGCCCGTTTTAATTCCGACCGCCCTATATTGTAATAAGGCAGTCGGAAGTGAAACCAACGATGAGTGTCGAAAAGCCTCGGACCTGAGGTCGGAGGCTTTCTGACACTCATTGTAATCGACCCCAATATTGTGGTAATTGGAGTGTTTTTGACAAATGTGTTGGTCTAGGTTTTCATACACTGTTTTAATAATGTATCTATATGTTATTTTATATTGTGTTATGTGCTTTTGAATGATTAAGGGTAATGTATATGTTGTTTTTGAATCTAATGTTTTTTGCCGGTAGGTATTCTGTTTTACTTTGCATGTTTTCATATATGAACGTGTCCTATGGAAATTTAGATTTAGCTTTTTTGTCTTTAAAGGAAACCAGTTTTGGTTCAAAGTAAACCAAAATTCTTTACTCTAATTTACTTTCTTTTTTGTGTTTCCAGGAGTGTTTCTTTTTTTGTTTTTTTTATGGTTCCTGGATACTTTGGATTCCTTCGATGGATCTCAATTGAACTGGTTTTATTTGTGCATTTATTTGGTTAGGCTTTGTGGATTATACTTTTTGACCTCTTGGATTTGGAGCATGATCTATTTGTTGTGGCTGGGAAATGTTTTATTTTATCATTTATGTCAGTTTTATCTGATTGTTATTTTGGTATTATAGTTTTATGTGTTTTAGTTATATTTTACAACAGATTTAATTTGTTGTATGAGATTCCTGTTTGATGAGGTTTAAGTTTGTTATATGAATAACAAACATATCATTTTATTTTATCAGTCTTACTTAGAATTGAAGTTTTATTAAACTTTTTGACAGTCTAATAGGATAAGATGTTTAGTATTAATATTTAAAAAAATTGTTATGTTGGTTAAAAATATGTTTTTCATTTTTTAGATTTGTAGGTTAGGACTTATTTTATATTAGGCTGCTCACTATTACTTCCAAGTCATCTACTTCTTTGTTGTTTATGAAGATTTTTACTTTACATTGTGGCATGTTGTACATTTTATTGGTTTGTTTGCAAATTTTAGGTTTAATTTGGGTTACTGATTGCTCCATTCGTAGATGATAGTAACTTTGTTCTTGTTTAGGGCTTATATAAATTTATAAAAGTGTAGATTCAGTTCTGTGTAGTGTGGATTGGAAGGCAGTGTGCTATCCTTCCACTGCGTTGTTGTCCATTTGGCTTCCTGTGCCAATGTGCTGTCACAGACATTCCACCATGGTATTTAGAATTTGAGTTGACATCTGTGTCCAGAGCAATATAATTTGCAATCTTAAGTCTCTTCAAAATAATCAAATAGGGGGGTTAGTTTGTGTTAATTTTGCTGGTAGAAAGGTGCTTCTACAAGTAAATTGTAGTGATTAACCACCTCTGTAACAGGGACATAGGCTAGTGGTATAATTTTTTTTTATTTCCAAGGCAAATTGACTGTTTGTAGTGTATTCCACACTTAGGGGCCGATTATGAGTCTGGCGGTCCTTGGACCACCAGACTTGTGGTGGAGCGGCAATGGCGGTCTTGTGACCACCACATTACAACCCTAGTGGTCGTGCTGCCCTGGGACAGCCGACTCCGCCAGGGCACAGCCATTCCCTGGCGGTGGAGCAGCAGTGAAGAGGCATCAATAGGCTTAGCGGGATCGCCACGTCCCACCAAGCTTATTACAACTTTCATCACCGCCACTGATTTCATGGAGGTCTTACCTCCATGAAAACAGTGGCGATGTGGAAAGAAAGGGGGCCCTACAGGGCCCCCTTGTGCCTCACGCCTTGTGGAGGCAACCAGGGGGGCACAACATGTGCCCCCCTGTGTTCAAGTACCCCCAGTTCCAGCACTGCATAGACGTCACAGTCCATGCTGTGTTAGAACTTCCTTTGTCGCTCCCTTGGCTTTGCCTATTTTATAGGCACCACCATCGGAATAGCAAAGGAAACACCTGCCCATTACTAAAAAAGTCATTGTATGGTGGGAGGTTCTCATGCGGGTTTAGCAGTGTGTCGGCGGGACGGTTCTGCCACCAC
Organism: Calotriton arnoldi; assembly: GCA_963921515.1. NCBI lineage: Eukaryota > Metazoa > Chordata > Amphibia > Caudata > Salamandridae > Calotriton > Calotriton arnoldi. The sequence continues at coordinate 307,831 of CAWUFW010006133.1, read as the reverse complement.
ACCATCAAACTAATAATCAGCCCCTTAGGGCCTCATTATGATGGAGGGTGGGCTGCCACAACAGGCCATCGGTGGTAATCCACCAGACATCCTGGCCATCGGCCTTACTGCCAGATTACAATACCGGTGGTCAGAGCACAGAAGTCGGGGGAAAGACTGCTGCCTCTGACAGGATCCAAGATCCCGTTGGGGTGGTGGTTGGAATCCTATCCCTACAATAGAGGTGGTGCCGCCTTAGGGATTAGGATATCCCTTTCTGACTGCCTTTTCATGGCAGTCCCTTCACCATGAAAAGGCAGATGGAAACAGAATTTGGGGGCCCCAAGCAGGGCCCCAATCCCCTGTGGGCCCCTGCTAAGGGGCCTGGGGGACACATGTAGTGCCCCCCACACATCCATGCACCATGTGCCAGGCACCACATGGTGCCTGGCACACAGTGCATGGATGTGCACAAAGTGCCTTTTTCAAGTGCGGCTTATGTTGCGGCCCTTTTCCTCAGCCGCAGCACAAGTTGCAGTAGAAAATGACATTTTCCAACTGCCTCAACGGCAATCTGATCGTAATAGTCCAGGTGGGACCGCCGACTCATTGTCGGACAGTCACCTGTGCGTTAGGATGGCGGTCGGTGGTCCGACCAACCGCCATCATAATGAGGGCCAGAATACAGATTGCTGGAGATGTCTCCATATGCTGTTTAGATTGTCATGTAAGTGGAAGGGTTCCTCATTATGTGTCATTTTTAAGTGTTCAGGTATCGTCTTGAAGCAGGAAGCATATCACTGGTTGCTTTTTTAGTTTTTGCAATTAAGCATTTTAAGGAGGATATAGCAGGTAGTTGGCCTGTCATGTGTTCAGGGGCTTTAGGTAGTATATGTTTCAAGATTTTTGTGGTGTGCTCTTGAGAGCTGGTGCTTGCCTGTCTTATATCCTGAAATTCTTCCCTTACTTCAATTTCTGTTACACTTGGGGGTTGGTTGTGTTCCTTTACATCATTACAACATCATCTTTTGTAGTGGTTCTCCCATAGAATGCATTTGAGTATTATTTAGTACATTTCCAATTTATAGTTTCCATCTATGTATTTTCTTGGTTATAGGTGTAGCCCATATGACATAATACTTTTCTTTCTGTTCTGAGATATCTCTTGCTCTTTCTGTCATTCTGTCTGAAAAATTGTAATTGCATAAATATTCACAAATATAATACTTTGGTATTTATATATAAAATTATGCAACTCATGTTCTTATTTATACTTACATCTATGTTCTTCCTAGATGTATCATACTTTCTTTATTAGTTTACTCTTAAATATTTGTTTGTAGGTGATTAGTAGGGGTTGAGGTTGATTTTTCTCTTTTAGTGTGAGTTTCTGTTTTATAATAATTTACATTTACTTACTTTCTTATGTCATTCCCCAGGTTTGTGACCGGTGTTGTTTTTCGGTAGCCTAACACTTTCTTGCTGTTATAGTAAATGTTTAGAGTTTAAATTTATTGGTTAGGTATCCTTTGGTTTACATTTATTTTCAGTTGAGTCCTTCTATGGTGAACGTTAGTTTCTGGATTTTTTTAATGTTTAATATGTAGGTATTTACTGGAAAAAACAGAGGTTTCAGGGACGTTATAGTTAGGAATTAGCATTTAAAAAACCTTAGATATTCACTGAAAAAAACACAGGTTTCAGGGACGTACAGAAAGAGGGAAGAGGGGTGCAGAAAGAGGCAAGAGAAGTACAGAAAGACGCAACAGATGTGCAGAAAGAGGCAGAAAAAGGCAAGAGAAGTGCAGAAAGAGGGACGAGAGGTACAGAAAGAGGCAACAGGGGTGCAGAATGAGGCAAGAGAGGTAGGGAAAGAGGCAAGAGGGGTGCAGAAAGAAGCAAGAGAGATACAGAAAGAAGCAATAGAAGTGCAGAAGAAGCAACAGGGTGGCAGAACGAGGCAAGATAACTGCAGAAAGAGGCAAGAGAGTTGCAGAAACAGGCAAAAGAGATCCAGAAAGAGTGAACAGGTGTGCAGACAGAGGCAAGAGAGGTGCAGAAAGAGGGAAGAGGGGGTACAGAAAGAGGCAAGAGGGGTGGAGAAAGAAGCAAGAGAGGTGCGGAAAGAAGCAAGAAAGTTGCAGAAAGAAGCAACAGAAGTGCAGAAAGAAGCAACAGAGGTGCAGAAAGAGGCTAGAGTGATGCAGAAAGAGGAAGGAGAAGTGCAGAAACAGGCAAAAGAGATGCAGAAAGAAGGAACAGGTGTGTAGACAGAGGCAGGAGAGGCACAGAAAGAAACAAGAGAGGTGCTTAAAGAAGAAAGAGAAGTGCAGAAAGAAGCAACAGAGGTGCAGAATGAGGCAACAGAGGTATAGAAAGAGGCAGGAGAGGTGCAGAAAGAGGGAAGGGAGGTGCAGAAAGAGGCAAGAGGGATGCAGAAAGAAGCAATAGAGGTGCAGAAAGAAGCAAGAGAAGTGTAGAAAGAAGCAACAGAGGTGCAGAAAGAGGCCACAGAGGAGTAGAAAGAGGCAAGAGGGATGCTGAAAGAGGCAAGAGAAGTACTGAAAGAAGCAACAAAGGTGCAGAAAGAGAGAAGTGCAGAAAGAAGGAACAGAAATGCAGAAAGAGGCAAGAGAAGTGCAGAAAGAAGCAACAGAGGAGCAGAAAGAGGCAAGAGAACTGCAGAAAGAATCAAGAGAGGTGCAGAAAAAGGGAATAAGGGTACAGAAGAGTCAAGAGGGATGCAGAAAGAAGCAAGAGATGTACAAAAAGAAGCAAGAGAAGTGCAGAAAGAAGCAACAAAGGTGCGGAAAGAGGCAACAGGGGTGCAGAAAGAGGCACCAGGGATGCAGAATGAGGCAAGAGAGGTACAGAAAGAGGGAAGAGAGGTGCTGAAAGAAGAAACAGAGGTGCAGAAAGAAGCAAGAGAAGTGATGAAAGAGACAAGAGAGTTGCAGAAAGAAACAAGAGAAGTACAGAAAAAAGCAACAGAGGTGCAGAAAGAGGCAAGAGGGGTGAAGGAAGAGGGAAGAGAGGTACAGAAAGAGGCAAGAGAGGTGCAGGAAAAAGGGTGCAGAAAGAGGCAAGAGGGATGCAGAAAGAAGCAAGAGACGTGCAGAAAGAAGCAAGAGAAGTGCAGAAAGAAGCAACATAGGTGTAGAAAGAGGTAAGAGAGGTGCTGAAAGAGGGAAGATGAGTGTAGAAAGAGGCAAGAGAAGTGCAGAAAGAGGTAAGAGAGGTGCAGAAAGAGGTAAGAGAGGTGCAGAAAGAGGGAGGAGAAATACTGAAATAAGCAATAGAGGTGCAGAAAGAGGCAAGAGAACTGCAGAAAGAGGCAAGAGAGGTGCAGAAAAAGTGAAGAAGGGTACAGAAAGAGGCAAGAGGGGTGCAGAAAGAAGCAAGAGAGGTACAAAAAGAAGCAAGAGAAGTGCAGAGAGAAGCAACAAAGGTACAGAAAGAGACAAGAGGGGTGCAGAAAGAGGCAACAGGGGTGAGGAATGAGGCAAGAGAGGTGCAGAAAGAGGGAAGAGAGGTGCAGAAAGAGGCATGAGGGATGCAGAAAGAAGCAAGAGAGGTACAGAAAGAAGCAAGAGAAGAGCAGAAAGAAGCAACAGAGGTGCAGAAAGAGGGAACAGAGGTGCAGAAAGAGGCAAGAGGGGTGCTGAAAGAGGCAAGAGAAGTGCTGAAAGAAACAACAAAGGTGAAGAAAGAGAGAAGTGCAGAAAGAAGGAACAGAAATGCAGAAAAAGGCGAGAGAAGTGCAGAAAGAAGCAACCGAGGTGCAGAAAGAGGCAAGAGAACTGCAGAAAGAGGCAAGAGAGGTGCAGAAAAAGGGAAGAAGGGTACAGAATGAGGCAAGAAGAATGCAGAAAGAAGCAAGAAATGTACAAAAAGAAGCAAGAGAAGTGTAGAAAAAAGCAGAAAAGGTGCGGAAAGAGGCAAGAGGGGTGCAGAAAGAGGCAACAGCGGTACAGAATGAGGCAAGAGAGGTACAGAAAGAGGGAAGAAAGGTGCTGAAAGAAGGAACAGAGGTTATGTTATGTTATGTTATATACTCTTATAACGCGCACAGCTACTCCGAGGAGTGTCCCGGCGCGAGTCCAAGAGGAGTCACCGAACTGTCACTAGGGGAAGAGATAGGTTTTTAGAAGTTTTTTGAAGGCCATCTGGTCTTGGGTATTGTGCAGTGAAAACGGAAGGGCATTCCAAGCCTGGGCAGCCTTTACGGCCAGGGAGCAGCCGCCCATCTTGTGGCGAATGAAGCGGGGCACTTTAGCTAAAAGAAGTGCTGAAGAGCGTAGTTGTCTCAGTGGGACGTAAAAAGACAACCGCTTCTGTAAATAAGCGGGACCATGACCATGGAAGGCACGATGGGCGATAACAAGGGATTTGAATTTGACCCGATCAGTCACGGGAAGCCAGTGGAGTGAGCGGAAATGTTCGCGTATGCTACTCCTCTTGGAGATTCCAAGGAGGAGCCTGGCAGCCGCATTCTGGATGACCTGGAGTCTATTCAAAGAGAATCCCGGGATGCCCACATACAAAGCGTTGGCGTAATCCATTCTGGAGAGGATCAACGCACGGATGACCGTCTCTTTAGCATGCCTCGGGAGAAGAGGAAGAAAGCTCCTTAGTGTTTTAAGGAGGCCAAAGCAGCTGCCTGAAAGCTTCTTTACTTGGGTGGAAAAAGAAAGGTTATCCTCAAACCACACTCCCAGGTTCTTCGTGGATTTTCCATTGGAAGTTGGTAAGGGGAACCCAGGAGGCCAGATCGTGTCTCTGAAACCAGGGGGGAATTTGCCATAGAGAAGAATCTCTGACTTGTCTTCGTTACATTTGAGTTGAGTGGCAGCAAGCCACTCGAAAACCGAAGACAAGCAGTGCTGGACAAAGGATACCGAATCCTCATCCTTTTCCCAGGTAAAAAGGACCTGAGTGTCATCTGCGTAGGCAATCACCTTAGCCCCCAAGTCCTCGGCCAAGTAGACCAGAGGAGTGACATAGATGTTAAAAAGAAGGGGGCTAAGGGAAGACCCCTGCGGAACCCCTGTGGTGACCGGCTGAGGGGCTGATGCGGCCGGCGGCAGCCAGACCTGTTAAACCCGCCCTTCCAGGAAGGACCTCAGCCAGCCCCAGGCAGAGCCTGAGACCCCAATCTCAGTGAGACGGGCAAGCAGCAATGAATGTGGGACCGTGTCGAAAGCCACCGATAGGTCGAGCATTACTAAGGCTGCTCTCCCACCGGCATCTAGACACTCACGGATGGCCTTGGAAACCTCCACCAGTGCTGTCTCAGTGCTATAAGAGGAACAAAACCCTGACTGCGCTAGATGCAGGACGTCTGACCCTTCAACAAACTCCGTAAGTTGTCTTGTCACCACCTTTTCACAGACTTTGGCTAGGCTGGGCAGGAGGGAGATAGGGTGATAATTCCCTGGGATCAAGGGGTCAAGGGTGGGCTTTTTCAGAAGGGGAAGGATTTTTGCCTGCTTCCAGGCCTCCGGAACACGGGCCTCGAGAAGGGAGGCGTTTATGATGATATTTACTTCGGGGTTGATAATCTCTGCGACCGCTGCTAGCAATCGAGCCATGCAGGGGTCAGCGGGAGAGCCCGATTTTAAGCCCCTCAAGATTTTAAGAGAGCTAGGCAGATCCACTGGAGAAAAAGCGCACAGAAAGTGCCTGGGAGTAACAGGTGTAGAAACACCCAGCACGGGTTCAGAAAAAGGTCCTGGGCATGATGTAAACACCACCTGAATCATGCGGATTTTATCCATGAAGAAATTGGAAAGAGTATTGCACCAGCCCTCTGTGGCCGGGAGAGAGCTCGATTGCGCCAAGGGGGACGTAAAACTCTGGACTATTGCAAAGATCTCCTTGGAGTTGTTATGTGCCTGCTCAATGCGGGCTGCATAATAATGCTTCTTAGCCTGTAATATCGCAGCATAATAGGTTTTTTGCCTGCACCTTATTTTACCCTTAGCCAGGGGACAATACTCACTAAGGCGCCAGGCACGTTCAAGTTTTTTGCACTCCTGCTTAAGAGCGGACAAATCCGGGGTAAACCAGGGCTTGGAAGGCGATTCCCTAGAGAACCTGGACGAGTTGGTGTGGCTAGCATATTCATGGAGTTGGATAACCAGTTAGAGAAGCCCGCAAGGCTCCCATCAAGATCCGGAGGGAGTGCGGGTCTGGAAGCCAGCAAGGCCGAGGAGAGTTAGGAGGGTTCAAAGCTGGTTTGCAGTAGCAGAGGCCGGAAGGGCAGGCCAGGGCCACCTCCCAGGAGAAGTAGGTGAGACAATGGTCTGACCAGGAGACTGGTAGAGGGTCTTCAACCGTGATTGAGAAAATGGGGTCAAGAATATGGCCCCCTTGGTGTGTAGGGAGATTGACCCATTGAGAAAGTTGGGCAAGCTGAAGGATGTCGCAAAAAGCACGGGAGTCATTAGAGTCAGACTGGTCAAGATGAATATTCAGATCCCCCAGAACCATATACTGGGAAAATCGAAGCGCCCTTGAAGTCACTGCATCGTCCCATGATTGCAGAAAGGACCTGGCAGGGCCAGGGGATCTATAAATCAGGGAACCTCCCAGCATGAAATGGGCAGAAACCCTGATACTAAAGTCCAAAGCTTCGCAATCACCCCATGCGTTAGTGTCTCCCCTGAGGAGATCCCATTTGTCCCTGTACATAATCGCCACTCCACCCCCCCTCCCCTCAAGGCGGTCTGCTCTGGAGATCTTATAGCCCGCAGGGGTGGCCAGTGTAACAGTCGGGTCCGATGTATTATCCAGCCAAGTTTCTGTAATAAACAGTAAGTCCACCGGTTTATCAGAGAGAAGCTCGAATACATCTGAGTGGTGCTTCTTTAAAGAACCAGCATTAAACAAAGCCGCCAAAATCGGCGGCGACCTGGAGGGCCTAGATGAGAGGGCAGGAATTTGACCAGAAATGGGAGAGTCTGAGCACAACCTGAAACCACACACAGCACAGCTATTGTCCTGAACAGACAGCAAGTATAACCGGCCATGGGAGTTGCATGCTGGAGAGCGAAGTGACCAAAGTACCTTCCTTGTGTAACACACCCTATCTAGTGTGACAGTCGGCCAACGGGCAGAGTCACTGGCCCTGGCCGCTTCCGGGACGCTGACGGGCACAGACGGGCTTGCCTTAGGCACGCCTTCAGTACAGAAAGAGGGAAGAAAGGTGCTGAAAGAAGCAACAGAGGTGCAGAAAGAAGCAAGAGAAGTGATGAAAGAGACAAGAGAGTTGCAGAAAGAAACAAGAGAGATGCAGAATAAAGCATGAGAAGTGCAGAAAAAGGGAAGAAGGGTGCAGCAAGAGGGGTGCAGAAAGAAGCAAGAGAGATGCAGAAAGAGGCAAGATGGGTGCAGAAAGAGGGAAGAGGGGTGCAGGAAAAAGGAAGAAGGGTGCAGAAAGAGGCAAGAGGGGTGCAGAAAGAAGCAAGAGAGGTGCAGAAAGAAGCAAGAGAAGTACAGAAAGAAGCACCAGAGGTGCAGAAATAGGCAAGAGGGGTGCAGAAAGAGGTAAGAGAGGTGCAGAAAGAGGGAAGACGAGTGCAGAAAGAGGCAACAAGGGTGCAGAAAGAGGCAAGAGGGGTGCAGAAAGAGGGAAGAGCGGTGCAGAAAGAGGCAAGAGAGGGGCAGGAAAAGGGAAGAAGGGTGCAGAATGGCAAGAAGGGTGCAGAAAGAAGGAAGAGAGGTACAGAAACAAGCAAGAGAAGTGCAGAAAGAGGCAAGAGAAGTGCAGAAAGAGGGAAGAGGGGGTGCCGAAAGAGGCAAGAGAAGTACAGAAAGAAGCAACAGACGTGCAGAAAGAGGCAAGAGAAGTGCAGAAAGAGACAAAAGAGGTACAGAAAGAGGCAAGAGAGGTGCAGAAAGAGGGAAGAGAGGTGCAGAAAGAGGCAAGAGGGGTGCAAAAAGAGGCAAGAGGGGTGCGGAAAGAAGCAAGAGAGGTACAGGAAGAAGCAAGAGAAGTGCAGAAAGAAGCAACAGGGGTGCAGAAAGAGGCTAGAGGGATGCAGAAATAGGCAAGAGAAGTGCAGAAGGAAGCAACAGAGGTGCAGAACGAGGCAAGTTAACTGCAGAAAGAGGTAAGAGTTGCAGAAACAGGCAAAAGAGATGCAGAAAGAGGGAACAGGTGTGTAGAGAGAGGCAAGAGAGGTGCAGAAAGAAGTAAGAGAGGTGCAGAAAGAGGCAAGAGGGGTGCAAAAAGAGGCAAGCGGGGTGCGGAATAAGCAAGAGAGGTACAGGAAGAAGCAAGAGAAGTGCAGAAAGAAGCAACAGGGGTGCAGAAAGAGGCTAGAGGGATGCAGAAATAGGCAAGAGAAGTGCAGAAGGAAGCAACAGAGGTGCAGAACAAGGCAAGTTAACTGCAGAAAGAGGTAAGAGTTACAGAAACAGGCAAAAGAGATGCAGAAAGAGGGAACAGGTGTGTAGAGAGAGGCAAGAGATGTGCAGAAAGAGGGAAGAGGGGTGCAGAAAGAGGCAAGACGGGTGCAGAAAGAAGCAAGAGATGCAGAAAGAAGCTAGAGAAGTACATAAAGAAGCAACAGAGGTGCAGAAAGAGGCAAGAGGGGTGCTAAAAGAGGCAAGAGAAGTGCTGAAAGAAGCAACAGAGGGGCAGAAAGTTGGAAGAGAAGTGCAGAAAGAAGGAACAGAAATGCAGAAAGAGGCAGAAGAAGTGCAGAAAGAAGCAACAGAGGTGCAGAAAGAGGCAATAGAAATGCAGAAAGAGACAAGAGAGGTACAGAAAAAGGGAAGATGGGTACATAAAGAGGCAATGGGGTGCAGAAAGAAGCAAGAGATGTGCAAAAAGAAGCAAGAGAAGTGCAGAAAGAAGCAACACAGGTGCAGAAAGAGGCAAGTGGAGTGCACAAAAAATCAACAGCGGTGCAGAATGAGGCAAGAGAGGTGCAGAAAGAGGGAAGAAAGGTGCTGAGAGAAGCAACAGAGCTGCAGAAAGAAGCAAGCGAAGTGATGAAAGAGACAAGAGAGTTGCAGAAAGAAAAAAGAGAGGTGCAGAGAGAAGCAAGAGAAGTGTAGAAAGAAGCAACTGAGGTGCAGAAAGAGGCAACAGAGGAGTAGAAAGAGGCAAGAGGGATGCTGAAAGAGGCAAGAGAAGTACTGAAAGAAGCAACAAAGGTGTAGAAAGAGAGAAGAGAAGTGCAGAAAGAAGGAACAGAAATGCAGAAAGAGGCAAGAAAACTGCAGAAAGAGGCAAGAGAGGTGCAGAAAAAGGGAAGAAGGGTACAGAAAGAGTCAAGAGGGATGCAGAAAGAAGCAAGAGATGTACAAAAAGAAGCAAGAGAAGTGCAGAAAGAAGCAACAAAGGTGCGGAAAGAGGCAACAGGGGTGCAGAAAGAGGCAACAGGGGTGCAGAATGAGGCAAGAGAGGTACAGAAAGAGGGAAGAGAGGTGCTGAAAGAAGAAACAGAGGTGCAGAAAGAAGCAAGAGAAGTGATGAAATAGACAAGAGAGTTGCAGAAAGAAATAAGAGAAATGCAGTAAGAAGCAACAGAGGTACAGAAAGAGGCAAGAGGGGTGAAGGAAGAGGGAAGAGAGGTACAGAAAGAGGCAAGAGAGGTGCAGGAAAAAGGAAGAAGGGTGCAGAAAGAGGCAAGAGGGATGCAGAAAGAAGCAAGAGAGGTGCAGAAAGAAGCAAGAGAAGTGCAGAAAGAAGCAATAGAGGTGCAGAAAGAGGTAAGAGAGGTGCTGGAAGAGGGAAGACGAGTGCAGAAAGAGGCAAGAGAAGTGCAGAAAAAGGTAAGAGAGGTGCAGAAAGAGGTAGGAGAGGTGCAGAAAGAGGGAGGAGAAGTACTGAAAGAAGCAATAGAGGTGCAGAAAGAGGCAAGATAACTGCAGAAAGAGGCAAGAGATGTGCAGAAAAAGGGACGAAGGGTACAGAAAGAGGCAAGAGGGGTGCAGAAAGAAGCAAGAGAGGTACAAAAAGAAGCAAGAGAAGTGCAGAAAGAAGCAACAAAGGTACAGAAAGAGACAAGAGGGGTGCAGAAAGAGGCAACAGGGGTGATGAATGAGGCAAGAGAGGTGCAGAAAGAGGGAAGAGAGGTGCAGAAAGAGTCATGAGGGATGCAGAAAGAAGCAAGAGAGGTACAGAAAGAAGCAAGAGAAGTGCAGAAAGAAGCAACAGAGGTGCAGAAAGCGGCAAGAGGGGTGCTGAAAGAGGCAAGAGAAGTGCTGAAAGAAACAACAAAGGTGCAGAAAGAGAGAAGTGCAGAAAGAAGGAACAGAAATGCAGAAAAAGGCAAGAGAAGTGCAGAAAGAAGCAACCGAGGTGCAGAAAGAGGCAAGAGAACTGCAGAACGAGGCAAGAGAGGTGCAGAAAAAGGGAAGAAGGGTACAGAATGAGGCAAGAAGGATGCAGAAAGAAGCAAGAGATGTACAAAAAGAAGCAAGAGAAGTGCAGAAAAAAGCAACAAAGATGCGGAAAGAGGCAAGAGGGGTGCAGAAAGAGGCAACAGTGGTGCAGAATAAGGCAAGAGAGGTACAGAAAGAGGGAAGAAAGGTGCTGAAAGAAGGAACAGAGGTGCAGAAAGAAGTAAGAGAAGTGATGAAAGAGACAAGAGAGATGCAGAATAAAGCATGAGAAGTGCAGAAAAAGCGAAGAAGGATGCAGCAAGAGGGGTGCAGAAAGAAGCAAGAGAGATGCAGACAGAAGCAAGAGAAGTACAGAAAGAAGCAACAGAGGTGCAGAAAGAGGCAAGTTGGGTGCAGAAAGAGGGAAGAGAGGTGCAGGAAAAAGGAAGAAGGGTGCAGAAAGATGCAAGAGGGGTGCAGAAAGAAGCAAGAGAGGTGCAGAAAGAAGCAAGAGAAGTGCAGAAAGAAGCACCAGAGGTGCAGAAATAGGCAAGAGGGGTGCAGAAAGAGGTAAGAGAGGTGCAGAAAGAGGGAAGACGAGTGCAGAAAGAGGCAACAAGGGTGCAGAAAGAGGTAAGAGGGGTGCAGAAAGAGGTAAGAGGGGTGCAGAAAGAGGGAAGAGGGGTGCAGAAAGAGACAAGAGAAGTGCAGAAAGAAGCAACAGACGTGCAGAAAGAGGGAAGAGAAGTGTAGAAAGAGGCAAAAAAGGTACAGAAAGAGGCAAGAGAGGTGCAGAAAGAGGGAAGAGAGGTGCAGAAAGAGGCAAGAGGGCTGCAGAAAGAGGCAAGAGGGATGCGGAAAGAAGCAAGAGAGGTACAGAAAGAAGCAAGAGAAGTGCAGAAAGAAGCAACAGGGGTGCAGAAAGAGGCTAGAGGGATGCAGAAAGAGGCAAGAGAAGTGCAGAAGGAAGCAACAGAGGTGTAGAACAAGGAAAGTTAACTGCAGAAAGAGGTAAGAGTTGCAGAAACAGGCAAAAGAGATGCAGAAAGAGGGAACAGGTGTACAGAGAGAGGCAAGAGAGGTGCAGAAAGATGGAAGAGGGGTGCAGAAAGAGGCAAGACGGGTGCAGAAAGAAGCAAGAGATGTGGAAAGAAGGTAGAGAAGTGCATAAAGAAGCAACAGAGGTGCAGAAAGAGGCAAGAGGGGTGCTAAAAGAGGCAAGAGAAGTGCTGAAAGAAGCAACAGAGGTGCAGAAAGTTGGAAGAGAAGTGCAGAAAGAAGGAACAGAAATGCAGAAAGAGGCAAGAGAAGTGCGGAAAGAAGCAACAGAGGTGCAGAAAGAGGCAAGAGAAATGCAGAAAGAGACAAGAGAGGTGCAGAAAAAGGGAAGAAGGGTACAGAAAGAGGCAATAGGGGTGCAGAAAGAAGCAATAGATGTGCAAAAAGAAGCAAAAGAAGTGAAGAAAGAAGCAACAAAGTTGCAGAAAGAGGCAACAGGAGTGCAGAAAAAGGCAACAGTGGTGCAGAATGAGGCAAGAGAGGTGCAGAAAGAGGGAAGAAAGGTGCTGAGAGAAGCAACAGAGCTGCAGAAAGAAGCAAGAGAAGTGATGAAAGAGACAAGAGAGTTGCAGAAAGAAACAAGAGAGGTGCAGAAAAAAGCATGAGAAGTGCAGAAAAAGGGGAAGGAAGATGGCAGATTGATGCCGCCGCTAGGAGGTCGTCTGCAGAGATGCTCCTGTTTTACTTACCGGCTTCAGGCATGTAGGCGCTTGCGATAGCACTATTACAAAAGGAAAGCTGAAGGCGCAAACGGGGAACTAAAGAAGGAGCTTTTCACTGCAAAACCCAAAGAAGGAGAGATTTTTACTACTTTTCTGCTCTCCGCTCCTGACTCTCTGTGACTCAAGTGTGGGGCTGTTTGGTCTGGCGGTTCGGCAGACCGGCGGAGCTGCTCCTGCTGGCTTTTACTGCCCCCATATCTCAGGACAAAGAATGCAGGACGGGGGTTGCAGGATACGGGACGAAAACGGAGAAGGAGACTTTTCCAGTTGGAAACTTACGCCTGAGAGATACTTTGGATTTGACTGCATGATTTTGCTGGCTGACCGCGTTCCACTCCAGGTTTTGCTTTTTGCCACTGGGCTCCCAGGGCGATCTTGCCGACTTTTCCTCCAGGCATTCCGTGATTTGTTTGCCAGGTTACCCTATCTCAATAAGCTACAGGCAATGGGACCACCGAAAGCAAATACCTTGAAGGGTGGACTGGCTGGCGCCCGGTCGGCTGCAGTACTGGCTGGAGCTGGAGCTGCAGAAGCTACCACTTCGGGAGGAGAAGAGAAGGAGGTGGGAGAAAAAATTGGCCCAACGCATTCTGCCTCATGGGTAGGTCGCCCTATTTTGAAAGTGCTGCAATCTGGAAAGGCTTCTGTGGTAATTAACCCGGGGGGTCAACTGCTTATCCACCAGAGACTGATATGGTAAGCGCACTTATTGAGGCTGTACTGCCACTTGGGGGAGAAAAGCGACAGGAGGATGCAAGCCTATCTACAGCTCGAGTTTTATCACTAGATACTCAGCGTATAGCTAATATGGGCGATGGCTCACAGGGAGCGGACACAGTTACACTTTTAGAGGATATGGGTATGATGGGTAACGCTGGTACCTTAAGGAAGGATTCGACTGCACCTGATTCACAGCTTACTATTCAAAGCTCTGAGCTTTTTAATACTTGTCAGCTTCCCCAGAATCAGCCAGAGTCAGCACCCCGTTTGGAAGCCGATATCTCTGAGTGCCTTTAGAAATGTGTAGAATCCTCTGAGGGTGGGGACTCTGCATCTGCTTCAACTGGTATGTATACTAAGTCAGCTGTTCCCCAACATCTGGAACATAGTATCAGCCCCATACTCTCTAGGGAAGCCGACATGACGGAAAATAGCTCTGGGAATAAAGAAGGCTTTCATGGCACAGACACCACTAGTAATGGATGGATAACTATCAGCTGTGAAGAGGGCCTCCTGGAGCATAATGAGGAGGGAGCCTTAATGAACAAATATAATAAAGGCGCTGCCAAACCCAGAGCTCAGAAACAGCACAAAAGAAGGCTCTCGACAAGCAGTGCAACAACTCTGTTAAAACCGCAGCAACCAATAGCCCGCTTCGGAAATGGGTTACGAAGAAGGGCGAAGTTAAGAGAATAATTTCGCGTCTTTCTGGCTCTGGCTCTGACTCGATCTCTCAACCTACTCAGACTCCTTCAGACTCTTTGGCAGTAACCAGGGTTCAAGGCAATGGCAACACTAGTACCAGTGGCAGGGGTATCAGTGGTCAGAGTCGATCTTTGTCGCTCCCTTCTTCAACACCCTTAGCGGCTACTATGGCAATACAAGGGGACCGAATGGAAATACCGCCAATACCTAGCCAGCTACCTGAACAAATATCGTTGCTAGGAATTTTGCGGGCATTACAAGCACAGAGAGCAGAGGCTCAGGATTACTATGCCCAGGCTAGGGCTGACAGTTCTGCTATTAAGCTTACTCTCTCAGAGGTTAAAACCCAGATAGCCTCTCTTACATCTGATATCACTGAGCTTCAGCAGAGGGTAGCTGATACAGAAGACCACATCAGCAGAACAGTGAAGCTTATAGATGCATATGATACTCAACTCAGAATCATGCAATTGAAGGTTGAGGATTTGGAGAAATTAGGGATTATTTTGTGCGATCGCAAGGGCTTAAGTTGCTGGAGCCTCAGCAACTATTGGCTTTTTTCATGAACCTTTTCAGAAAAGACCAATTTGTGTTGCGTATCGGCTACTTAGCCAGGATAGATTGGATCCTCTTGCTCCTCTAGCTGGGAAATGGAGTGCAATCCTTGCTGAGGAAATACCTGCTACAACTCTAGAGGATGCATTAGCCACAGTAAAAGATGCAGTATGGTCTAACAATCTAAGGGCCTGATTCACAGAACTAACTTACGTCAAAAACGTAAAGTTAGTACTTTTAGTATTCACAGAATACACTTACTCATTTGTAGTATTCACAGAATGAATTTACTCATTTCGGTATTCACAGAAGTTAGTAGTCCTAACTTTAGGACTTCTAAATGCCTTCTGTGAATACCGAAAGTCTTAAGTTAGATTTTTCTCAGTTTAGAGTAGTAAAGTTAGGAGTCCTAACTTTACTACTCCTAAACTGAGAAAAATCCTAACTTTAAGACTTTCGGTATTCACAGAAGGCATTTAGGAGTCCTAAAGTTAGGAGTCCTAACTTTACTACTCCTAAACTGTGAAAAATCCTAACTTTAAGACTTTCGGTATTCACAGAAGGCATTTAGGAGTCCTAAAGTTAGGACTACTAACTTCTGTGAATACCAAAATGAGTAAGTTCATTCTGTGAATACCAAAATGAGTAAGTGTATTCTGTGAATACCAAAAAGTACTAACTTTACATTTTTGACGTAAGTTAGTTCTGTGAATCAGGCCCTAAGACTTCAACATTTTAAAACTATTTGTATGCTGTACTATACACCTGATAAGATAGCTAGATGGGGACAAACAATGATTCAATATTCAAGTAACAAGACGAACTGTCCTAAATGTGGGGAATATGCTGCTAATATTGCTCATTTGTTCGCTACATGCCCTCTGTTAATGGTCTTTTGGCGCGAGGTCATGCTCGTTTTAAAAAACCGTCTTGGACTGGATGTGGTTCTTACTATTAAAGAGATATTGCTGGGCTATACGGATCATTCCAATCGAGAGAGGTTTGCATTAATAGCTATAGTATTAGTTACTGCTAGACTAGCTATAGCCCATGCATGGATCTCTCCAAAGCCGTGTAATGAAATGGAATGGTGGAGTATTTTTATTGAGGTTTTTGAATGAGAAAAAGCTTTGGCTAAGGTCAGAGGTTTAAAGGCACTACGGAAATTTAACGCTATCTGGCATGGTATGAACCAGGATTGATTTTCTAAATTTGCTCTATTCTTATTTAATGCTTATTATCTCCTAATCTCTTTATCTTCTTATGTCTTCTTTTTCTTTTTATCCCCCTTGAAACTGAAATGTACATGCAAAAGTATGTAATACTGTATTTCTTGTTTGCATTCTCTGTTTGTCTCCTTTGCAAAAAAAAATAAAAAAAATTTAAAAAGAGAGTTGCAGAAAGAAGGAAGAGAGGTGCTGAGAGAAGCAACAGAGCTGTAGAAAGAAGCAAGAGAATTGATGAAAGAGACAAGAGAGTTGCAGAAAGAAACAAGAGAGGTGCAGAAAAAGCATTAAAAGTGCAGAAAAAGGGAAGAAAAAGGAAAGAAGGGTACAGAAAGAGGCAAGAGGGGTGCAGAAAGAGGCAACAGGGGTGCAGAACGAGGCAAGAGAGGTACAGAAAGAGGGAAGAGAGGTGCAGAAAAGGAGAAGAATGGTACAGAAAGAGGCAAGAGGGGTGCAGAAAGAAGCAAGAGGCGTGCAGAAAGAAGCAAGATAGGTGCAAAAAGAAGCAAGAGAAGTGCAGAAAGAAGCAACAAAGGTGCAGAAAGAGGCAAGAGGGGTGCAGAAAGAGGCAACAGGGGTGCAGAATGAGGCAAGAGAGGTACAGAAAGAGGGAAGAGAGGTGCTGAAAGAAGCAACATAGGTGCAGAAAGAAACAAGAGAAGTGATGAAAGAGGCAAGAGAAGTGCAAAAAGAGGCAAGAGAGGTGCAGAAAGAGGCAAGAGAGGTGCAGAAAGAGGGAAGAGGGTGCAGAAAGAGGCAAGAAAAGTGCTGAAAGAAGCAACAGAGGTGCAGAAAGAGGCAAGAGAGGTGCAGAAGAAAGAAGCAAGAAGTACAGAAAGAAGCAAGAAAGGTGAAGAAAGAAGGGAGGTGCCGAAAGCAGAAGAGATGTGCAGAAAGAGGCAAAAGAAGTGCAAAAAAAATAAATGTGCAGAAAGAAGCAAGAGATGTGCAAAAAGAAGCAAGAGAAGTGCAGAAAGAAGCAACAAAGGTGCGGAAAGAGGCAACAGGGGTGCAGAAAGAGGCAACAGTGGTGCAGAATGAGGCAAGAGAGGTGCAGAAAGAGGGAAGAGAGTTGCTGAAAGAAGCAACAGAGGTGCAGAAAGAAGCAAGAGAAGTGATGAAAGAGACAAGAGAGTTTCAGAAAGAAACAAGAGAGGTGCCCAAAAAAGCATGAGAAGTGCAGAAAAAGGGAAGAAGGGTGCAGAAAGAGGCAAGAGGGTGCAGAAAGAGCCAAGAGAGTTGCAGAAAGAAGCAAGAGAAGTGCTGAAAGAAGCGATGCAACAAAGGTGCAGAAAGAGGCAAGAGGGGTGCAGAAAGAGAGAAGAAAGGTCAGAAAGAGGCAGGAGAGGTGCAGGAAAAGGGAAGAAGGCTGCAAAAGTGGCAAGAGGGGTTCAGAAATAAGCAAGAGAGGTGCAGAAAGAAGCAAGAGAAGTGCAGAAAGAAGCAACAGAGGTGCAGAAAGAAGCAACAGAGGTGCAGAAAGAGGCAAGAGGGGTGCAGAAAGAGGCAAGAGAGGTGCAGAAAGAAGCAAGAGACGTGCAGAAAGAAGCAACAGAGGTGCAGAAAGAGGCAAGAGAAGTGCAGAAAGAGGCAGGAGAGATGCAGAAAGAGGTAAGAGAGGTGCTGAAAGAGGGAAGAGAACTGCAGAAATAAGCAACAAAGGTGCAGAAAGACGCTAGAGGGGTGCAGAAAGAGGCAACAGGGGTGCAGAATGAGGCTAGAGAGGTACAGAAAGAGGGAAGAGAGGTACAGAAAAAGAGAAGAATGGTACAGAAAGAGGCAAGTGGGGTGCAGAAAGAAGCAAGAGGGGTGCAGAAAGAAGCAAGATAGGTGCAACAAGAAGCAAGAGAAATGCAAAATGAAGCAACAAAGGTATAGAAAGAGGCAACAGGGGTGCAGAAAGAGGCAACAGGGGTGCAGAATGAGGTAAGAGAGGTACAGAAAGAGGGAATAGAGGTGCTGAAAGAAGCAACAGAGGTGCAGAAAGAAGCAAGAAAAGTGTTGAAAGAGGTAAGAGAAGTGCAAAAAGAGGCAAGAGAGGTGCAGAAAGAGGCAAGAGAGGTGCAGAAAGAGGGAAGAGGGTACAGAAAGAGACAAGAGAAGTGCTGAAAGAAGCAACAGAGGTGCAGAAAGAGGCAAGAGAAATGCAGAAAGAGGCAAGAGAGGTGCAGAAAAAGGGAAGAAGTGTACAGAAAGAGGCAAGAGGGGTGCAGAAAGAAGCAAGAGAAGTGATGAAAGAGACAAGAGAGTTGCAGAAAGAAACATGAAGTGCAGAAAAAGGGAAGAAGGGTGCAGAAAGAGGCAAGAGGAGTGCAGAAAGAGGCAACAGGGGTGCAGAATGAGGCAAGAGAGGTAGGGAAAGAGGGAAGAGAGGTGCAGAAGAAGAGAAGAATGGTACAGAAAGAGGCAAGAGGGATGCAGAAATAAGCAAGAGGCGTGCAGAAAGAAGCAAGATAGGTGCAAAAAAAAACAAGAGAAGTGCAGAAAGAAGCAACAAAGGTGCAGAAAGAGGCAACAGGGGTGCAGAATGAGGCAAGAGAGGTGCAGAAAGAAGCAAGAGAAGTGCAGAAAGAAGCAACAGAGGTGCAGAAAGAAGCAACAGAGGTGCAGAAAGAGGCAAGAAGGGTGCAGAAAGAGGCAAGCGAGGTGCAGAAAGAGGGAAGAGGAGTGCAGAAAGAGGCAAGAGGGGTGCAGAAAGAAGCAAGAGATGTGCAAAAAGAAGCCAGAGAAGTGCAGAAAGAAGCAACAAAGGTGCAGAAAGAGGCAACAGGGGAGCAGAAAGAGGCAACAGCGGTGCAGAATGAGACAAGAGAGGTGCAGAAAGAGGGAAGAAAGGTGCTGAGAGAAGCAACAGAGCTGCAGAAAGAAGCAAGAGATGTGATGAAAGAGACAAGAGATTTGCAGAAAGAAACAAGAGAGGTGCAGAAGAAAGCATGAGAAGTGCAGAAAAAGGGAAGAAGAGTGCAGAAAGAGGCAAGAGTGGTGCAGAAAGAGGGAAGACAAGTGCAGAAAGAAGCAAGAGACGTGCAGAAAGAAGCAACAGAGGTGCATAAAGAGTCAAGAGAAGTGCAGAAAGAGCAAGAGAGGTGCAGAAAGAGGCAAGAGAGGTGCAGAAAGAGGGAAGATGAGTGCAGTATGAAGCAAGAGACGTGCAGAAAGAAGCAACAGAGATGCAGAAAGAGGCAAGAGGGGTGCAGAAAGGCAACAGGCATGCAGAATGAGGCAATAGAGGTACAGAAATAGGCAAGAGGGGTGCAGAAAGAGGCAACATGGGTGCAGAATGAGGCAAGAGACGTACAGAAAGAGGGAAGAGAGGTGCTGAAAGAAGCAACAGAGGTGCAGAAAGAAGCAAGAGAAGTGTTGAAAGAGGTAAGAGAAGTGCAAAAAGAGGCAAGAGAGGAGCAGAAAGAGGCAAGAGAGGTGCAAAAAGAGGGAAGAGGGTGCAGAAAGAGGCAAGAGAAGTGCAGAAGAAAGAAGCAAGAGGTAAAGAAAGAAGCAAGAAAGGTGCAGAAAGAAGGGAGGTGCCGAAAGCAGAAGAGATGTACAGAAAGAGGCAAGAGAAGTGCAGAAAAAAAGAAAGCTGCAGAAAGAAGCAAGATAAATGCAGAAAGAGGCAAGAGAGGTTTGTGCACCATTAGTACCAATTTAATACCCACATTTAGCTATAAGTAACAGGTGACCATTCCAGGTTTGCAAAGGGACTTCCACCGCGCTGTAACACTTTTCGCTGCACCTCTGCCAACTCCACCCTTCAGGTGGGGAGGTGAGGTGAAGCACAACCTCGAGTCCCCGCCATCTTGAGGATGGGGGGACCCAGCCAACCAGGGACAGGCTCCTGCCCCCCTCCCACTGGAGAGTGGCAGAATAGGGGGTGTACCCACCCTAGGGAAGGAACCCATTTGTCCCTGCCCTTTACCTACCGGTAACACCCCTAAATTCAGTATTTAGGGGGCACCCTGAACCTTACTTCCTCAGATTCAGCTTACCTACAAGAAGAAAAGAAGAAGAAGGACGAAGAGCCGTGCAGAGCTAACAAGAGGACGACGCCCACTGACTTGGCCCCAGCCCTACAGGCCTGTCTCCCCTCAAACCTGCTCCTGCGAAATCGCGGCATGTCTAGCAGCCAGCAACCTCACAAACCCCGGAGGACCTGCCTGCCTTCACTTCCAAGACTGTTTCTCCCGTGAACACCGGACGTGTTTAAACTGCAGCTTCTGGCTCCGGCCGGATACCGCGAATCCAGTCCACTCTGCACCTGCCGAACCCGGCCCAAGCTCGAGTGGAAAAACACCACGAGGAGGTCACCCCGGCGATCCTGACCCGAGATCCGGCAACCCCTAACCTGCCTCAAGCCTCCAGCCGATGCCTGCAGCCTAAATCCAGAAGGCCCCTCTAACTGCGACCCGGAGCTGGTAAGAAGATCCGTCCTCAAAAGGCACCCCTGCACCCGACGCCCCATGGCCTTGTGTGCCCAAACCAACGGTGCCTAACCAACCCTTAACTTCCCAACTTACCTCTCAAAGTGGTGGTCCCACCCAGAACTCCTTCGTCTCCCTGCCTGCAGTGCTTTTCCAAACCGGAGGCTCTCCATAGAAAACAACAGGGCGTCCGATGCCGAAACAGCACACTGCACCCGGCCGCCCCAGTGCCGCTGAGGGTGCAATTTTGTGCCAACTTGTTTCCCCATTTGCCCTGACCTAAACCCTAGGAGCTTTGTTCCCACAACCCAGTGGCCTGCTTGCCAGCAGCCACCAACCGGAGACCCCTATCCTCCATAGGATAACATTGGGCCTCAACACTCTGCACCCGGCCGCCCTAGTGCCGCTGAGGGTGCAACAACAGTGCATCACTGACCCTGGGGAACCCTTGTTCTAACCCCAGAACCTTAACTCCCACAGTCGTTTACTTACCTGCAAACCGATAACCTGTTTTTCCTCCATAGGATAACATTGACAACTTTCCTTCCAAAAAAAGACTGTGTGAAGTTTTGAAAACTAAAGATATTCTTTAAAAATCGTACAATAAACCAAAACGTGTTTTCTCACGTGTTTGCAGGAAATGTCCCAGTGCTGAATCTAGGCATCCAGCACCGAGTTAGAAAAAGTAACATAAAAGTAACTTACCTGCAATTTACTGAAAAAGCCTATTCATTTCAATGTACTGCTCCAAAAAGTTTCTAAGTGTGGAGTTTTGAAATCTGAAAATATTCTTTAAAAATCGCACGAATAACAAAAACGCATTTACTCACCTGTTTTCAGGAAATGTCCCAGTGCTGAATCCAGGCATCCAGCACTGAGTTAGAAAAAGCCCATTCATTTCAATGTACTGTATTTGCAAAGTGTTGCATACTACTGCTCCCCTGTAAATCAAACAAAGTACAATTTCTATTGCATTTTCAAACTGTTCTATATCCAGTAACTTATTACTGAAAAGTATTTAATGCATATTTTTTTATACAAAAACAATTGGCCTAGAGTTCAGTTCTTGAGTGTGTGAATTCATTTGCTGACTGAGTGTGTACATCAAATGCTTAACACTGTCCTCTGATACTGCCTTACTGCTCGACCAAGCTACCACTATTAGAGAGTAAGGTTCTATCTAACTTTAACCTCTGCCTACCTCTGGAGTCACCTGAACCCTATACACACTATACCTCATTTTGGTGTAGTATATATAGAGCCAGTTTCTTACAATGTGGCAAATGAGAAAATTTAAAATTGTGCGAAAGTTGGTGCAGCCGAACAGTCGCATAATTCCAGTGGCCCTGCTCATACCTCCGACTAGGTCCAGAAGTGCTCCTTAGTGGTTCCTTCTTTTTTTCTCTCATTGAGTTTATAGTTCATCTACTATGGAAACGAGGAAAACTAAACCTGAGGTTACCACTACACAACACTGACTACCATACTACATAATTACTCTCCATAACACATACTCCCACTCTACATAATTCCTATACAGTAAAGACCACATACTTTCTATCCACATTTTTTTAGTTTTAGTTTTATATAGCGCATACTATACCCGAGACATCGGGTATCAGAGCGCTTTACATGAACACCAGTTTTGTTACAGATGAACACATTCATTTTTTTCCCCTTAGGCACGAGGAGATTAAGTGATTTGCCCAGAATCACAGGATGTTCAGCGTCGTTGCCGAGACACAAACCCGGTTCCCCAAGTCTGAGGTCGACCGCTCTAACCGTAAGGCTATATCCTCTCCATATAATTTCATACCACATAGTAAAAAAAAATTACGTTTACAACACCAATAGCTGTTACTCTCTCAAATGCGAGATCTATTACATTGCAAATGCTTCTTTAGTAGTCGCGTTTGCAGAGTGGTGGAGAAAGGGGGCTGGGCCTCCAACCAATGCTCAGGAATTCTGCTGGGTAGGACTTACAGGAGGTACCAGGAGGGCTTCTTGGCCCCCAAAGTCCCTCAGGAGTAAAGTGGACTTGGTCCCCCAAACAGCAGTGTGCCAGGAGGAGCGTTTGCAGAGTGGTGGAGAATGGGGGGCTTGGCCTCCGAAAACCTCTTAGCAGTCCCAGTGTGTGGGACTTACTGGAGGTAACAGGAGGGGTAGTTGGCCCCAAGGACATCCTTGGGGGCCAACTACCCCTCCTATTACCTCCAGTAAGTCTCACACAACAGGATTGCTAAGTTCTCATAGCAGGCCACGCCCCCTTTGCCCACCACTCTGCAAACGCGCTCCCTGGCACGCTGCTGGTTGGGGGACAAAGTCCACTTTATTCCTGAGGGACTTTGGGGGCCCACGCTCTTGGATGGGGATTGAAGTCTCCTTCGCTGCAGGGGTTCCTTAGGGGCCAACTAGCCTACTTGTTACTTCCAGTAAGCCCCACACAGTGGGATTGTTGAGGTGGACACAGGCCACGCCCTCTTTCTCCACCACTCAGCAAAAGCACCTCATGGTGTGCTCTTGGTTGGGGGATGAAGTCCCCTTGCCTCCTGAAGGTCCCTGAGGGCCAACTACCCCATCTCTTACCTTTAGTAAGCCCCACACAGCTGGATTGCTGAGAGTGGTCAGAGGCCATTCTCCTTTTTTACACCACTCTGCAATCGCGCCTCCTGGTGCACTTCTGCTTGGGCGATGAAGTCCACTTTAGACCTGAAGCCCTCAGGTTGCAAGAGGACCTCATCGCCCCACCAGCAGTGCACCAAGAGGCATGTTTGCAGAGTGGTGGATAAAGGGGCGTGGCCTCCAATGACCTCTCAGCAATCCCACTGGCTTACTGGAGGTAAGAGGTGGGCTAGTTGGCCCCTAAGAACCCTTAGTAGGGAAGTGGGCTTCATCCCCCAACCTAGAACGCGCGAGGAGACACGTTTGCATACTGGTGAAAAGGGGCGGGGTTTCTGGGAGTTGCAGGGCTTCCTTTTTGTTTATTTTAGGAAGGGGGCTGTGTGGCCCCCTTCCCCTGACCCTTTTGTTGCCCGGGGACCACATCCCCCGGGGCCAGACCCACTTTTCATTTTTTTTTTCAAAAATTCAAAGGGAGGGGGGCGCGGGCCCCCCCCCAAGGCCGATTCTGGCCCCGGGGGCCCCATCCCCCGGGGCTAGGCCTTTGCTTAAATAGTTTTTTTAAAGGAGAGGGGGGATGCGGCCCCAGGGACCCCATCCTGATTTCGGCCCCGGGGACCCCATCCTGATTTCAGCCCCGGGGACCCCATCCCACGGGGCCCAGCCAATTTTCTTTTTTTTATTTCTTTTTTAGTTTCAAGGTAGGGCGGCCCCCCTCCCAGGCTATTTTTGGCCCGGGGACCCCATCCCCCGGGGCATTGCCATTTTTTAAATAAAAATTTAGTATATATTCAGGGAAGGGAGCAGCGTGGCCCCCCCTTCCCAGGCCGATTTCGGCCCGGGGGACCCCATCCCCCGGAGCTTGACCTTTTAAAAAAAAGAACTGTATATCATTTTTGAAGGCGGGGGGCTGTGTGGCCCTCCTCCCGGATCATTTTTGGCCTCGGGACCCCATCCCCCGGGGCATGGCCATGTTCAAAGGGACCTCGGAGGAGACTGAATGCTCCCGCGGTCCTGGCCGGCTCCCGCCTCCTGCGGGGGCCGGCATTGCTTTTTACCCCCAGGGAGCTGCTAACATGCAGCTCCCTGGGGGTAAAAAGCAAAGTGTACTCACTTCGAACAAGAAAGAGCAAAGTGCTCTCGCTTGTTCAAAGTGAGTACACTGTTTGCTATGGGAGGGTGGGAGCAGTGCTCCTGCCCTCCCATAGCAAACTGCAATGTCCCGGGCGTGGGCACCCCGGGACATTGCTGGAGCGGCCATGGGGGGTGGCGGTCCCCAGGGCCAAGGAGGGCTCCAGGAGGGGGCTGAGCAGCCCCCCTCCCTTCGTGTGTAAAGCCCCAGGAAGTGGGTGGTCGCCGGGGTGTAGGTCTGCAACGGACCCCCGCAGTTAATAATGTATGTATGCCCCGGGGAGGTGGTGGTCCCTGGGGCCGTGTGGGGGGCTCGAGCCCCCCACAGTACATTATTTTTAAAGCAGAGCCCCGGAGAGGCGGCGGTGCTGTGGAGGGGCCTTGAGCCCCCCGCATGTAATAATTAATGCCCCGGGAGGTGGCAGTCCCCAGGGTAGTTTGGGGTGGCAGGAGCCCCCACACCTTTTTAATTTAAACAAAGCCCCGGGAGGTGGCGTTCCCCAGGGCTGGGGGGGTGCGAGGCCCCCCATTTAAAGATGAAAGCCCCGGGGAGGTGGCAGACCCGGGGCTGCAGGTGGGCCGCATGCCCACGCATATTATAAACAAATCCCCGGGGAGGTGGTGGTTTCTGGGGCTACGGGGCCCATAATTAAACATTGCCCCCGGGACCTGGCCCACCCGGGGGCTTCAAGAAAACGAAGTGCGGAAGACTGCACTTCGTTTAAAAAAAAAAAAGTTCAGCCAGATTCGCGGACCCTACATGAATCCCGCCGAAACTTAAGATAACGAAATGCTTTTTTGAGCCCTCGGGGTCCCTGTGAGACCCCCTGAGCAGACCTAGGGGGTCAGGATGTTTCTACCCTGCCCCCTTTTCTTCTTTTTTCACCTTTTTTCTTGTGACTCGGTTCAACCGAGTCACAAGATGGCTGCCAACACTTCCTGGTTTGAAGAGTTGGCAGCCAATCAGAAGTCAGCTCGTGCTCGGGAAGGTTCGCAGATCCACCGCGGTCACCAGATATCAATATTTTTTTAGGTATGTATTTCTCAGAAACTACTGAACGGATTTACACCATTTAAAAAAAGGTCGCTTTCTGAACCAAGAGCTACCTTTTTGCCAAATTAGGTGTCATTCCGTTCAGCAGTTCGGGCGGTAGCTTTGTCTAAAGTTTCCTATGGAAATTAACATGGAGAAAACGTGTTTTGGGACCCCCCTTTTTTCTCGGCCCCCACTTGACGAATCACCCTGAAGGGGCTTCAATCATGATGGGAGGGGGGCCATGCGGGCCCCCTCCTGGAGCCCTCTATGGCCCTGGGGACCGCCACACCCCAGGGACAGCTCCTGCAATGTCCCGGGTTGCCCACCCCACGGGCCATTGCCTTTTGCTACGGCAGGGCGGGAGCACGGCTCCCGCCCTGCCATAGCAAACACTGCTTTGCTTCTTGGAAACCTGCTCTCGCTTCCAAGAAGCAAAGCAGAATTGTTTTTGGTCAAGGGGAGCAAGAATGTTAGTAGCTCCCCTTGTCCAAAAGCAATGCCGGCTCCTGCAGGAGGTGGGGAGCCGGCAGGGACCGTGGGGGCATTTGGGCTCCACCCGCAGGCTCCAACATTGAGGGCCAGCCCCGGGGAATGGGGTCCCCAGGGCCTGAAGTGGCCCAGGGGAGGGGGTCCACGCGGGCCCATCCCCGGAAATCTAAAATTAAAAAAAGTTTAAGAAACGAGGTCAGGCCCCGGGGGATGGGGTCCCCGGGGCCAGAAGTGGCCCAGGGGAGGGGGGCCATGCGGCCCCCTTCCCGGAAAAAATCAAACGGTTTATTCCTTATTTTTTTATTTTATTTTTTTAAAGAAGGAGGTAATGTCCCGGGGGATGGGGTCCCCGGGGCGATTTTTGAATATTTGAAGTGGGGTGTTTTTTTTTTCGAGTTTGGAGGCGTGACCCCAACGCGGCTCTCAGTGTGGCCCTCCGTGTAACGTTGTGTCGGATTCGCGGTTCCTCCATAAATAAATAATTTATTAGTATATAACTTAGATAATAGTGTTGCATTTGTGAAGCTGTTTTAAAAAGGGAGTGTGGTTGAAGTTAATGAGAAGGTTAAAATTGATAGAGTTACTAAAAATATATAAAATAAAAAATTAAACTTGTAAAGTGTATTGTGTTGTAGTACATTGAATTCATGCTTTTGTTTTGTGGATTCGCGACGGGTTCGCGAATACTGAAAATATTAAAAATGAGTATGTATGTTAAAAAAAAAATAAGATTCACTGTTCGGTTATAGGGTGGCTC
Organism: Calotriton arnoldi; assembly: GCA_963921515.1. Classification (NCBI taxonomy): domain Eukaryota; kingdom Metazoa; phylum Chordata; class Amphibia; order Caudata; family Salamandridae; genus Calotriton; species Calotriton arnoldi. Next base: position 282,077 of record CAWUFW010006133.1, on the reverse strand, counting down.
GAAAAAGAGCCCTTGTTTTCATTATGACTTTGTTGGAGCTACATGTAACTGCGGATGCACAGCTTTAGGTTGTTGAGAAAGACTCTGTTTCCTTGATCTGTGAAGTGTACTCCATCACTTCTGTAGATGTGATCCATATCAAAATGTATATTGTTGTTGTAGATGGAGCCCATCCTATGGTCTCTGAGGTAAGCAGAAACAGCTTTATTGACATTTTTCCTAGCTTTCTCAATCTGTGAACAGAATTGATTTGACCACTTCCATTTCTGTCTTTGGCATATATTAGAGTATACAAAGACAGTTTGAGGTAAAAGCAACATCAATTGTGCAAAGGTGTCCTTCATTAGCATTTCCAGACCTACCCCAGTCAATGTACCTAGGTCATTGCCTCCACAGTGCACAATCATGAGGTCAGGGGGTTAGAGAAGCAAAAAGGTTTTAACCAAAGGCATCAATTGGTGCCACTTTAATCCTCTCTGTGCAATCCATTTAATATCCACATTTTGCAAAGCTAGGTCTTTCTCAATACCTCTGCGTTCAGCATACCTTTTTCACCAGAAAACATAGCTGTGCCCAACAATTCATACTGTAAGCATCTTGAAGGGATGTCTGGAAGTAAGGAAAAGATGTCTGTAGCTGAAGTACTCAGTTGGTAGAATGAGAGGGTTCTAAAATGGTGGACAAGATGCTGTTTTTTAAAAAGTAGTGAGTTGATTGGCTGTTTAAGAACATTGTACATTCAAAAAAAGGGTGCATGTTATTTTCTTTAAAAAGCATGTTTCTTATTGGTTAATAAAAAATGTTTGAAAGGTACAGTAGATAGGATAAGGTCATATTTTACAAACCTCAACCACACCTGCTGCTGCTGTTTGCATTTGTAACTTTGTGTGCTGAACTTGAAAAAATGGTGAACTTGTGACCGGTTAGTTCAGTTGAATGTTCCATGAACTGTTACCATGGAAACTGGCATTAAGCAGAATGGGGAAGGATTGAATGTTATCTGTGGTTCTAAAATATGTAATTGTAATTTATATATAAGTGATACGTTATTAAAGTAAGATTTCCCAAGTCAGTACTATCTTTAGAAGTGGTGTGTTCTTAAAAAATAGTGGTATTATTATTTGTAATATATTTTTGAAATCCCGTATGGATTCGCGGCTCCATCGCGTTGGTGCACGGTGGAGTCGCGACTCCAGAAAATTCCAGAACCAGTTTGGGCACTTTTAGAAGTCAGTTGGTAAGGGTTAATATGTATAACCAATTGAAATGTGTTTTACAATTTGAAATTATTTAGGAAGCAATGTGATTTGTTACTTACATTTATTTCTGTTGAGAAAGAGAGGGAAAGTTTGCCATTTCTGGTTTAACCTTGTTGAGAGTGGTGCATTACATTGATTGTGTGCATAAGAAAATCTTTTATGAGTTTCTGATATTTGATATTCTACAAATCAATTTGGAAGGTGAGTTATATATTTGTGAGGTGTATTATATATTAGTTTTATTTCAAACTTTAAAAATTATTCAAAAACTGTTGTGTTTGAAATATATTATTAAATGTAGAGATGTGTATTTTTGTTTGTTTTATTGTAGTTAAATGATGTTTGAAATAGATTCTGTTTAGTAATTTGTGTATATTGAAAGATAGATTGCTGATTCTGGTAGTTTGTTTTAGTGTGTAGAAATGTACATTTGAAGTATTCCGCATCATTTTAGGTGTCGCTTTCAAATTGGAAGCGCAGTCTGTCAAGTTTTAAGGTGTGCATGGACTTGTGTCTGAAGTATGTCTCTACTTGTATATCTATTTTCATATGTTTTAGACATTTGAAGGTGTATGATGTATAACAAAGAGGTGTTGTTGCTTTTTATGTGGTAGGCTCAAGACTGTGAGTAGTAGTAGAATGGTGAAGATGCAGCACAAAAGTGTGCTTTAAAAGATGTTGACATAAGGTATTAGTGATTAGGGTACTTTTTATAAGTCTCTAGAAAGGTACAGTTGAAATATGCCGCATAATTTTTGGTGTTTGCTTGAAATTGGAAGTTTGTTTTGTGAATTTTTGAGTTGTGATAGAAGAAAGTCTGTACTATGAGATATATTCTTATATGGGTTATGTATCAGAAGATGCTAGCTGTATAAAACACATGTATGCATCTATTTGTATATTTCTTTTATATATAATGGTGCTAGAAAAAGGGACAGAAATATGCATGTATGCTTTCAGGAATATGTTGAGACTTACAGCAGGGACATGTGAAGGGTTCTTGGTTTGTATTTGGCTAGGTGTAACATTATAAGTAGTTGTAGAATGGTAAAGCAGCAGCACAAAAGTGAGGTTTGAGATATGTTTGTAGAGATATTATTTATTAGAGTAATTTGTATGAGTAAATGTAAAGTGCAGTCTGTCGAGTTTTAAGTTTAAGGTCTCCATGGTCTTGTGATTGCTGTATGTCTGTGCTTAAACATGTGTTCTCATGTCTCCTATGCATGTGAAGATATACATTTATTTGTATATTTAGATATGAAGATGATTTGAAAAGGTAGAGTTGTATGCATGCATGCTTTTAACAATTTGGAGAGTTACAGTTGAGTCATGTAATAGAGTGCTGTTTTATATTTGGCTAGGTCCAACATTCATGCAGTTAAAAAAACACCCAAGCACTACCCATGCAGTCTTCTAATCATCGAGGCACTACCTATGCACTGCTGCAATCACCCAGGCACTACCCTTCCACTTATGTAATCACCCAGGTATTACCCATGCACTCCTTCAATCACCCAGGCACTACCCATGCACTTATATAATCACTCGGGCACTATCCTTGCAGTCCTCCAATCATGCAGGCACTATTTTTGTACTTATGTAATCACTCAGCCAGTACTCATGCACTTATAAAATAACCCAAGCATTACGTTTGCACTCTTCCAATCACTCAGGCACTAGCTCAGTACTCTTGCAATCACCCAGGCAGTACCCATGCACTTATAAAATCACCCAGTCACTTCCTATATACTCCTGTAATCCTCCAGATATTACCTTTGCAGTCCTGCAATCACCCAGGCATTACCTATGTACTCCTTTAATCCCCCAGATGTTACCCCTGTACTCATGCATTCACCAATACATTAGCTATACACTGCTTCAATCATCCAGGCACTACCCTTGCAGTCTTTCAATCACGCAGGCACTACCCTTATTCTTATGTAATCACTCAGCCAGTACTCATGCACTTATAAAATCACCCAGGCACTGCCTTTGCACTCCTCCAATCACTTATGCAGTACCTTAGTACTCCTGCAATAACCCAGGCTTACCAATGCAGTTATAAAATCACCCAGTGACTTCCTATGTAGTCTTGCAATCCCCCAGATATTACAACTACAGTCATGCAATCACCCAGGCATTACCTATGTACTCCTTTAATCCCCCAGACGTTACCCCTGTACTCATGTAATCACTAATGCATTAGCTATACACTGCTTCAATCACCCAGGCACTACCTTTGCACTCCTCTAATCACTTATGTAGTACCTTAGTACTCCTGCAATCACCCAGGCATTACCAATGCAGTTATAAAATCACCCAGTGACTTCCTATATAGTCTTGCAATCCCCCAGATATTACAACTACAGTCATGCAATCACCCAGGCATTACCTATGTACTCCTTTAATCCCCCAGACGTTACCCCTGTACTCATGTAATCACTAATGCATTAGCTATACACTGCTTCAATCACCCAGGCACTACCCTTGCACTCTTGCAATCACACAGGCACTACCCTTCTACCTATGTAATTACTCAGCCAGTACTCATGCACTTATAAAATCTCTCATGTACTACCTTTGCACTCCTCCAATCACTCAGAAACTACCTCAGTACTTCTGCAATCACCCAGGCACTACCCTTATTCTTATATAATCACTCAGCCAGTACTCATGCACTTATAAAATCACCCAGGCACTACCATTGCACTCCTCCAATCGCTTATGCAGTACCTTAGTACTCCTGCAATCACCCAGGCATTGCCCATGCAGTTATAAAATCACCCAGTCACTTCCTATGTACTCCTGTAATCCCCCAGATATTACCCCTGCAGTCATGTAATCACTAATGCATTAGCTATACACTGCTTCAATCACCCAGGCACTACCTTTGCACTCCTCTAATCACTTATGCAGTACCTTAGTACTCCTGCAATCACCCAGGCATTACCAATGCAGTTATAAAATCACCCAGTGACTTCCTATGTAGTCTTGCAATCCCCCAGATATTACAACTACAGTCATGCAATCACCCAGGCATTATGTATGTACTCCTTTAATTCTGCAGACGTTACCCCTGTTCTAATCTGATCACCAATGCATTAACTATACATGGCTTCAATTGCCTAGGCACTACCCTTGCAGTCTTTCAATAACGCAGACACTACCCTTGTACTTATGTAATCACTCAGCCAGTACTCATGCACTTATAAAATTACCCAAGCAGTACCTTTGTACTCCTCCAATCACTCACGCACTACCTCAGTATTCCTGCTATCATACAGGCAGTACCCATGCACTTATAAAATCACCTATTCACTTCTTATGTACTCCTGCAATCCCCCAAATATTACACCTGCAGTCATGCAATCACCCAGGCATTACCTATGTACTTCTTTAATCCCCAGACGTTACCCCTGTACTGATGCAATCACCAATGCATTAGCTATACACTGCTTCAATCACCCATGCACTACCCTTGCAGTCTTTCAATCACACAGGTACTACCCTTGTACTTATGCAATCACTCATGCACTTATAAAATAACCCAGGTGCTACCTTTGCATTCCTCCAATCACTCAGGCACTATCTCAGTACTCCTGCAATCACCCAAGCAGTACCCATGCACTTATAAAATGACCCAGTCACTTCCTATGTACTCCTATAATTGCCCAAATATTAGCAGTCATGCAATCACTAATGCATTAGCTATACACTGCTTCAATCACCCAGGCACTACCCTTGCAGTCTTCTAATCACCCAGGCACTACCACTACACTCATACAAATTTGAGAGATTGCAATTTACATTTTAAACAGACACGTAGATTTATGTGGCATACTTCAAGTGAACTTTTCGACAGCTTCTTACAAAGTACAATAATCTGTACTTAGTCACCGAATTTATCTTAAACATCACTTTTCTACTGCTACTGCTTCACTATTCCACTACTAGTTAGGTGTTGAGCATAGCTAAGGGCAAAGCAGCAATCTTTGACATGTGTCTGCTGTTACTCTTACCATCTTCCTTTAACTGTGCATGCATATGTCTGTACCTTTTGGTAGTGCACCATATATAAAAGAAGGATATAAATAGATGTATACTTGTGTTTCTACACATGTAGCATCTTCAGATGGATAACACATATCAAAGTATATGAGTAAGTACAGACATATGTTCATACACTCCTACATTTATGTGGCGTACAAACATATGCATGGATGCTTTCAGGAAGATACTGACACTTACAGCATACATATGTGATAGGTTTCTGCTTTATATTTGTCTGTGAAAGGTTTGCATGAAATACACCACATGATTTTAGGTCTCTACTTTTAATGAGAAGTGCAGCTTCTTTAGTTTTATTGTGTGCATAAAGAAGGAACAGAGGTGCAGAAAGAGGCAAGAGGGGTGCAGACAGAGGGAAGAGGGTGTGAAAGAGGCACAGGGGGTGCAGAAAAAAGCAAGAGGGGTGTAAAAAAAAGCATGAGAGGTTCAGAAAGAAGCAATAGAGGTGCAGAAAGAGGCAAGAGGGGAGAAGAAAGAGGGAAGAGGGGTGCAGAAAGAGACATAAGGGTTGCAGAAAGAAGGGACAGAGGGTGAGAAAGAGGCAAGAGAAGTACAAAAAGAAGAAACAGAGATGCAGAAAAGGGAAGGAGTGGTGGAGAAAGAGGCAAGAGGGATGCAGAAAGAAGCAAGAGAGGTATAGAAAGGAATAAAAGAAGTGCAGAAAGAAGCAACAGAGATGCAGAAAGAGGTAAGAGGGGTGCAGAAACAACTAAGAGTGGTACAGAAAGAAACAAAAGAAGTACAGAAAGAAGGAATAGAGGTGCAGAAAGAGGCAAGAGGGGTACAGAAAGAGGGAATAGGGGTGTGAAAGAGTCATGAGGTTTGCAGAAAGAAGCAAGAGGGGTGCAGAAAGAAGCAAGAGATGTACAGAAAGAAGTAAGAGAAGTGCGTAAAGAAGCAACATAGATGTAGTAAGGGGGAAGTGGGATGGAGAAAGAGGCAAGAGGGTACAGAAAGAAACAAAAGAGATGCAGATCGAGGGAAGAGGGGTGAATAAAGAGGGAAGAGTGGTGTGAAAGAGGCATGAGGGTTGCAGAAAGAAGCAAGAGGAGTACAGAAAGAACTAAGAGAGGTTTAGAAAGTATTTACATTTCAAACACACACCTATATTTATGTGCATACTTCAAGTGAACTTTTGTACAGACTGATACAAAGTAGTGTGATAACTAATCCATCTCCTAACATGTTTTAAATCTCACTTTTGTGTTGCTGCTTCACCATTCTAGTAATGCTGAGGGTGTTGTGCCTAGGCAAATATAAAGCAAAAACCTATGACATGTGTCAGCTGTAAGTCTCACTATATTCTAAAAATCGTATATGCATATATCTGTACCTTTTAAATTGAATGTATTTTTTTATTTATAGATGGGAATATTTGAATATAATTATTTTAATAATATTAAATAATTTTTAGAAAGTTTTTAAACTTTTCTTTTTTTCAGATATTCTCCATAATTATTAAGAAAGATTCAGTATGACAAAAAAAGCGCAAAAGAATAGACAACAAAAAAAACAGTACTATTTAAAGGAGAGAGAGAAGCAAAAATTAAATGAAGTACAACATGTGACGTTGACGAAAAAGTCTTCTGGTAAGAGAACTAAAGAATTTGTTAAAAGACTTTTAAAGGATGTAATGAATCTTCAAAATGGAAAACAGAGAAAGAAAAGTTGTACAACCAATCAGAAGGAAACGAAAAAATCAATCAATCAATCACGGCATTTATAATATATATATGATATATATATATATGAACATAAAGGACACATTAATAGAAAATCAGGTTATGGGAAAACAATCTATGTTGAAAGAAGGATGAAAGAATATAAAGACATTAGGAAGAGAATGTATAAAAGTAGAGTACTACAAACTTTATTGAAAGATTGCAAAAAATATAAAAAAGATCAGCATTGAAAGTGTAGTTGAAAAGGCTTTTGAATTGAAAAGAAGATTGTTTATATCAGTATTGAAGAGAATGAAAACATTGAATAAAACAATACACTTTAATGAAGGAGAAAAGTAAAGAAAAAGACTGGTTAATAGAACTTACTTTTGCAAAATGTTTTTGGGTGAATGGAAGCATACTTCTAGTACTGAACCTTTTTTTAATAAAGAAAGCTATTTTCAACAAAATACATTAGTTCGTGCAGTTGATATCAGTGGTCGTTGTTATGAGGTTAAAAACGGTTCTCCAATTGAAAAAAAAAAGATGGTTCCGAGAAATGTGGAAGGAATAATAGCTGAAGAAGTTCATGGGAGACGTACACAAGCTCCAGTGTATAAGTGGGATTGTAGTAGTATTTGTAGTATACGACAGGAATCTATTGATATATTACGAAATTTCTTACGAGAGTATGGTAAAAAAAAAGTGTTAAACAGAAGATTAAGATGTTGCGAGGACCAGAACCTGGTAATGTGAGAAAATATACTAATTTGCAGGGTCATTCTCTGCCTTGTCTTTCTTGAAAAGTGTGTCAAAGTACTTTACATCATTTAAGAATGTTAGCAGTACATCACTCAGAAATGCGGAAGTTAGTAAGAAGATTGCACTATGTAAAAAGTCCTGCATTATCTTTAATTGAAATAAACAGAGCTCTTTTGCATGGTTCAGTATTGGATGTAAAAAAAGTTTCTGATTATATACAGTTTCGTTTCTTTGGTCCTGAAGAGGAGTGTACAGAAAGTGAGAGTTTGATAAGTATAGGTGTTGAAGAAGATGAGGAAGATAGTACTACTGAGAAGTTTGCAGAAGAAATTACAAAGTTTAAGGTAATTTCTTGTGAAAAACCAAACTATGTTTGTATTTGTTGTCAATGTACTCACTATAGAAGTAAAACTAGGAATGTTAATGTTTAATTAAAAAGTGAAAATGAAAACCATGATAAGTAGGATCAATTTGGTGCTTATTTGTGGGTGGAAGGTTGTTTTGAGTTGGGTAGTGATCAACATATTTGTAAATATTGTTACAACAAATTAGAAGAGAACAAAATGCCAGCTAGAGCTGTACCTAATAACCTAGAGTTGGTAGCTATTCCTCCGGAACTGGTAGATTTAAATACGTATGAGTCCATTCTTATTCAATCTGTGCACCCTTTTCAGGCTATAGTTCGTATGGAGCCTAAAACAGGTAAGCTGCCTCCAACAGATTTACAAAGAGGTTTGAAAGGAAGAGTTGTGTATTTACCTTTAGATTTTAAGAAAAATATTGAAACTATTGGTGTAGAGAGAGAAGAAATTGAACCTGTAGTTATTCTAGTTACTGGTGTACCAACAAAGAGTCGGAAAATATGGCAAGAGTTAGTAGATGTCACCAAACTTCAAAAGGCTACATTATATCTTGTACAGAACAATATTTATTATAAATATGTATATGTGGAAGAACAAAAAATATCTTTAGAAGATGAAAGAGAAATTTCAACTAGCCAAATAGAAAAAGTGGGCAACTGGAAGAGTGAAGAAATTTATGAACATTTTAGTATACATCATCTCCATTCAAAAGAAGTGATAGGAAACACTATTGAATTATTCCAAATGAAGAAAGCGAAGGGAACTCCCATGAGTGTATAGGAAAAAAAGTTTAGAAGCTCGTTGTTTTCTACAGCTCTTCCCCACTGGAAAAGGTGGACGATATGATGAACGACCAGTACAGATTCCAGCTTGGAATATCGTACAACAAGATTGTACTCAGAAGATCCAAGATTTCGACAGTGTATTCCATATGTATTTCATCTTCTGTTTGAAAGTGACTTGTCTGGACTTTCATTTGCAGTGAACCACATATTAAAAACAGGAGTTCATCTTACACATTTTTCTGCATGGAATTTTTGGACAAATTTCAACAAAGAGCGATCATTTAGAATCTCAGTTAATTAATTTGATGGCGTGTCAACTTGGTACTAATGAGTATTGGTATCGTCGTCACAGAGAACTTAAATGTATGTTAAGGAACTTAGGAACCCCTACGTGGTTTGTTACGCTTAGCCTTGCTGAATACGCATGGGACAATTTACTTGAATTTCTACGAGAAGCAAATTCAAATGTAAAAAACATTGAATTGAAGACAGCTGGAGAACTGTGTTCGTTGGATCCTGTAAATGTGTGTAGATATTTTAATCATAGGTTTCAAGCTATGATGTCTTTTATCTGCAATAAAAATAATCCACCTCTTGGAGAAGTTATTGATTTCTTTTGGAGAAAGGAGTGCCAAGTCAGAGGCGCGCCTCATATACACATGTTATTATGGATCAAGAACGCACCTAAATTTGGAACCGATTCTGATGAAACTGTTTTGTCTTTCATTGAAGACTATCTTACCTGTGCCATTCCAAAAAAAGGAGGAGAAAACAGCTTAAGACAACAAGTTTTACGGTTTCAAAGTCATCGATGTGGAAAATATTGTCGACGGAAATACACGTCAAAGGGAACATTTTATACAAAATGTCATTTTGGATTCCCACGTCCAGTAATTTCAAAAGGAAGAGTCAACAGTTTCATGTCAGCAGTAAGACATACTTTAACTCGAAAATCTCTGAAGAATACTTATAACATAAAAAGAAGCGAAGATTCAAAGTATATTAATGACTACAATCCAGTGATTTTGACAATGTGGAATGCCAACATGGATATCCAGTATGTTGCAGATAATTCGATTGCTGTTGCTCTTTATGTTACATCATATATAACCAAATCTGAAAAGTTGGAGTTGAAAGAAATGTGGGAAGAAATTTCACAAAGAAGACTCTTAGTAATAAATTGTACAGCTTTAGTTTGAAGATGCTTTCCCATCGAGAGATTGGTCTCAATCGAATGTTTGGATCGGATTGACCTCTTCAAGTTTATATTCAAAGTCAAGAGGAATCATTTGGGTAAGTCTAGGTCTTGCTGCAACTAGGCCTGGGCGGAAAACTACGCTACGCTCGCGTAGTTTGCGCAACTCACGCGCTACGCGGAGTGCACGTAGCACAGTGCAAAACGCGTAGCGGGCATTTTTTGCTTGCTCGCGGTCCTCAACGTCAAGTTGGCGACCACGAGCGAGCAAAATGACATCCCGGCGAGACTTTTTCCTCGTTCGCGATCAGCAACATCAAGTTGCCGATCGCGAGCGTGGAAAATAAACCTCCCAGCGAGATTCTCAATGCGGGGAGGTCAGGTTTCTCATTGCGAGTGATCGCGTATGCTCGCGACCGCTCGCGATGAGAAACTACCAGTCCGCGTTGAGAAAACTGCCGCTCGAGTACAAATCTACTCGAGCAGCAGAAAACGACCGCTTGCACTGTGCAAGATGCCGTTTGCAATGATTGCACAGTGCGGACAAGCATCCGGCACTGTGCAATCATTGCGAACAGCATTTACTACTGCACTACGCAGTTCGTGTAGTGCTCCGCATAGCTCGCGTAGTGCGAAGTGCACTTCGCGTAGCTACGCGTAGCGCTACTACGCGAACTACGCCCAGGGTTAGCTGCAACACGAAATCGAGTTTTGAAATCTCTACAAGAAATTGAATACTTAGCATTGAATGAACCGTAAAGTACAGATATTGTTAAAACAAATATGTTGGATACGTACTATCCCAAAAGGAGTCCACATCTGGAAAACGTATGTCTCTATGAAGTACTGCAACACTATTGTTTTAAGAGAAATGTTACAGAAAATATAAATGAAGAAAAATATGCAGTAATTGGATGTGATGGATGTTTGGTAAAACATGCCAAAGGAAATCTTATTAATCACAGGAAACTCAGTTGTGATACTCCAGATAAAAGGGAATTTTTCTATTTAGCACTTCTGCAACTCTTCAAGCCTTGGCGTAGTGAAATGGAATTACTTGGAGATTTTGACTGCTTTGAAGATTCTTTTAATGCATGTAAAGATAGCATTGTAGGTACAATTTTTCCAAATAATCTACAAATGTTGAATGAAGAGATTGAACAAAAAACTACTATTGTAGCTGAAATAGCTAGAGACAGTTCTCAAGATAGTCAAAGTTTTGCTCCACTAAGTCAAGATCCACTAGGACAACCAATTCTTGAAAATGAAGCAGCAATAGCCATGAGTGAAGTAGAAACGACAATGCAACAAGCACAACAGGATATTATTGAGTTAGGAAACTTGGAAGAAGAACTAAATATTCAACAAAAGAAATATATGAGCATAACAGATACAGCATGTTTTAGTGCATGAAACAAAATGCCAATGCACATCATTTAAACCTATTCGAATGTATATCAGTGGGCAAGTTGGAACAGGGAAAAGTTTCTTAATTAAAGTTTTGACCAGTTATCTACACAAAACTACTGAATCACATTTATCTTGTGTTGTAACCGCTCCAACTGGGTTAGCAGCACATAACATTAAAGGGATTACATTACATCGATTACTCATGCTACTAGTTGAACATGAAAATAAGTTGGAATATCACAAGCTATCTGGAGAAGTTTGTTATGAAGTTTCAAGAGTACTCAAAAAAATGAAACTTCTAATTATTGATGAGGTGAGCATGGTGTCAAAATTAATGCTTGCTTTGTACATTTAAGAATGCAACAGATTTTAAAAACAGATTATGATGTTCTATTTGGAGGAAAACATGTAATTGTATTCGGTGACCTACTACAACTTACTCCTGTAAAAGGGCAACCTGTTTTTAAAACACTTGTCCATGAAGACACTAGGAAATCTTTGGGAAGTATTGAAAATGTCAACATTTGGTCTCATTTTTAATATAAAGAACTTATTAAGAATATGCGACAAGGAAGTGATGAACGCTATGGAAACATTCTTCAAGATATTAGAATTGGTGTTTTGACTAAAGATGATGAAGAAGCTTTACAAAGTCGAATTTTAACAAACTTGTTTGCAAATGAAAACGTAGCACCTGAAATAATGTACAAAAAAATTGCAGAAAAGAAGTCTATAGTTTGCCTAATGCCTACACTGCAAGAGTGTTCTACGTTCAGTCAAGAACTTTTGAAATTGGAAAAACAACCAATAGTGAAAATGGAAGCTATTGATAAAATGGAACACAGAGAAATTACAGTCAAAAATAGATTCTTTGGAAAAGTCGGTGTTTAAAACTGCGGGTTTAGAAAAGACTTTATATGTATGTGTAAATTGTCGGGTAATTTGACGGTGTAGTTTGAATGTAGGAGAAGGTTTAGTAAATGGAGCAATGGGAAAGTTGTTGATTATGTAAATTTTCAGAACAGAGATGGAATTGAATTTTTGAAGACTACATTTGATCAGATTGAAGAGGTAAAACAGTTTAGATGTTGTACTGTTCATTTTTTGCTTGTAAAAGACTTGTATGTTCGTAGAAAACAGTTTCCTCTTTCTTTAGCATATGCTGTAACCATTCATAAATCTCAATATTTAAGTGTAGACAGTGCTTTGGTAAATATTGGAAGTACAGTGTTTGAAGAGGGCATGGCATACGTTGCATTGTCTCGAGTAAGAACATTATCTGGTTTGTATTTGATTGATTTTGATGAGAAAAAGGTTAGTGCTGATGCAAATTGTGCAAGAGAGTATAATCAGTTAAGAAGACTGTATGCTCCTAACTTAGGTGAATATCCTGTATTTGAAAAACGTGTAGTGTGTCCAAAACGAAAATATGACAAGCATTCTAGTGAGGTTCAAAAAAGAAAACAATTCAAGAGAATGATGAAGCTGCAAAGAAAATAAAAATGGACACAGTTGATGATATTGTAGGATACCAGTTAGAAAATAGTTCAGGTATCAACTGCTATGCTAATGTAATTGTGAATGTTGTGTTTTATCTAGAAGATCTTCATCATGAAATTAAGGAAAATCAAGAAACAAGGGGCCTATTAGCAATAACCGGCGATAATTATCGCTAAGCGCACTTAGCGCTAGGATAAATATCGCCGGCTATCGCCGGTTTCTATCGCGGAGATAGCGTGCTATCAGCAACGCTTATCTCCAATGCGATAGAAACCCCTGCTGTCGCTGGAAAACAGTGCGATTATCGCTGGAAATCCAGCGATAATCGCACTGTGACCGGCGATAGCTTGCTGATAGGGCAAGGGGATTTAGCCATGTAATCCACCTCCCATTGGATTACATGGCTAAGTCAGGTTTGGACCAGGTGTAAAAAACAAGCGCTAATAGTGTTTAGCGCTGGTTTCTTTATCGCCTTGCTGGCCTCCCTAATAGGCGATAGCGATGTTAGCGACTATTTCCAGTCGCTGCCAGGTTGGGAACGCCTACTTTGCATGTCATTAGCGATAAATATCGCTGGCATGCAAAGTGGCACCCAACCCGGTCGCTATCGCTTAAAAGCTGTCGCTAACAGCTGTTAGCGACAGCTTGCTAATAGGGCGATAAAAATATCGCCGCTTTAGCGGCAAAAGTGCCGCTAAAGCGGCGATAAAGCCCTTGATAATATGCCCCAAGATTTTGTTCTTTATTACATTATATTTTTCAAAAGTTGGTAACTGATAGAACTAAAATCCATACTACTTCTGGCATATGGCATCTTTTGGATATATGCACTGGTTCTTCGCAATTTACACTTAATGTACAACAAGCTGCACATGAACTTCTTATGTTTATGCTTGCAGTATTGGAAAATGAAGGAATAGAAATTGAAAATTTGTTTGGACTAAGTTACAGATGGGATCATAAATGTGAAGAGTGTTCATTTTCTTTTACCACTGAAATAGACACTGAACGATTCATATATTTGACTATACCAGATTGCAAAACAGTGTCTTTTAACAAATTAGTAAAAACAGCTAATCAAGATATGAAATGTTCTCATTGCAAATCAGAAATGTTGTCAATTTATTTTATTTATAGAGAGGTTTGGACAATATGTCATTTTAATGCTACAACATTGTAGAGCAGCTGGAAGGAAAATGAAAACCAAAATTAAAAGTTTTGTGGCAAGTCAAGTATTAATTTCAGGAAGAACTTTTAAAGCAGTGGCTATTATTTTTCATGATGGACCTACTACAACATCTGGACACTATATTGTGTATTTAAAGTGCAATAAAGGATGGACTCATTGAAAAGATGCCCATTTGGAATTCAAATGTCGGTTGCCTTACGAATTACCAAATTCATATCCGATATTTTTATGCCAAAGTTTGGAAAACATCATTCGGCCTATTGGGAAGATGTGAACACGAATTAACAAGTTTATTTTGGATATTTTCAATGCAAATGGTTTTGGAAACATTATTCGGCCTATTGGGAAGATGTGAACAATTGCTGTTTGGATTATTGTTTGTGCTAATTCCTATTGCATTTGCAAAATTGTGTTAGAAAGAAGTAGTTTATATATTTGATCTTTGTATTATACGTGATGTAAATGAGAGTGTATATTTTACAAAATGTACTTGAGAGAAGTAAAAGATTTAATGTAGTTGAAGAATGTAATTTACAAACTGTAGATAGGTAAACAGATAGTTGCAGTTGTAAATATTTTCAACGTAGATTTTTTTTTTTACAATCTCATTGATTGAAATTTTTTCCCCGCTGTTGTATGGTGATCTAAATTGAAATCACTGTGTAATGTGAAATTCAGTAGAATCTGAGAACAGCAAAAAAGGGAAACTGAATATGTTAGGTAATTCTAAAATTATGTTGTATTCTTAAACCTCTAATATTATATGCAATAACACTTTTTCTTCTGTTTTTTTACAGAAGGTAATACTAAAGTTTGAACAGATTTTAAATTCAGTTTACAACAAAACTACTGTAAAGTAGTTCCACTGAGGTTTGTATCTTCTTTAATAAAAAAGGTAAGATGAAATAATGTAATAAGCATGATAATATGAGCTAATGTTTACAGTGACTTTTACTGCACTCATCCATTTTTCAACCATGCAGTCATCTATACAGTTAGGCACTGTTCCCACACTCCTCCAATCACCCATGCACTATCTATGCAGTTCTGCAATCAAGTAGCCAGTACCCATGCACTATTGATATCACCCACACACTACATATGTACTCCTTCAATCACCCAGGCACTATCTGTAAACTCATGCAATCAGCTAGACATTACCAATTCACTCTTCCAATCACCCAGGTATTACCTATATACTTCTCTAATCCTCTAGACATTACCCCTACACTCATACAATTACCCAGGCATTACCTATGCATTCCTCTAATCCTCAAACATTACACTTGCACTCATCCAATCACTCAGACATTACCCCTGCAGTCATGCAATCACACAGACATTACTCATGCACTCTTCCAATCACCCAGGCACTACCCATGCACTTATGCAATCACCCAGGCATTA
Organism: Calotriton arnoldi; assembly: GCA_963921515.1. Lineage (NCBI taxonomy): Eukaryota > Metazoa > Chordata > Amphibia > Caudata > Salamandridae > Calotriton > Calotriton arnoldi. The sequence goes on along the minus strand of CAWUFW010006133.1, from coordinate 266,479 downwards.
CCTATGCACTACTTCAATCAGTTAGACAGTACCCATGCACTACTCCAATCACCCAGACATCACCTGTGCACTCATGCAATCACTTAGGCACTACCCATGCACTCCTTGAATCATTCAGGCAGAACCTATGCACTCCTCCAATCACCCAGACATTACCCCTGCACTCATGCAATCACCCAGGCACTACCCATGCACTTATTCAATCACCTATCCAGTATCCATGCACTCATGCAATCACCCAAGTATTACCCATGCACTTCTTCAATCACTCAGGCAGTACCCATGCACTCCTCCAATCACCCAGGCGCAACCTATGCACTTACACAAGGAGATGATGGACGGAGCGCTGAAACTTTTCAGACACTCACCCCCAGTCACAGATCTGGGTTAAATCCATCATCATTCTTTAGCTCACTTTGCCACCCCAGTTCAGACATAGCTATATGCAAATCAGTCTTGACCCTGTGCCTCATGGGAACAGTCCAGCCCGAACTGCCAAGCCATGTCTTCCCTGGACCGGAAACAAGCATCCTGGGACCGGTTTTGGGCTAACAGCCCTCATCAGCCAGGCTAGCTTGAATCCAGTGGCAAAGTGAGCAAGGGACCCACATCTGGGCATACCCTGCCAACTAAGGGCGAACAAAGCAAACACAAGGAGATGATGGCCGGAGCGCTGAAACTTTTCAGACACTCACCCCCAGTCACAGATCTGGGTTAAATCCATCATCATTCTTTAGCTCACTTTGCCACCACAGTTCATGTATAGCTATATGCAAATCAGTCTTGACCCTGTGCCTCATGGGAACAGTCCAGCCCGAACTGCCAAGCCATATCTTCCCTGGACCGGAAACAAGCATCCTGGGACCGGTTTCGGGCTTACAGCCCTCATCAGCCAGGCTAGCTTGAATCCAGTGGCAAAGTGAGCAAGGGACCCACGTCTGGGCATACCCTGCCAACTAAGGGCGAACAAAGTAAACACAAGAAGATGATGGACGTAGCGCTGAAACTTTTCAGACACTCACCCCCAGTCACAGATCTGGGTTAAATCCATCATCATTCTTTAGCTCACTTTGCCACCCCAGTTCAGACATAGCTATATGCAAATCAGTCTTGACCCTGTGAGTCATGGGAACAGTCCAGCCCGAACTGCCAAGCCATGTCTTCCCTGGACCGGAAACAAGCATCCTGGGACCATGCACTCCTTGAATCATTCAGGCAGTACCTATGCACTCCTCCAATCACCCAGACATTACCTCTGCACTCATGCAATCACCCAGGCACTACCCATGCACTTCTTCAATCACTCAGGCAGTACCCATGCACTCTAACAATCACCCAGGCAGTACCCATGCACTCTACCAATCACCCAGGCAGTACCCATGCACTCATGGAATCACCCAGGCATTACCCATGCACTCCTTCAATCACTCAGGCAGTACCCATGCACTCCTCCAATCACCCAGGCGCTGACCATGCACTCATACAATAACCCAGGCATTACCCATGCACTTCTTCAATCACTCAGGCAGTACCCATGCACTCCTCCAATCACCCAGGCACTACCCATGCACTCATGCAATAACCCAGGCACTACCCATGCACTCCTCCAATTGCCCAGCCAGTACCCATGCACTAATACAATCACCCAGGTATTTCCGATGCACTCCTCTAATCTCCCAGGCACTACCCATGCACTCATGCAATCACCCATGCATTAACCATGCACTACTTTAATCACTCAGGCACTACCCATGCACTGCTCCAATCACCCAGACATTAACCCAAACACTCCTTTAATCACCCAGCCAGTACCATGCACGTATAAAATCACCCAGGCACTACCTATGCACTCCTCCAATCACCCAGGCGCTACCCCTGCAGTCATGGAATCATCCAGGCACTACATATGCACTTCTGGAATGACTCAGGTACTACCTTTTCATTCTTCCAATCACCCAGGCCCTACCCATGCACTCATGCAATAACCCGGACACTACCCATGCACTCCTGCAATTACCCAGCCACTACCCATGCACTCATGCAATCACCCAGGTATTACCCATGCACTCCTTCAATCACTCAGGCAGTACCCATGCACTCCTCCAATCACCCAGACATTACTCCTGCACTCATGCAATCACCCAGGCATTACCCATGTACTCATTCATGCACTGTGGTACTATCCATGCACTCCTCCAATCACCCAGACATTACTCCTGCACTCTTGCAATCAACCAGGCACTACCAATGCACTCCTTGAATCATTCAGGTAGTACCTATGCACTCCTCCAATCACCCAGACATTATCTCTGCACTCATCCAATCACAAAATGCAAATAATTGACATCACAAAAAAGAAACATGCCGATTAAAAAAAGGATTGAAAAAAACAGAAAAGTCAGCACAACTAACCTACGGAAGCGTAAGGTGCAAAACACAGCAGAGACAATCAAGTATGCAAGAAAGACAAAAGCAACATGCTCTCACAAATTCTCTCATGCATCAACTGAGCAAAACATTCAACTAGGCACAACAGAAAAAATCTAGCATGTCGAAAGCTGAAACAATAATACCAATTACAACCGTACTATCACCAAATCATTCACCCGTAACACACACACAGACCAATTGGGAGAACAATCAGTAGGAGGCCACCTTACCACAAACGATTATAGGTGGATTCTACACATGGAAAAACTCCCCTGCTCGGCAAGTATAATTATAAAGGAAAGCACCTTAAAATGTAATTACCCCGAGAACATTCATCATTACTGACGTTCCATAAAACATAAAACCAAAAATATATCAAGAAGGTAAAGATGATACACATTCCCGAATGGCAGATTGCAGAGACTGCATTCTGACAGGTACAGGTCTGAGTGCACTCAATTACATGAAAAAAAACAATCCTCGATACCAGTACTCACATTTCCATTATCAGTAACCAGAATTGCTATCCCCAATCCTAATCAGTCAGCCCCTGGGGCTTAGTCTAATCAAACAAGAAACCAACTGAAAGCACCCAAGCTCCCTGTAAAATCCAACAGGAGCGAGCAGCGGCAAATCATGGATGAACAAATAGAGAAATATACCCACCCATCTTCCAAATTTATAAAGGAATTGAGAAGCATTGACAACCATCAGGATCATCATCTGCTACAGGTCCACTGACCATTACCACCACCCAATGGCAGAAATCATCCACACCCAAGGTGATACCTAATCAATTGGTTCATAAACGTCACACCACCACAAAGAGCAAGAAAACCTCAGACAAAACCCAAACAAAAACTTAAGCCCAGTGCACTTTTGGGCCTCCAGGGATTGCAAGTGAATGGCAATGCCACAAACAAAACCCATGGACACAAGCAGAGAATTTACAGAGAATCAGCACTGATGAAAATGCAAAAATATGTAATATTCAGGCAACAACCCAGTCATCTGTAAATAGCCAACACCCTTTACTCTGTAACACTCCTCCCAGACAAGAATTCCCATCGCTTGCGAAATAAAAACATAATTCCTGAATAGTGCATCAAGGCACAACCATCCAAGAAAAATGGATAATTAAAAAAACTTGGTCCCTGTTCTTGTGGAACACAGCTGGATCATTGAAAAAAGAAAGAATCTCAGATATAATCTATTATTTTTATTATACTTAATCTTCTCCCTGCAGGAGATTTCGTCCTTTTCTGCTTGGAAACCCAAGCCTTTGTCGCAACAGCTGTTCAAGTCCCACCCATCATCTCTGGAGGAGAATAGAGGTCTCCAGATTAGCAGCAGGAAGGTCATATGCAGTTAATTTATCCCAACAGAGTTCAAATAGTCTTTTTCTCTGGCAGTTTTGTGGATCAGCACAGATTCCAGAACTTTCCTTCACAGTAATGTGAGAAAAATGAATCATCTTAGCCAACGTTTGAGGTTTGTGGGTAAGAAACGTTCATGGGATACATGCAAGGCACACCGCCCTGGACTTCCCTGGATGTCTTGCTTTCAAAAATGTCTGGGTTTGGTCTGTTTTCCTGGTTGCTGGCTGACCTAAATGGCTGACTAGCACACATTTTCAGTATGGCAAGAGAGAGGAAATTGTGATTTACTCCAACTCTGCTGGCCCACATGCAAACAATACCCAAAAGAATCGAAATGTCCTCTTACTTGTCATGGAGATGGGGATGCTTAAGTCCCCAGGGGTGTGAAAGAAATTTTGGGGCTAGGGTGGAAAATTGGGTGAAACCCCCCAGGTGTCCCTAGGAGTACAGTGAGGCTGTTGTGCCACTTTTGGGTTAGTCATAGCTTGATACCAGTGCGGGCTGCCTCCATCCATTTTCTACATGCCCCAAACTAACATTCCTGGTGTCTGGGTGTCTAGTGGGCTGCCTACTCCCCAAGGGGCGAAACACCCCCTACCTGCCCCCATTCTGTGGTGGGGGCATGGCCCGATGCCTGATTAGACCATTCCCAACCCTTCTTTTTTATTTGATAATTTTACTCTGCTGCCTAGTGGGCTTTCTTCCCCCACTAGGGGGAAAATTGGGAGTAAACTACCCCAATCCACCCCTGGGGGACAGAAAGATTATTGCACCCAATCTGAGTGGGGATACAAACCCCTCTCTTGGTGGGCCACCCCTTCCCCTTCTTTTTTTGTCCATTTTGTCCCTGGTATCCAGTGGGCTCACAGGCGGCAGGTTGTGGTATAGTCCCCCAAGCCCCCTCGGGGGACAGAAAGTCTGTTGCACCCTTTTTGGTATCGGAAAATAGCCCGGGCAGCAAAATAAAAGTGTCCCCTATTAGCGAATCAGATAGCTTAAAATGTGGCCCACATTTACAAATTGGGTAGTTTTGCAAGGTATGGGAGACTGTATGCATGTGTGCTTGCTGCAGGCAATGTTTATGGTAAAATTAGGGAAATCAACAGTAGAAAATGACCAAGCAGACCATAAAACAGGACCACAAACCTTAAAAATAAAAGGCCACACACTGACCTATCCGGCCAGCCCTTTGGACACTGCTTGATTGCCTTATAGGCCAGTCCGATCCTGGGGACCGCCCACACCCCCTTACTGTTTTTTGAACTTTTTTCCTGTATGATGTGGCTCTATCACCTGGAATCCCTAATTCACTTTGTGCTCTTAAGCAGATAAAACAACATAGTTTGCAAAAGAACTATGCAGCCCCCCACGAGGAAATCAGCCTGAAAAAACACTAAGGGCAACTGATGGCAATATACCTCTTTGTAGAGGACTCAAAGAAAGTCATGCAGTACATTGGGCATTTCCTGGAGGAGGCATTGCATATTTGCACTAGTGCACTAAAAGCACAAAAAATTGCTAAAGACGACCATAAGCCAAGGACAAACATGCACTAGCACATTTCCACTTCCTACCTATACTCATGCATCCAATCTTCAATAACTGCTTACATTTCAGATCTTTCCCTAAAACTGACCTTATTTGCATTCTAACACCCACTTCTGCAACCCACCTTCTAACCAGCCAGTCTTCCTATGCATAATAATATTGGTACATATTTTATTTTAGTGCCATGTATTTTGTGTTTCAATTGCTACAATTTCTTCTTTTTAGCTCTGTATTCACCAAAGGTCCTGGCTGAAAATGTAAATATAAATGAGATAGATGTAACCACCACCGAATACGACAGTGCAAGAGTGTGCATGCTTGTACCTCGACTGCCTATTAATCGTCAGTTAGGAATGTATTTACTGTTTCCTTCTCATCTGATTTATATTGAACCCAGTTATGTCCAATCTACTTGCAACAACAGCAATGACTTTGCACTTAGGGGTAATATTGCCCAAATCTTTGACTGACTATAATTGTGTGAAAGAGCCCAAGATATGTTTTTAAAGATTTTTCTGCACATACTATTATGCACGGGTCCATGTAAAGTGATGAAAACTGGAATCATGATGACTTCAGCAGTATCCATCATTCTCTTGCAAAGAATCCTAGTCTCTTTGACCTATTCTTCCCCTCTTTCAGCCTCAGAAGGTGACTTCCAGTGACCCACTGGCATATTATAGGAGCTATCATCAATTATTCTGCTGAAACATCTAATGAAAAATCTCACACACTTTGGGCCCGATTCCGATCTCGCTCGGAAGGCCTCCGAATCGGATTTGGCTTTACCGGATCCGATTCGTAGCCCTTGTTCACGACCGAATCTCACACAAGTCCAAACGACCAAGTACGATGCGAAGATCGCGTAAGCGCCGACCAAATTGTTTCCGGACCCGAACCGCTCCGTACGTCTCTTTTGTAGATGAATCGTGCCGCGCAATGGAGCCGATTTCCGACCGAGCAAATACGATGCACGATTCGGACAGTTGCTTCGCCTCGGTCTCAGCTAAACGAAACAGCTGTCGGAAGCGTACTTTGGGGGGGCAGTGGCAGGCCCCCCTTCACCCGGGGGTGCGCCCATGGGTTCCCCAGATCCAGGCATGCACAGTGTGGCGGGCACCATGGGGTGCCCGCCACAAAGTGTACGCTTTACCCCACCCACCCCTTTTCTGCTATGGGAGCCTGTGTATGCATCTGTACACGGGCTCCCATAGAGTTCAATGTAAGTCTGAGCGAACCGAGTCCGTAAGCATACGCCAGCATCGTACTCGCTCGTTCGGACTCCCGGAGCACAACCCGCTCGGAAATCCCTCCGGATCCGGGTCATACGGAGGGCTTTCCTAGCGAGATCGGAATCGGGCCCTTTGTGTCAGAACTGTCACAACTTCTCGGGGGGGGGCGATGCTGCTGCTCCTAGGCTCATAGTACCGGTGTTGGCAGTAAAAGTTACAATTAGAGTTTTGCTTATAGAGAAGGCAACTTCCGTAGCATCTGCCACAAGCGTGTAAAAAATGAGAGTAAAAAATGAGTCAAAGCAAAAGCAGGAACCGTAAGCTGCTAACTACATTCAGATGCTAGCTTCAAAACAAGGCCATTACCAGGTGGTTACTCTCTACTGCTTTGTAAACTACACCCATTTCTGCTGGTGCTGCTGTAAGATCTAAACATGCGGAAGTAAAAGAATTGAAAAGGTGTCGTGCTGGTGGGCAGTCAGTTCTTCAGCACAGCATAAGCTCCATTAGTCTGCTCAAATCTTTCCCAATAGTGTATATGCAGAAACTAAATCTAAAATTATTTGGGGGCTTTGCTATGAATAGAATATTCTGTCGACAGAACAAGGACACACTGTGAAGAGATGAGCATTGACATGATTAAAAACAACACTTGCATCTTTTGCTTCTACTCCTAGACGTGTCTGTTCTCAATACACACACACAGTCAATCTGATGCCACAGAAATAAAGGATTGAAGTATTTCCCATTTGCATGTGTACACAATATAAAAGTGGGCCTCAAGAAATTAGAGCCGATTTTCCTTGCAAATTTCCAGGCTTCAGTATTGTTGCAACATTTTAATTTTACTATTTAAAAAAGAACTGTGCTAGTTTACACCAAACCCTAAAAGGTTTTAAGCTGAACAAAACTCTTCCTTACATTTAAATGTGATGGAATTCTTTTCAACAGTTCTTGCTGTGTGATTTAGCAAATTTTGTTATAGGACTCTGAAAGGGAAACGCGATTTGTGAACCATACCCATGCTTTTTGCCTATGTTAAACAACTTTCAGAAAATATAGAAAAATCGATTCAAGGTGTGCAAATATTATTTTTTGAAAAATGTTGTGAAATTCTGTCAAATTTATTAGTGATCTAAAAAGTATTTTTCCTATGGACTCGTGCAGCCACCATGACTACAGAGTCGCTATCACAGACTCTGTATAGGTTTTTATGATAGAATTCAGGCTATATCATGTGGAATAAAATAGGTGAATTGTCACTCAACCCCAGGCAGTTTCACCAACTTCATACTTCAGATCTCAGTGTGAGAAGTTGGCCTGGCATATGCTGTCCACTAGTTATAGTGGGCACCTTGCACCAGTCCAAACGACCTTTATTGATGGTAGGTTAAAAGACAACCTTTATTGAAAGCTATCCTAGTGGTAGCTATGGAGAGCAGCCTTCAGGCTAAGTCTTGAAGGATTGTTAAGCTGTTTGTTTTACCAGTCTATAATCTCATGAATGACCAAATGAAAGGAGAACCACACCAGGTATATATATAAAATATATGTATTTATTACTAAACACTACCCACTAGTCTCTTTATGAGGCTAGAGGTCGAAATACACAAGTTACAAGTCAAATAACACAGTAAATTAGCACAATATACAATTAGCCCTAGGGGCGTACCAAACCATATATTAAGAAAGTGGTATAAGAACCACGACTTGACTATACACAAGGCCTAGAGCCTGTAGAATCGCTGGGACCCCAAGGTAGTGACACAGGGGACCCACGGGGGACGTGTGCAGTGTGTGAACACAGCTGCGAGCTCCGTTAACGTCTATGGGGAAAGTCGCGGTTAGAGTTTTAAAGTTTAGGGACACTTCGGAGTGGACTAGGAACAAACCCTTTTGGACTTAGAGGGTTCTAGGGCCAACACCCACGGGAGCACTGTAGTACTCGTGTTACCTCACCCAGGGAAGCCGGGTGCACAGGTGTCAAATGGTGTCGGGCCGCGCCATCGTTTTCAATGGCCGCTGGCTGAAAAGTGCTGCTGCCGAGAAGCTGCGAAGTGTCCGAAGAGATCCAAGCCTGGATCGAGGATGAGAAGAACCTGAAAGCAGAGGGGACAGAGTCTAGGTCACTAGCCAGTGACCAGGGGCACGATAGTCGAATGCCCACCGATGTCGGGTGCTTCAAGTTCGAAGAGGTGAAGATTGTCTCTGCAGCCACGAGGACCAGGAGGTGTCGACGACAACCAGCAGCTGGGATCGAGCTGTTCCACGAAGGTAGTAGCTGACTGCAGTGTCGGTGCCCAGATTAGACCCAACAAGCCTTGGTAACAGCAACCCATGCAGAAAAAGAACAATGGCTTCGGAGTAGACCAGCGAGGTCCGAGGGACTCCCCAAGCAAGGGAGAGTCAGGGCAGGCCTGGAGCAAGCAGGGGAGCCCATTGAAGTGAAATATGTCCTTCTGAGAGACCCACAAGTCAACGGACAAGGGATTGCAAAGGGAGCTCAAGCGGAATCACAAAATGGCAGCTCATGGGTCACTTGGAGTGGCCAGGCTGGCAATCTTCAGTGGATTCTTTGCTCGGGGTCAGGGCTACAAATAACCCAAAGTACAGCCTCTAGGACTGACCAGAAGCTTATGCACTTGCAAATGTGCACGGTGTCCAGGGGTTCCGGTTCCACGGTACCCACAAGGGCTACAGGTCTCAGCTTTGCTGGGGACTCGGGTCAGCCTCTGCGAAGTCTGAAAATCCACCACCTGGGTTGCAGGGTTGTCGGCGTCTGGCGGGAGCTTTGGAGATGCAGACCGGACAGATGCGTCTTAAGTGCCTGCCAAGCAGGGGAGTAACTCCTTTACTCCAAGGGAGATTCTTCAGTCATCTGGCGTTTAACAGATCGTCAAAGGTCCAGGATTCAGTTTCAGAGTTTCGTCCAGGGATATCTAAAGTCCTGTTGCCAGGGGTTCCTTTCTTATACCCAAGGAAGGGGTTGGACTAACTCAGGGGACCCACCTATGGGAGGGTTTGGAAAGAGGGGTGGCTACACCCATTTCCTTTGTCCAGTTTCGCGCCAGAGCAGGGGCTGGGAGCCCCTGCAACCGGTTTGAACTGGGGTATGCACAGGGACACCAAATGTGCCCCCAGTGCAGGACTTCAAAGCACTCAGAGAGTGCACCCACCCAGCCCCAATACACTAAAGCCTGTCTGGGAGGTGGTAACACCTCCCTGTGACAGGAAACCTCTTGTCCAGGCCTCCCCTGCCGGAGTTTCGGTCAGCAGTAGGAGGCCAGACTCGTGTCTGTGGCTGCAGCATCCATTTTGTGGTGCCAGGGCTCTGTTTAGCTGGTACCGGGTATACCTGTGCTGTGATGTCTCTCCCTCTAGAAGGGTGGGATCATACTCCCACACCAGTTACTGGTGTGGGGGTATGATTCCAAGGTGTTTGACACCAAACACGACATGTTTCCGTGCAGCCATCCCAAAGTTAGCATTTACCATTGAGATATAATGCACTTAAGACTATATGGTCAGGCTGCACTCACAGGTAACCCCGGAGGATAGATTCCGAAGGTTGCAGAGGGGCTCTGCTCATGCATGGGCACCCTCTCACATAAAACCAAGCACCCTGCCTTCAGAATTGATAAGGCCACTCCGGATCACCAACCGACCCCTGCCCTCACCACGTCTTCAACAAGGCCGACGCCGTCATCGCACCCCACCTCCGGGACATCATCAACACCTCCTTCGACACCGCCACCTTCCCAGAGAGCTGGAAGCACGCCGAACTCAGCGCCCTACTGAAGAAACCGTCAGCGGATCCCACCAACCTCAAAAACTACCGCCCCATCTCGCTCCTTCCTTTTCCTGCCAAAGTCATCGAGAAGACCGTCAACAGACAACTGGCCGCCTTCCTCGAGACAAATGGATCCCTCGACCACTCGCAGTCCGGCTTCCGGGCCAACCACAGCACCGAGACCGCCCTAATCGCAGCCACCGACGACATCCGAGCCCTGCTCGACAACGGGGAACCTGCGGCCCTCATCCTCCTGGACCTCTCCGCAGCGTTCGACACAGTCTGCCACCGCACCCTAGTGCAACGCCTGAACAACGTCGGAATCCAAGAGAAGGCACTGGAGTGGATCATCTCCTTCCTCACCGGAAGAACCCAGAGAGTCCGCCTCCCCCCGTTCAGTTCCGAGGCCACCGAAGTCATCTGCGGCGTACCACAAGGATCATCACTCAGCCCCACCCTCTTCAACGTCTACATGAGCCCCCTCGCAGCCATCGCACGCCAACACAACCTCAACATCATCTCCTACGCCGACGACACCCAGCTGATCCTCTCCCTCACCAACGACCCCACAACCGCCAGAACCAACCTACATGAAGGGATGAAGGACGTAGCCGAATGGATGAGGAACAGCCGCCTGAAACTGAACTCAGATAAGACGGAAGTCCTCATCCTAGGATCATCACCCTCCGCCTGGGACGACTCCTGGTGGCCCCCTGCCCTGGGCAACGCACCCAAACCAACGGACCACGCACGCAACCTGGGCTTCATCCTGGACTCCTCCCTCTCAATGACCCGACAAGTCAACGCCGTCTCCTCGTCTTGCTTCAACATCCTACGCATGCTGCGCAAGATCTTCCGGTGGATCCCCACCGAAACCAGGAAGACGGTCACCCAGGCCCTCGTCACCAGCCGACTGGACTACGGCAACTCCCTCTCACGCGGGAACCACAGCCAAACTTCAAAAAAGACTCCAACGCATCCAGAACGCCTCAGCTCGACTCATCCTGGACATCCCCCGACACAGCCACATCGCCGGACACCTGAGAGACCTGCACTGGCTCCCCATCAGCAATAGAATCACGTTCCGACTCCTCACCCACGCACACAAAGCTCTCCACAACCAAGGCCCCAGATACCTCAACGACCGTCTGACCTTCTACACTCCCACCCGCCAGCTACGATCGACCAACCATGCCCTCGCCGCCGTCCCCCGCATCCGAAGAGCCACAACGGGAGGAAGATCCTTCTCCTACCTGGCTGCCAAGACGTGGAACTCCCTACCCATCCACCTCCGCCTTACCCAGGACCACCTCTCCTTCAGGAAGCAACGCAAGACCTGGCTGTTCGAACAGTAGCGGACCCCCCTCCCCCAAGCGCCTTGAGACCCTCTGGGTGAGTAGCGCGCTATACAAATGATTGATTGATTGATAGGTTTATATGTGCAGTGATAGGAGAGATATAGTGAACCTTCATCTCAGTAAGGGGTGCATGCACCACCTTACCCAGGCTGCTGGAGCAGACCTGTGGTGTCATTTTGGAAGGCTTTCCAGGGGTGGCATAATACATGCTGCAGCCCCTGGTAGGCCCCTGGGGTACCTAGGCCCTGGGTACATAGTATACCATATACTAGGGACTTATAAGGGCACCCCAGAATCCAATCTGAAGTGTACCTAAGGCACATGGAATCCATTTTAGAGAAAGCAGATAGGCTATGGACCTGAATAGCAGGTTCCCAGCCAAACTAAGTCAAAAACCATCAAAACACCAGGAAAACAGTGGGGGCAACCATGTAGTCAGATTCCACCTTCCTACACTCAGTACTTAGCTATCCCACCATGAATAGTACAGTAGTGCTTTTCTCTCTTCCATCTTCGCTATATCAGGTAAATTTTTTGACATTTTGGAAATTGCTAGGAAAGAAGTCACTCATCAGCAACGATTCTTATAAACTTCTATAATAATCAGAGGTTGCCTTTAAATTATCAATTTCCACAGACTCAAATGTCACAACAGTGAAGTAGAAAAAATTTAAGAGGTACATTTGCTGTGAGCAGCTTGATTAAGCCAAGACAGACAGAAAGCAAATCTTTGATCTTGTTCAAATATTTCCCTATTGAATGCCATACTTTGCCACGGAATGGAATGTAAATTACTCTATGCACATCACAAAATAGGTAGCCGTCCTTTAAAATCAATTTAGGGGTTAAACTTGAAGACGGTAGGGTCAGGAAGACAGCACCTGGCAAATTTTGGACTGGCACAAAAACATGTATGAAAGTGGCTGAGGTGGGCTTGCCTCATTGGAGTCTTGTAATTATCACCCATAAGTGCGGAAGGTTAATGGAAGGTCAAGCAATGCTCTCTCATCACTGAAAGCCAGTGTAATTCTAATTCTACCTTGTGGATCTTGAAAGTTCTGTACTTTCTGTACTCCTTTTGAGAAATAAACTGAGTACACTACTATCCATCTGCTGACAAAGAAAAATAAAAACATAAATACAGCTATTAGCTTTTTAGCAAAGCAAATAAAAATATCTTTCAGGCATTTATGCATTCATAAATATTAATCAGATATGTAAACTAGGCATGTTGGTGATGCTAAAAGAGCTCGTCCACTTTTTTTTTGTTCAATAGAAACGTTTCTATGCAACAGCTCCAACTGAGGGAAATTTATTGTATTAGGTCACAGCTGTAAATTTTCACCCCCCAATCCTATAAATTTCCTTTAAATGTTTAATGGTTTATAACTGTAATTATTCTTGTGTGCCAACATTAAACTTTAAAAAGTTTAATTTGGAGATTATTCGGAGAAACTCATCTTTTTTACAGCCTCATAAATAGCTCTTTGATGAAATGAGCAGCAGCTCGGTGTCTGCCCGAGGTGAATACAAATGACACCGCGCAGTCTCGCGAGGGGGTGTGAGCCGCTGGAAAGATCAGCGCGAGATAAACGCAGACGCAGCACTGTTAAGCTGGCCAGCTCATGGGGATAAATATGATGATACCAGATGCCATGCTTTTAATTTTGTGATAATCAAAACAGGTCAAAAGGAAAAAAGAATGATTCAAGGCTGCATCTTCTTCCACTTTCCCCTCTGAGGAACTCAGAGCAGGCAACACAAACAGCATAAGCGTGTGCAAAACTATCGGAAATTGTGCCAGTTTTTTAAAAATGTATCCATGATTGTTAAAAATGCACTGGAATTGCGAAGTTTTTTTTGTTTTTTTACATAGCATTGCTTTAAGCCTCATAAGAGAATGTAGTTGTTATGCTTTCTGTGAACGCTAATGTAGGGTCTCATCTGCAAATACCAGAGACTAATTCACCAGCTAAGTGGTGAATGTGGTTGTTTCTGGTCTGCTTTAACACCCCTTTACCTAATGCACAACTTCTTTAATTTTACGCCTGCTTAAAACACTTTTAATTTTGCAAATCAATTACTATTTAATTATCCTCCATCAGCCTATTTAATTGGTGTGGAATGCTCGTCAACTGACCATAAAGCAGAGTTTTCTCTAATTGTGGGTTTCTGTCAGGGACAACAAGAATGAAGGACAAGATGTCTGTGACATGCTCTGAGTTCGAAATTGGAAACACATAGTTGAGGATGGATGGAAAACCCCCCAAAAATGTTTCCTTCTCCCGCTGCAATCCTTTCCTCCTCCTAGAGTGTCACCCCCAAAGACAAGTAGTATAAGTGCGGGAAGGGCAGATAGGGTTGAGGTTGACACATACACAAATATTCTGACCAGGTTCCAAAGCAGCAAAGTAAAAGTCAGGGCAGAGAAGCAGCACATTGGCTTGTGAAAGCTGTATATTTGAGAAGATAGCTAATGAACACTGGATCCTGATAATGCAACATCAGTGAATTTAGGGGTTAAAACTTGGCAGTACCCAGTTTCATATCTGTCTATACCTGGGAACTCCAGTATTTATCTTTGATTTTCAATGATTTTTGATTCAACCTCAGCATCTCTCCTGGTCAGTGGATACAGTCCAAGGTCAAAACTCATTTTCTGGACATGTGCATATTGTAGTTGTAGCAACATTTTACAGCTACCTTTCAAACTAATGTGCTGCCTCCCCTCTCCACCATACCCGCTCCATCATTGCTGTCTCTGTCTCAAAATCATAATCATAATTTACTTTCTAACTTCAAAGTGTGTTAGAAAGTACTAACCTAGTTCACATATCCATCTGTATCTCTGCGCTTTCCCTACTGACCACACACAATGAGAATTTCACGATGGTCGCGGTTCATTCGCAGCGCCATTACGGTAAATCATGAGTGAGCGTGCCAACAGGAATGTTGTGATTGTCATGGTCATGGTCATGGTGGATATCTAAAGGCAGAAAGAGATATCTTTGTAAGTCGCAATGGAAGTTCTTCATTTAACCTTAAGCAAGAGGATATACCTTAAAAGTATCTATGAAACCAACTCTCTATGTTTTGGTAAGAAGCTGACAATCTTGAAAAAGAGGCATAACAGGAGTTTATATATATGGTCCCTATCTCTGCTTTGCTATTAATAAGGTAACTAACTCAAGATACATCACTATTCACTTTCTCGTAAAGATAGGCCAACACTCTGTGAACACTGAAAGCCTTCATTTCTCTAAAATTAATTGCAAAAGAGCGGGATTTCAGTTTTGCATCCATGCACCTTCTGAGCACCAGGTGGTAAACAATGCATTTTGATACACCTTCTGACAGAGGATCATTGAATTACAGGCAGGTTAATCTGTAGTACCTTTTTTTTACCCCAACTGGTACATCTGTAATACTCTTAAATTATATATTTCATGTTGCACTGCTCCTGATTATTTGTGGGGAATAGTGGGGGTGGTCAACCCTTCTATATCACCCCAGACTGTGCCCATCAATTAAATCAATTCTTTTAAATCTCAGGGTGAGGAAAATCCAATGTTCCACCTCCAAGATATGCTAGTATCTGCCTTACCCTCTACACTTAACATGCAGATGAACACTCCAAGCATTTGGGAAAACGTGGACATTTTGCAGCAGGCCAGTGCCTCAAAGAGGTCGTTGGGGCTGCAGCACATTTAGTCCAAAGTTAAAATGGGTTGATTTGTACATCATTTATCATTTAGAAGCTTTGTGAATAAGGAAAAGAGCAAATTAAATTTCACCAAAAACATGCAAAATGAATGTCCCTGTCTCAGATCTATTTGTGTTTATTAAATGTTGGGGAGATATAGTTATCTTTTCATGAATGTCTGGCACCCTTTCTGATGTGATGTTTCGCAGGACACCTCCCCAAAACATGGTAGCAGATCAATCAGTATAGAGCTGCACCATGGCAGAGCGGATGGCAGAGCCAGAGGATTTCTGCCATTAACTGAACTGTGATGGATATTCCGCTGGTGGTGGCTATGACACATCTGCTGTGTTTTGGGCAGATTTACAATTACTTCTTCGTGTAATTCGAGCCCCAAGTATTTATGGTAAAATGCCCCAAATGTGTCTTTGGAAACACAATTTAAAGAAGTTCTGACAGTATCGTGAATTTTCACATTTGCAAATGTAATGCTAGGAGCATGTTTGTAGGGTGGGGGGGGGGGTGTTCCTGTGTGGTTTAACTTGCAAAGAAGGTGGACACAGTTAGTTTGCCACCCAGATGTGTTCACAAATGTACTTATGTCAAGGACAGGTGCAAGTAAGTTTCCTGTATGAGAAATGGTTGGGTATACTCTCATATTTATTGAGGATATAGGGGATCAGTTATCTTCTTAAGAGAAGCATGCTGTGCATGGAGAAGAACATGTTTAATGTGGAAATGCACACTAGTTTCAAATTTCCCCCTGCAGAATTTTCCATGCATTATCATTTTCTTGTACTCCAAGCATTTTCAAATTTTTAGGTCGAGCATTCGAGACCTCTTGTATATACTTTGGTATATACTTATATGTGTATGTACTTTGTGGGCTCTGGAGATCAGCCCTAGGACTTGTCTGCTTCCGCTTAGGGACTTTTTTTTCTGTTCAACTGCCTCTATTTAACTGTCTTGATAGAAAACGACCAGTAGAGATCAGTAAAATACCAGAATTGCTTTCTGCTTGTTCAGCTGCCTCTATTTAACTGTCTTGGCAGAAAACGACCAGTAGAGGTCAGTAAAATATCAGAATTGCTTTCTGCTGAGGGACTTTCTTTTTTTAATTTTTCTGGCAGCTGCCTCTATTTAACTTTCTTGATAGAAAACGACCAGCAGAGGTCAGTAAAATACCAGAATCACTTTATCATTCTCTAGATTCCAGTCCATAGAAATTGTCTTCCAGGAGCACCCGTAGACAATCATATTTTTTTCAAATCTTGTATTTTCACTGATATGACCACTGAAGGCCATGATTTTATATTAAAAACAGAGCTTTGGACTATACCATTTCCTGCTGAAAGGCAATATTTCTCTCCATGTGTTCCCATACCTGGCATGTCACGCAGTTTGGTGCTTACTTTCCCTCCATGTTAAAGAACAGTAGATGTTTCAGCACCCAGGCTAATGTGCTGCATAGCTAAATACATATAAGGTCCCAAAGGCGAGACCGATTGCATTGCAAATGCTTGTTCAATCTGGTCCCAATGGAGGCAAAGAAGAAGCAAAGTTGCTTCTGTCTAAGATCCCTTTTTAGGACTGGGCTAGAGACAGTTTTAATTGTTTTCAAACTCTTCTAATAACAGAATATTACAAAAAATAAGAGAACAAACAGAAAGGGAGTTTATGCCAGCCTATTCTATACAGTGGTCTGTTGGAGTGCCATTCACTTTTTTGCTCAGTCCACAAGCAGCCACCCCTTATTGTCATTGCTTTATTTGACTCATCTGTCACATTTTGGATCAACTATGCATTAGCCATTTTGTTTTTAATGGGTTAGGCTATGTGAGTGACATAATTTGCCCAATTCACTGTATCAATCCTCATCCAGAAATGACAACCCCTGGAGGTAAACAAGTCTGTCTCTGCTTCTTTCTTCTCCCGCCTACCAACCAACCCTCTTGGGCAGAGAAAACAGACGCTGGCCACTGCTCCACGCACATGTGCTCATACCCCCTGTACCAGCCTTTGTCATGCGCAATAGCTGGGGGTCAGTGGAGACACTGCACACAACTGTCACTGTGACAGATGGCAGTGCACATGCGTCAGGGTGATGAGCCACCTGCCGGTGATATGAATACAAAATGAATTGTTGAGCATTATCTTTATAGTGACACACTTAGGTGATCCCCTAACTCTCTCCCCTTCTCATGACAATAGCCATCTCATAAAGCAAATGATTCTAGCCACAAAGCCTGAGCAAACTCATGAAATGATCACTGTTACGAGCAAAAAAGAAGTACTCTAACACTCAGAAATGGAAGCACAGATCACACGAATGAACAATAAATGTTAAACACGCATTTCAGTTCATTTTATTATGTAATTGGCTGAACACATAATACATTTCTATATTCTCCATAACAACCCAAAGCACAGGGAGGAGAAGCAGCTGAAGGCGTTCTTCAGACTCAGCGCAAATAATTTGGGGAACACATAATGTGTTTTTTTTTAAATGACCACTAAGCATTTTTGCGAAGTCCAGCCATCTTGCATGGGTGCAGGTGCATGGGTTCCGCCCTTCTGGGTCCTTCACATGAAGGTTCCAGGAATGCTGCACTCAGTACCCAGTGTTCAAGGCCCAGCTTCCTTCAGGGATGTAACAAATGAAGTCTGTCACTGAAACTTGGTGGATGAATGGACCAACATAAGCAGGTGGACTACAGTTGTTGCTAAAGGATGAAGTAAGAACATCAGGTTTGGAGCTGAATATGTTGTAGCCAGATGCTGGTGCTACCCTGCGCTGCTTGGTTCAATGCAACAGAAAGCAGAGATCACAAGGTATGGACATGAAAGACCAAGGCTGGTAGGAGGTCCTAGAGTAGAAGGGGGATGGTGTCGTGAGACGCTCTGACTGACTGTGAACTGAGTGTTTTCTCCACAGACATAATGCACCTTAAACCACCTGTACCTTTTTTACTCAACCTACGCAGTGATTGGAATCATGTTTAAGCCTTGCACTGCTGCAGCTTTCATGCTACCATCTCCCTACCATATGGTGTGTGTCCGATTTCTGCTCGGAGATGGCTTCTTATCATTTTCCCTCACTTTCTAACTCTTCCCACTGTCATGGTTATCATTTAACCAGATGTCTTGGATAGATGGATGTGAGAATTTGGGTGTATTATATGGTATGGCTGTGTAGCCTTACTGTGGATACACTTGCAAAAACTGTCTGGGGTCCAGTCAGGCTCATTTGCACAACCTTAAGCTCAACCCTAGGTAGCTGTGTTTAGTAAGGCTTGCAGTAGCGGTCCGTGGTAGGAGTGCCGGCCAGGCGGTGACGTGGGGTGGGGGAGGGGCAGGGTGGGGGGTTGTAAACCACGGATTACAGCCGAATACAGGTAAGTAAACATTTAAATAAATAAAATGAATTTCGTTGTGAGCGCTGCATCGCCAAATGCGATGCAGTGCGCGCAACGAAATTCGTTTTATTTATTTAAATGTTTACTTACCTGTATTCGGCTGTAATCCATGGTTTCTACCCCCACCCTGCCCCTCCCCACCCCACATACTGCCCGGCCGGCACTCCTACCACAGACCGCTACTGAAGGCTTGAACAAAGGAACTTGTGCAATGCATTTAACAACACCAAGCAATGAAATAAGAAAGCCACGCATCACGAAAGAAGTCCAACACCAACTTATAAAAATAGGTTATATTTAATGAATTATTAGAGTTCAGGATGAGCAAAATATATCAGAGGATTCCGGAGATACAGATTTTTAAAGAAATCTTGATTTTTAATCAGACCGCAAACAAGCATTGGCAACCATAAAGTTTGTAAACTTTTGAAAAGTTTGTAAAACTTAGTTCTGGTACTCCAGCCTGGCTCGGATGAATCAAATCCAACAGGGAAAAAGTCTAGGGGGCCAATGGGGTAGTTTTGGACAGTTACCTGGTGGCCAGAGCATTTTCCAGTCCATTTCCAAACATTACAGCATGACTACCATTGATGTCAATGGAGTGGTCCTGATGCTGCGGATGCATGAGATAAAGATGCTCAATGATGCTCCGGGTGCTGTGCGATTGACAGGGGCGCTTTAGCTGTTATTCCTCAATCCAGGGGCCAGGTGGGGCAACTTTGCCTACAGAGGTCTGGGGTCCCTCGAAGTCCTCTTTGCCACTGGACTACTGGTCTCCGTGTACAGCTGTCCCAGCAATATCCTTTGGTGGGGGCTGGTGTCCCTCTTGAATGACCAATCTGGATGCAGATGGCACTCCCAAGAACAGCTGCACCAGCAGCATCAGTCCAAAAATGTGGGGGTGAACAGACAAAAAGAGGCAATTCCTTACAATGGAGAACTAGTGCCTCAGTGCAACAGGTCATAGGCATTGGTTAAACTAACATTCCTGGCCTTTGAAATAAAGTAAAATAAAAAATACATCTAAAAATGAATAAAGGGACTACAGGGGAGCTAAAGGCAGACCTATTTGTTTTGCCATTTCTTGTTTATTAATGGCATCCACTATGAGAAGTTTGATCTCTGGCTTTTGTAGGAGCAACACATTATTAGAATCGCCCTATGCACCCTACAAAGCTGAAGACCTGGCTCTTCTTCAAATAAGCACATTGGGGACCACACACCTGCCCAAGTGCCTGGATGCCCTCTCGGGTGATTAGTGTGCTATACAAATCAATATAACATAAGGTTTATTGGAGAAATTCCAACACTGAAGAATCAATCAGTTATTGACAAGAACTGTGTGAACAGATGTGTTTTATTGGCTTTCCTAAATCATAATCTGAATTTTAGATTGTCTACAAAAGGGGGCGTGGCTTGAGCGCCAAGACAAGATGGCGGTGCCGTTTTGATCTCTGTTTTTACACGGAGCCACTTACCTACATTTCGGCCTCATTTGGATCCTATTTGAAGATAACAAAGCGGGTCCCTGACGCCGAACACTCATGGCACACCGCTGAACAAGTTTGGTACCTGAGAAGCCCTGTTTTCATGATTTCCTGCCGCGATGTCAGATCGCCTCACTCGCGGGCGGCCGCCATTTTGAATAGCGCTCTGTGAAAATCTCAACTGCCTGTATCCAAGCGGCTAATTATATTTGGGTGAGCTTACTTTGTGCCATTTCCTCACCATTTTTTGCAAATTTGCCCCGCAGACATGGTTTTTTCTCATAACTTGCGTTTTGGTGCTCTTTTTACTTGACTTTGCCACTGCACTTGCACCAGTTGGTTTTTTATGGTATTTTTTCCACAATATTATGAGGAATCTCTTACGTACTATGTTTACACTCCTCCTGGCATTATATTTACATGGTGTATTTGGTTTAGGTGACCTGGAGCATATTTTGGTCACAAATTGTCGATGTGTCAACTCCAATTGCACCTCTTATGTTGTTTTCTGAGGAGAAGTGTATGATACAAATGCTGCGAGGTGCCTCTCACAGATTATTACTCAGCGGATTCCCTTCTACGCCTTTTCACTTCTTGGTGGTGCCCGTACTAGTATTATTACTTATACTGTCATACCATTCATTGTATGGGCAGGCTTATTACTACTAAAAGGATCTCTTCACGCCAGTCACATTTTACTAAAATGTCTAACAACTCGCTTAATTCCTCCAAAGCATCTGGTTCTGGCACTAATCCCCAAAAGGGCGAAAAATGATCCTCCGTCTCCTGCTCACTCATCCTCAAATCCTGTTCTGGATGCAATCTTGGATGAACTACCTGCACTTAAACCTTTCATGAATGCCACCAACGAAAAACTTCAATTAATTGAGGATAGATGGATAAATATGGAAGCAAAATAACTGAAATGGAACAACGTGTGGGCCAAATTCAAGACGTAGCAATTAAAATTCCTCTGCTGGAACCAGAAATACAGAAGCTTAAACTCCACACCGAGGACCTTGAAAATCGTAATAGGAGGAATAACCTATGTCTTTATGGTTTACCAGAGAATATTGAAGGTCCTGACTTACTCTCATTTTTTAAGACATTTTTGCCTGACCTTCTGAATCTTCAGTCCTCTACTTTAAACATTCAACGAGCACATCGTCTTGGTCGTCCACAACCTCATTCTACTAGACCACGTGGCATCATAATGCTCCTTTTAGAATTCACGTATCTAATGCATGTTTTGAAGTGCGCTAGAGAGAAACATCGTCTTGTTTGGTCTGGTCATAATATCTTTATATCTCAGGACCTTTCAAATGCTACCAATGCTAGACGTAAGGAATTTCTATCACTTCATCCTCAAATGAGATCCCTGAATATTCGCTATGGCATTCTCCATCCTTGTCTCTGCAAGATTACTTATGAAGGTGTTTCCCGCTCATTTGATGATCCGGCTAAGTTAAGACTTTTCTTACAATCCATTACTAGAACACCTATGGACACAAATACTTACTCTTCTTAAAGCCGTTATCTTACTGTTTTTGTAATATGGCCTGTTATCTTTAATATTTTATTCCCCAGTTTTGCTGTTCAAATTTGGGCTATGTGGCCGAATTATCTTTTTATTATAATTGTTCCTCTTTTCTCCGCTGCTGTTCTTGTTTTTTGGTACCGACATGTCTGTTTCTCATCTTATTCTCTTTTTGCTTCAGATCTGGCTTTGTGTTCTTGATCTGTCTCTTTATCCCTTTATTTGTTCCATTTTTCCTGTGTTCCCTTTTTTATTAACCTTCTTTCTCCCTTTCCCTTTATCACTTTTTTCCTTTTCTTTCTCTTTTTACAACTTCATATGGGTTTTCTTTCTTCATCCTCTCATGTTTTTTATAATTCTTTTGTGTTATCT
This sequence comes from Calotriton arnoldi, assembly GCA_963921515.1. NCBI lineage: Eukaryota > Metazoa > Chordata > Amphibia > Caudata > Salamandridae > Calotriton > Calotriton arnoldi. The sequence goes on along the minus strand of CAWUFW010006133.1, from coordinate 244,227 downwards.
TGTTATTGATAGATGGTGTCTTTTTATTCCCATTGTTGTTTTTGCAGTGTGTCATCATTGTTCCTGTACCCTTGTCTTTAACGTGATACATGCTTAATGTTGTGTCCAGGCCTGGGTGTAGTTTGCGGAGTTTTGCTACGCGGAACTCCGCGAAGTTACAAAAAAACTCTGCGAAGTTCGACGAGTGGCGGAGTGCAGTGCGAACTGCAGTTTGTGCTGTTATTCTTGCCACTCGGGTAGAAATTCTACCCGAGCTGCAGCTCGCGCTTGCGAACTTACTGTTCGCGATCGCAAACTTACCGTTCATGATCGCGAGCGGGGACAAAACTCCGCTGCACATCACGAAGTGGAGTTTTCTGCACTCCGCGAGCTCCGCGAGCTCCGCGGAGTGCGAAGTGCAGAAAACTCTGCAAACTCCGCGAACGGAGCGAAGTTCACCGCCCAGTCTTAGTTGTGTCGTGGAACGTTCGTTGTCTGGGTCACCCTGTCAAGCATCAGAAGGTACTCTCTCATTTATCAAAATTAAATTGTAAGATTGCTTTTTTGCAGGAAACCCACTGTAATGATATTGAATCTCTTAAACTTAAATGCCAATGGGTGGGTCAGTTTGTTTTTTCACCTGCGGTCAATCGTAAGGGTGGGGTTGCAATCCTTTGTCACAAATCTCTAAAACTTAAAATTTTGTCTACTGAATGTGACACAAATGGACGATGGGCAATACTTCAGGCCAAGGTCCATAATAAAACGATCACTTTCTTAAATATTTATGGACCAGTTAAACCTGACCCTGATTTTTGGAATATGATTAAATTAAAGTTGTCCTCCATTACCAATCCCAATATTATTGTTGCTGGAGACTTTAACAATTGGCTAGATCCTTTTTCTGATAGAAAATCAAAATGCAAATTCAAACCTGATAAGTCTCATAAAATATAATATGCCTCTCGTCCAATATTTGATGTATGGAAGACATGCAATCCTGATAAATATGAATTTACATTTTTCTCAAATGTTCATCATACTATGTCGCGCATTGATTATATTTTGGTTTCAAAGTCCCTACTACCCTCTGTTCAATCTTCAGAGATTGGATCCATTTTTATTTCTGACCATGCCCCTGTCTCTTCGTCATTTGATCTATCCCTTACCAACTCCAAACATGCCCGGTGGAGATTTAACAACTCACTCCTGTCTGACCAATCCTATATATCTGAGGCTACTTCTTTCATAAATGAGTTTTTTCTGTTCAATAAAGCTAGCGATACTTCCATCCACAACAACTGGGATGCCTTTAAGGCATCCTTTAGGGCTTTCACCATTGCATACACGGCCAGAAATAAAAAATTATTGAACTCCCAGTATCTCTCTACCCTTAAACATATCAAATCTCTCGAACATTCTTTCTTCACATCTAATTGTTCCACAGATCTCCGAGACCTTATTAAGGCAAAATCAGATTTAAATAAATTAGCTACAATTGATGCTTGCAATATTTTACTTAAAATAAAATCCAAATATCACGGGGTCAAAATAAAGCAGGTAAAATGTTGGCCAACTATTTAAAAATCAAAACGGAAAAGAAAACCATTGGTCCTATTCGTAATACTGCCACTAATAACTTACTTCATTCTGATTCAGATATTGTTAATGCTTTCCAATCCTATTATCATTCTCTATATATGGATGATACACATCCCTCTGATTGTGATACTCAGGGGCCGATTCCGATCTCGGCCGGTAGGGCTCCGAATAGGATTCGGCTTTACCGGATCCGATTCGGAGCCCTGTTTCCCGACCGAACCGTACGCGGGTCCGGCCGAGCGAGTACGATGCGAATTCGCCGACCGACTCGTCCGGGCATCCCGACCGCTCCGACCGACTCGTACCCGGATCGTACCGCTCCGACCGACTCGCTCGGACCCGATTCGCACCGCGCAATGGAGACGTTTTCCGGCCGGGTAAGTACGATGCGCACCTCGACCGCTCCGACCGACTCGCGCCGTCCGGCTCGAAAGAGCTGTCGGAGCCGTACTTTGGGGGTCCGTGTCGGACCCCCCTGTACGCGTACCCGCGCGAGGCGCACACAGGGGGGACCCATGGGTCCCCCCTACCTGTGCGTGTACGCCACGAAGCGCTTCGCGGCGTACTCGCTGTAGGGGGCGCCCTTGTCCGCCTCGCACCCATTGAGGCAATGGGAGCCCGCGTACGCGTTGTACGACCGGCTCCCATTGACTTCAATGGGAGTCCGACCGACTCGAGTCCGATAACATACGGACGCATCGTACTCGTTCGGTCGGACTGCACGGGTCCGATTCGGTCGGAAATCTCTCCGGGTCCGGCTCGGTCGGAGAAATTTCCGGCCCGAATCGGAATCGACCCCTCAGTCTTTCTTTGATGGTCTTCCCTCTCCCCGCTCTGTGCCGGATGCTATGTCTCTCCTTGAAAAAGATATATCTCTTCAAGAGACCCTTGATGCCATTAAATCTTTGAGGAGGGCCAGGGCTCCCGGTCCAGACGGTTTTTCTATTGAACTAATTTCTTCTTTTTCCTCTATTTTTGCTCCTCGTCTACTTGAACTTTTTAATTCCTTCATATCTAAATCAAAACCTGAGGGATCTTTTTTAGATGCTCTTATTGTAATCATCCCTAAACCAGATAAAGATCATACCCTATGCCAGAATTATCGCCCAATCTCATTAATTACTTATGATTGTAAAATGTTTGCGAACATTCTTGCATCTAGATTGGATAATGTTATACCCCTACTAATCAAACCTGACCAATCCGGTTGTATTAGAGGTCGACTTACTTCCGACAATGCTAGGATGTTTTCTAACATTCTTTCATTGGGGAAAAAGTATCCTGAACCCCTAGCTGCATTATCACTCGATGCAGAAAAAACATTTGATCGTATAAATTGGCCATTCATGTTCAAAACTCTTCATTGGTTTGGTTTCGGTCCCAAATTAATTTTTTTATTAAATTATTATACTCTGAACCCCGAGCATCTGTTTCTGTCAATGGTCTTTTGTCCCCATATTTTAGTTTACATAGAGGTACCAGAAAAGGTTGTCCACTTTCCCCTCTTTTATTTCTTTTGTGTCTTGAACCTTTCCTTGAACGCATTTGTCATAACCCCTTAATAACTGGTTTTCAACATAAATCCCATGAAATAAAATGATCTGCCTATGCAGATGATATCTTGATCTATCTCTCTAAACCTCCTTCCTCTCTGCCTCCTTTCTTACAGGAAATTGATTTATACTCTAAAGTTTCTGGCTACAAGCAAAATTTTTCCAAAACTGAGGTCTTACCTTTAAACTCCGCCTGCTATCCGTACATGTTTTCTGACACCAATTTCAAATGGTGTCCCTCTAAAATTAAATATCTGGGTGTATGGTTTTCCCCTACTATCCCTCACACTCTTTTACACAATTTTATTGCACTAAAACTTAAGATTCAAAATTAATTTAATTCTTGGTCCCCTCTTTTTCTATCTTGGTGGGGTAGATTGGTCACAATCAAAATGATGATTGTTCCTCTCATTCTTTTCTTACTCTCTATGTTACCATTTAAGATTCCCAATTACTATTTTAAACAACTTGACTCTCTCTGTATTAAATTCTTGTGGAATGATAAACCCTCTCGTATTGCCTTATCTAAATTATTTAAACCAAAAACTGAAGGGGGTGTGCGATTCCCTAATTTTAAATTATACCATACTGCTTTTTTACTTAGACAATTTTATTCTTTAAATAAGCAGGATCAGGACTCACCGATACCTAGATGGATTACTTTTGAGCACTCTTTACTACATGAATTCTCCTTTTCCGACATTTGCTCTATGTCCAACTGTACCTTCATTTCTCAATACCCCATTTTAAAATATTCCCAACATTTGATACATTCACTATTTACAGATGGTGCTACCTTTCAGCAAGCATTTCTTGTCTCTGCCATTTGGTATAATAAATTCATTAAGTTTCGACACAAATCATTCTACTTCAAACATTGGAAAGAAAAGGGTATTTTTTATGTTCATCAACTAATATCCCATAACTCTGTCATACCCTTCACTGCATTACAAGAACGTTATAATTTACCTCTATCCTACTTTCCCCAATACTCCCAAATATCAAATGCTCTACAGCCATTCTTGCTATCCAAATTTTTTCTGATGACCCCATTTCATTTGCATCCCTGACCCCTTTGAACACACCCTGACTCCACTCCCAAAGCTTCTGTTATATACAAGCTTTTGTCTACTCCCATATCTGATAGACTAAAATCCACCATAGAATTAGCTTGGAAACAAGACCTTTCTATATCCCTCTCCACTAACAGATGGAACAAACTATGGCATAAAATTGTCACTACCTCAAGAGCTGCTAACATCACTCAAACTTTATTTTTCCTCTACAACAGAGAGGTTTGCACTCCGGTTCATATTCATTAGATTAATCCCTCTTCCTCTCCCCTTTGTTGGTCTTGTCTCTCCTCGGATGGCACATTGTTACATTTAATATATTATTGTCCCAATGTTTTTAAATTCTGGAAGTCCATTTGGTCTATGCCCTCTAAGATATTTCATTGTAATATCCCATTATCAATTCAAAATGTATTTCTTGGATCCATGTCCGATGATTTTTCCCTCACCTCACCAAAGCTGAAACTGTTTGATCTTTTTATTTCTCTTGCATTTAAAGCTATTTTAACATGTTGAAAAGATAATTCTAAAGTTTGTACATTAATGTGGTGGAACCTTATTTGCAATGAACATAGAATCTCTACTGTCTCATCATCAACCTTATCTCAGAAAATCAAATCTGACTTATTTTGGATTCCCTTTACTACGTTCCTATCTTCACACCCATCTGTACCTTAATTACTTATTTCATTTTTCCCCCTTTCCCTTTCCTCTCCTCTTCTCTTCTTGTTTTCTTTCCTCTTTTCGCTATTTTTCTTTCTTCTTATTTTTTCTTCTTAAATATTTATTTCACTATCACCTGATTTAATATGTACCCTTAACTCTTCTTACTTATTTTCATCCATAAGATGGTTTCTTTACCCCTTTTTCTCATTATCACTGTAACAGTTTGTTCCTTACTATAATATATTCTGATAATATACGTTTTATTAGTCTACTGTTTCATCTTATGCCTCACTGTAACTTTGGTACTTTATTGTTATATCAATAAAAATCATTTAAATAAAAAAAAAAAAGATTGTCTACAAAGAGGCAAAGCAGTGAAGGGACAGAATTTCAAAGGACGGAAACAAACATACCAACACGCTCATCCAGACATTCATTTAGTTCACGCAATTTTCAACATCTTTGGGTGGTACTTTTATATTCGCCTCCAATTAATGCTGCGTAATATCAATATTATAAACTCAAACAGGTAACTCAATGTATTCGCTAGCCGCAGCTGCAGTGTGTTTTCAATTCTGTAGCCCACACACACAGCAAATAAAAACTAAATAAAGAACACGTCTTTACCACTTAGGAACTTTCGTTTTTCACTTATACAAATGAGATCAATGCATATCTAATGACTGACAACTGTAAGCAATCTCGTGACAGTCACCGTGACACATGGGATCATATCCTGATATTTCAGCAGAGATTTGATTGGCATTTTCACGGTTTAAAAGTGCATATTTCTGGGCATGTGTCAACACAGATATTAAAAGTGAGACATTGTTTAGAAACAAATGGAAAGCTTCAGCAGATAATCCGCACAGTACGGACTGTATTAAAACTAAAGCTATTCCCTGTCATCCTCATGTCAAATAGATGTTTCACTCAGAAAGGCTTCTATCAGACAAGCTGTGCCAATGCTAAGAGTGCAAGTGTTATGTGAAGGTCCGGAGCAGTTGAAGATTTATACAGTTTATCAAGAAGTTAACATTATTTACACCATTCTGCCTAATATCAAAAAGGTATTACAATAGAACAGATGATATTATTTAGCTGTATTCTCTAAGGATACTAATACAAAAAAGTATTGATCAAGCAAGCCAAACAGTTGTGTCTAAGATGGTCACTCGGCAGTCTACTGCATTGTGTTAAATTCCCAAAATAGGGAACACCACCCAGCAAATCTAGGGCAACGAATCTTCATTTTTGGGAACTGTCATTAAGAGGAAAAACCAATTCTAGCAAAATCGGATAAAGTTCAGGGAAAAAATACACTGACCTTGAAATGGAATCCTGGATATATACATATACATATATATATACATATATCTTGGCTCATACAGTCAGACCAGCACTCGTGGGAGAGGTTTAATAATTTATTCAGGACTTTTTGGTACACACAAACGCGTTTTGGCAATGCACCTTTCTCAATCTCGGCGGCCGCCGTATTGTTTTCTTTTTTTATGTCTTTTAAAAAAAATTATCTTTATTGTGCATTTTCAACCTTTTGTAACAATAACCAAAAACCCCAGCCCACCCTCCCCACCCCCCGGTCAGGGAAGAATATCATCAAACCGTACATATTCATTTTGATATATCAGTTGGAAAGAGAGCAGAGTAAAACCAGCAGTGATAAAGCACAATTGTAAACAACAAACCGTTATTTAAAGTGCAATGTGTGGAATAGATATAGTAACGGGCTGACAATAATAATAATTGCCTGGGGTAGAACCAGCAGTGGTAAAACACAAATGTAAACCACACACTATTATTCAAAGTGCAACGTGCAAAATAAATATAATTACGAGGCTAACAGTAATAAATATTAACAGTACTTCCAGCTTTGCACATACCTTTGCCCTAGACTTCCGTCGCGGGGATACTGCTCATATACACAATGCCTTGAGGCATACAAAAATTAACTTCAGTCTTTTATTTAAAGTGCAAGGTGCGGATAAAGAAGGGAGAGCCCGGGCAATCCCTTCTGTATATTCAACAGTGGCGACTCGCATAGGGCGTGCTGCGGGGCGGCGGGGTGGGGCGGGTGAGGGCAGGTTGGGGGGTAGTAAACTCGAACATACGACGGAACAGAGGGAAGTAACTATTATGTTCCTCCGTTCCGTCGTATGTCTGAGTTTACTACCCCCCACCCTGCCCCTCCCCCGCCCCACCACACCACCCTGCAGCACGCCCTATGCGAGCCACCACTGATGTTCAAATCCCCTCAATTTTCTAATCTGGATGAAGATGTCCATATTAGCAGTCCATTTCCTATGTTTTAACACCCTTTCTGGCATAAATTGCTTTCTCCAAGCCAGAAATAGCTAATAAGCGGGCAAGCCATTGTTGGAACTGAGGGGGTTGTGGATCTAGCCATGCTGTAGCTAATACCAATCTAAAAATTGTCATAGCAACCGCAATAAAATAATCTATCTCCGGAGTTGATTTTTCATCCATAACGCCTGGTAAAATTACCTTTGGGCTCAATAAAACATTAATATCTAACTTGATACGAAAAAAGTTTTGTATTTCATTCTTAAAAGAATTCAAAGATGGACATGTTGCAAACATATGCACAATGTCGGCCCTAAATGTGGAGCAACGTGGGCACTTAGTACCTTGCCCCGAGCTCCACTTTGCAATTCTTGCAGGTGTATAATAAAGCATAAAACAAGTTTTAAAAAACTGCACTTGCAAATTGGCCGACATTAACACTGTTTGTGATAAGTTGAGGGCTTTCACAAATTCATTTTTAGTAACCATCAAATTATCCTGCCATTTCATGCACTGTTTGTCAAGATCATCTTTCATTTCACAATTCAACATCTGATAGATTGACCCGATGCTTATTGTGTCCTTAGCTATTAGCCGATCCACCAAGGCATTCTTGTCAAAGCTGCTCGGGCCCTCCACTTTCTGCTGAAGGTAATCTCTGACTTGCAGGCACTTAAACTATTGTTTATGGTGAATTTTGTTTTTAACTCGTCGAACGAGACAAGACCCGCCAGGGAGAAAAAGTCACCCAATTTATCTATACCTGACCCAAACCATACATGCATATAACCGTCATTGAAAATTCCAGGTAGGTTAGGATTATTTAAAATCGGGGTAAAAAATTCAATCTCCCCAAACCCAGCATCTTCCGTATTGCAATACAGGCCTTTGCCGTGCCCAAAAGGCACTTGAACCTAACTTTTTTATAGTAGCTATATTCGACTTGCCTTAGCAAACACCCCCAAGCCTCTCCCCCAAGCAATAATTCGTATATGGAAGGTGTAGTATTGGGCACTGCCACTTGTGGAGGTTCCATCAGTAGAATCCGGCTGTATTTCAATAGTGAAGCGCAGTAGTACAATCTAAGGTTTGCGAGAGCCCAACCCCCCCCTTTCTCTTGGAAGTGAGAGATACCTCAGCGCTCTCCTTGGCTTAGACTAGGCCCATAAAAATCTAGTAAATACTGTATCGAAAGTTTTGAAACATTCACTAGTGAATTCTAATGGGATTGCTCTAAAAAGTACAAGATTTTAGGAAAATAAATCATCTTTATCAGATTGCAACAGCCTATCATAGTAAGGTGCAAAATATTTAATCTTGCCAAACCTTTCTTAGTTCTATCTGCCAAAGGATCTAGATTAATATTGACGATAGATTCAACTTTCGAGGAGATATAAACACCCACATGTAGTGCTTTCTCCACCACTCTATTATCCACCAGTGCAATCTTTTCACTAATTACAAACTGTGTCTTATCTTTGTTTAGCGAGAAGCCAGACCTACCCCCAAACACAGCGGCTTCTGACTCTATTGCCTTAATAGCAACCTCCGGGTTAGGCGTTAAGACTGCCATGTCATCTGCATAAGCCAGGATCTTAGTCTCATGGCCATGCATAATTATTGGTGGAATAACAGTACTTTGCGCTATTTTTCTTAAAAAAGGATCAATATACAACGCAAACAAGAGTGGAGAGCAAGGGCACCCCTGTCGGGTTCCCCGAGTGATCGTCACTGCTCCTGTCAGACTACCCGATATGCATACCTTAGCCATAGGGTTGTGATACAAGGCCTTGATTCCTCACACAAAACCTGGGCCAAAGTCCCTTGCATACATTGCCTGCCAAAGGAACTGCCAGGAGACCCTATCGAATGCTTTTTCGGCATCTAACAGAATCAAAGCCATAGGATCTCCTGACACTTCTGCTGCGTCAAAAAGTGATATCACTCGTCGAATATGGTCAGTGGTGTCCCTGCCTGTGATGAAACCATGTTGTTGCTGAATTACCAGTCTTTTGATGACCTCGGCTAATCGAACTGCCAATGCCTTGGAGTAGATCTTTGAGTCACCATTTATTAACGTAATTGGCTTATAAGAGCCAAGCTCGGCCGATGGTTTATCCTTCTTCAAAAAGACAACTATTTTCACCACTGACCAGGAATCAGGAGATGTAGATCCATTGAATATATGATTAAAAAGTGGCACCATCTGATCCTTTAGCTGGGGGGCAAAGGTTTTATAAAATTCTGAAGGAATTGCGTCCACACCAGCCACTTTGCCCGGGGGGAGGCTAGTGATAGCTAGCAATATCTCATCCATCGTTAGCTCTTCTTCTAGAGTTTCACGCTCTTCTATGGATAATTTGCTTAAAGGTACTGCTTCCAAAAACTCCTTAATTTGCTCAGGACAGACCCGATTTCCCTCTGTGTACAGGTTTTGATAAAACACTTGAAATGCCTCTCTGATTTTATTAGTGTCGATAACCACCCCAAGAGTAGGATTGCGTATTTCTCTGATCTCGCTATTAGTACACCTCTGCCTTGCTCTTACTGCCAGATCGTGCCCTACCTGATCACTGCACTCATAGGATCTTTCCTTCCAGGCAATATACTTTGCTGCTGCCCTGTCTGCAAAAATTGCCTCCAGGTCTGTCCTTGCGAGTACTACTTTAGTTTGTGCTTGACTTATATCCCCCGCATGCTGTATAGCCTTCATTAGATTCTCCTCGGCTACTGCTAAATTGTCTTGTTTAGCTTGAATCATCAGCCTATCCTGCTTTCCTTTATTCAGTGAGAATTTTAAGGTCTCCCCCCTTAGGCAGGCCTTAAAAGTATCCCACACAATACTTACAGAGGCACTGCCATTATTCTCCTCGAAGAAAGTTGGAATCCACCTACTGATATGTTCACAATACTTCTTATTGGTTAGAAATGCACGTTCAAAGCTCCATGAGCTAACCTGCTTCCCCCCTATTCCATGTAGCACCAAAATAAGAGGATTGTGGTCCGAGAGGAACCGGGGGTATAGTTCAATCTGGCAGGTCGTGGTCAGCTTGTTGGACACAAAAAATAATCAAGGCGGGCATGTGTGCCATGTGGGGCTGAAAAATATGTGTACCCATCTACCATTTAGTTCTTTTTATGCCACACATTGACCAAGCCATGATCCTTACATACCCTTTTAAGGGTTTGATACACCTTAGGCTTCCTCCCGGTATACAGTAACTGTTCACCTATATCAAAGCTCCCTTGGAGGTTAAGATTAAAATCCCCACACAAAACCACAGGTAGGGGGCGGTACGTTAACTCTTTAGATACCTGAATTAGAGTGGAGGGATCATCAAGTACGCTGCCATAAACTGAGCACAGCGTAAACTTGCCTCCACAGGGTGAGTGAGAGACTACTGCTACCCATCTCCCCCCAGGATCATACCCTATTTGTGAGAATTTCAGCAGGCCTCCTCAGGCTACAACTGCCACACCAGCAGTACGCACACCTTGTGAGGTGCTGGCTACCAGCCTATAGCCCAGGGAGTTAAGAATATCTCTCTGTGAAGCTTCAATATGTGTCTCCTGGAGGCAGACAATGTCCGCACTCAGGAGTTTTAAACCCAATGAAGTCCTGGCTCTTTTCTTAGGGTCGTTTAGGCTGCATATGTTAATAGATGTGACACGGGGCATTGGCCGGTCATTCATTGGGTAATTTTAACCCTACATCCTAAGCACCAATCCTTTATAATTGCAATATCCTCAGAACCACTTTTGTGGGCCACCACCCCGCCTCTAAACGTCTTTCCACACACGCTTCGTTCATACTGGTTTGTTTGGACTTCTTTCCTCAGCCTCCTCCCCCTGACCGCCCCCTATTCCCCCCACTGTCACCACTCCATTGAGCAACCAGGTCTAGCCTGTATAATGCCCTCTACCATAACAAACCGCACTCCCCGGGCCCCGCCACCTACCACATAACAAAACATCTTATTTTTTATTCTTGCAGCCTTCTCACTTACATTTCTTACTTTTCAATTTTACCCAAGATTCAAAAACATATTTTAGAACATTTTCCCACTGAATCAGACCCCACCCTGTTGATCCGCGAGAAATTCTTGAGCCTGAATCTCAGAAAAAAAGTACGGGTACGACCCTTTCACACTACCTTCAATTTTGCGGGATTTTGTAGGTACACTTCGGCACCTAATTTCTGGAGGGTGGCAAACATCTGCCTTAGTCGCCATCTTCGCTCTACCATAGCGTGAGCAAAGTCTGGCCATGCAAAGAAGGTAACTCCCTCAAAATCTCGTCTAGCATTAGGGCGAGCCAAATCAAAAATACTTTGTCTCAAAAGAAAATGTCCATAATAAACCAACATTGCCCTTGCATATGCATTACTGTCCGCCCATTGTTTTTGGGGCATTAGGGGGAATCGGTGTGCCCTCTGAATATGTCTTGCCCAATCCCATCCCGTAAGTTCTGGGAATGCACCCTTTAGAAGTTTAACAACGTAGTCTCTAGGGTCCCTTCCCTCTCTCCCTTCTGGAATACCCAGTAACCTTAAATTGTTCCTTCTCTGCCTATTTTCATAGTCCTCTATCTTCTGCAGCATCTCCGTGAGCTTGGGGTCCTGGAAAGAGCTAGTTGTCTTTAACTCAGCGACCTCCTGTTCGAGAGTATCGGTTTGAGCCTCTATACTGGTCATCGGATCGGAGATTTCAGTACAAGTTTTACTTATATTCCTGACCGCACCTTGTATATTTTTAGAGGCCTGCCGTGCCCGTCGGTTATCCATCCGCACTTCAGCTTGCATCTGCTTGATCGTAGCCAAAATTAGAGAAAGTGGATGTTCATGTGCTGTGCCTAAGCCTGGGGGACCCTTTCTTTGAAGACTCTTTCCGATCCTTGCCAGCCATATCATTGCTTGACCGCTGCTTCTTATCTAGGCTGTGGGCCTTTTTTTTGCCTCTTGATCCGCCTGATCTCTTTTTCTGTCCAGCAGAGATAACTGATCCATCCTGTAAGCTACTGCTAGATGATATGGACTGTGAAGATGTTGACGAACCTAGATCAGGCATTGAGGAATCCGAGTCCTCGGTTAGGGAGAAAAATTTCTCACAACCCCCGTCCGGTCGGGTGAGGCCAGCAATCCAGGGACCCCCAGACAGTCAGGGTCAAAGGAGATAGGATCAGCTTTTGTCGATTGTAAGGAAGGGGGATCCGAGACCCCCCAGGATCGCCAGGATTGTTCTCAAAACATTCCTCCCCAAAGAGATTCTGCTTGTTCTGCCGTTTCTCCCCTACCTCCTCCTCGGGGATGTATACGCGACTCTCCCTTTCACCTGTTTTGGAACTTCTGGTGTCATCTTCCTCTGTGGTAATTTCGGGTGCCATCTCCTGCACTTGGGCGATGACAGGTGCAGATACAGACACTGCAGCTAGGGGGAGAGTCACGGTAGCAGAATCCTGGGTTTTTGCAGATCTGGGATACTTCAGAGGAAAAAGGTCAAAGATCGTGGGCTGACCTACCACTGCCACCAACATATTGCTCCCTGGGGTAGCCCATCAGCATTGTCAGGCTTGTTTGCATTATCGCTGGGCTCATCCCCTTTTTTCTTATTCCTCACATATGTGCCAGCTTCCTTAAGACCCCTGGTGCATGCTGGTCTTTGAAGTCCCAGCCGGGCCGGTAGCAGTTAATTTAGCCTTGGAGGCTTTAGGATTCCTGCTAGCCATTAATGCAGGAAGCTTGGTCCGTCCAGAAGAGATAATTATGCCTGCCTGCCTCAGCGCACCTCCCAGGGCTATGTGTTGGGTCGTTACAGAAGCGGCTGCGTGGTGTCTCCCGCTGTGTTTCCCGCTGACACTCCGCTTTGAGGGTGAGCCGCTGTGCTGGATCGCGGAGGTCCAAATAGCCCCAAGAAACAGCAGACCCTCCAGCATTCCTCACCCGCTCCTGGAGCCGGAGCCAATTTCCTGCAGTATCTTGTTATTCGCGCAGCCCAGAGATCGCCGCAATCACACTGCGGGTAAGAGGAGGGGAAGGAGCCCGCCGGGCAGTGAGCCATTTAGCTAGACACCATCTTTGCTCTTTTACAAAAAGGGCTGCTGTTATTCAATCCCAGAACCTTCTTTCTTATGTTTATTGCATTTTCATTAATATAGGCAACCAACTTACTCACAATGATAATTCAGCGCCATCTTTAAACATGTGCATTAGATGGAATTTACATATATCATCATTTTGTCAGCCATTGAAGTTACAACTCAAACATGTCATTCTCCTATAAATATGGGTCATATCAATGTATTAGCAAAATTGAGATTTCATGACAAACAAAAGGGGCATTTAAGTAAAAACAATTCTCGTTCTCACTTTACTATTTCATTTGGTGACCACGGATTATCGCCCTGGATGGGCCAATGTTTAACCTAATCATGCAAAATGAATTTGCCACATATACCCAATCACTAAATTCATTCATAGTGATAATTCTCTAGCCCTAAATGGGCCTATCTTCTCATATTCCTAATTTGTGTGAGTCCCACATTCATGCCCCCTGTTTCTTCTTACTTGTCTACTCATCTAGTTTATTGAACTGATTCCTCCCAATGTGTCTTTTTCATAAATGTACCCCTAACTCTCCCTCACCATTTAGCCCATATGGTGATTTTGTCTGCATGTCTATTATATGTGTTGATTCAAACCTGCCTAGCTTAAGCTCTCTATCACCACCTCTAATATCTCGAGGTACGTGATCCACGCAAAAACTTTAGTAAGTGCCTATTTCTTTGATGGTGAGTTTCGAAATGTCTTGTGACTGGGTAGGAAGTGTCTTTATTGCTGATTGCCCTCTGATGTTCCAGAATGCATATTTTTGTGGGATGAATCATGCTTCCCACATACCTTAACCCACAGGGATATACTAAACAGTACACTGTGTATGGTGTATTACAATTCATAAATTACAATATTTTCTCAGGATCTGGGAGACCTGCAATATGGTATGTGCTTACTTTGTTGCTGTGAGCACAAGCTTCACATTTACCACAAGGGAAAAATCCCTGCAGTTGTTGCAATTTTGAAGACGATTTTACAGGGGGAGAATGGCTTTTCACTAGTTGATCCTTGATAGATCTGGATTTTCTGAATGTCAGCAAAGGATGAGATGGGAGATCTTGACCTATGACCTGATCAGATTTCATTATTCACCAGTTCCCTTGTATTATCTTCCTTACTTGACTTGCTGAGCTGGAGAAGTATGTTTTCATCCTAAAATTGTTATTGATGTCTCTATCCTTTACTTTTGGCTCATCCTTCATCAGATCTACCCCTTTTTTATTCTCCACTGTTTTCATGGCTCTAATCAAACCCCCTTTCTGGTAGCCTCTCACTTCAAATCTTTGTACACTTTCTCTAGCTGCTTTCTGGAAATCTACCTCCCTTAAGCTGGTTCTTTTAATTCTAAGTAATTCCCCATACTGGCTTTCAATTAAATTTGGGGGGTGGCTGCTCTGGGCATGTAATACAGAATTGCCTGCAGTAGGTTTCCTGTATAAGGCTGTGTTAATCTTGTAGTCACTTACAAATATTTTTAGATCTAGGAAGTTGACCTGTGAGGAGCTGATCTCACTAGTGAACTTTAGATTCACGTCATTCCTGTTCAGGCATGAGATATATTGTCTGGCTGATTCTTCAGTTCCTCGCCAAATAATGAATAAATCATCTATATATATATCCAACTTACAACTCTTTCAACCCATTCATCGTAGGCATCCGACCAGGCCACCCACTTCTCCCACCAGCCCACGAACAAGTTTGCATAACTGGGGGCGAAGCAGGTGGCCATAGCTGTGCCTTGTATTTGCTTATATAGTTGGTACTGAAAGATGAAGATGTTATTGTGCAGGCAAAATTCAACAAATTCCAATAGCATCTCACTATGTTCTATGAACTTCAATGGACGTCCCTTCAAAAAATACTTTACTGCCTCGAGTCTATTCTCATGGGCTATGCTCGTATACAGATTTGCAACATCCAGTACTATCATGAGGAAGTCTTTTTCCGACACAATGCCCTCAATCTGCTTGAGGAAATCCTTGGTGTCTCTTGTATATGATGTCAATTGGGATACAAAGGGAAACAGAAAATAGTCCACATAAGTGGGCATATTCTCCATTAGACTTCCTATAAATGAAACAATTGGACTTCCAGGAGGATTTGTTTTATCTTTATGTACCTTTGGAAGATGATAAAAGATAGGTATCCGTGGATGCGGGGTTGCTAAAAATTGATATTCCTCTGTCAAGAGCATTCCTGTATGATACCATTTCATTATCATTGAGAAAGGCGCATTGCCGAAACGCGTTTGTGTGTACCAAAAACTCCTGAATGATGGATTTAACCTCTCCCTCGAGTGCTGGTCTGACTGTATGAGGCAAGATTTATATGCGAGTGGGCCCGCGCGTGACCGAGCACTCGCTTATGAGTGTGGCAGCTGTGGCACAAGACGAAGCGTGACGTATATATATTGTGATCAAGGCCGATTATTCGGCCGATACGCGTCATGGCGGACAAATGGTTGGAATAAAGTAAAAGGATATATGCACTTATCGCTGGGTCCTCGCTCGTTATTTCTGGTGATAACACTACAGGTCCCTGCACATTGGACTGTGTCGCCTCTGAAGACGTGCAGGAAGCACAGAAACGCGTCAGCCGTAAGATCACGAGTCCACTGTTAATGCCGATTGACATGCTGTTCCTGTTTTAACCGCAATAAAGGGCTTTTAGCCAACGGATGCATAGTGCGTCTTTGCCTAGGGGGGCAAACTTTGGAGCTTACATATATATATATATATATATATATATATATATATATATATATATATTATCTACTTGCGGTCGCCAGTAGATAGTTATAGTTAGGACCTATTATCCATAGGAAATCCGCGACATTCTATTTGAAATAACTATTGCGCCGGTTGACGAATCTTCGTGAAAGCTTCCAACTTGTTGGGGCGCTCCGCTCCGCTCCTACCCTGAAAGTCTCGGGTTGATTCGTCAAGCAGGGGCCGAGAAAAAAGGGGGGTCCCAAAACGCGTTTTCCCCATTCATTTTTCCATAGGAACCTTTAGTCGCAGCTACAGCCCGAACTGCTGAACGGAATTACACCAAATTTGGCAAAGAGGTAGCCCTTGGTTCAGTGTCGTGCCTTCTGCTTAAATGGTGTAAATCCGTTCAGTAGTTCCTGAGAAAATCAAAAGTAAAGTCACATATATATCTATGGGCGAGTAGGGTCCGCGTATCCTGAGCGCACCCTGCGCGCACCGTCCCGATCACGAGCTGCATGCTAATTGGCTGTCAAGTGGCTGTCAACACTCCAAATCAGGAAGTGTTGGCAGCCATTTTGTCCCTCGGTAGAACCGAGGGACAGAAACAAGTGCGCAAAGCGCAAAGGGGGCAGGGTAGAAACACCCTGACCCCCTAGGTCTGCTCAGGGGTCCCACAAGGACCCCTGGGCAGAAAAGCATTTATTTATTTTTTAAACGGCGGGATGCGCTTAGGGTGCGCGGATCCCGCCGATTAAAAAAAAAAGCACAACAAACAAGTGCGCAAACGCACAAAGGGGGCAGGGTAGAAACACCCTGACCCCTAGGTCTGCTCAGGGGGTCCCACAGGGACCCCTGGGCAGAAAAAGCATTTTTTTCCAAAGTCGGCGGGATGCGCTTAGGGTGCGCGGATCCCACTGATTAAAAAAAAACCCACAAGAAACAAGTGCGCAAACGCACAAAGGGGGCAGGGTAGAAACACCCTGACCCCTAGGTCTGCTCAGGGGTCCCACAAGGACCTCCTGGGCAGAAAAAGCAAAAAAAGACCGGCATCATGCCGAGGCCCCGCCCCTCCCTGCAGCAGTCTGCAAACGCGCCCCTGGCGCGTTTTAAGAAGGGGAAGTAATTCCCCTTGAATACTGGGGGTCCCTGGGGCCAACTAGCCCACCAGGAACCTCCGTTATGCGCCAGGGGCTGCGTTGCAGAGAGGTGTACAGAGGCCACGCCCCTTTTACACCTCTCTGCAACGCAGCTCTGTGGCGCTTTGGAGGTACATGGTGGGCTAGTTGGACTCCAGGGACCCTCAGTATTCAAGGGGACTTAATCCCCCAACTTAAAACGCGCCACAGGGCACGTTTGCACAGTGGTGAAGGAGAGGGGCTTCAGGTGACATGTGTGCAAACAGGCCCCGTGGCGCATTTTAAGATGGGGAATGAAATCCCCTTCAATCCTGAGGGTCCCTGGGGCGAACTAGCCCACCAGCTACTTCCAGAAAGCGCCACAGAGCTGCGTTGCAGAGAGGTGCAAAAAGGGGCGTGGCCTCTGAACACCTCTCTGCAACGCAGCTCCCTGGCGCATACTGGAGGTACAGGGTGGGCTAGTTGGACCCCAGGGACCCTCATGATTCAAGGGGACTTAATCCCCCAACTTAAAACGCGCCACGGGGCGCGTTTGGACAGATGTCACCTCAGGCCCCGCCCCCTCCCTTCACCATTGTGCAAATATTCCTCTAAAATCAGCCGAACTACGAATTCCGATTTACTCACCTGTTATCAGGAGAGACCTCAGTGCTGCATCTTTCAGCCCAGTACTGATCCTGAAAAGTAATTTTAACCGTACTTACCAGTAACTTGAATTTCCTTCCATAGGATATCATTGACTGGTTTCACTTGGAAATTCTTCTAAGTCTGGAGTTTTGGAACTTTATAATATTCCTCTAAAATCAGCCGAAATACGAATTCCGATTTACTCACCTGTTATCAGGAGAGACCTCAGTGCTGCATCTTTCAGCCCAGTACTGCTCCTGAAAAGTAATTTTAACCGTACTTACCAGTAACTTGAATTTCCTTCCATAGGATATCATTGTCTGCTTTTTGCTGAAAAAGTTTCTAAGTGTCGATTTTTGAAACATACAAATATTCCTCTAAAATCAGCCGAACTACGAATTCCGATTTACTCACCTGTTATCAGGAGAGACCTCAGTACTGCATCTTTCAGCCCAGTACTGATCCTGAAAAGTAATTTTAACCGTACTTACCAGTAACTTGAATTTCCTTCCATAGGATATCATTGACTGGTTTCACTTGGAAATTCTTCTAAGTGTGGAGTTTTGGAACTTTATAATATTCCTCTAAAATCAGCCGAACTACGAATTCCGATTTACTCACCTGTTATCAGGAGAGACCTCAGTGCTGCATCTTTCAGCCCAGTATTGATCCTGAAAAGTAATTTTAACCGTACTTACCAGTAACTTGAATTTCCTTCCATAGGATATCATTGACTGGTTTCACTTGGAAATTCTTCTAAGTGTGGAGTTTTGGAACTTTATAATATTCCTCTAAAATCAGCCGAAATACGAATTCCGATTTACTCACCTGTTATCAGGAGAGACCTCAGTGCTGCATCTTTCAGCCCAGTACTGATCCTGAAAAGTAATTTTAACCGTACTTACCAGTAAATTGAATTTCCTTCCATAGGATATCATTGCCTGCTTTTTGCTGAAAAAGTTTCTAAGTGTCGATTTTTGAAACATACAAATATTCCTCTAAAATCAGCCAATATACCAATTCCGATTTACTCACCTGTTATCAGGAGAGACCTCAGTGCTGCATCTTTCAGCCCAGTACTGATCCTGAAAAGTAATTTTAACCGTACTTACCAGTAACTTATATTTCCTTCCGTAGGAATCCATTGTCTGGTTTTCAGCAGAAAAGTTTCAAAGTGTTGATTTTCACAAACTACAAATATTCCTTAAAAATCGCCTGTATGACTTAAACGCATTCTTTCAACTGTTTACAGGAGATGCACCAGTGCTGGATCCAGGATCCACCACTGAGTAAGAAAAAGTAACGATAACACTACTTACCTGCTAAGTGAATTTCCTCCCATAGGATAACATTGGTGATTCTATGTGAAAAAGTTTCTAAGTGTCAACTTTTAAAATACAATAATATTCCTTAAAAATCACTACTGTAACCAAAACGCTTTTACTCAACTGTTTACAGGAGATGTCCCAGGACTGAATCTAGGATCCAGTCCTGTGGTTAGAAAAGTAATCCATAAAGTAACTAATTGCATTTAGCTAGAAATTCACATTGAGCTCAATGTTGCATTGTGTTTGAAATTGTGTTGCCCATTGCAACAACTGTAACTACTGTACTTAAAAGTCTATTGCCTATTTGCAAAGTATTTAAACTAAAGTAATTCATTCTGAGAAAGTATATTTTGTAATGTAATGTATAATGTAATTACAATGTAATTTAAAAAATAAAACATCTAAAAATAAATAGTTTAAAAAAATGTAGTAAATCAGTATCAAAAAAAAATATATAACAATTAATACATTTAAAAATTGTCATTTACATAACCTTTGAAATTCACTGAAAAAAACCATAGGTTTCAGACATGTTATAGTTAGGAATTAGCATTTAAAAAACCTTTGAAATTCACTGAAAAAACCATAGGTTTCAGGCTTGTTATAGTTAGGAATTAGCATTTTAAAAACCTTTGAAATTCACTGAAAAAACCATAGGTTTCAGGCCTGTTATAGTTAGGGTTTAGCATTTAAAAAACCTTTGAAATTCACTGAAAAAACCATAGGTTTTAGGGAAAGTTATAGTTAGTTGGACATTGCACTCGTACAAAACCCGTGAAATTCCCCCGTTATAGTTAGTTCAGCTAACTATAACTCGCGCCCCCGCAATGCACTGCTGATGACGTCACATATTACATCACTCATGACATGGTCAGTGACATCACTGATGACATCTCAAATGACACCACTGATGACATCATCCATGTGAGAATTTAATTCATCTTCTCACACCCTAATATAACTTTTGATACACCCACTCTAAATTACAGACTGCCATTCTCAAAACCATACACACTCCAATACCAATAAGTACATACCCACTCACTGATTCTTAGGTCTACACACACACATCTACTCACTCACCCGTACAGTCACTCATACTTACAGTCACTCAGAACAGGACTATCATATGCACTCATACACCTATATAAACACTCACACAACGCAACTCATGCATAGAGGTACTCACACACCTAGTCAGTCATGCTAATAATTAATCACACTCCCATTTACTCACCTATACAGTTATACACACCAGCTCACTTACTCATAAAAATACTAGCACATTCTTACGCTCCTATGCAATCACTGATGCAAGCACACACTCATCCATATAGCCACTCTCACAATCACACACTCTCACTTATAGCCATTTATATACTCCAACACACATATATACTGCCTTTCACATATGTAGTTACTCACACATGTACCACTGAGATATACATTCAATCACTAACACACCCATACACACACTCACCCACCCATACAGTCCATCACAGACGCACTCTTGAAACCATGCACCCAGTGAATCACCCACTCACACATCTATGCACAGAGTCACACACACCCCACCCACATAAACACTGAGCCACCCATACAGATACTGAGAGAACCAATCCATAACCCATATAGACACTCATTTAGCTAGTCAGAAACCCATGCAGCTGCTTACACAACAACAGACAGACGGATACAGACATTCACACAGTTTAGTCACTCACCCATGCATCCAGTAAGATACGTTTAATCACTCACTTATAGACTCAGTCACGCACCTACTAAATCATCCATTCAGAAGCTTATACACCCACTCATTCTTCAATATGCCTTTCCCTATATATATTAAACATATTTAAACTTTACACAAACACACAGTCACTGGATGATGTCATCAGTGATGTCATTTGAGATGTCATCAGTGATGTCATCAGTGATGTCATCAGTGATGTCACTGACCATGTCATGAGTGATGTAATATGTGACGTCATCAGCAGTGCATTGTGGGGGCGCGAGTTATAGTTAGCTGAACTAACTATAACGGGGGAATTTCACGGGTTTTGTACGAGTGCAATGTCCAACTAACTATAACTTTCCCTAAAACCTATGGTTTTTTCAGTGAATATATATATACATACACACACATCCATAGGAAGAACGTTTTTTCATTTGCCAGTAACTTTGGTGCCGTTTGAAGAATATTTAATGAATTTGGGAGGGCTCGTGTGGCCCCCGCAGCCCCTGGGCCGCCACCTCCCCGGGTCAAATTTCAAATTTAATGTGAGGGGGCTGCATGCCCCCCCACAGCCCCGGGACCCACCACCTCCCCGGGGCAAATTGCAAAACTTAAAGTGGGGGGCTGTGTGGCCCTCTGCTGCCCCGGGGACCACCACCTCCCTGGGGCTGTGTTCTTCAATAGAGGGGGCCCCCCTCCATGAGCCATAGATGGCTCTGAGGACCACCACCCCCAAGGGCTGGCTCCAGGAATGTCTAGGGGTGCCCACCCCTGGGACATTGCAGTTTGCTATTGCTTGGCGGGAGCACCGCTGCCACCAAGCTATAGCAAACTCTGCTCTGATTTGAGTAAGCAAGAGCATGTAAAATGTGAGTGGGTGCGTGGGTGGGTGAGTGGGTCTGTAGGTGGGTGTGTAAGCCTCCGAGTGAGTCTGTGAGTCGATGCGTGAGTCTCTGAGTAGGTCTGTGAGTGGGTGGGAAAGAGTATGAGTGATTGTGTAATAGTTGCATGTGTTCCTGACTTGGTCTCTGAGTGGGTGTACGTGTCTGAGTTTGTCTGTGACTGGGTGCCTGAGTGCCTGAGTGGATTCCGCTTGTTTTATGCTTGATTTCTTACTTTTTTCTCCTCACTTCTGAGTCTTGGTTTGCCTCTTTCTGCTCATTTCTGACCTCTAGTTTGCCTCTTTCTGCTCCTTGCTGGCTTTTATTTTGCGCCTTTCTGCTTGGTTCTGACCTCTATTTTGCCTCTTTCTGCTCATTTCTGTCCTTTATTTAACCTCTTTCTACTCATTTCTGTCCTTTTACTTTGCCTTTTTTTGTTCATTTCTGACCTTTATTCTGCCTCTTTCTGCTTGCTTCTGACCTCTAATTTTGCCTTCTGACCTTTATTCTGCCTCTTTCTGCTCGTTTCTCACCTTTATCTTGCCTCTTTCCGCTCGGTTCTGACCTCTATTTTGCCTCTTTCTGCTCATTTCTGACATTTATTTTCCCTCTTTCTGCTCTTTTCTGTCCGTTTACTTTGCCCTTTCTGCTCATTTCTGACCTTTATTCTGCCTCTTTCTGCTTGTTTCTGACCTCTATTTTGCCTCTTTCAGCTTGTTCCCCACCTTTATCTTGCCTCTTTCTGCTCGTTGCTGACCTTTATTCAGCCCCTTCCTGCTCGTTTCTGACCTTTATTTTGTCTCTTTCTGCTCATTTCTGACCTTTATTTGTCCTCTTTCAGCTCATTTCTCACTTTTAGCTTGACCTTTCTCCTCGTTGCTGGCATTTATTTTGCCTTTTTCTGCTCATTTCGCGCCTTTATTTTGCCTTTTTCTGCTCGTTTGTCACCTTTATTTTGCCTCTAGCTATTCGTTTCCGGCCTCTATTTTGCCTCTTTCTGCTCGTTGCTCACCTATATTTTGCCTCTTTCTGCTAGTTTCTGATGTTTATTTTTTCCTCTTTCTGCTTGTTTCTGACTCTTATTTTGCCTCTTTCTTTTCCCTGGACCGTGGGGGGAGCCTCAAGGCCCGCGCAGTGCCAGCCGGCTTCCCGCCTCCTCCGGGAGCCAGCAATGCTCTCACAGACAGGGAGCTGCTAAACATGCAGCTCCCTGTCTGTGAGAGCAATCATTTAATCTGTTTTCCTGCCCACTTGACAGCGGGCAGGGAAACAGATGAAAACTCCACTCTCAGCATGCAGGAGCAGTTTCGCAGCTCTTGCTTGCTGAGAGTGAAGTTCGCGTTAACTCTGACTTGGTGGGAGCTGTCAAAGCTCCAGTCAAGTCAGAGAAAACAGCTATGTCCCAGGGGTAGACACCCCTAGACACTTCAGGAGCTGGCCCCAGGGGGTGGCGGTCCCCAGGGCCATGTATGGCTCCAGGACAGGGGCTGCCCTGGAGGTGGTGATCCTTGGGGCAAAAAATGGCCCCCCCTCCTTCTTAAAAATGAAAGTAAGCCCCAGGGAGGTGGTGGTCCCTGGGGCTCGGAGTCCACATGGCCCCCACCAATTGCTTTAATTGCCCCGGGAAGGTGGTGGTCCCTGGTGCTTCTAGAAGCTGAGGTGGGGGGTCAGCATGGCCTCCCTCCTTAATTTAAAATAAAGCCCCAGGGAGGTGGTGGTCCCGGGCTCAAAAGAGCCCATGGAGGGGGGTTCACACATCCCACATGCATTATTTAAAAAAAACAGCCCCATGGAGGTGGTGGTCCCATGGGCGCAAATAGCCTCAGGAGCGGGGCACCGTGCGCTCCCCTCCTCTATTTATGCAATGCCCCCAGGACCTCTCCCACCAGGGGGCCCTTTTGAAAACAAGTGCCAGCCTCCACACTTGTTTGTTTTTATTATTTTTTGCAGCGAATTCGAGAATATCGCAAATTCATGGCAACTTTTCATGGCATTTTTTTTCTTTTAAAAAAGCTTTTTTTGCCCTGCCGGGGTCCTTATCACCTTAAACTTGTATAGTTTACAGCACAACCCACAAACATTGATAAAGGAATTGCTCCAAAACGCATCTGTGAATGGATTCTTCAACTATTGGGATATCCCGTGAGTGCTCCAACATTTGTTTTGATGTATAATATGTGGGAACCCACCTCCCACGACAGGGCCGGACTGGGAACTGAAAGCAGCCCTGGCAAATTTTGCCAGACCAGCCCCCATCCGGCGCATAGCGAGCGCGCGCAGCGTGCGTACCCGACCGCTAATAGGGGGGGTCGGGGGGGTTCACCCCCCAAGAAAATTTTGGAAAACAACAGACCAAAATGGTGAATTTTACAGCACATTTTTCATTACATATTCAATTGTATCAACTTTCAAAGCACAGTAAATTATAGATGATGACCTTAAAGAGCACCAGGTTACCCACCCAGTCATATGTACCCAAAGACATTCTTTCAGAGAGCACCAAAAATAGTCACAAGTAGTGAATCAGAGAGAACAAAGTAAAAGTGAGACCAGCCCCCACATGGTGTGTAGCGAGCAAGCGCAGTGAGCAACCACTACTAGGGGGAGTTTGGGTGGTTGAACTTGTCCCCCCCAAGAAAATTTTGGAGACAGAAAGGCCAAAACAAAGCATTTTTCATTACATATTAGATTGTATTAACATTTTATTGCAAAGCCACTGCCCGCCCGCTGATGTATTAAATCTAGTATTAACATACATTCCATTTCCTGCATAGTGCATACCAATGGATTTGGTGCTTTGTATATTTATTTACTGCATAACCACGCAATGCCCGCATATAGATGTAAGATGCATGCATGTTATTATGTCTGTCCAGTGTCTGCAGTTCAGAATTGTGGCCATAAATAGCTAAACAAAATCGTGAGACGTCACGTGGGAATGGCCGGGAATTGGAAATCAAGTTATAATCATGACGGGCGCCAGGCGGCAGGCCAGCAGCGCAAACTAGTCTGTAAAGCGTCCTGTACATTGCAGACCATCCCAGTCCATTGCACCCCATTCATGTCCTCCACAGGCCACTGCAACCGACGTGCAGCACATTAGAAATGCAACCCACCCAACAGGCAGCTACACACGCATAGGTTTTTCACACTATCATGAGCTGCATATTTGGCTTAGGCAGAGCTTTAAGTGGGCCAGGTGAAAAGGAGGTGCTGAGACGGGTCCCTTTCGGGCTCTCTATTATTGCCCTCACCCTCACCGTGAAAAAAAGTAATCTTGACTTGGAAGCAGTAATACCCTTCACTGCCTTTGATGTGTCTTTAAAGTTACTCGTTATAGTTCTTTCAAAGTCTCTTTATTTCAGAACTGTACCATTGTAACTATTTTTACAAATATACCATTATTGTTGCTTATTTATCTTATGCAACTTACAACCATTGACAAAGCCATTAGTCCTGGCTTGATGTGGGTGTAATGTTACTTGTTGTAATATATATCTGGATGAAAAGACAGAAGCAGCAAAATACCAGCACATAATGCTAAGCACAGATTTCTAATTTAGGTGTTTTAAGCCGTGCCCTTAATTATATCGGCCAGGCCCCTTTGAGAGACCCCCCAGTTTTTGTATCCCACCTAAAGCCCTGGTCTCAGGTTACCAAGAAAGTAAGGATTTGAGGGTACATGTGTAGCACCTGGCATCTACTGTCTGGTTAGCGGTAAAGTGGAAAACGCCATGCTGGTGAGTGACTGAATACTGGAGCAAAACTGGCCTCCCTAGACTTAACACATGACAGTTAATTAAGCAAACCTTAGTAACCAATTAGAAATGTATTAAAGTTTCCCACAGGTGGCTGGCAGGCGTGGACTACTAGCAGGCAGGCAGGCGTCACGCTATACGAAAACCCTATAACTAACTACTCAGAAATATACACGGGCGTTTAGTACCAGGAAAAATGCTGCTTACAGTTTGACGATGCATTGCATCTCACAAGTAAAATGTAAACCACATTTATAACACATTAATCAAGATTCCTTACACAGTGAGAGATGTTTCTGATTAATGTGCATAGCTTTTCTGGGAGTTTGAAGAAACATGCACTGCACATGACAGGGGACGCACATCGCACCGTGAACTAGACTGTCAATCAGCGCCGCTGCTGCACAGTCAGTCCTGTGGCTTTCAGTGTCAGGGCTGGGCTCCACGTATCAGGCAGTAGGCGAGAAACCCGTGCTGCAGTGCCAGGCTGAGCCTGAGGCCAGCCACCACCTCGCTCCCTGCTCACATTCAAATTAAGCAACAACAAACAAAAGCCAGTGCCACTGCGCTGCGGGGCCAGGGCCTAGTAGCCCCCTTGCCCCTTCCTTCCTTAGGCCCCTTTTGCTTTTGAAATTTTTGTCCCGCCCCGGCCCGGTCGCGAGTCGCGCCCCCCAGACCCAGGCCCAGGTGATACACACACAAATTGACTTTTTCTCACCCGGTAACCAGTGTAATTTGCAACAGGCTCACAATTCCGCAACCCATAGATTAATCTCACTCCCATGTTTTGAATTAGCTATAATTTGGAGACGTGTTGGCTAGAAGCCATAGATACCCTGTATTCAAATAATCAAGTCTCACTAGAAACGCTGTAACCCCCACTAATGCCTTAATTAGCTGAGGATTCAAAGGGAGAATCTTTTCAGGAGTGTTTAATATGCAGGCCCACTGCCCAGACACTACAGTGCGACCACGCCACCCATCAATCATCAGATCGGGCCAGGAAGGAACAAATAGCACTCACCTGCGGGTGGCACTGGCAGACAGGGGGAATTAAATTATGGGGTGCCGCTGAGCCGCTCTCTTTCCAGTTCCTGTCTCCCTCTGGCCTCTGAGATGCCTCAGCCTGCCTCAGAGTCACGCGCACTTTTTCCCAATGCGCATGAGCCCTGCCCCTGGGCCCTGATCATCACTACCAGGCAGCAGACCCTCACCCCACCCTAAAAAAACAACGGCGCGCAGACGCGGAGGCGGTGACATCTGCACGCTGCACGCGTCGTGTCGTCTACATCATCAATGGTGATCTCATCATGGTCAGGTGACAGGTCAGGTGGTGTTGTTTAATAAATTATAATGAGTAGGGCGGCGGCCTGCTGCCTGATCATAGTGCCTGCCTGTGCTGCCTTAAATGAAAATCGGCGGACAAGCGTCGGAGCACCAGCAAGCATTTTTGTGCTCACAGTCACCAGGCCTCAGTCAGACAGCCAGGCGGCCTGATTTGTGCTTAATGTAAGTCAATGGTGGTCACTGTGTTCTGTTGTTGGGGCCAATTTGGACCAACCGTAACTCACGGTCGGTCCAAATCGGCCCCAACAACAGAACCGGCCCCCTGTCACAAAACCGGCCCCCGCCCCGTCCAGCCTACCGGGGGATTGCCCGGTGCCCGGAATGACCAGTCCGGCCCTGTCCCACGATGGATGCACCCGCCCTAAGAGTTCGGCAGCCGTGGTGGGACTTTCTTTGAGTTACAGAATTGGCAGGCAGAACCACCATGAAGACATCACACCGTGGGCTGTGTGCTGTAAACTATACAAGTTTAAGGTGATAAGGAATTCTACTTTCACCTACGGCAGATTGATGAAGAAATAGTAAAGGCCAGGGATACCTTTGCCTATAAGCACGCTGTTCAAAGAAGGGCAAATAGCGAACCTTTGCAGGGTTAATCAAGTAATAAGGACTTTGATTATTGCCATAACAGTGTGTTTTTAAAGGTATGCGTGACTGTTTGCTCTGTACTATTCAAGGAGAGATGGGATGTTGGAAATAATTCCTGTAATAATTTTAACATTCAAACTGAGCAGTGACACCACCATCTAGGCAATATTAATGAATGTCACGATAATATGGCAACCACTAAAGATCATTATAGTGAACAAAATGCATGTCCTTCTTTGATTTTCACAGATGGAATTCACCAATGGGTTTAAATTGTGAGAACCAATTGGATTGTTCGAAACCCACAAGCATTGATAAAGAAATTGCTCCGAAACGCGTCTGTGAATGGGTTCTTCAATTATTGGGATATCCTGTGAGTGCTCTGACTTTTGTTTTGATATAGATTGAGAAAGGCTGCTGTGTCAGCCGAAACGCGTCTCTCCTGTCGCTGGGTCGGAGGAGGCCCTATGAAATAAAGAAGCCTTACCCCAACAGCCCTCGTGTGCGTGCTTTCTTCCTTGTGGAGTAGGGGTTGTTTGTGTATATATATATATATATATATATATATATATATATATATATCCTATTGGAGGTCGCTGGTAGGTAGTTATAGTTAGGACCTAGTTTCCACAGGAAAATCATTTTTGACTTGCTTATAACTTTGTCGCCGTTTGACAAATCTCCACAAAACAAAGAAAGTGCCCTATTATTTCTAGCTTTCCATGGAAAGTTTCGGGGTGATCAGTCAAGCAGGGGCTGAGATAAAGGGGGGTCAAAAAAGTGAATTTTCAATGTTAATTGCCATAAAGATTTTAGACACGACTACAGCTCGAACTGCTGGATGGAATTACACCAAATTTGGCGGAAAGGTAGCTTTTGTTCCAGAAAGCATGCTTTTTGTTATTTTGTCTAAAACCGCTCAGTAGTAGAAATTTTTAAGGAAAACCAAATTTGTATATCTAGGGACACTGACCTTCCGTGAATCTTGCTGATCTTGTGCAGAGATCTGATTGGCTGCAAACCCTTCAACCAGGAAGGGATGGCAGCCATTTTGGGACACTGTCTCAGCTGTTTCCCAAATAAAACCATAAAAATAATTAAAACGGGCAGTGTAAGAATAACCTGACCCCATAGCACTGGTAGTGGGGTCCCCCAGGGCCAAAAAAGCATTTTCTTTTTAAATTGTTTGCCCTGGAATCAGGATGATTCATGAATTTGCACCAAAAAAACCAACATAAAAACAAGTGCGGGCTCCTGCACTTCTTTAAAGATTAGCCCCCGGTTAAGCCAGGTCTCGTTGGCAAAAGTAGAGAAAAGGGAAGGGGGTGCATGCAGCCCCCTTTCCCAAGGGCAGTTTAAGCCTCAGGGGCCACCACCTGCCAGGTTTTTTTAACATTATGGGAGGGGCTGCATGGCCACACTCCTTTGCCTTTGTAAGGCCCCGGGGACCACCACCTCTCCAGGGCATGTAAATATAAAAGGAGGAGGCCACACAAGCCCCCCTGATGTTTACCGCCATCTCCCCAGGGCACAAGACATAAGCTAGGGGGCCACATGACCCCCCTCTCAGGCCATGTTTAGCCCAGGAGACCATCACCTCGCCAGGCATGGTTTATATTAAAGAGGGATGGGGCTGTGCGCCCCCCTCCTGGGCTATTTTCAGCCCTGGGGGCCAACACCTCCCCAGGGCTTGCCCAGTCCAATTAAAAGGAGGGGGGCTACACAGTCCTCCCTCTTGGAGCCATTATTGGCCCTGGGGACAGGCACTACCCCAGGGCTGCATCCCTATCCCCCGAGGTGCACACCCTTAGAAGATAGCAGTTTGATTTCACTTGGCAGGAGCGTTGACAGCTTACAATAAGCGAGAGCAAACTGTAAGTCTGCTCACTGGGGCAGGAGCAGGAAAACTGCTCCCACTCACTGGGAGTGTACTTTTCATGTGTTCTCCTGCCCGCTGTCAAACGGGCAGGAAAACAGATGAAAGGATTGCTCCTGCACACAGGGAGCAGCATTTTTGGTTGCTCCCTAAACACAGTAGCAATGCCGGATCCCGCTAGAGGTGGGGAGCTGGCAGGGACTACGGGGGCATCAAGGCCAGGATGATGGGCAGATTACCAAAAGGCCCCCCAGCATGTTTCTAACCAATTTTGGTGAAGTGTTCTTGATGCTGAAGGAATTTGAGGACATCTCCACCAAACAAGAAAGCACCTGCTTTATATATTTAAGAGCAAGTACCCTTGTTTGGTGGAGATTCACCTATTTGTAGTCTTGTTGTCTTCTCTATAGAAACATTCATGTTATCACAGATTTCTGGATGAAGGCTTACAAGGAACAGTCACATTGTTGAAACACACACAAGGTCGCTGGAGACATTTCCTCATTGTCCATTACATAGCTGTAGTGTAGAATGCGCACTAGACATTTACCCAATGAGATAGCACTTACTAATTAACCAGTAGAAAGTATTCCAGTTGGGAAGACATTTTTTTGCAAAACTGTGGACTCTTGTTGGATAAACAGGCAAATGAGGTATGTTTGGGCCCTGATGCTCATTTTACAGAAATAAACCTCAACTGGAAGCACTTACAAATATAAACATAGCAGGTGCCCCAGTTAAAGCTCACCTGCTGTAAAGGACAAACCATCCTAACTTCCTGGGCTTGGCGAAGGCAAAGCAAGTGTTTTTTCTTGGCAATTCCATATTGAAAAATGATCTGAAGTTCTTGGTGAAGATGAACGCATCGTTGATCTATCAGAGCGCAATCTGTAGTGACTGTGATGAGAGGGTTCTTTCTTGACCTCTTCTGGTTAGAGCAGAGTCCATGGTTCCTTCTTTAAATGACTATGAGTATCCAAAAGTTCAAAATTACTTGTAGGCATCGCCTGTTTGGTCCTGTCCCATTCACCTTAGTAGTATGCAACTCACAGACTCATACAGCAACTCACACACCTACAAAACCACTCACACACCCCCACCCACTCACACACCCATACAACACTCACACGCCCAGTCACTGACCCATACAACTGCTCACCTACCCACTCACAGACCCATACAGCCACTCATAAACCCACTTACACACAAACACAGCTACTCAGGCACCCACTTGCAGACCCACACAGCCATTCACACCCACTCACACACCCTCAAAACTACTCACATACACGCACGTATACACCCATACAGAGAAATACAGGCCCTCACACACCCACTCACCGACCTATACAACCACTCACACACCCACTCTCAAAGATTACAGGTTACAGTTAGAAAAAACAAAGTTAATTTTCACGAAAAAAAACCCAAAGGTTACAGGGACATTATAGTTAGGTAATAACATTAAAAAAACCTTAAGAAATTCACTGAAAAAACCAAAGGTTACAGGGTCATTATAGTTAGGCTCAGGTTTCACTCGTACAAAACCATTGAAATTCAGGACTTATAGTTACCTGAGCTAACTATAATTTACGTCCCCGCAATGCACTGCTTATGATCTCACATATTGCATCACTCATGACATGGCCAGTGACATCACTGATAGCATGTCAAATGACATCACTGATGACATCATCCACAGAACTACTCACACACCCACTCACCCACTCACCCTCATATAACCTCTCATACACCCACTCACATGATTCAAAGGCCCATATAACTACTGACACAAACCCACTCACTCACTCATACAGCCACTCACACAACCACTCATTCACCCATACAGCCTCTCACACAGCCCCTCACTCACCCATACATCTACTAACAGAGCTGCTCACTCACCTATGCAGCCACTCACACATCTATTCATTTAACATACCCTCACTTATACACCCAGTCATTTACCCATAGAGCCACTCACACAGCCAAGCAGTCACCCATACAGCCACTCACAGACCCACTCACCCACCCATACAGCCATTCACACAGGCACTCATCTAACCATTCAGCCACTCACACACCCACTCACTCACCAAAACAGCCACTTACACAGCCAGTCACTCACCCATACATCTATTCACACACCCACTTATTCACCAAAACAGCCACTCACACACTCATACAGTCAATCAGATACCCATTCACACACGGACACAGCCAGTCACACAGCCACTCAGATGACACATGCTAGAAATAGTATCATTCATTAGTAGTAGAGAAAGAATAGCAATCTAACTTACACAGAAGCTTACTATAAATCTTTAGGTCTCAGAAACATTTACAAAACACTTTCACTCACTGGATGATGTCATCAGGGGTGTCATTTTAGATGTCATCAGTGATGTCACTGACCATGTCATGAGTGATGTAATATGTGAGGTCATAAGCAGTGCATTGCGGAGGTATAAGTTATAGTTAGCTCGGGTAACTATAAATGCTGAATTTCAATGATTTTGTATGAGTGAAACTCGAGCCTAACTATAATGTCCCTGTAACCTTTGGTTTTTTCAGTGATTTGCTAAGGTTTTTTTATTCCAGGAGCAGCTCGTGCAGGTAAGAGCGGTGGGCGGCGGGGCAGGGTGGGGGGGACTCGACAGATGATGATGAGGCAAAATTAATTATTCATTTAATCTTCCTTCGTCGTCGTCTGTCGAGTCCCCCCACCCCACTGCTCTTACCTGCATGAGCCGCTCCTATTTTATTCGATTTCCTAACTATAACGTCCCTGTAACCTGTAACCTTTGTCTTTTTCAGTGACTCTCTCTCTATCTCTCTATATATATATATATATATATATATATTATCTACTGGCGGTCGCCAGTAGATAGTTATAGTTAGGACCTATTTTCCATAGGAAATCCGCGACATTCTATTTGAAATAACTCTTGCGTCGGTTGACGAATCTTCGCGAAATTTTCAAACTTTATGGCCCGCTCCGGTCCGCTCCTACCCTGAAAGTCTCAGGGTGATTCGTCAAGCGGGGGCCGAGAAAAAGGGGGGTCCCAAAACGTGTTTTCCCCATTCATTTTCCCATAGGAAACTTTAGACACGGCTACAGCCCGAACTGCTGAACGGAATTACACCAAATTTGGCAAAGAGGTAGTTCTTGGTTCAGAAAGAACCCTTTTGTTAAATGGTGTAAATCCGTTCAGTAGTTCCTGAGAAAATCAAAAGTTAAGTCACATATATATCTATGGCCGAGTAGGGTCCGCGTACCCTCCCGACCATGAGCTGCATGCTAATTGGCTGTCAAGTGGCTGTCAACACTCCAAATCAGGAAGTGTTGGCAGCCATTTTGTCCTCGGTAGAACCGAGGGACAGAAACAAGTGCGCAAAGCGCAAAGGGGGCAGGGTAGAAACACCCTGACCCCTAGGTCTGCTCAGGGGGTCCCACAAGGACCCCCTGGGCAGAAAAAAGCATTTAAAAAAAAAAAAATCGGCGGGATGCGCTCAGGGTGCGCGAATCCCGCCGTAAAAAAAAAAAAATCGAAGCGCGGTCTCCCGCGCTTCGATGTTATTTTGCCCCCGGGTGGCCCAAGTCCCGGGGGCATGCGGGAGAGGGGTAGGTTTATAGTTAATGGGGGGGCCTCTAAGGCCCCCAAGCCCCGGGGACCACCACCCCCCGGGGCTTTCTAATAAAAATGTTGCGGGAGGGCACTCGGCCCTCCCGCAGCCCCAGGGACCACCACCTCCCCGGGGCTTCTTTTTTTTAAAAAAAAACCAGTTCCTGTGTAGGGGGGCTCGAGCCCCCCCACACGCCCTGGGGACCGCCACCTCCCCGGGGCACTAATAATGTAAATGCGGGGGTCCGTAACGGACCCCCGAGCCCCGGGGATCACCACCTCCCCGGGGCATTAAAGACATGGGAGGGGAGCCGCGCGGCCCCCCTCCTGGAGCCTGTGGTGGCCCTGGGGACCGCCACCCCCCAGGGCCGGCTCCTGCAGTGTCCCGGGTGCCTACCCCCGGGACACTGTAGTTTGCAATGGCAGGGCGGGAGCCTCGCGGCTCCCGTCCTGCCATTGCAAACTGCTTTGCTTCATTGAAGGGAGAGCAGGGAAACCTGCTCTCGCTTCAATGAAGCAAAGCAGATTGCTTTCCACATGGGGAGCTGCATGTCAGCAGCTCCCCATGTGGAAAAGCAATGCCGGGACGGTGGGGTATTGGGGACCCCACCACGGTCCCCAACGGAGAGGGCCAGCCCCGGGGATGGGGTCCCCGGGGCAAGTAGTGGCCCGGGAGGGGGCCACACGGCCCCCTCCCCCAAAAAAAATAAAAATAAAGGCCTGCCCCGGGGATGGGGTCCCCGGGGCAAAAGGACGCCTGAGGAGGGGGCCACGCAGCCCCCTCCTTAAAAAATAATAAAAAGAGTGGCCATGCCCCGGGGATGGGGTCCCCGGGGCCGGAATCGGCCATGGGAGGGGGCCACGCGGCCCCCTTCCCGTTTAAAAAAAAAAAAAAAAAAAAGGGGTAAGGCCCTGGGGGATGGGGTCCCCAGAGCCCAAAAAAGGAAAAAGAAGGGGGGCCACACAGCCCCCTTTGAGAAAAAAATCAACAAAAAAAAACGATCGTGCCACAGGCCCCGCCCCCTTCCTTTACCACTCTGCAAACGCGCCCCTGGCGCGTTTGCAGAGAGGAACAATTCCCCTTGAATACTGGGGGTCCCTGGGGGCCAACTAGCCCACCAGGAACCTCCAGTATGCGCCAGAGCTGCATTGCAGAGAGGTGTACAGAGGCCACGCCCCTTTACACCTCTCTGCAACGCAGCTCTGTGGCGCTTACTGGAGGTACCTGGTGGGATAGTTGGACCCCAGGGACCCTCAGGATTCAAGGGACTTAATCCCCCAACTTAAAACGCGCCACAGGGCGCGTTTGCACAGTGGTGAAGGGAGGGGCGGGGCTTCAGGTGACATGTGTGCAAACAGGCCCCATGGCGCGTTTTAAGATGGGGAATTAAATCCCTTCAATCCTGAGGGTCCCTGGGGCCAACTAGCCCACCAGGTACCTCCAGTAAGCGTCACGGAGCTGCGTTGCAGAGTGTTGTAAAAGGGCGTGGCCTCTGAACACCTCTCTGCAACGCAGCTCTCTGGTGCATACTGGAGGTATCTGGTGGGCCAGTTGGCCCCTAGGGACCCTCGGGATTGAGGAGAATTAATTCTCCAACTTAAAATGCGCCACAGTGCGTGTTTGCAGACATGTCACCTCAGGCCCCACCCCTTCCTTCACCATTGTGCAAATATTCCTCTAAAATCAGCCGAACTACGAATTCCGATTTACTCACCTGTTATCAGGAGAGACCTCAGTGCTGCATCTTTGAGGCCAGTACAGATCCTGAAAAGTAATTTTAACCGTACTTACCAGTAACTTGAATTTCCTTCCATAGGCTAACATTGACTGGTTTCACTTGGAAATTCTTCTAAGTGTGGAGTTTTGGAACTTTATAATATTCCTCTAAAATCAGCCGAAATACGAATTCCGATTTACTCACCTGTTATCAGGAGAGACCTCAGTGCTGCATCTTTCAGCCCAGTACTGATTCTGAAAAGTAATTTTAACCGTACTTACCAGTAACTTGAATTTCCTTCCATAGGATATCATTGCCTGCTTTTTGCTGAAAAAGTTTCTAAGTGTCGATTTTTGAAACATACAAATATTCCTCTAAAATCAGCCGAAATACGAATTCCGATTTACTCACCTGTTATCAGGAGAGACCTCAGTGCTGCATCTTTCAGCCCAGTACTGATCCTGAAAAGTAATTTTAACCGTACTTACCAGCAACTTGAATTTCCTTCCATAGGCTAACATTGACTGGTTTCACTTGGAAATTCTTCTAAGTGTGGAGTTTTGGAACTTTATAATATTCCTCTAAAATCAACCGAACTACGAATTCCGATTTACTCACCAGTTATCAGGAGAGAACCCAGTGCTGCATCTTTTAGCCCAGCACTGACCCTGAAAAGTAATTCTAACCGTACTTACCAGTAACTTATATTTCCTTCCATAGGAATCCATTGTCTGGTTTTCAGCAGAAAAGTTTCAAAGTGTCGATTTTCACAAACTACAAATATTCCTTAAAAATCGCCTGTATGACTTAAACGCATTCTTTCAACTGTTTACAGGAGATGCACCAGTGCTGGATCCAGGATCCAACACTGAGTAAGAAAAAGTAACGATAACACTACTTACCTGCTAAGTGAATTTCCTCCCATAGGATAACATTGGTGATTCTATGTGAAAAAGTTTCTAAGTGTCAACTTTTAAAATACAATAATATTCCTTAAAAATCACTACTGTAACCAAAACGCTTTTACTCAACTGTTTACAGGAGATGTCCCAGGACTGAATCTAGGATCCAGTCCTGTGGTTAGAAAAGTAATCCATAAAGTAACTAATTGCATTTAACTAGAAATTCACATTGAGCTCAATGTTGCATTGTGTTTGAAATTGTGTTGCCCATTGCAACAACTGTAACTACTGTACTTAAAACTCTATTGCCTATTTGCAAAGTATTTAAACTAAAGTAATTCATTCTGAGAAAGTATATTTTGTAATGTAATGTATAATGTAATTACAATGTAATTTAATAAATAAAATATCTAAAAATAAATAGTTTTAAAAAATGTAGTAAATCAGTATCAAAAAATAAATATAACAATTAATACATTTAAAAATTGTCATTTACAAAACCTTTGAAATTCACTGAAAAAACCATAGGTTTTAGGGGCGTTATAGTTAGAAATTAGCTTTTAAAAAACCTTTGAAATTCACTGAAAAAACCATAGGTTTCAGGGACGTTATTGTTAGAAATTAGCATTAAAAAAACCTTTGAAATTCACTGAAAAAACCATAGGTTTTAGGGACAGTTATAGTTAGTTGGACATTTCACTCGTACAAAACCAGTGAAATTCCCCGTTATAGTTAGTTCAGCTAACTATAACTCGCGCCCCCGCAATGCACTGCTGATGACGTCACATATTACATCACTCATGACATGGTCAGTGACATCACTGATGACATCACTGATGACATCTCAAATGACATCACTGATGACATCACTGACGACATCATCCAGTGACTGTGTGTTTCTGTAATTCTTTTAATATGTTTTATATATATTCCAAGGTGTATACAATGTCAGCAGCTTGTATTCAGAAACAGACAAAATAGAGGAAACACTATTCCTTTTCTGGCTCATTTGAGCTCATATAGTGTCACTTTGTATATTATAATATTGACACTATACTTGACCTCAAAGGTGTTGGTGACCCATGGGCGCGAAGACTAAAGATTTGTAAGTAACGTCAGCAGCTTCTGGTTCTTACTCTGTTTCCCCCTTGGGATCATATAGTGTGAATATGTATATTGTAATATTCACAGTCA
This sequence comes from Calotriton arnoldi, assembly GCA_963921515.1. Taxonomy (NCBI): domain Eukaryota; kingdom Metazoa; phylum Chordata; class Amphibia; order Caudata; family Salamandridae; genus Calotriton; species Calotriton arnoldi. Next base: position 207,496 of record CAWUFW010006133.1, on the reverse strand, counting down.
TTATGATCTCAGAGGAGTTTATGACCCGTCGGCGCGAAGATGAAAGATTTCGAAGTCCCCGAGAAAAGAAGCTCTGAACATATTCACCGCTGGAAAGTGTTTCGTTATTGATCTTGTTTTGTGTTCATGACTTTATTTTCCTTTTCCTTTTTGTGTGGCATCAGTGTCACTCTCTATATTGTAGTAGAGTGTCATATTTTCACACAACAGGAATTGGAGATTTGTCGCCGCCAGGAGTAAACCATCTCAAATACAGCTTACTGACCTTTATAACTTGCTTGATCAGATATTTTTACAGTGACAATATTTTTCGAAATTGCAGTTTAAAAAAGATTGTTTGCATAGACACTTTCTTACTGAATGCCTTTGATAAACCCTACATTTTTGAATGATATTTTGGTATTTCTCTTTTTCTCTGTTGTGGTTCCTATTTTTGTTCTCCCGATAGAATTTATAGGAATAGTAGTGTATATATTACTACTATCCTATATGTTCTTAAAGGAGTACGTGATCTATTAGCGGAGCAGTGAGCGACCTCTAAGCACTACGACAAAACTTTCCCGACTTCTACAGAATAGAAATTGTAAAAATTTAGATTTTTTTGTTGTGCTCCTTATTCTTCTCCTGTGGAATACTATAAACGCACCCTGTACATTTTAATACTGTGAGTTTATAGTACTTCAAAGGGGTTGGAGATCTATCTGTGCGAGACATTAACAACATATACTACAGTTATTTCCGTTGATAACTTACTACTTCACAGTTTGTAACACTGCTAATATTTTATAAAATAGTAGTCCCTAAAAAAAAATTAGATACATAGTGCTTCATTTAATGTTTTGATGAAGCGTACATTTCTAGTTAATATGACGTCATTTGTGTTTAACTGTTTTTTACTTGTTATTGTTGTTGTGACCTGAGATGATGTAGTGCGGGAGTGTTTCTTGTAGCACTTCTTTTCTACTTTATCTAAAAGTAACTGATGCCCTCTTATATTAACAAGAATATGGGGCAACACTTTTACAAACTATAGACAACAAAATAAAGGGAGGGTGTGGCCATGCTTAAGGGATATTTTATGAATTGCATTTTTATTTGTCACTCCTCTGATATATACAGCTACACTTTCCTAAGAAAGTATATTTCTGATTGCTTAATAAAAACTGTTTCAAACCTAGACTGAAATTCTTGCAGCGCAACCACACCTACTATTTTGCTGCAAGGAAGTAGCACGCCCCGCGACAGAAGTAAGCACCGCACTATAACTATACATTATAAGTAAACATTGCTCCCGAGAAGAAGCCTACTCAGAACCTTATTTAAATGAAGACCGCAACAGCGCGCTTTCTTTTTGCAACCCCCTCCTCCATATTATAATTTTTCCTCCAAAGATGTAGCACTCCCCGTCAGAAAAGTAAACACCACGTTATAAGTAAATACTGCTCCAGGGAAGTATCCCACCCCCTGACTTAATAAAAAGAAGACCGCAACACACTCTGTTATTTTCTCGCCGTGATTTGTAGGCCCCACGCAAATGATATAAATGGCCCTTAAAGTATATAAAAAACAATTTTTACCTTCACAGTCCCTGTCCACCACCTTGTGACCACTGTACAGAGTTAATAGTGTTCCTACCCTCCCCTCTACTACTTTTTTTTTCCTGTACTCCTTTGAAGTGCGTCACAAAATGGCTGACAACAGTGAACCGTTCCCACCCAATAAGGAGCAAACTTGTACTCGGAACACTTTAGTCAATAAAATGTCCATAGTGGTCCGCAGAGGGGAAAGGAATGGCTGGCAACACTTCTACTTTCAATGGTTCGCAGCCAATGAACATTAAGCTCTGGAAGGTCCTGCTTGGAACATGTGAGCCAATCAGATGTCCTTGCTACTCCGCGGAGGGGGAGAGAATGGCTGGCAACACCTCTACATTCAATGGTTCGCAGCCAATGAACATTAAGCTCATTGTTGGAACACCTCAGCCAATTAAACGTTAATTTTGTTCCGCGCACAGGGAGGGAACACGCCCTCCCACATAATATAAAATTTTCTCTGACAAAGTGACACTATCCGTGACACTACACCGCATTATAAGTAAACATTACTGCGCATTATATTAAAGGAAGTCCGCAATACGGCGCATTGTTGTTTTCACAATATGATTTCCACAGCCTACTGAACATTGCCGCAATACCGTGCATCGTTGTTTTGCGGACGTAATTTCCACGGCCTAAGCAACATTCACACTACCTGTCTGTGCACCGTACAGACTGCTTAAAATAAGTCCACAGTGTTCCTACTATACCCTCTTATACAATTTTTCTCTTTTTTTGCCCCTACTCCTTTCAACTGAGTCACAAAATGGCTGCCAACACTTCGTAGTTTCAACCGTTCTCAGCCAATTAGCCGCAAGCTCGTGCTCGTAACGCCTCAGCCAATCAGATGTCAGAATTCTCAAATATCGATATCTGTAAAATTTACCCCATTTAAACAAAAGCATGCTTTCTGGACCAAGACCTTTCTCCTTGCCAAATTTGGCGTAATTCCGTTCAGCAGTTTGACCTGTAGCCTTGTCTAAAGTTTCCTATGGAATTTGCATGGAGAAAACAAGTTTTGGGACCCCCCCTTTTTTCTCAACCCCCCCTTGACGAATCACCCCCAAACTTTCAAGATAGGAGCTGATCTAAAAGAGGAACTTTTTGAAAATTACGTAAAGATTCGTCAAACGACGCCAAAGTTATAAGCACATCAAAAAATGCTTTTCCTATGGAAACTAGGTCCTAACTATAACTACCTACTGGCGACCGCCAGTAGGTAATATATATATATATATATATAATCTACTGGCGGTCGCCAGTAGATAGTTATAGTTAGGACCTATTTTCCATAGGAAATTCACAACATTCTATTTCCAATAACTTTGGCACCGGTTGACGAATCTTCGCAAAATTTTCAAAACTCGTGGGGCGCTCCGGTCCGCTCCTATCCTGAAAGTTTAGGGGTGATTTGACAAGCGAGGGCCGAGAAAAGGGGGTCCCAAACGTGTTTTCTCCATGTTAATTCCCTTAGGAAATTTTAGACACGGCTACAGCCTGAACTGCTGAGACGGAATTACCAAATTTGGCAAAAAGTAGCGCTTGGTTCAGAACGCGACCTTTTTTAAATGGGGTAAATCCGTTCAGTAGTTGCGGAGAAATTCAAAAAATAAGAGTCAAAAAATCAATTTCCCATAGGAAAATGTATGCAAGGCTACAGTTCGAACTGCTGAACGGAATTACACCAAATTTGGCAAAGAGGTAGTTCTTGGTTCAGAAAGAACCCTTTTTGTTAAATGGTGTAAATCCGTTCAGTAGTTGCTGAGAAAATCAAAAGTAAAAACACATATATATCTATGGCCGCGTAGGATCCGCGCACCCTCCCGATCACGAGCTGTATGCTAATTGGCTGTCAACACTCCAAACCAGGAAGTGTTGGCAGCCATCTTGTGCCGAACCGAGGCACAAGAAAAGAGAAAAACTAATGCGCAAAACGCGAAAAGGGGGCAGGGTAGAAACACCCTGACCCCCTAGGCCTGCTCAGGGCCCAAAAAAATTTTTTTTGTTTTTTTTAAATCGGCGGGATGCGCGTAGGAATGCGCGGATCCCGCAGTGAAAAAAAAAAAACGAAGCGCGGGCTCCCGCGCTTTGTTGTTATTTGGCCCCCGGGTGGGCCAAGTCCCGGGGGCATGTGAGGGTTTATAAAAATAATGAGTGGGGGGCCTCTAAGGCCCCCCCAAGCCCCGGGGACCACCACCCCCGGGGCTTTCAATTAAAAATGGTGCGGGAGGGCACTCGGCCCTCCCGCAGCCCTGGGACCGCCACCCCCGGGGCTTCTTTTTTAAAATTAAAATTACCTGTGTGGGGGACTCGAGCCCCCCACACACCCGGGACCGCCACCTCCCTGGGGCACTAAGGGAGGTGGCTTTGCACATGTTGGGAGGGGGCCGCGCGGCCCCCTCCTGGAGCCCTTGATGGCCCTGGGGACCGCCACCCCCAGGGCCGGCTCCTGCAGTGTCCCGGGGTGCTCACCCCCGGGACACTGTAGTTTGCTATGGCAGGGCGGGAGCCTCGCAGCTCCCGCCCTGCCACAGGAAACTGCTTTGGTTTTTGGAAGAGAGAGCAGGAAACATGCTCTCTCTTCCAAAAACCAAAGACGATTGCTTTTCCACACGGGGAGCTGCATCTTAGCAGCTCCCCATGTGGAAAAGCAATGCCGGCTCCCGAGGGACGCGAAGAGCCGGCGGGACCGTGGGGGGATTGGGGACCCCCCCACGGTCCCCAACGGAGAGGGCCTGCCCTGGGGGATGGGGTCCCCGGGGCTAGAAGTGGCTCAGGAGGGGGGCCACGCAGCCCCCCTCCCCAAAATTTAAATAAATAAACAAAAAAACAAAGGCCGGCCCCGGGGGATGGGGTCCCCGGGGCCATAAGTGGCCTGAGGAGGGGGGCAACGCAGCCCCCCTCCAAAATATTATTTTAAAAAAAATAAGGCCAAGCCCCGGGGGATGGGGCCAATTGTTGTGCTTACCTTCAGTAAGCACAACAGAGTTGCGTTGCAGAGAGGTGAAAAAAGGTGCGTGGCCTCGGAACGCCTCTCTGCAACTCAGCTCTGTGGTCCTAACTGTAGGTACCTGGGGGGCTAGTTGGGCCCCAGGGACCCTCAGGATTCAAGGGGACTTAATCCCGCAACTTAAAACGCACCACGGGGCGCATTTGCACACATGTCACCTCAGGCCCCCCCTCCCTTCAACACTGTGCAAACGCGCCCTGTAGCGCGTTTTAAGAGGTAGTTTTAATCCCCCTGCCCTATTATGTACTAGGGACTTACAGAGGAGGTCATGCTAATCACAGGGGTACCCCAACGCATAGTGTTCCCTAGTGTATGTAGGTGTTTTCACTGTATTCTAAGTGTCTTTTAGCATAGCACTGGCTCTGGTTATCCAGAGTCAGTTACCACCAGTACACGTCTGAAAAAGTTGTGGGCACAGGATGATTTTGCAACAAGGCCTCTTTCTGCTCCTCTGTTGGTTCTTTCTGCACATCTTTTGCTTCTTCCTGCACTTTTCTTCGTCTTTGTGGACTTCTGTTGCTTCTTTCTGCATTTCTTTTGCTTCTTTCTGTGCGTTTTTTCTTCTTTCTTCACATGTCCTACCTCTGTAGGCATAGTTAGAAACTAGCATTTAAAAAACCTTTGAAATTCCCTTAAAAAACCATAGGTTTCAGGCATGTTATAGTTAGAAATTAGCATTTAAAAAACCTTTGAAATTCACTGAAAAAACCATAGGTTTCAGACACGTTATAGTTAGAAATTAGCATTTAAAAAACCTTTGAAATTCACTGAAAAAACCATAGGTTTTAGGGACAGTTATAGTTACTTGGACATTTCATTCGTACAAAACCAGAGAAATTCCCCCGTTATAGTTAGTTCAGCTCGTGCCCCCGCAATGCACTGCTGATGACGTCACATATTACTTCACTCATGACATGGTCAGTGACATCACTGATGACATCTCAAATGACATCACTGATGACATCATCCATGTGATAATTTCATGCATCTTCTCACACCCTAATATAACTTTTGATACACCCACTCTAAATTACAGACTGCCATTCTCAAAACCATACACACTCCAATACCAATAACTACATACCCACTCACTGATTCTTAGGTCTACACACACACATCTACTCACTCACCCATACAGTGACTCATACTTACAGTCACTCAGTACAGGACTATCATATGCACTCATACACCTATATAAACACTCACACACCGCCACTCATCCATAGAGGTACTCACACACCTAGTCAGTCATGCAAAAATGTAATCACACACCCATTTACTCACCTATACAGTTATACACACACCAGCTCACTTACTCATACAAATACTAGCACATTCTTACGCTCTTATACAATAACTGATACAAGCACACACGCATCCATACAGCCACTCTCACAATCACACACTCTCACTTATAGCCATTTAAATACTCTAACACACATATATACTGCCTTTTACATATGTAGTTACTTGCACATGTACCACTGAGATATACATTCACTCACTAACACACCCACACACACACTCACCCACCCAAGCAGTCCATCACAGATGCACTCTTGAAATCATGGACCCAGTGAATCACCCACTCACACATCTATGTACAGAGTCACACACACCCCACCCACACAAACACTCAGGCACCCATACAGATACTCAGAGAACCAATCAATAACCCATATAGACACTCATGTAGCTATTCGCAAATCCATGCATCCACTTACACACCAACAGACAGACGGATACAGACATTCACACAGTTTAGTCACTAACCCATGCATTCAGTAAGATACGTTTAATCACTCACTTGTAGAGTCAGTCACGCACCTACTAAATCATCCATTCAGACACTTATACACCCACTCATTCATCAATACGCCTTTCCCTATATATATTAAACATATTTAAACTTTACAGAAACACACAGTCACTGTATGATGTCATCAGTGATGTCATTTGAGATGTCATCAGTGATGTCATCAGTGATATCACTGACCATGTCGTGAGTGATGTAATATGTGACGTCATCAGCAGTGCATTGCGGGCGCGAGTTATAGTTAGCTGAACTAACTATAACGGGGAATTTCTCTGGTTTTGTACGAGTGAAATGTCCAAGTAACTATAACTGTCCCTAAAACCTATGGTTTTTTTCAGTGAATATATATATATATAGACCCGGTCGCTAGACATTTTAAGGAGTTTCACGACAGTGACCTCAAACATCTTAAATACTATGCTATAGAGTCGGTTCCGCCCCATAAGAGAGGTGTCGATCGGGAAGGCAAATTAAGACGCCTAGAAACAAGATACATTTTACAATTCGACTCTAAGCACCCAGGAGGTCTGAATAATACAGAAGATTTGCACACCTATTTATGAATGTGAGACCCTATAATAATTACACAAATATTACACAAAATTTATAATGTTTTATACAAAATAATAATGTGATTTTAGGAGGTTTTATCATCATCATCATTTTTTATGGGTATTTATATGATTTTATTATTGTATGGATTTCTATGATATTTAGATGTAACTTTCCCATTGTGTTTTAGGATGATAGCACTTGCACTTTATAAATTCTGATGAGTCAATAATATGTAAAAGATCTGTGCCACAATTAGACATCTATAGGTTTGGCAATTGTATATAGGTTCTGGTTAGAGGTAATACCTCTCATCATCTGCATTTATGAGATCTGATTTTGCACATATTTATATTTATTTATATTTATCTACAGTATTTTATGAATATATTTATTGTGAATATATATGAATTTTATGAATTTTGAAATTTTTTGTATATCGTATTTTATGTATTTTAACAGTAGGAGGTTGAATCAGTATCGAATTTAAATATAGATGTTTAAGAATCTCACACACCCTATAAAATCAGGTTTTTACAGCTGCTTGATCCCACCTACTGATATTGATTGCATTGATTTCCCCTGGCCTCATTGAATCTGCATTCGTAAGCATATGTCATTAAGACAATACCCATATCCCATTATTAATGGGAATATATGGATGTGCTTAAAGATTTAATTGATTAGATCAATTTATGTATTTATACATTTATAATGAATTTTATATTGTCGTCCCAGAAAATATCATACAGGTTGTACGGCAATATATAGTATACAGCACATCCTTTCTTTCTTATTTTTATCTTATTTATGCACTTCATTCATAGGGTTTCACTACACTTATCTACTACACATATGCACTTTAGAAACTTTTTGCGGACATTAGATAGATAGACTCCGCCTGTTTGGCAGTAAAGCATTTAAGGATATATTAGGCGGACCAATTGCCCTTGTAGAGTTGAGGCAACTTCACATACTTCAGCATTTCAGGGATCTGTATGCAGAAAATGTTAAAAAGTGAAGATTATTGTAAATATATACATATAAGAATTTTAAAATATATACAGATTATTGTAAATATATATACACAAGAATTTTACTTATTTATAATGTATAATTCCAGAGTATAATGTATATAGTATGTTGTCTATGTCCTTTCATGCAAATTGAGCACTAGCACTTTAAATAAGTTACTCACAGTTTGAGCCGTGTCATGTGATCAAGGCCGAGGTACGGCCGAAACACGTCATGGCGGACTAGCTTGGTGGCAATAAAGAATATCTTGCACTGATTTGGGACTACGCTCGTTTTTTCTTTGAGGAGACTTCAAGCGAGAATCAGCAATATATATATATATATATATATATATATATATATATATATATATATATATATATATATATATATATATATATGCAAAAAGCAATCCTAGCCCCCATGGATACGGTGGGACAAGCAAGGTACGGACCACCAAAACGTCGGGTTTCAGTTTCTTTTTTTTTTTATTTCTTTTTTTTTTTTTTAAATACCCGTAAAACATAATCAATTCATCAGTTTTGATACATCATACCTTATAAAACCTGGCGTAATACATAATACAATAAGTAAAAATCTATTAATATCTTTTAACTAACATGGCACAGCATAAATATTTTATCAGAAAGTCCGCTAACACACCTTGTATAGAGACATTGCTTTAAATCGGGAAGGCAATAAACAGAAAATTGTAACATCATGTTGGCTAACGCTGATTAAGACCGTTAAAACACTAAATCCTTCAAAAAAGGGTATCAGGTACAGCTATTGGTTTACCCTACTCCGCCAATCCTACTAGTATCTGGGGACTGAATCCTCTCTCTCCAGCTAGCAAGGGGTGCCCAGATTGCCAACCCCAGCTTCTTCGCCTCCCTGCCTCGGCTTGAATATAGTGCCAACTCCTGATTATGAATCCCTAGGAGGCGAATTAGCCACAATTGAAAGGTGGGGGGATCCACATCCTTCCATCTTGCTGCTAAGAGTAGCCTAAGAACCGCTAGGCACATAAACAGAAAATATTCTTCCTCCCTGTCTAAGCCCAATCTGCTATCATAACCCAGTAACATCAGGGTAGGGGATAGGTTGATCTTATGTCCTAGCAGCCCCTCCCAAAACCTAACCATCTCTTTTTTGACTAATAATAACTTATCGCAATCACAAAACATATGTACCAAGGTAGCTGGTCCTTCCCCACACCTTGGGCATTTATCGTCCTCTCTTTTACCCCACTTGAACAGTTTAGCGGGGGTGAAATAATCATTAAATAAGGTTTTATAGTGTTGTGCCTTTAGGCTAGTCGAGCGGAAGGTTTTATCCGCTAGTTGCAAGGCCTTAAACACATCAACATCTGGATCATTTAATTTTAACACCCACATGGATTCAGTTTTCTCCAAATCATCCTGTATACTCTGTAACAAGGTGCCATAAATGTTCTTGATCCTTCTACCGCTCCCCACAACTTGCTCTATTAAGAGAATCTTACCCCCGGGGGATACCAATGGCCTGCGTCCCGCCAAGCTTTTCTGAATTTGCGCATATTTGAGATACTGACCAGCTGGAATCCCATACTTCTGTTGCAGAACACCAAAAGAGAGTAACTGATCTGCCTCAAATATATCTCCTATCGTTCTTAGACCTAGTTGTTCCCTGTACCTACCCATCATGTCATAAAATAGATGTGGCAAGGCATGTGATCGACATAATGGTGTGTAATAATTTATTTTCGGAATTAGCATAGTTTTTTTAACTATCTTCCATAACTGCCACGCACTCTGCATGACCTTCTTATAATAGCTCCCATCTATTTTACGCAGCAGCAGCCCACGAGCCTCCCCCCCCCCAACATAAGCTCGAAAATCGAAGGGAGGGCATCAGGGCATACTGCCTCCCCAGTTACCCTGCTTGCTGGCACAAATAATACCGTCATCTGACAGAGTAAGCATGCCCAATGATACAATCTAACATTTGGAAACGCCAAGCCTCCCCTTTCCTGTGGGAGTGTCATAAACTTTAGAGAGCGCCTGACTTTCCCATACTGCCATATAAAGTTTGCAAATGTAGCCTCAAGTGCTTTCATGAGATACTCATCAATCATAAAGGGGATAGACCGAAACAGGTACATGATTTTTGGGAGCATCGTCATTTTTAAAACATTTCCCCTCCCAATAATAGATAAATGCAAACCATCTATCCTTTTTAAGATCTGTGGAGATTGTCTTTATTATGGGATCAAAGTTGATCTTCACTATTGTATTAACTGCTGGGCTGATTCGCACCCCAAGATATGTAGCACTCTCTGCACACCTAGAATCGCTCATGTTAATATTATCCGTACAAACTATAATGGTCTTACTTTCGTTCAGCGAGTATCCTGAATACCTTCCAAACTCCCTGGCAATCACTGTAGCGGCTCTGATTGCACTATCTGGGTCCGGAGTTAGAATAGCTAGATCATCTGCGTATGCTAGCAGTTTAGTCTCGAAACCTTTGGTGATAATGGGCTTGATATCATGACACCTTAGTAATCTTTCTATTAGAGGATTTATGTATAGGGCAAACAATTTTGGAGAACAGGGACACCCCTGTCTCGTCCCTCTTGAGATAAATATATTGTCCGAGCTACCCCCCATTAGTTGTATTCGTGCCTTCGGATCCAAATACATTGCCTTTATTGCTCTGATGAATTTAGGCCCAAACCCTTTCTGCTCTAATATCCCCCATAAATAACTCCAGGCGACACGATCAAAAGCTTTTTCAGCGTCTAGGAGGATCATGGCCATCCGACCTCCCGTGGCAGCCTGTATATCAAACAGCGTAATAGTCCGCCTTATATGTTCTGTCGTCCCGCGACCGGGAATAAACCTGTGCTGCCACGGTGAGACCAGACCGCCTATGACCCTCCCCATCCTCCTGGCTAACAGTTTTGAATATAGTTTTGTGTCCGAATTTGTAAGGGAGATCGGTCTATACGAGGCGGGGTTATCTGTTGGTTTCCCTTTCTTATGGAATACTATGATATTTGTTTCTTTCCATGATTCGGGAACATTGCCATTATGTTGTATTCCAACAAATAAATCTAATAGTATAGGGGCTATTACCGACTGTATGCATCTATAAACTTCCAGTGGGATACTGTCGGGGCCAGCTGCTTTTCCCGGTGGGAGTTCTTGTAAAGCTACTAGTACTTCCTCTAATGAGAAGTCCCTTTCAAGTTCTTGTTTTGCCTGGCTATCCAACATGGGGCCTAGTTCCACCTCCTCCAGCCTGGGCAATTCTGTCTGCTGCTCTTCTTTTTTAGAGAAACTGATAATACTCCATAAATACCCTCCGTATATCTTCTGCCTCTCTATAAGTTTGGTCTTCCTTCTGTATAGCTAAAATTAAATTTCTAGAGCTTTTTTGCCTAATTCGGAGCGCTAACAGTTTCCCTGCTTGTTCACCGGACTCATACGATTTACCCTTCTGTACTTGGTATTCATCCGCCGCTTTCTGTGTTAGCCATCTATTTAACTCTGATTTTAAGGTCACAATCCTGAGCTGTAAATCTACTGATTCCTCTCCCTGGGAAATAGCTGGTATATGTTGTTCTTCTACCCTCGTTAATTCGCCTATTAACCTTTCATTTTTAATCCTGTCCTCTTTTCTTTGCCTTGCCACAAAACTGATCGTTTCCCCTCTAAGGGCTGTTTAAATGCATCCCATACCGAGTTTCGACTAGCACTATATCGATTATTATCTAAAAAATCCTGCGCCCAATTCTTCAAATGTTCTATATATGCCTCGTGAACCACCAGCTTCCTATCGAATGTCCATTTAGGATATATTTTTTTAGGGGTATCGACTTCAATATACAGTACTAATGGATTATGATCCAAGATCACTTTTGGCAGTTTTTCTATCCCCACTTTACTAATCAGAGATGACGATGCCAAAAAATAATCCAGTTTTGTGTATTTTTGTGCGGGCAAGAGTAATATGTATAGCCTGCTTTGTTTGGTTCCTTGTTCCCCCAGATATCTGCCAGCCCATGACTAATAATAAAGGACTTCAAAGCTCTATATACTTTGGGTTTTCGCCCTATATAGGTACTCTTCGTACCCATATCGATTTCTATATTAAAATCGCCACATATAATTACGGGGCAGGGCCATGTCGCAAGCTCCACTTCCAAATGCTCAAAAATCTCGGGGTCGTCTTGATTTGAACCATAAATTGTACATACTGTGACCCCGATTTCTAATTCCACCACCGCCCACCTACCTAATGCGTCTGTTAATTTACGTTTAGCCCCACCTAGAGCAGATTTAGCAAAAATCGCGACCCCCCGAATGTTGGAGGTTTGAGTTGTACAGGCCAGCAAGTTGAACCCTCTTAAATTCAACAGGTTTCTTTTCCCCCATGGGATGTGCGTCTCTTGTATACAAACCAGATCAAAGCGGTACATCCTAACACATTCATCCAGTCGTTGCCTCTTGCTCCAATCATTTAACCCTCCTACATTTAATGTACAGAAATTAAATTTCCCCATTCTTAATTAATTCTATGTGCCATCCGATTCCACTTCCAGGTTTTAACAGTCCAGGTTGTACCAATCCTTTTTGCATACATTCCTCATAATCATCTATATGGTTCCGGGTATTATTTTCCTCCCCTTTGACCTCCCCCTTCATCCCCCCTTCACCACCTTCCCTCCCCCTGCCCCCTCTCCCTCCCCTCCTTCTCTATCCCTCCCCTTGCACCTCCCCCCTAGCCCCCCCCCACCACCACCACCCCGTGAAGCGCTCGGACCTTAGTCTGAGCATGTGATGAATGCAGCATACGTGACTGGGCTGATGCTTTACTATCTTTAATACCGTTTCCCCTGTGTGGTCCCTATATGGTCCCTAGAGGTCCAGTTGCTTAATAATACTAAACATATCAAAAACCCTCATTTCCATGACACTATACTTTGTGCCCGAGCCTAGCAATCTTTTACCTGATCCTCTCTTTCCCCCCTTCCCCCTAACTTCATTACACAATTTAAGTCAAACTTAATTTATCATTCTTTATCCAAACCATCAAGAAATTCCCTTGCTTTAATTTCGGACATAAAATATCTTGTCTGTCCGTCGTGGATCACTTTCAACTGCGCTGGGTTGATCAGGTAAATTTGAATATTTTTGTCTTGGAAAGGTTTTATCATCTGCCTTAATCTCCAACGTCTCTCCACAGTTTAGTGACAGAAGTCCGGCCGTACAAAAAACGACACCCCGCCGCTTGATCTTCTAGATTCCGGGCTGGCCTTCTCCGAAATTAATTGCCGCAGTAAAAAATTGCCGAAATACACAAGAATCGCTCGAGGCAGGGCTCCCTCTTTCGAGTGAGGTCTAAGTTTAAAGGGAGTGCGGTGGGCTCTCTGTACTTCTGCTGCCCAATTCCATTCTGCCAGCTCTGGGAATGAAGATTTTGGGACCCCCCCCTTTTTTCTCAGCCCCCCTTGACAAATCACCCCCAAACTTTCAAGATAGGAGCTGATCTAAAAAGAGGAACTTTTTTGAAAATTACGTAAACATTCGTCAAACGACGCCAAAGTTATAAGCACGTCAAAAATGCTTTTTCTATGGAAACTAGGTCTTAACTATAACTACCTACTGGCGACCGCCAGTAGGTTATATATATACATATATATATATATATATATATATATATATAAATATATATATATATATATATATATATATATATATATATATATATATATATATCTGCCTTGTAATGACTGATAATGTTCAGATTATCTCATGGAATGTAAAGGGATTACGTAATCTAGTTAAAAAACAACGGGTACTTACCCATCTCTCTAAGCTCCAATGTAAAATTGCTATGCTACAAGAAACACACCTTAATGAAAATGATGTTAATTCCCTCAAAAAGCAATGGGTAGGTCATGTCTATAGTTCCCTATCCAAAGACAGAAGGAATGGTGTTGTAATACTCTTTTACAAATCCTTATCCCTTACGATAGAAAAAGAAGAGAGAGATGAAGATGGACTTTGGCTCCTTCTCCATACTCTTATTAACGGATCCGATGTTTCTCTGCTTAACATTTATGGCCCCACAGGCATTGACTCACAATTTTGGCAATCCATGTCTCATACCCTTCATGCATGTTCTGATTCTAATCTCATAGTGGGTGGTGACTGTAATCAGGTCATGGACCCTTTTAAAGATAGGAAATCCTCTTCTAGGTACATTCCTAATAAAATGCTAAAAACTTTTGTTCGGACTATCCGGGCGAGGGGCCTAGTTGATGCTTGGAGAATTTTCAACCCTGACAGTTTAGAATATACATTTTATTCCCCCACTCATAACTCTACCTCTAGAATTGATTATATTTTCTTAAGCCCACACCTCCTTTCCAACCTCCTACATGCAGAGATTGGCTCCATTCTTATTTCCGATCACGCTCTTGTTTTGATTAGTTTAGATCTTCCTTCCTTACCCTCTAAATCTCGTTGTTGGCGTTTTAATAACTACCTTCTTAAAGATCCTTCCTTTCTAGGCCGCTTTAAAGAATTTGTTTCTGAATTCTTTCTTCTTAATGCTAGTCCTGATATGCCCTTTCATATTGTCTGGGATTCCTTCAAAGCAACAGCTAGAGGCTTCATTATAGATTATGTAGCTAGTAAATGGAAAAAATACCGCAAGGAATCCGCTTCTTTGCTCTCTTCCATTAAAGAATTGGAACATGCATATTTTTCTTCTAAAAATGCCGACACCCTCAAGACTCTGGTCCAAGCAAAACTTGACTTTAATAGGAAATCTACGGAAGAGGCTTCGGGGACGTTGTTGAAAATTAACTCTAAATTCTATGGTGGTCGTAATCGAGCCGGTAAGCTGTTAGTGAACTACTTGAAGGTTAAATCTCAAAGATCTAGGATAGTTAGGATCGTAGATGATAGTGATATCCCCGCCTTAAAGATGAAGAAATATTAACTTGCTTTACAGATTTCTATAAGACCCTTTATACTCCTGAATCTTCTCCTTCTGATGCAGCTCTGGATTCTTTTTTTAACTCATTACCTCCCCGCTCTTCCCCTCTTCCCGACACTTCTATTTTAGAAAATGATATATCTCTTTCAGAGATTAAATCAGCTCTGTCCATGTTACCTAGAGATAAGGCCCCTGGTCCTGATGGCCTCACCGCTGAGTTCTATTCTTGCTTTTCTTCTGTCCTTCTGCCCCATCTTTTATCTCTTTTTCAATATTTCACTTTTAATGGTGAGGCTCAAGGCTCCTTTCTCGAAGCTATGATTTGTCTCATTCCCAGAAAAGATAAAGATCCGTCCCGATGTGCCAATTACCGTCCTATATCTTTGATTAATCTTGATTGCAAACTATTTGCCAAGGTTTTAGCTCTTCGTATCAACCAGGTTCTTCCTGATTTAATTGGTCACGAACAAACAGGGTTTGTTAAGGGATGGACTATTGCCGACAATTCTAGATCTTTCCTCAACATCATACATCTTGCAGCTAAAAGCTCCTCCCCTATTGCCGCCATAACCCTTGACGCGGAAAAAGCTTTTGATCGCGTTCATTGGCTTTTCATGATGCGTGCCCTTAAATGGCACGGTTTTGGTCCTTCTATTCTGTCTCTTATCCATTTGTTATATTCCTCCCCAACCACTTCAGTCTTTGTTAATGGATCTCAATCCTCTTATTTCCCTTTACAAAGGGGTACTCGTCAGGGATGTCCTTTTTCCCCGTTACTTTTTATTCTCTCCCTTGAGCCTTTTCTTCATTCTCTAAGGCACTCCCCCACTTTTCGAGACTTTACGCATAAAAATGTTGAAATTTAATTTACGGCCTACGCCGATGATATTATGTTATATGTCTCGGATCCTTCTACATCTTTGACTGCTTTTACCAAACTTCTCTCTTCCTATGCGGCCTTGTCTGGTTATAAGTTGAATTTTTCAAAATCTGAAGTACTTCCTTTAAACAAGTATTGCCTAAAGAGTATGTTTGAAAGAATTGAATTTAAATGGAATAATAATAATATTACTTGCCTGGGGATAACATATTCTTCTTCTCTTACAAAAACAATTCAGTATAATTTAGATGAAATTCTATTAAAAGTAAATAATATGACTGACAGATGGTCTCCCCTCTTTTTGTCTTGGTGGGGCAGATTGGACACCATTAAAATGATGTTGCTCCCTGTTATTAACTTTTATTTGTCTATGTTACCAGTTAAACTTACATTGAAGTTTTTAAAACCTTAATGGAATTTTGAGTACATTTCTTTGGAACGGTCGGAAGGCCCGTATTTCTTTGGCCCTATTCTCTGCTCCTAAGGAACAGGGTGGTGTTCACTTCCCCAATTTCCGACAGTATCATTCCTCTTTTTAATTCGCCAAATGTTACCATATTTATCTACCTCGGATGGAACTATTACCTCTGTATGGCACAATTTGGAAGAATCTCTGATTTTTCCTTTCCTATTCTCTCTCTTAGCCAGTTTTACTCATCCCCCTCGTTCTTTTAACTACCCAACGATTTCAAAATTTATTTCCACCTTTTATCCTATCAGATGTAAGTCTCTTAGCCCTTTACAGATATTTCTAGATTCACCCCTTTGGCACAACAAGAGTATTAAATTGTCCAATCGCACGATTTTTTGGAAAACATGGGCTGCCAAAGGGATCTTTCGAGTTAAGCAGTTAATACAAGACTCTCGCTGTCTTTCCTCACAAGAGATTCAGTCCACATTTGACCTACCTGTTTCCTCATTACTCAGATATGATTCTTTACGTCTGCTTTTGACAGATCAGTTTTCTCTACTTCCTAGATCTCCCCTCCCTACTCCAGATCCTCTGTTCGAACCTCTTTCCATTTCCCCCTTTATTAAGGCCTCTCATGTTTACAAATACCTTCATTTTTCTTCTCCTAGTCGCCCTAAAAGTAAAGTGGAGCTCCTATGGGAATCCGATTTACAGCATACCCTCTCTGTCCACACATGGAATTCCATTTGGACTCATATACACCACACCTCCTGTCACTCTAGCACTACTCAGACTCTTTACTATTTTTACCAAAGGTTATTTTTAACTCCATTATCACTCTCCAAGTATAGTTCACACTTATCCCCGAACTACTATATTTACATTCTCTTTTCTCACTTCCTTTTTTCTTTTTTCTCTCTCTCCCCCCCTTCTTTGTTCTCTCTTTCTTTTTGCTTTTTCTCTTTTCTTCTTTCTTTCTTTTCTAGGTTTCCCCTTTTTCTGAAAAATAAAAAATGTAAAATGCTATTTTGTAATTAGGTACAACTCTTTCTTATTGCTTTTCCCTTTTGGAATGTTTCTATATTTATGACTGAATTCATGGGTCATTTATTATTATTATTATTATTATTATTAGGAAGCTTGTAAAGCGCTATGGTTACTCCGAACAGAGTGTCCCAGCGCTAGGACAAAGATGAAAACCCAGCAGCCCTCCCATGCCAACCAACTTCCTACGCAGACCTCTACACCGGAGGGTGACGGAAGAGCCAAGTTTTCAGTTTCTTGCGGAACAGGGACTCCGACTCAGATGTCCTCAGATCCACAGGGAGCTCATTCCAAGCCTTAGCTGCCAGGAAACCAAAAGATCTCCCGCCAACCCTAGCCTTCCGCACACTGGGCACAGTCATTCTAGCACTGCCGAATGATCTCAAATCTCGGGCGGGCTGGTAGACCGTCAGAAGGGGGAGTAAAAAACGCGGTCCCCTTTTCCTGAGGATCCTATGACTGAAGCATAAAGCCTTAAAGGTGACTCTGGCCTGAATTAGGAGCCAATGCAGTTCCTTCAAAGCATCTCCAACCGAGGCCCTCCTCGGGATGTTCAAGATAAGCCGGGCTGCAGCATTTTGGACCTTCTGCAAGATGTTCAAGTTTTTTGCAGTCACCCCTAGATACAGAACATTGCAATAATCCAGGTGAGATGTGACCAAAGCCTGTACAATGGTTCTTTTAGCATCCAGGGGGAGAAGGTCCAGAATCTTACGTAGCATTTTAAGAATGCCGAAACATGTACCGGCCACAGCAGAAATTTGCTCAGAGAAGGAGAGATTTTCATTGAACCACACTCCCAGATTTTTCACCTTGGCTTTCGGTACTGGACTAGGTCCTAGTTCCTCCGGTCACCAATGCTGCGACCAGAGAGAGGGCTGTTTTCCAACAACCATCACCTCTGTCTTCCCTGCATTAAGCTGGAGGCAACTCAGTCTCATCCAGTCCATAAGCTCCCCCAGGCAAGTTTTGAAATCTGCTGCCCTTCCCGTTTCCTTTTGTTCCAGGGTCACAACCAACTGATTGTCATCAGCGTATGACACCAGCTTAATTCCATGTCTCAAAATAATATTTGCAAGTGTGCGCATGTAAATATTAAACAGGGTGGGGCTGAGAGCTGATCCCTGCGGCACCCCCTGGTTCAAAGGACAGACTCTGGAGCTAAAAGGGTGTTGCAGGACCTGGAAGGAGCTATTCTCCAGAAAGTTCTTCAACCAGATCCACGTGACACCACCGACCCCGACCTCTCGTAACCTTTCAAGTAGGAGGCCGTGGGACACAGTGTCGAACGCAGTACTTAGGTCTAACAGAATCAAGGCAGTGGTCCTACCTTCATCTGCCGCAATCCTCAACACTTCGGCTGCCAGGAGGAGAGCGGACTCCGTACCACGCCCAGGCCTAAAGCCGGACTGGGTATCATGCAGAACCCGCCTCTCTTCTAAAAACCTCGAAAGTTGGCCATTCAGATGTTTCTCTGCAATTTTTGCTACAAAGGGAAGTAGAGATATGGGTCTTAGGTTTTCAGGAAGAGCGGGGTCCAGTGAAGGTTTCTTCAACAGTGGGACCACCATGGCATGTTTCCAATTATTGGGAACCTGCCCCGTGCTAAAGGACAGGTTCAGTAACGAGGTGAGAACAGGGGCAACAATTTTCTTCCCTAGTTGCAGAAATTTTGGAGGGGCCGGGTCCATAGTAGACCCAGATTTCACAGCCTCCATCAGCCCAAGAACCTCGTTTTCCACCAGAGGACAAAGGGCAAACTTGTCCTCGGTCCACGGTGCCTCCATACTAGGCACAGGAACATGTCTCCTACTGCTTTCTGGAAAGGTGGCATATATCTTATCAATCTTATCAATGAAATAGGCAGCGACCTTATTACAATAATCCATAGAAGCAGGGAGCGCAGCTGACACCCGTTCCAGAGAGGATAGTTGTTTCACTACCTGAAAGATGGTCTTAGTAGAATTTTTCGCTAGCTCAATTTGCCCTGTATAGTATTCCCTCCGCACTCTCCTGATCTGTCGATGGTAGAGCTTCAGAGCCTCGAAATATTTCTGTCTATTTTCATCCCGATAGCTCTTCCTCCACTGTCGCTCAAGATGCTTACAGCTGGATTTCATTTGCGCCAGTTCTCCCAAAAACCACTTCGCAAAGGCAGACATACGCCCACTTTTGCATTGTTTCAGTGGTATCAGGGAGTCCACAGCCTCCATCATCCAACTTGATATTAAGTTATCGGCTCTCTGGACGTTGTCCCCTAACTCAGGAGGACTGCCAGCCAGTGCCTCTTCAAAGGCATCCTGGGTTAATGAGGCCCATTTCCGGACCAATATAGGTTTGGAACAACTACCATGCGAGTGGAGGGCCTGACCTGGCGTCAGTATACTAAAAGGCAATAGGAAGTGGTCTGACCAGGCTACAGGGACCGGCGAAACAGCAACTGTCTCTGTGCAGTTTGTAAAAATATGATCTAATGTATGACCTCTATTGTGTGTGGAAGTATGGACCAATTGGTTAAGGCCCAGAGCCTGAAGTCCTAATACAAACTCAGCTGATTCTTTACAGCCTTTATTTTCTAAATACAGATTAAAATCCCCCAATAGGAGAAAGTTAGAGTAGCGGAGGGCATGTGGGGGTAGTAATTCCAGAAGCTCATCAATAAAGGTTCTCCCCGGACCCGGAGGTCTATAAATAAGGAGCCCAGAAACAGATTTAGAGCTAGTGCTATTCATGCTAAAAAGCAGGAGTTTATTCAGTTTAAGCTGAAGATCTCTCCTGAAAATCACAGCAAGGCCCCCCCACCTCTGGCCAGATCTGTCCACCCTAAGAATCGCATAGCCTTCGGGTATAGCGTCCAGAATATCCGGGGCGGATGACTCGTTAAGCCAGGTTTCAACTAAGAATAGTACAGTTGGTTTTAGGTCATTCAGAAGATCACAAATTTCTGTGCTGTGTTTACTAAGCGATCTACAGTTCAGAGAGAAACAGTGTAGAGGGGAGCTGGTCATTCTTAACACTTCCCTTTTACCCCTTGCTACCACACCAGGTGTCAACCGAAAGTCACAGTGCTCACAGTCCTTTCGCCCGCCACACGCCCGCAAAGAGTGTAGACAGACAGTGTCCAGCGTTCATCTGAGGGCCAGCAATTCCTCAGCGGTGTACATTTTCCTGAGCTTCGTGGAAGAATCAGGGGTCCTGGCCCTTGGCGCCGTCCAGGCGCGGACGGGCGCAGACGGGCTTGCCTTAGGCGCGCCAGCGGCATGCCCGCTGCGTGCCCGTTTGAGCATGTGCTTTAATAGCGTGAGTGCTGGGAGCGCTAGACCACTCCACCCACGCCACACTCGCCCCGGAAGTGAGGATGGCAAGGAGGAAGCCCAATGTGGTACAGCACAGCGCCCTCCGCAACAATCGGCACACACCGCGGTGGACCAGGGCGGAAGTACCCTCTGAGAAAAGCCACCAGCCACAACAGACTTCCCCCCCTTTCCCCACCAACTGTACAAAATGCCGGTAAGGAGCAGAGATTCAATAAGCGTAGCTTTAAAAAAGTTTAAAAGCAGCGTGAAAGTTTAAAAGCAGCGTGAATAATAAAATACACTCAAGTGCAATAGCGCCAGTGTAATAGCAGCAACATAGGATCAATTAATACAGCGCAAGCGAGGGCAGTCAGGACTCACCAATGTCCGCTGCGCGCCCGTTTGAGCATGCGCTTTAATAGCGTGAGTGCTGGGAGCGCTAGACCGCTCCACCCGCACCACACTCATTCATTTAAATTATTTATTCAGTTTGCTAATTCTTTGCTACCTTCTTATGACTATTATCGTATATTGTACCTATGTTTCTAATTACTTCAATAAAGCTCTTTAAACTCAAAAAGAGTGTACAATGAAATGAGTGGCTTATTTAGGCATCTGTCTGTCTCTGTTCCACTTCTGTTCTGATCCAGTCAGGACGGTTTGTCATCATGGTTTATTTCGATAAGTATCAGAGTTAATTCATCCCATGGTGAGTATCCCTGCTTTACCTCTCCCCCTTTGTTTTTGCGTTTGTAATACTGCTCCTTAAATCTCATTCCACTATATCACCTGTTTTTCAACATTACAATATTTGGGGGTTCGTTAGTTTTTTAGCTCATTGCCTTACATCATCTTCCCAGGATCAGCAGAAGATCCATAAACTTGCTGCCAGTTTTCTTTTTTTTTATGTCTCTGCACAAAGTCTAATCACCCTACCTCCGGCTTCAGTAGCGCCCTCTTCTTGCATATTATTAGCTGCTGTCCCCCAGTATTTTGCAGTCTTTACACAAGCCTAGCCCTCGTGACAGAGCTCTCTTTGCCACTTCCACTCCGTAGGCAAATGGCAATAGAGTCTTAATAGATTTCTCTTTTTTTCTTTTTAGTGCGGTATATCCTGGGTGGAAATGTTATTTGTGTAATAATTTAAAATCGGATGCTCCTTGGGTACTTGTGTCCACATAAGAGCTCGCTCTTCCTCTAATATCTCTCTACTTACGTTAGTTGACCATTTACCCTGGAGTTTCGTCTCCAGTAAAGCCCAATATAACTGTGTTACGCCTTCCTCTCCATGCCAGTGTTAGCAGTCCATTCACAACGTCATGCGTCATCAGTTCCTAGTTTTCCTGAGTCAGGGGCTTATTTACAAGCCCCTTGCGCCACTTTTGCGTCATTTTTCCCATGTTAAAAGTGACGCAAAAGTGGCGCAAGGGGCTTGTAAATAAGCCCCTCAATGTTTTGGGAATTTCAGCTACTGTTTTCCCATACATTAGAAATTGGGCTAAGGGCACGGTCATTTCTTCAGTCAGTTCTTGCAAGGATCTGAGTTCCTGTTTCATGCGCAAGCTTCAAATCTATTACTTCTGGTTTTGCCCACGTCAGGCTATTTTTGAAGTCTGTGACCTGTAATCCCATCAGGGCATGGATTGGAAGCTCTGGAGCATATGTCGTTATCGACAGAGTTTGTGCTTAGTTCTTTCCCCAGCATTGTTTAGCCACCCCCAGCAAACAAGATATTTGACCTGTTGGACCTCTAAATTTCAAGTAACAGTGCAGTCGCCTTTCACCTCTCAGAATACAGTACCATTTAGTTCATTTTCAATGTGGAGTATTCACTATCCATCTGGCGACCCCCTGCAGTGATGCTACCACATAATATAGTTCAAAATATGGACTCCTAGGTTCCCATCATCACTGGAAAGCCAGAGTTTATGCAGTGCTACCCTTGTTCACTATACCAATTATTACAGAGTCTAGTTCTATAAAAAAAGGCCCTCAGCAGAAACACTGGTAGCTTGGCAAAATAAGGTGATAGACCAAGAGCGCCAGAGAAATTCTGCCCTGCCCTGATACTGGAAGGTTCTTCCAGAAGGTAGGGCATCACTTCAGTACTTTCAATGCTCTGCCTACTTTGCTATCTATTACATCTAGCTCTTTGTGATATATGTCTACATTCGAGGTCAACAGGACGTATTGTTTCCCATTGGAGGCCCAGGAACAAATTGGCATAACTGATCTTTCTATATCATATCTTGTGTGCTATTTGTATGGTTTCGAACAATTGATTTGTGTTATACCTGACAGCTTAAGGGTGGTCCTCCCTCCAACTTTTTGCCCACCTCCTCCACTTTTCTGACCTCGTTTTTGCTGGCTTTAGGACTCACCACTGCTGAACAGTACTAAAGTGCTTGTGCTCTCCCCCCTAAACTTGTCAAAATTGGTTCATCCCCAATTGGCATATTTAATTTATGTATAGGTCCCTAGTAAAGTGGTACCGCCTGCACCTAGGGCCTGTAAATTAAATGCTACTAGTGGGCCTGCAGCACTGATTGTGCCACCCACTGAAGTAGCCTTTTAACAATGCCACAGCCCATGGCCACTGCAGAGCCTGTGTGTGCAGAGCCTGTGTGTGCAACTTTACACTACCATGTCGGCCTGGCAAAAAAAACCTTTTGCCACGCCCACACCTTCCCTTTTTATACATTTAAGTCACCCCTCAGGAAGGCCCTGAACATCCAAGAGGGCAGGGTGCAATGTCAGTCAGTCTGAAAATTTTATTTTGGCACTATACCATAGAAGCACATAAAACAAATATAACCTGCAATAAAACATCTAGTACAAAATTGGCAAACATTTAAAATAAATTTATAAACTGTTTGCACATCCTTCCATACTAGACGCCCGCGACGGCTGTAGACAATAAATACATTTCAGCACAAAGAAGATAAGTTAGACAATAAAACGTGGTATTTCAGGTAACTTTCTGACTGGAAATATTACACAGTTAAAAGTAATTAGGCAACCAGTTGATCTTGTGGCTAAACTTCGGCCAATTGGTAGATTAATGCACACATCAAAGAGAGTCGACCAGGAAAATCATAGGCACACTAAATGAGGTTCCCATACTATTAAATGAATATTTGCATATCCCATTGCCTCAAAGTAAGTTCATTTGAAAATTGACAGTCTTCACTATGGAGATTTTCTTGGGTGTTATATTTTTTTTGCCTTACTCTCCACACACCCATCAGGTATCGAGAAAGAGCAAAGACCAGTTGTTTACTTGTATCATATCTCAATATCTTAAGGGCTTCTTTGTGCTCCCTCGTACCAAACTACCGACATAGCTGGATAATCCAGTAAGTCCTACTACTCACGTAGGCCAGGCAGAAGAACATGCTCAATAGTTTTATTTGTAGCTCTGCAGATCGAGCACTGCCGCTCATCGGCCCTTAACACTCGTGCCCACATAGCAGTAAATGCATGGAGAGGCATGGTCGCATATCGAAATTGCAAGTACAGTTGCCTAGCTAACAGGGTGCAATGTATTTAATTTAAAAGGCAGGACATGCACTTTTAAGTTTTATATGTCCTGGTAGTGAACTGCAAGGCCCCCAAGTTTGATCTCTCTGGAATCCTAATTCAAAATACTTACTTGTGGTGAAGTCATATTTTATATTACCATTCGGGAAATGCCACTTTTAGAAGTTGGCATTTTCTTACTTTAGCAATTCGGTGCCTGCTGCTGGTTTCTGACCAGTCTGGGGCGGGTTACAGCTGGACTTTGTGTATTCCCCCTAGACAGCCGCACACAACGAGAGCTTAGGTGTGACATGATGGCCCACCCTGGGATGATTGGAGGGAGGAGCTGGACCGGGCCTCACACCTGAATAGACTGTGACCTGTCCTCCCACAAAGGGCTGCATACACCCCTGTATTGAGTCTGTAGCCAGGACAGGACGGGAGGACCTCTGTGCACTTCAAAGACCTGTTTTTTTAAGTCTCCGCCACTTCAAAGGCCCAACTGGGTATAAGTACTGGACCTCTGACACCATCACTTCAGTACACTTCTGGACCTGTGAATACTGCTGTGCTGCTGATAGACTGACACTCTGCTGGACTGCTGCTTTGCTGGACTCCTGCCTTGCTGCGCTGCCCTGCTGCCTTCTGTTCCCCTGCCTTGGTGAGAAGAACTGGACCTGCCTCACTTGAACCAAGATTTACTCACAGGGCTAGCTGGCTGGCCTCCTTATCTGAAGTCTGACCCTGCTCGCTGGCAGGTCGCTCCCCACGCTGCTGCACGGCTCTGCCTGCATTGTTTTTGCCTAATCCTGTACTTTTCCCCTGTGCCTAACTTGCTTTCTTGCCCAGACTTGTTTTTATTCCCCTGTGCCTAACTTGCTTTCTTGCCCAGACTTGTTTTTATTCCCCTGTGCCTAACTTGCTTTCTTGCCCAGACTTGTTTTTATTCCCCTGTGCCTAACTTGCTTTCTTGCCCAGACTTGTTTTTATTCCCCTGTGCCTAACTTGCTTTCTTGCCCAGACTTGTTTTTATCCCCCTGTGCCTAACTTGCTTTCTTGCCCAGACTTGTTTTTATCCCCCTGTGCCTAACTTGCTTTCTTGCCCAGACTTGTTTTTATTCCCCTGTGCCTAACTTGCTTTCTTGCCCAGACTTGTTTTTATTCCCCTGTGCCTAACATTGCTTTCTTGCCCAGACTTGTTTTTATTCCTCTGTGCGTGTACTTGTTTTCTTGCCTAAACTTGTTTTTCCTTCCCGCCCCCAGTTCTCCCGCGGCCCCCGCCCGTTTTTCCAGCCGCTGCGTCCCCGCCCCACTGTAATCCCATTCGCCGCCCCGCTCCCGCCTCCCAGCTGCTCCTCCCTCCCACATCCCCTCATATGGAGGCCGCGCGCAGCGGGCGCGCCTAAAGCAAGCCCGTCTGCGCCCGTCCGCGCCTGGACCGCACCCAGCACCAGGACCCCTGGACCCCGCGAACGCCACGACGCCCGACACCGCTACCATGCCAGATCCCTCCACGCACTCAACACCGGACGATCACACACCTGCTTCCTGGCCGCCCGAAGCGCACCCACGGAGCTTTCACCTGCCGGAACTGCAGCTTCACAAGCATCCGCCCCACCATGCCGCCGACCAGGAAAGAACCCAATTACCTCAGATGCATCCTTCTCAACACCCGCTCCGCCCGCAAACACGCCGTTGAACTCTGGGACCTACTCGACTCAACCTCCCCAGACGTCGCCTTCCTGACAGAGAACTGGCTGAACCCCGCCTCGGCACCCGACATAGCCATAGCCGTCCCGGAAGGCTACAAGATCACCCGCAGGGACCGCACCAAGGGAGCAGGAGGAGGAATCGCCATCGTCCACAGGAACACTCTCAGAGTCTCGACCAACACCGACGACACCCTCAGCACCGCCGAACACCTGCACTTCCAGATCCACACCGATCCCAACACCACCCTCAGGGGAACCCTCGTCTACAGACCCCCCGGACCCCGACTACAGTTCAGTGACTCCATCGCCGACTTCGTCAGCACACACGCCCTCGCCTCCACGGACTACATCCTCCTCGGGGACCTGAACTTCCACCTCGAGAACAACAACGACACCAACTCCACCACCCTGATCGACAACCTAGCCAACCTCGGACTCAGACAACTCGTCACAACACCCACCCACTCCGCCGGTCACACGCTTGACCCCATCTTCTCCGCAAGCCCCCATGTCTCCTTCAACCACACCACCGAACTCCACTGGACCGACCATCGCTGCATCCACTTCACCTTCAAGAAACCCACCACGCACCACCGCACCCAACAGATGCCCCGCCGCTGCTGGAGCAAAGTCACCAAAGACCAGCTACCCACCACCCTCGCCCAGAGCCCACCCGCCGACCCCACCGACCCCGACACCGCCGCCCGCAACCTCAGACAGTGGATCAACGACTGCGCCAACACCCTCGCCCGATCAAGAAACCCTCCAACAGTCACACCAACAAGAAAGCCAGCTGGTTCACTGAAGACCTCTGGGCCTCCAAGCAAACCTGCCGAAAGCTGGAGAAGATCTGGCTCCGTGAACGAACACCGGACAGCCACGCAGCCCACAAGAACGCCACCCGCAGTCACCATCACCTCATCAGATCCGCCAAAAGGGCCTCCTTCAAAGAACGCCTAGACAACAACGCGCACAACAGCAAAGAGCTCTTCAACATCGTGAAGGAACTCTCCAACCCCAGCTCCAACACCAACGACGACCCACCCTCGCAAGACCTGTGCGACTCGCTGGCCACCTTCTTCCACCGCAAGATCGCAGACATCCACGACAGCTTCAATGCCACGACCGCCCTGACAACCACTGAGACCTCCGCCCCATGACCACCATCCGCACCAGCCGCCTGCTCTCCTGGACCAACATCAACGACGACGACACCATCAAGATCATGAACACCATCCACTCCGGATCTCCGTCAGACCCATGCCCACACCACATCTTCAACAAAGCCAGCACAGCCATTGCACCCCATCTCCGGAGAGTCATCAACACCTCCTTCGAGACAGCAACCTTCCCGGAGAGCTGGAAGCACGCCGAGATCAACGCCTTACTCAAGAAACCCAAGGCGGACCCCAAGGACCTCAAGAACTTCCGGCCCATCTCCCTGCTCCCGTTCCCGGCAAAGGTCATCGAGAAGACCGTCAACAAACAACTGACCCGCTACCTCGAGGAGAACAACATCCTGGACCCTTCCCAGTCCGGGTTCCGCAGCAACCACAGCACCGAGACTGCCCTCATCGCCGCCACCGATGACATCAACTCCCTGCTGGACAACGGAGAAATGGCTGCCCTCATCCTCCTGGACCTGTCAGCCGCCTTCGACACGGTCTGCCACCACACTCTACGAACACGCCTCCACAACGCCAGGATCCAAGAGAAGGCCCTGGACTGGACCACCTCCTTCCTCTCCGGCAGAACACAGAGCGTCCGCCTTCCCCCTTTCCGCTCCGAAGCCACCGAGATCATCTGCGGCGTACCCCAGGGCTCTTCCCTCAGCCCAACTCTGTTTAACATCTACATGGCACCGCTCGCCCACGTCGCCCGTCGGCACGACCTCAACATCATCTCCTACGCCGATGACACCCAGCTGATCCTCTCCCTCACCAAGGACCCCCACACCGCCAAAACCAACCTTCATGAAGGAATGAAGGCCGTCACTGAATGGATGAGGAACAGCCAACTGAAGCTGAACTCGGACAAGACGGAGGTCCTCATCCTCGGATCCACCCCTTCGGCCTGGGATGACTCCTGGTGGCCGACCGCACTGGGAACCGCCCCAACACCCACCGACCACGCACGCAACCTAGGGGTCATCCTCGACTCCACCCTCTCCATGACTAAACAGGTCAACGCCGTCTCCTCCGCCTGCTTCAACACCCTCCGCATGCTCCGCAGGATCTACAAGTGAATCCCCACTGAAACGAGAAGAACGGTCACCCAGGCCCTCGTCAGCAGCAGGCTGGACTACGGAAACGCCCTCTACGCAGGAGCCTCGGCCAAACTCCTGGGACGGCTCCAACGCATCCAGAACGCCTCTGCACGCCTGATCCTCGACATCCCTCGCCGCAGCCACATCACACCCCACCTGAGAGACCTGCACTGGCTCCCGGTCAACAAGAGGATAACCTTCAAACTCCTCACCCACGCACACAAGGCACTCCACAACACCGGACCAACGTACCTCAACAGACGACTCAGCTTCTACATCCCCACCCGCCAGCTCCGCTCCGCCGACCTCGCCCTCGCCACTGTCCCCCGCTTCCGAAGAGTGACCTCCGGTGGCAGATCGTTCTCCCACCTCGCCGCCAAGACCTGGAACACCCTCCCCATCCACCTACGGCAGACCCAAGACCTGCTGACCTTCAGAAAACTCCTCAAGACCTGGCTTTTTGAGCAGTAGCAGCATTCCCCACCCCAGCGCCTTGAGACCCTCACGGGTGAGTAGTGCGCTTTACAAATGATATGATTGATTGATTGATTGAAGTCTCAGGGCCATAAAATACTTCCAGCCTACCTGCTTCTGCACCTGGATTCTGCCATCTGTGTGAATGCCCTGCCAAGTTGTGCCACCCCAGTCCTGGACCCTTGGAAGTGGGCCTAAGGTGCTTGCTCCAGCAAAATCCTAGCATCCTCTGTCGAACCAAAGCATCGCCGCTGTTGCATGTATCAGAACCAGTGCATCACCCGTGTTGCATGGATCAGAACCGGTGCATCACTCCTGTTTCTTGGACCAGAATCGGTGCAGTGCCTCTGCTGCATGGATCATCCCCAACTCATCACCTTCGGACCCACCACTGCCCAACACTCTTCATTGTGCAAGGTCTTGGCGCCCCCGTTGATGGCATCCTCGACGAGGATGCAGAATCTTTTCTCATCGGAGCCGACGCATCACCGCTGCTGCGGAGATCAGGACCAGCATATCGCCACCAATGCATGGATCGATACCAACGCACCCCA
The DNA here is from genome assembly GCA_963921515.1 of Calotriton arnoldi. NCBI lineage: Eukaryota > Metazoa > Chordata > Amphibia > Caudata > Salamandridae > Calotriton > Calotriton arnoldi. The sequence goes on along the minus strand of CAWUFW010006133.1, from coordinate 178,359 downwards.
CATCTTTGAAGTTGACGCAGCCAGAATAAAGGAATTTTTGTTCAGCGGGCCTCATCGGGTCCTTGTATCCGGCCCACGCTTCATCGCGGTTGACCTTAACTTTTTACTTTGTCCCGGTCCAGCGCGACCAGATAGCCCAAGTAAGCACTTATTGAGTCTAAGTGCTATTTTACAAAATCATATATCAACTTCTACTTATTGGATTTTTGTTATTTTTGTCTTGTTTTATTTATTAAAATAAGAGCTACTTTTGTAATCTGCTGTGGAACCTTGTTGTGTGGTGATTCACTATTTTACTGTTTGAAGTGTTGCGCAAATAATTTACATATTGCCTCTCAGTTAAGCCTGACTGCTCCGTGCCATGCTATCAGAGGGTAAACACAGGTTAATTTACGGTTTGCCTACTTCTTACCCTGACTACGATTGTGGTTGTTGCTTGATTAGAGCTCATACCCCAGTGAACCTACAACCCAATTTCTAACATTGGTGATCAGCGGTGAGGATAGGACTTGTGTTTGTGCAGTGCCATACAGTGATTTGGTGTACACTACTATTCCACATCCAAGACCAATTCGAATTTTAAATTCTCTCTAATTGGCATTTTTGATATTTCATTAAAATCATGTCTCTGACTGCTGGGTCTACAATTGCACCTAAAAGAATGGGATTTGAGCTATCCAACATAGACGTATACACTGTGGCCCAGCTCAAGGACTTCTGTAAGGAGATTGGAATTTCTGTCAAGAGCACCACCATGAAGGTGGAGTTGCAAAAGGTGCTGTGGGCCTAGGCAGAAGCTCTCTGGGTCTTGGGTGAGACCACAGGAGAGGATAATGGGATGGAGGATGACTTTTCTGAGGAACCACCTGTAGTGGAAGGGGATGAGTTGACCTGTGATTTGGAGCTTCCTGCCAGGCAGGGAGCAGTTTCTCTTCCCACAGCCTGTCCCCAGAGGAACTGGCGGACAGGAGGGAGGAGAAAGAGTTTAAGCTGCAGATCTCAAAATAAAAAATGGAGGCAGAGGAGAACAAGAGAAAATCGTGCTGGCTCTTGAACTGAATCTAAAGATTGGGGACCAAACCAAGTATACCCCTATGAACGCCATTTTAATTGCCAAATTTGGTCTGACCCCTTAGAAGTGCCACCAAAGATTCAGGGACAGCAAGAAGCTTCCCAACCAGTCCCGAGTAGATTTTGTAGACTATTCCAACAAGGCAAGGAATGGTTGGCTGCTGAGCAGCAAAGTAAATGATTATGTTGTGTTGCATAATTAATCATGAGGGCACGTGCTCAGTATTTGCTTTACAGATTTGCGTCAGCACCTACTTGACAGTAAGGTGACTTACCCCAGGAAGCTTGCTGAGGAGACGGAACTCTGGGCTAGCACCAGGGTGTCTAAAAGGGTATTTGTGGGGGACTACCACAAAGGTGGTCAGGGTTCCAAGTAGAAGAAGGAGGGGGAAGAAAAACCTAACAATAAGGAGTTCTCAAAAGGTCCCCAAAGTAAATATCAAGAGAGTAGTGTTAACCAGTCCCAGTTTGATCCTAAGAAGAAGGGGTTTTTGATCACAAGACAGGGAGGTTCGGTCCACAATGTACTGAGTGCTGCAGGTATGGGCATTCCAAGGGTGACTTCAAATGTCCCAAGAGGGCACAGTCCCCCACTGGTGGGCAGACACTTGGGTTAGCGAGTGTAGAGCTCTAGGAGAAAGTAGTCCCAGTTAGCTTTCAGGAGCAGATAGAGGTGACCATAGTTTCCCTGAGAGATAAAGAGATGGTGCCAAAAGCCCATATGCCTGCTCATATGTCCGGGTATGGGCAGTGGGTCACCATCAATGGGCAACGGTGGAGACTTTGTGAGACACAGGAGCCAGTATGACTACTGTCAAGAGTCAGCTGGTGTCGACAGAGCAGGTCCTTCCGAACGCATTCCACCAAGTCATAGTCGCCAAACTTGAACCAGAACCTGATACCCCCCCACTCAAAGGGAACCAGAGCCCTCCACTGGTGGCTCTGGTTCCCTTTGAGTGGGGGGGAATCAGGTTCTGTGAAAGTGGATTTGAGCCCTGCCATGCCTGTAGATTGTCTGTTAGTCAATGACCTGGAGCACACTGCCTAGAGGGAGATGGAGCTCAGGTCGTACTTGGATATGTTGGGATTGCCTGAGTGGGTCTGTATGACCACACGGTCCATGGATGCCTGCGAAGGGAGTCAAGGGCGTCTGGAGCCTGGAACTTTGGCCCTGACAACTGCAAATGTGAGGGGCAAGGGGCGTGTGAAGTTCCCATGGTGGAGGTGGATCAGGTCCCTGAGGAGGAGCCCCCAACATTCAGTGCAATCACTGTGGCTTCTCCCTGATACCGGCAGGTAATTCTTGTAAACGGCCCTCAAACACTCTTTTTAAGCCAGTGACCTTGAAACTATACAATATCAATTACCACTCCCTAGCATGCAGTTGCACTGACATCTACGATCTCATCCTAGACCAATAGCCTGATGCTATCTTTCTTATGGAGATATGGCTCGCCTAATCCTCACACGCAGAAGCCATCCTGGCTCTCCCACCAGGTTACAGCATCAACAGATGTAATAGATCTCTAATCAGGGGAGGTGGCATTGCAATTATTCATAGCAATCATATCTAGTACAATATGCCCCCTATTCGATCCAGGACTGCGAAAGTGCACTATTTAAACTGAATTTCAATGACAACTTCACTTTTTCTGGTTTTCTGATTTGCAGACCACCAGGCCTAGTTAGAGCACACAACCTCACTCTTACTTAAACTGTCCAATTTTAACATCATTGGTTGATCTCAACCTGCATTTTGACCTGATCAATGACAAAAGAATTCCGGATTTTATTGTCGATCTGGCTACCATGCAACTAATCCAGATAGTAGAACATTCTACTCATGTAGCGGGACACTTGCTCGACCCTATGTTCTCTACCAACTTTAAAATTTCTACCCCTATCCCGTTGACCTGGTCTGACCACTACCCATGTCTCAGCATACCCTTCCCACTTGGGGTGACTATAGCAACATAAAAAGATGATTGACGGAATGCTGAACATTGTCAAACATTAATCCCCAGTACAGGGATCTGGGCCCAAATCCATCCTTTTATTTGCTCACCATGCCATTCCAGTTTTAACCCAGCCATATGCAAATCAGTCTTGACCCTGCACCCAATGGGAACAGTCCAGCCTGAACTGCTAGGCCAGGTCCTCCCTGGACTGGAAACAAGCTTCCTGGGACCAGTGTCGGGGTATCAGGATGTTTTTGCTGTGGTCTGGGCACTGAAGAAGTTGAGGCCATACCTGTTTAGGACTCATGGCCCGATGTACGACCATTTGCTTTTGCGACTCACAAATTGCGAAAAATTGTGAGTCGCTATTTGTGAGTCACAAAAGCAAAGGTACAATAGTGTTAGAGACACTGTTAGCGATTCCCAATGGGGTCGCAAAATGCGAGGCTCATGAATAATAATGAGTCACTTGCAATTTGCGACCTGGCTGGCCCTCCCAGGGATGGTGGCCTGCTGGGCTCAGCAGACCTCCATGTCTGGGACTGCTTTTCAATATAGCAGATTTTTTTTTTTTTTAAATGCAGCCCGTTTTCCTTAAAGGAAAATGGGATGCATTTAAAAAATAAAAATGAAACGTTTTAGTTTCATTTTTTAAGTGCAGGTAGTGGTCCCTGAGACCACTGCCTGCCCTTAAAAAATATTTCTGAGCCAGTCACAAAGGGGAAGGGGTCCCCTGGGGATACCTTCCCATTTGCGACTGCATTACCACCCTCTTAAAGAGGGTGGTAATTTGTGAGTGTTTTGCGACTGCAATTGCAGTCGCAAAACATTGGTATATGGCTTTGCGGTCGCTATTAGGAAGGGAACGCCCCTTCCTATTAGCGAGTCGCTAAACACTATTTTGCGAGTCGCAATTTATTTGCGACTCGCAAAATACTGTTTGTACATTGGCCACAGGTTTTTAGCATGCGCAAACGGGTCGCAAACCCGTTTGCGCATGCTAAATACTGTAGTACATCTGGCCCTCAGTTCCTGGTTCAGACAGATCACAGAGCCCTCAGATGGCTCATATAGATTCTTTCAGCTGAGGGGGGCGTGGGGGGCACTTGTGAGACCTAACAGATTTAGGGTGGTCTTCCCCTCAACATTTTGCCTACCTCCTCTACTTTTCTGACCTCGTTTTTGCTGGCTACAGGGCTCTGTGTACTGTACTACTACTAGCCAGTGCTAAAGTGATTGTGCTCTATCCCCGAAATATGGTAGCATGGGCCTAAGGTGCTTGCTCCAGCAAAACCCATACATCTTCTGTCGAACAAGTGCATCACCGCTGTTGAGTGGATCAGAACCAGTGCGTTGCCCCTGTTGCGTGGATCAGAACTGGTGCATTGCTCCTGTTGTGTGGATCAAAAGTGGCACATCGCTCCCGTTGCGTGGACCAGAACTGGCGCATTGTCTCTGCTGCATGAATCGGCCTGACGCATCACCTTTAGACCCACCATTGCGCAATGCTCTTCCCTGTGCAAGGTCTTCGCATCCCCACCTATGGCTCAGTGACGAATCTCTGCATCGCAGCTCTTCGCTCATCGGAGCGAACACATTGCCACTGCTGCACATATCAGGACCGGCACATCGCCGCCACTGCGTGGATTGACACTGACGCATCGCTTTGGTTGCACCCCACGTCTTCGACACAGCCAGGATTAGATTACATTTGTACAGCGGGCCTCACTGGGTCCCCCATCTGGCCCACGCTCTATCGTGAGCGGCCTGAACTTTTGACTTTGTCGCGGTCCAGAGCGACTGGATATTCCAAGTATGCGCTTATTGCTTCTAAGCGCAATTTTATAGTTTATTCATTCAAAATTCATATTTCATATTCTGCTTATTGGAGTTTTGTAACCAAAATTACAAAACTCCAATATTTATTGAATTAAGGGCTATTGTTGTAACCTGGTGTGGAATATTTTTCTGTGGTATTTTCACTGTTTTACTGTTTAAAGTGTTGCACAAATACTTTATACATTGCTTCTAAATTAAGCATGACTGCTCTTTGTCAAGCTTCCGGAGGGTGAGCACAAATTAATTTAAGATTTGCCTGCTTCTTACCCTGACTAGGATTGTGATTGCTTCTTAACTAGGGCTCATACCCCAGTCAACCTGCAATCCAAGTTCTAACAATTTGCATTCCACATATTTCCCAAAATGCCACCATCCTGTTTATGGAAGGGGCCAATTTGTCTTTACCTCATTATAATCAGTGTTTAATTTGTAAAATAATATGTTCCAGGGCCCTCTGCATTAGGCTACTGTCACTTGCACCACCCATTGCCCCTGCCTGCACTCTCAGTGACAGTACCAAACCAACTACTAACCATCACATTCGAACAACTGTGACAACACAGACTATTCCAGGCCCCAAAAGCTTCAAGAATGGCTTGGGTGTCAGCTATTAATCATTTTTAAAGTATTTGGAATTAATAAACACCTGTTGTTATGCTTGTTTTTAAATTAGACAAACAGCACCACCATGTGGCAGACTGTCATAAGTGCTGGTGCTGACAATTAAGTACCGGTGCCGAGCACCAGAAACCACCAGCTCAAATTAAGCACTGGTTATAATATATTATTATGTCACCTGCATACAGCGATATGATGTGAGTCATGTCATTTATATGTTTAGCACTACTCCTACCTTCACATCAGTGGAATGAAGGGACAACCCTGTCTTGTACCCCTCTTAATGAAACACCTTAGGTCTGCTTCCAAGGGTCCAGGACGAGGGTGGCTCAACTTGGCAGGGCCGACTCACAGACGGGAGAGTCCAGGTGCAAAAGCAGTTAGGTTGAAAGTCTTTTATGTCCCTGAGACTTCAGATTAGGAGGCCAGCCAGATAGCTCTTGAAGTCACTCTGGGTTCTAGTGAGGCAGTTCCAGTCCTTCGCACCCAGGCAAGGGAGCAGCAGGCAGCAGGACAGCACAGAAAGGCAGCAGTCCAGTAAAGCAGCAGTACAGCAGAGTGGCAGTCCTTCAGCAGCACTTCCTGGCAGAGTCTTCACAGGTCCAGAAGTGTACTGAAGTGATGGTGTCAGATGTCCAGTATATAAACACATTTGGCCCTTTGAAGTAGGGGAGACTTCAAAGACAGGTCTTTGAAGGGCACAGAGGTCCATCCTTATATAAAATCAAAATGCATGTACTGACTGATATGAAGGTGCAGCCATCTCAGCAGTATACATATATATTTCCAGCTAATGGTTTTAAAGCATTTTCAAGATCTTTTGTTATTACTGCTGATTTGAGAAAATGTGCTTGGGGTAGTATCAAGGACATGAAATAATTTTGTTATATTTCTTGATGTATTATGTTCTGGAACAACCCCACTCTGCTGTTAAAACTATCTAGAAATCACTCAAAGACTTGATGTTACCTAGAAAAAAATGAGATGCCTGTCTCACAAATCTCTAGTACAATACTACCTAGAATCACACACATACCTGTTCTAGCTAATAGTATACTCATTCAGAGCTAAGACTCACTCAGAGGTAACATACAGAACTGAGTTCTGCTTTTCCTACCACTGGCACTCATGGTGGTAATCTTGATAATTGAGACATATTGCACACTTTATTCTTAATATTAACTATTGTACGTAAGAAGTCTTCTGCTGCTAATGTCCAAAGGCACTCATAGATTTACTCTAGATGATACACTCACCCATTGATGTGCTCCAGATAAAACTTATTTTAACTCAAAGCAATTCATAAGAAAATACACATTTACTCAAATATCTGCTTTGTATAACAAGCAGTCTCACTCAGAGCTCTGCTCCTAATAATACCCAGACTCACTCATATCTCTGCTCTTATTAATACTTAGACTCTCTGTGAGTTCTGCACCCACTAATAACCAGACACCTTGTAGCTTTCTTCCTGATAATACAGACAGGTATGTCTTTGATACTACCCAGAGTGATGGAACTGATCTTGAAGATGCCAAAGTTACTCAGAGCTCTGTTTCAAGCAACACATGAGGCTGCATCTACTTTCAATCAGAGCAGGGCTGGGTGTTTGACATGCTTCATGTTGGCTGAGAAAGGGTGGCATCACTAAAACACAGGTTTCTTGTCTTAGCCACCCCAAACTCCCATACACAAATAAAGTCCTCTCTGGCCTGTTCCCTAAAAGAGTAAAACCCTTGTCAAAGAAGCACTTGCCACAAATAATATCTTTAATGGCAGCTAAATTCAGTCTATTGCTTACCACGCTAAAAGGTCCTTCCATCCTACCTTCCTCCCTCAACAAAAGACAATTTAAATGGAATGTGAGAAATATGTTTGGATTAATTTATTTTAACTGTGTTCTGCATACATCCTGTTTGCTATCTGTTATTTATTTATAATAAAATGAGTTACTTGTTATCATATTTTTGTGATTAAAGTTCTTTTTCAAGAGTGGTTTTATAAAGAATTTCACTTATTTTCTCTAACCCTGAATTGCAACCAACTCTAATACATGTCTAATACATTCCACACTATTTCAACCAAACCCAAGTGACTATAAACAGATGTGATTTCTTACTAATGTCGCTCCACTACAAGCTGAGATAGAGCAACATATAACATTTTGAGCTCTCAGGCACAACACTAAAAGCCCTCCCACATAGGACTCACTACAAAGCCACACCTTGTCATTCAATCACACTCTTCAGAGTAGTCTGCTGCCCATATGAAAGGCGCATTGGTACCTCATCAGGGGTATGAAGCACTCTATAATTGCAGCAACAATGCAATACATTATACAACACCATATCTGACATAAACTAATTCAGGCAGTCTAAATATGGTGAAGAGTTTTTGATAGTGTGCAGTATATAAATGTAGTTAGTAAGTCAGGATGTAAGAGCTGCTAATTGAAAGATATGGTAGTCCAGTGAGGAAACGACTCATCCCACACATGAAAATCTATACAACCAAAAATTACATAATATAGAATACCACAGCATAATATATAAACTGAAAAGTATACAGAAATTCCAAGACAAACAGTTAAAAGAAACTCAATACCTCAGACCAGAGATCATTGATACTGTAAGGCTAAAATAAATTAGATCTCCTTATACCATAACAAAAACACTGATTGTTGTGCTTATAGTTCTATGAATATTATTCCAATCAGGGAGCTATTTAAAAACAGCAATTGAAAGTAAATGGCTGATATAGAGTTTGGCAGACAGGTCACTCCAGGAGTAGTCCAGTCAAGTTTGGTCTCTGCAACCTGACAGGGTTTAGAGGTACTGAGCTATGAATTATAATTAATTAACAATTAACAAGCAACAACACTCACTCACATCCATTGCTCAATTCAGAGTAGAGTTGGGCGAGCCACTGAAACCTTGAGCCAGGTGCGAGCCCGAAGCCTGGCTCGGCTCAGCTCAAGGTCCCGTTGGAACCTCAAGTCCATAACGAACCGAGCTTTGAAGTAACTTCTGCCTGCCACCTTCCCTCTATCCAAGAAGTGGCATTACGACCAGAGCTGCCAATTTCAGAAGCTAGGAACTTGGGGCCTCATTTATGATGAACTGGCATAGGGCAGCTGCCCGACGCCAATGTGAAAGGGTAGGAATGCACAGTATTTATGAATTGCGGTGCATTACTGTCCTTTCCCCCTGTGCTGGTGCACAATTTGCTGCCTAGCACCAATGTAGGCACCTTTGCACCATGGTGCAAGGGTGCCTCTGTTGCAGGCATGATTGTTTTTTTGCAGGAAAGGGCACCTTCTTGCACAAAAATAATCCCGAAAGGTATTTTCCCCTTTCCATGTGTGCTGCAGAATGCTGCACACATGGAAACAGGAAAAAACGAGGAGAAATAAAAAATATATCGCCTGTTTTGGAGCTACCCCAGGTTTACATGATGAAATGACTCTAGGGCAGCATCAAAATCCACAGGTATTGCATGGGAACACCTACTGCAATGCCCATGGAGTGCTTCCTTGATGCAGAGTAAGGCAACGCAGCGACTTGTGATGCTTTGTCTTACTCCATATCTATAAGGCCATGCAAAGCCACGCAGAGTGGCTTTGTCTGACCTCCTAAATAAATATGATTGAGAGGCTTGCGCCGCCGGAGTGGCAAAAAAGAGTCTTGGTGTCGGCTCAACATCCTGTGATCATGGCTAAATAACTGAATCTACCCTGCCTTTAAAAAAGAATGTGACCTTGTGTGATGTAACTGGTGCTCATGTAAAGTGCAAAAAACAGGAAAGAAGGCAGTAAGGGATAATTCAAAGCTGCACCACCTAGCTATACACAAGTCATAAATATACTTTTAGGTCAAAGTTGCCCACCTCCTTGGTACACTGCCAACAGACCACACAGTTATAGTACACTTAAAGAAGCACAGAGAGGCAACATAAAAATTTCAAAATGCACAAATGCACAGTAGATGAATCAATCCGGACTCTTCAATGATGTTAAATATGATCCTTTAATGGATTCTTGGACCACCTATGACATAAGATGATGGAACAATGCAGCCAAAGTGCAGCCAACGCGTTTTGCCCTGAATAGGGCTTCCTCAGGGCTGCATGCATAACATAGACACAGTCAAATATTCTATTGATAGCACAAGACAATTACATTGTATACACCAATGTAGTAAAGTATCATTCTGAGATTTACACGTTTAACACTGCTGCCAAACACAGTAATTTGGATCATCATATTGGTATTATACACCAGTGATTCGAATTCATCAACACGTGACAAGACCCGAAAAAGAGCCCGAGAAAAAGAAGAAAAACAGAAAGTTTGTAAACACCCAGTGAGTTCTTGAAAGATTCAAGAGAAAAGCCCGACAACAAAGCCAGCATTGGACAATAATGTATCTGAACTATTCCTAAAAATTCCAAAATTATCATACAAAATCAAATTCAAAAATAGCATCACAAAAAACAAACCACAACATATACATACACATAAAACACCCACTAGTGCCTACCAATTATGTCCAAAGGTCACAACTAAACTCAATCCTCACCAGTAATCAGAATACTCCAATCTTATAATGGTCACTGAAGTCCCAGGATCATTGTATCATACACTGACAAAAAGAGTATGTGCATAATATCAATTATATGGCCTTATTCTGTATAATAGTATCACAAACACTACATGGTCATAGCAAGGCACAATTCAACAATACCTTCAAGTTGGTATGCAATCATTCCATTAATGCAAGTATCATCATGGAAAACCTTCAGTTTGTCTCCCACTTTCCTCAAAAAGTCCACGGTTACTGCAACGGAATACATATAGTTACCACCATTGCGCAACATGTGTTGAGAGAATTCCATTAAGTATCTTTTATCGAAAACGGAACACGCCATCTTTACCTCAAACACGACGTAAAATCTTCAATATGCGTAGTGCAATCCAAGTTCTAATTACTTGTGTTCACTATGATAGGTGACACTCCTAGGGCTGTGAAAGAATATTCATAATTATCCCATCAGGCTGTCATTATTTCCATTTACGCAAGTTTTAAATACTGGTCTTATTCCTATAGTCTCATCTTGGTCAGAACAATTTAGACCACTATACCAGCATCTACATCTTTCCATTATTATAATGCATATCATCAAATTATTTCTACAAAAAATGGTATCTTCAACAGGTTCCCAATCCATCATTCAATCCGCTTGGTCGATATTTCATCAGCCAACCCCCATTTACAAAGGGCATCTCTGGCTAGCCACAATCTCGACGAGTTCCGTAACTTAATTTATTCAAACAAACCATGGAGACAAACCCTCGCAATTTCAAGCATGAGTTTTACGCATGATTTTTTATTAATAGTACCGGGTTCTGGTAGCGAATTTTATATTATGCTTGATGGCGACATTAATCGGTAGTAATGGCGAGGCTATTACGAAGAGAGTGTTAGTGGTAAGGAGCAAAGTGCTTATTTTAGATTCTTTATTGACGACGCCAAGTATAATTCGTTGAGACTATCTTGAGCATTGCGGACATGGCGGTCTGTTTTTATATGTTTTTTTGCTCACTGCAAAGTTATTTATCTCTTTTTAAAGCTTGTTTAATCCACGCAAGCATAATATAAAATTTGCTACCAGAACCCGGTACTATTAATAAAAAATCATGCGTAAAACTCATGCTTGAAATTGCGAGGGTTTGTCTCCATGGTTTGTTTGAATAAATTAAGTTACGGAACTCGTCGAGATTGTGGCTAGCCAGAGATGCCCTTTGTAAATGGGGGTTGGCCGATGCCCTAACCTTGCCTGTGAGTGGGCAGGGCTTGCTAATGCCACATTCACCTCGCAGCCTTCTGTATTGCTCCCGTGCATGGCAACTGCGACTGTCGCTCTGGCCAGTCATCTCCCTTTGTTGGCACCTGAGGGCTCTGGGCAAGTCCCTCCTGATTTCCATCCCGCACTGCACAGAAGGTCATGAAGCGCACTGCTTTCTGCTCCATTTCCGGGGCCCGTGATATCCTCACTACTGCACGGTGCTCCTTAAAAAAAACAACAACAAAAATAAGGTCAAGTGCTGTAAAACTCCACTCTGCTGGGGGTAGGTGGAGTTGCCCGGACTCCGCTCTCCAAGCGGAGCGCTGAAGTGGCAAAACTCTGCAAACTCCGCCAGCGGTGCAGAGTATACCGGCCACGCATATTCGAGATATGTGTTGGCTGAAAGTTTTGATGTTTGCTGGAAGTAATTCTACTTATCAACATGCATTTATGAAGTTATCATGTAAACGTTTGTGTGGAATGATTGCCTGTACATAATTAAATGCAATCTTGGTCTTTCTATTTCTGTTTCTATTCCTATTCTATCTAGGCACAATTGCACAAATAAAAATGCCATGTTGTGTATAACAGCTTCTCTTAATAAGATATCTTAATGTCATGAAACCAGCGAACCTGAGCATCTAAGCCTTCTCAATTTAGAAATGCCTTCCATATCTTGAGGGTGGCTGAAGCCTCCTTATATTAATTCTTATTACTATTCCTGGATGTAAGGGCATTAACCCAGATAGGTGCTTGGCTTAGCCACTAAGTTCATTTAACTTAGAAAATTGGGTATTAATAGGGACTTGCAGAAGAGCAAACAGCCCTTATTCCACTTACAAATATTACTATATAAATACAATTTACAATTACAATTACGATTACCGTTACTGGACGGCCTAGCTCCAGTAGGCATCAAGATGGTTTTCTTCATCACGTTCTCCAGAAGCCAGGATGGTGATGGTGGATCAACAGGAATGATAACTGGCTGACCTGTTCTTGAGGCCAGAGGCATGATGGTGCATGTTTCCGGGCTTCTGAAAGTAAAGGTAGCCTGTGGGAAAAATTACTAAAGGAGATCCAAACAAAAGGTGGGATATAAACCAACGATGATGATAGTTGGGATGTCAGACTGCCAATGCTGCTCTGGTCCCATACTATACCACAGCTCAGCATAGCAAAACTGATCTCAGATGGAAAGTGATTTAAGTCATTACCAAACATCTTATTGTGGTGATATGGTACAAATTCTGAACAAAGCTGAGTGCAAAGGGCTTTGAAATGCAACTCGATTATTAATAGCCTTAACAAGATGTATGAACATAGATTGTTGGACATTGTGTAGCAGAAATGTATTCAAAAATTGTCTTTTGCCCTATTGGCCCTTCTTATGTTACACAGCACACATTATACTGGTTTGCTTTCTGAGTATCATAGAACAGATGTGCCACATAAAGATTTTTTCCAATTCTAAAGTTCTTTTAGCTTCTTCTATAAAATCCTTGCAAATCCTCTCTCTTCCCACTCCATAAATCATAATACACAGGGGCGCAGATTTATTAGTTTATCGCGCAGTGCAGGAGCAGCAAATGCTGCACTGTGTGAGAAGGAGAGAGCAGGAGAGCACCATATTTACAGAAATATGGAACTCTCCTCCCCTCTGCCTAGCACCGGCACAGAAATGTGCTGCCGTGCGGCACATACTCACCTTTGCACCATAGTGCAAGGGTGTCTACATGAGACTAGCATAGGTATTATACTGGAAAGATATCCTTCTAGTACAAAACACTATGCTTTGACTAACCTTAAAACATTTCCCACCTTGCATGTGTGCTGTACAATGCAGCACACATGCAAAGTTGAAAAAGAAAGGAGAAGTGAAAGCATTTCTCCTTGATAGCACCTGGCTGAAGTGGCCACTGTTTTCTGATGTTAAACCTTGTCTACTTCTTTAGGTAAATAGGGCTTAGCATCAGAAACCTTGGGTGGTTGCATGGGAACGCCCATGCACAACTCAAGGTAAGCCCCCTTGGCGCTAAGTAATGGAAAACAGCACTTTCGTGAGGATTTCCAGTGCTAAATTTAGTAAAAAAAGATTTTGCATCACTTTTTTGCGTCACTTTTGCGATGCAAACATGGTTCTAAAACTTAGTAAACATAACCCAGACTATTCTCAGCTAATTTCAAACCTTCTTTTGGGTTGAAAAATTTACCCAGCAGCGCATCATATTTCCCGTGCTTCCACCACCCACCTTAAGTGTTTTCTATCAAGCAGCATGCACACTTGCCAGCATTCTTACTGAAAGACACTGAGGATCTGCAGTGCCTTTGTAGACACTGAAACCTTGCCACTCCATATAAGATACAGTAGTACTCTTTACTAGACACTACCCCTCAAATGTATGTTATCTTAATTCCCCTAGGAGTCCTGCTCTTTTTTCCCGGAATATCACATATTTATTGCTCAATCCACATACGAGAGCAGTCCTCCAGATATCTACTTTACACTTGCATTGTTTGCACCTTGGAAATTGCTGTTCCAACTCCAATTTGGTCCTTTTATATGGCCCATCATCAGAGGCTTGCCTATTATCTCTATAAGTAAGCTTTTATCTCTGTCCCTTACTCACATTCTGTACAATTTGAACTGGATTTCCTCTGAGGACTTTAATTATATTTATATTGTGCGTCTCTGGGGTCCCCTTTGTAAGTTATCTGAGCAGCGAGAATTTTTGCACCTATAACCACTTTAGTTTTATAAACATTTAACAGTGTTATCTCTTTCAGCACTTTGTACTCTTTCTTTCTTCTCATCCTGATTATGACCGGTGATCTGTCTTAAGGCTGAAACATAGCAAACACAAGGAGATGATGGACAGAGTGCTGAAACTTTTCAAACACTCACCCTTAGTCACATATCTGGTTTGAATCCATCATCGTTCTTTAGCTCAATTCGCCACCCCAGTTCAGACACAGCTATATGCAAATCAGTCTTGACCCTGTGCCTCATGGGAACAGTCCTGCCTGAACTGCCAAGCCATGTCTTCCCTGGACCGGAAACAAGCTTCCTGGGACCGGTTTCGGGGTAACACCCCTCATCAGCCAGGCTAGCTTGAATCCAGTGGCAAAGTGAGCAAGGGACCCACGTCTGGGCATACCCTGCCAACTTAGGGTGAGCAAAGCAAACACAAGGAGATGATGGACGGAGTGCCGAAACTTTTCAAACACTCATCCCCAGTAACAGATCTGGGTTGAATCCATCATCGTTCTTTAGCTCACTTCTCCACCCCAGTTCAGACACAGCTATATGCAAATCAGTCTGGACCCTGTGCCTCATGGGAACAGTCCAGCCCGAACTGCCAATCCATGTCTTCCCTGGACTGGAAACAAGCATCCAGGGACCGGTTTAGGAGTAACACCCCTCATCAGCCAGGCTAGCTTGAATCCAGTGGCAAAGTGAGCAAGGGACCCACGTCTGGGCATACCCTGCCAACTTAGGGCGAACAAAGCAAACACAAGGAGATGATGGATGGAGTCCTGAAACTTTTCAAACACTCACCCCCAGTCACAGATCTAGGTTGAATCCATCATTGTTCTTTAGCTCACTGTGCCACCCCAGTTCAGACACAGCTACATGCAAATCATTCTTGACCCTGTGCCTCAGGGGAACAGTCCAGCCCGAACTGGGCAAATCACCTAGTCTCTCCGTGCCTAACAAAATGAATGTGTCCATCTGCAACGCAACACTCATGTAAAGCGCTCTGATACCTTTGGGTCTAGTTCGCACTATATATAAAAAAAAACTAAAAAGAAAAAATAATGATACACGGTACAAGGAAATGATTGCTAATTTTTAGCTTGACTTGATCTTGTATACTTGTCTAGGGCTAGTTACTACTTGACTGTGGAACCCATATATCTAATGTAGAGAGTTCATATTTAAGCCATTCATTGTGTGTCTACGAAGTACACTGAGCACTTTTATCACAATGTATTGTAATATATTTATTTCTATGTAAAATAATTTGACTACATGATGACCACTTGTCCTTTCTTAGTCTACTGTTGATAATAATATATAAGAAAAATTAATTTCCCCATCTTTACTCACACACAGTATTTCATTTTTTATGCTATATTATTAGATCAATGAAGTGTTGTTGTATTATTTGCACCCCTACTTCACCCCTCCAGGGCAGTAGAGAGTTCAGTGTGGGGGAGGAGCGGAGCATGGTATGCCGCAGTGCAAGTCTGACTTCCCCATGGAGAACAGGTGCAGCCTGAGGAGAAGCAGAGCAGAATCTTACAGAATAGGTAGATCATGGGCACCAGTAGCGCAGGCTTCAATATTGCAGAAAATACATATGAACTCCTGACCAGTAGACCTGCCCCTGAATGCACACATTCAGTAGGAAAGTGAATTTTTAATTGGGATGGATGGTAGTCCACCACAAGTAATAATGCTGCTAACTTCTTAGGTACAGTCAAAGGTTTCAGTAGTTTAAACCTGACCCCAAACCCTGGCAGCTGTGCACAGAACAGACAGGCTTCACTTAAAGATGATGTGTAAATCACTTAGAATAAGCAAAACATTAAAAAAGTCAAAGACACAACACAATAAAAATCCCACTCCAATTTATAAAAATAGAGAGAGATTTACTAAGCAAAACAACACTAAAACAAAAAAGAAAATCCAATAGGGCTAATAAGGGGAACCAGAGATATGATTTTTTTTATTTGTTGTAGAAATAGTGGCTAAAAGCACTTAGCACCAATGGAAGTGTATGTAAGCGATAGACTGGGACCCAGTCACAATTTGAGGCTGAACAAAGCAAGCACAAGGAGATGATGGATGGAGCACTGAAACGTTTCAGACACTGACCCCCAGTCACAGATCTGGGTTGAATCCATCATCGTTCTTTAGCTCACTTCGCCACCCCAGTTCAAGCCCAGCTATATGCAAATCAGTCTTGACCCTGTACCTCATGGGAACAGTCCAGCCCGAACTGCCAAGCAAATTTGTGGCTGACCATGATGAAGCCCTGGTCGAATACACCAAGTGGATTGGTCTAGTCTGGAAGTCAAAACATTCAAAAATGTTTCTAAGTCCCACCTCAGAAAAAGACTTTGTCACTTTTTTAAAAGAAAAATCTGTCCCGTGCAGACTGCTGCTGAAATTGTAGCTGTCACCATGGAACCCAAGACTGAACACCTGAAGCAGGTTTGTTCCACTGGAGCTCTGGAGCTTTTGTGAATTCTTGCTGCAAATTTTCTAAGTCCCAATGCAGAATGTGATTTAGTCATTTTTTTGAAGGTGCAGGGATCTTTGAGTGGGACAATGCTGAAATCCAATCTGATGCTGTAGAACTGCAGGTCCGACAGGTTTTCCAACGAGTCCCACTGACATTCTGGAGCTCTCGAGGTAAAGTTTTCAAAAGTTTCCAAACTCTCTTTTGGTGCCCAAACAGCCACAGGAGTACACTTTAAAGGCCCGGGACCTCAGGTGAATCAATTAGAGACTTTCAGGGTATCAGGTAGAGGTCAATAGCAGGGTCAAGTCTAGGTCCAGTTGCTACTAGTCAATTGGACATCTTGCAGCTTGTTGTGTCCTTTTAGCCACACAAAATGTCACAGACTCTTGGAGTCCACTTCCTTTTTCTGGGCACAAGAGGGAGCAGGTCCAGCCCTTGAGATCTTCTCACAGGTTTCAAACAGGAAGTACAGTCCTTCTTCAGCTCTTTTATGGGTCCAGGGAGAGGTTGAGGATGTTGCCTAGCACCAGCTAGGGTTAGTCCTGGGCCCTCCCTTATCAATGGGGTAAAGGTTCCTGGAGGCAGCCCTATCCTCTTTGCAGCAGTTCTGGTTTGTCCTCTGTTTTGGAGCTACCCCAGGTTTACATGATGAAATGACTCTAGGGCAGCATCAAAATCCACAGGTATTGCATGGGAACACCTACTGCAATGCCCATGGAGTGCTTCCTTGATGCAGAGTAAGGCAACGCAGCGACTTGTGATGCTTTGTCTTACTCCATATCTATAAGGCCATGCAAAGCCACGCAGAGTGGCTTTGTCTGACCTCCTAAATAAATATGATTGAGAGGCTTGCGCCGCCGGAGTGGCAAAAAAGAGTCTTGGTGTCGGCTCAACATCCTGTGATCATGGCTAAATAACTGAATCTACCCTGCCTTTAAAAAAGAATGTGACCTTGTGTGATGTAACTGGTGCTCATGTAAAGTGCAAAAAACAGGAAAGAAGGCAGTAAGGGATAATTCAAAGCTGCACCACCTAGCTATACACAAGTCATAAATATACTTTTAGGTCAAAGTTGCCCACCTCCTTGGTACACTGCCAACAGACCACACAGTTATAGTACACTTAAAGAAGCACAGAGAGGCAACATAAAAATTTCAAAATGCACAAATGCACAGTAGATGAATCAATCCGGACTCTTCAATGATGTTAAATATGATCCTTTAATGGATTCTTGGACCACCTATGACATAAGATGATGGAACAATGCAGCCAAAGTGCAGCCAACGCGTTTTGCCCTGAATAGGGCTTCCTCAGGGCTGCATGCATAACATAGACACAGTCAAATATTCTATTGATAGCACAAGACAATTACATTGTATACACCAATGTAGTAAAGTATCATTCTGAGATTTACACGTTTAACACTGCTGCCAAACACAGTAATTTGGATCATCATATTGGTATTATACACCAGTGATTCGAATTCATCAACACGTGACAAGACCCGAAAAAAGAGCCCGAGAAAAAGAAGAAAAACAGAAAGTTTGTAAACACCCAGTGAGTTCTTGAAAGATTCAAGAGAAAAGCCCGACAACAAAGCCAGCATTGGACAATAATGTATCTGAACTATTCCTAAAAAATTCCAAAATTATCATACAAAATCAAATTCAAAAATAGCATCACAAAAAACAAACCACAACATATACATACACATAAAACACCCACTAGTGCCTACCAATTATGTCCAAAGGTCACAACTAAACTCAATCCTCACCAGTAATCAGAATACTCCAATCTTATAATGGTCACTGAAGTCCCAGGATCATTGTATCATACACTGACAAAAAAGAGTATGTGCATAATATCAATTATATGGCCTTATTCTGTATAATAGTATCACAAACACTACATGGTCATAGCAAGGCACAATTCAACAATACCTTCAAGTTGGTATGCAATCATTCCATTAATGCAAGTATCATCATGGAAAACCTTCAGTTTGTCTCCCACTTTCCTCAAAAAGTCCACGGTTACTGCAACGGAATACATATAGTTACCACCATTGCGCAACATGTGTTGAGAGAATTCCATTAAGTATCTTTTATCGAAAACGGAACACGCCATCTTTACCTCAAACACGACGTAAAATCTTCAATATGCGTAGTGCAATCCAAGTTCTAATTACTTGTGTTCACTATGATAGGTGACACTCCTAGGGCTGTGAAAGAATATTCATAATTATCCCATCAGGCTGTCATTATTTCCATTTACGCAAGTTTTAAATACTGGTCTTATTCCTATAGTCTCATCTTGGTCAGAACAATTTAGACCACTATACCAGCATCTACATCTTTCCATTATTATAATGCATATCATCAAATTATTTCTACAAAAAATGGTATCTTCAACAGGTTCCCAATCCATCATTCAATCCGCTTGGTCGATATTTCATCAGCCAACCCCCATTTACAAAGGGCATCTCTGGCTAGCCACAATCTCGACGAGTTCCGTAACTTAATTTATTCAAACAAACCATGGAGACAAACCCTCGCAATTTCAAGCATGAGTTTTACGCATGATTTTTTATTAATAGTACCGGGTTCTGGTAGCGAATTTTATATTATGCTTGATGGCGACATTAATCGGTAGTAATGGCGAGGCTATTACGAAGAGAGTGTTAGTGGTAAGGAGCAAAGTGCTTATTTTAGATTCTTTATTGACGCCGCCAAGTATAATTCGTTGAGACTATCTTGAGCATTGCGGACATGGCGGTCTGTTTTTATATGTTTTTTTGCTCACTGCAAAGTTATTTATCTCTTTTTAAAGCTTGTTTAATCCACGCAAGCATAATATAAAATTTGCTACCAGAACCCGGTACTATTAATAAAAAATCATGCGTAAAACTCATGCTTGAAATTGCGAGGGTTTGTCTCCATGGTTTGTTTGAATAAATTAAGTTACGGAACTCGTCGAGATTGTGGCTAGCCAGAGATGCCCTTTGTAAATGGGGGTTGGCCGATGCCCTAACCTTGCCTGTGAGTGGGCAGGGCTTGCTAATGCCACATTCACCTCGCAGCCTTCTGTATTGCTCCCGTGCATGGCAACTGCGACTGTCGCTCTGGCCAGTCATCTCCCTTTGTTGGCACCTGAGGGCTCTGGGCAAGTCCCTCCTGATTTCCATCCCGCACTGCACAGAAGGTCATGAAGCGCACTGCTTTCTGCTCCATTTCCGGGGCCCGTGATATCCTCACTACTGCACGGTGCTCCTTAAAAAAACAACAACAAAAATAAGGTCAAGTGCTGTAAAACTCCACTCTGCTGGGGGTAGGTGGAGTTGCCCGGACTCCGCTCTCCAAGCGGAGCGCTGAAGTGGCAAAACTCTGCAAACTCCGCCAGCGGTGCAGAGTATACCGGCCACGCATATTCGAGATATGTGTTGGCTGAAAGTTTTGATGTTTGCTGGAAGTAATTCTACTTATCAACATGCATTTATGAAGTTATCATGTAAACGTTTGTGTGGAATGATTGCCTGTACATAATTAAATGCAATCTTGGTCTTTCTATTTCTGTTTCTATTCCTATTCTATCTAGGCACAATTGCACAAATAAAAATGCCATGTTGTGTATAACAGCTTCTCTTAATAAGATATCTTAATGTCATGAAACCAGCGAACCTGAGCATCTAAGCCTTCTCAATTTAGAAATGCCTTCCATATCTTGAGGGTGGCTGAAGCCTCCTTATATTAATTCTTATTACTATTCCTGGATGTAAGGGCATTAACCCAGATAGGTGCTTGGCTTAGCCACTAAGTTCATTTAACTTAGAAAATTGGGTATTAATAGGGACTTGCAGAAGAGCAAACAGCCCTTATTCCACTTACAAATATTACTATATAAATACAATTTACAATTACAATTACGATTACCGTTACTGGACGGCCTAGCTCCAGTAGGCATCAAGATGGTTTTCTTCATCACGTTCTCCAGAAGCCAGGATGGTGATGGTGGATCAACAGGAATGATAACTGGCTGACCTGTTCTTGAGGCCAGAGGCATGATGGTGCATGTTTCCCGGGCTTCTGAAAGTAAAGGTAGCCTGTGGGAAAAATTACTAAAGGAGATCCAAACAAAAGGTGGGATATAAACCAACGATGATGATAGTTGGGATGTCAGACTGCCAATGCTGCTCTGGTCCCATACTATACCACAGCTCAGCATAGCAAAACTGATCTCAGATGGAAAGTGATTTAAGTCATTACCAAACATCTTATTGTGGTGATATGGTACAAATTCTGAACAAAGCTGAGTGCAATGGGCTTTGAAATGCAACTCGATTATTAATAGCCTTAACAAGATGTATGAACATAGATTGTTGGACATTGTGTAGCAGAAATGTATTCAAAAATTGTCTTTTGCCCTATTGGCCCTTCTTATGTTACACAGCACACATTATACTGGTTTGCTTTCTGAGTATCATAGAACAGATGTGCCACATAAAGATTTTTTCCAATTCTAAAGTTCTTTTAGCTTCTTCTATAAAATCCTTGCAAATCCTCTCTCTTCCCACTCCATAAATCATAATACACAGGGGCGCAGATTTATTAGTTTATCGCGCAGTGCAGGAGCAGCAAATGCTGCACTGTGTGAGAAGGAGAGAGCAGGAGAGCACCATATTTACAGAAATATGGAACTCTCCTCCCCTCTGCCTAGCACCGGCACAGAAATGTGCTGCCGTGCGGCACATACTCACCTTTGCACCATAGTGCAAGGGTGTCTACATGAGACTAGCATAGGTATTATACTGGAAAGATATCCTTCTAGTACAAAACACTATGCTTTGACTAACCTTAAAACATTTCCCACCTTGCATGTGTGCTGTACAATGCAGCACACATGCAAAGTTGAAAAAGAAAGGAGAAGTGAAAGCATTTCTCCTTGATAGCACCTGGCTGAAGTGGCCACTGTTTTCTGATGTTAAACCTTGTCTACTTCTTTAGGTAAATAGGGCTTAGCGTCAGAAACCTTGGGTGGTTGCATGGGAACGCCCATGCACAACTCAAGGTAAGCCCCTTGGCGCTAAGTAATGGAAAACAGCACTTTCGTGAGGATTTCCAGTGCTAAATTTAGTAAAAAAGATTTTGCATCACTTTTTTGCGTCACTTTTGCGATGCAAACATGGTTCTAAAACTTAGTAAACATAACCCAGACTATTCTCAGCTAATTTCAAACCTTCTTTTGGGTTGAAAAATTTACCCAGCAGCGCATCATATTTCCCGTGCTTCCACCACCCACCTTAAGTGTTTTCTATCAAGCAGCATGCACACTTGCCAGCATTCTTACTGAAAGACACTGAGGATCTGCAGTGCCTTTGTAGACACTGAAACCTTGCCACTCCATATAAGATACAGTAGTACTCTTTACTAGACACTACCCCTCAAATGTATGTTATCTTAATTCCCCTAGGAGTCCTGCTCTTTTTCCCGGAATATCACATATTTATTGCTCAATCCACATACGAGAGCAGTCCTCCAGATATCTACTTTACACTTGCATTGTTTGCACCTTGGAAATTGCTGTTCCAACTCCAATTTGGTCCTTTTATATGGCCCATCATCAGAGGCTTGCCTATTATCTCTATAAGTAAGCTTTTATCTCTGTCCCTTACTCACATTCTGTACAATTTGAACTGGATTTCCTCTGAGGACTTTAATTATATTTATATTGTGCGTCTCTGGGGTCCCCTTTGTAAGTTATCTGAGCAGCGAGAATTTTTGCACCTATAACCACTTTAGTTTTATAAACATTTAACAGTGTTATCTCTTTCAGCACTTTGTACTCTTTCTTTCTTCTCATCCTGATTATGACCGGTGATCTGTCTTAAGGCTGAAACATAGCAAACACAAGGAGATGATGGACAGAGTGCTGAAACTTTTCAAACACTCACCCTTAGTCACATATCTGGTTTGAATCCATCATCGTTCTTTAGCTCAATTCGCCACCCCAGTTCAGACACAGCTATATGCAAATCAGTCTTGACCCTGTGCCTCATGGGAACAGTCCTGCCTGAACTGCCAAGCCATGTCTTCCCTGGACCGGAAACAAGCTTCCTGGGACCGGTTTCGGGGTAACACCCTCATCAGCCAGGCTAGCTTGAATCCAGTGGCAAAGTGAGCAAGGGACCCACGTCTGGGCATACCCTGCCAACTTAGGGTGAGCAAAGCAAACACAAGGAGATGATGGACGGAGTGCCGAAACTTTTCAAACACTCATCCCCAGTAACAGATCTGGGTTGAATCCATCATCGTTCTTTAGCTCACTTCTCCACCCCAGTTCAGACACAGCTATATGCAAATCAGTCTGGACCCTGTGCCTCATGGGAACAGTCCAGCCCGAACTGCCAATCCATGTCTTCCCTGGACTGGAAACAAGCATCCAGGGACCGGTTTAGGAGTAACACCCCTCATCAGCCAGGCTAGCTTGAATCCAGTGGCAAAGTGAGCAAGGGACCCACGTCTGGGCATACCCTGCCAACTTAGGGCGAACAAAGCAAACACAAGGAGATGATGGATGGAGTCCTGAAACTTTTCAAACACTCACCCCCAGTCACAGATCTAGGTTGAATCCATCATTGTTCTTTAGCTCACTGTGCCACCCCAGTTCAGACACAGCTACATGCAAATCATTCTTGACCCTGTGCCTCAGGGGAACAGTCCAGCCCGAACTGGGCAAATCACCTAGTCTCTCCGTGCCTAACAAAATGAATGTGTCCATCTGCAACGCAACACTCATGTAAAGCGCTCTGATACCTTTGGGTCTAGTTCGCACTATATATAAAAAAAAACTAAAAAGAAAAAATAATGATACACGGTACAAGGAAATGATTG
Organism: Calotriton arnoldi; assembly: GCA_963921515.1. Lineage (NCBI taxonomy): Eukaryota > Metazoa > Chordata > Amphibia > Caudata > Salamandridae > Calotriton > Calotriton arnoldi. The sequence continues at coordinate 154,893 of CAWUFW010006133.1, read as the reverse complement.
CTAATTTTTAGCTTGACTTGATCTTGTATACTTGTCTAGGGCTAGTTACTACTTGACTGTGGAACCCATATATCTAATGTAGAGAGTTCATATTTAAGCCATTCATTGTGTGTCTACGAAGTACACTGAGCACTTTTATCACAATGTATTGTAATATATTTATTTCTATGTAAAATAATTTGACTACATGATGACCACTTGTCCTTTCTTAGTCTACTGTTGATAATAATATATAAGAAAAATTAATTTCCCCATCTTTACTCACACACAGTATTTCATTTTTTATGCTATATTATTAGATCAATGAAGTGTTGTTGTATTATTTGCACCCCTACTTCACCCCTCCAGGGCAGTAGAGAGTTCAGTGTGGGGGAGGAGCGGAGCATGGTATGCCGCAGTGCAAGTCTGACTTCCCCATGGAGAACAGGTGCAGCCTGAGGAGAAGCAGAGCAGAATCTTACAGAATAGGTAGATCATGGGCACCAGTAGCGCAGGCTTCAATATTGCAGAAAATACATATGAACTCCTGACCAGTAGACCTGCCCCTGAATGCACACATTCAGTAGGAAAGTGAATTTTTAATTGGGATGGATGGTAGTCCACCACAAGTAATAATGCTGCTAACTTCTTAGGTACAGTCAAAGGTTTCAGTAGTTTAAACCTGACCCCAAACCCTGGCAGCTGTGCACAGAACAGACAGGCTTCACTTAAAGATGATGTGTAAATCACTTAGAATAAGCAAAACATTAAAAAAGTCAAAGACACAACACAATAAAAATCCCACTCCAATTTATAAAAATAGAGAGAGATTTACTAAGCAAAACAACACTAAAACAAAAAAGAAAATCCAATAGGGCTAATAAGGGGAACCAGAGATATGATTTTTTTTATTTGTTGTAGAAATAGTGGCTAAAAGCACTTAGCACCAATGGAAGTGTATGTAAGCGATAGACTGGGACCCAGTCACAATTTGAGGCTGAACAAAGCAAGCACAAGGAGATGATGGATGGAGCACTGAAACGTTTCAGACACTGACCCCCAGTCACAGATCTGGGTTGAATCCATCATCGTTCTTTAGCTCACTTCGCCACCCCAGTTCAAGCCCAGCTATATGCAAATCAGTCTTGACCCTGTACCTCATGGGAACAGTCCAGCCCGAACTGCCAAGCAAATTTGTGGCTGACCATGATGAAGCCCTGGTCGAATACACCAAGTGGATTGGTCTAGTCTGGAAGTCAAAACATTCAAAAATGTTTCTAAGTCCCACCTCAGAAAAAGACTTTGTCACTTTTTTAAAAGAAAAATCTGTCCCGTGCAGACTGCTGCTGAAATTGTAGCTGTCACCATGGAACCCAAGACTGAACACCTGAAGCAGGTTTGTTCCACTGGAGCTCTGGAGCTTTTGTGAATTCTTGCTGCAAATTTTCTAAGTCCCAATGCAGAATGTGATTTAGTCATTTTTTTGAAGGTGCAGGGATCTTTGAGTGGGACAATGCTGAAATCCAATCTGATGCTGTAGAACTGCAGGTCCGACAGGTTTTCCAACGAGTCCCACTGACATTCTGGAGCTCTCGAGGTAAAGTTTTCAAAAGTTTCCAAACTCTCTTTTGGTGCCCAAACAGCCACAGGAGTACACTTTAAAGGCCCGGGACCTCAGGTGAATCAATTAGAGACTTTCAGGGTATCAGGTAGAGGTCAATAGCAGGGTCAAGTCTAGGTCCAGTTGCTACTAGTCAATTGGACATCTTGCAGCTTGTTGTGTCCTTTTAGCCACACAAAATGTCACAGACTCTTGGAGTCCACTTCCTTTTCTGGGCACAAGAGGGAGCAGGTCCAGCCCTTGAGATCTTCTCACAGGTTTCAAACAGGAAGTACAGTCCTTCTTCAGCTCTTTTATGGGTCCAGGGAGAGGTTGAGGATGTTGCCTAGCACCAGCTAGGGTTAGTCCTGGGCCCTCCCTTATCAATGGGGTAAAGGTTCCTGGAGGCAGCCCTATCCTCTTTGCAGCAGTTCTGGTTTGTCCTCTGTTTTGGAGCTACCCCAGGTTTACATGATGAAATGACTCTAGGGCAGCATCAAAATCCACAGGTATTGCATGGGAACACCTACTGCAATGCCCATGGAGTGCTTCCTTGATGCAGAGTAAGGCAACGCAGCGACTTGTGATGCTTTGTCTTACTCCATATCTATAAGGCCATGCAAAGCCACGCAGAGTGGCTTTGTCTGACCTCCTAAATAAATATGATTGAGAGGCTTGCGCCGCCGGAGTGGCAAAAAAGAGTCTTGGTGTCGGCTCAACATCCTGTGATCATGGCTAAATAACTGAATCTACCCTGCCTTTAAAAAAGAATGTGACCTTGTGTGATGTAACTGGTGCTCATGTAAAGTGCAAAAAACAGGAAAGAAGGCAGTAAGGGATAATTCAAAGCTGCACCACCTAGCTATACACAAGTCATAAATATACTTTTAGGTCAAAGTTGCCCACCTCCTTGGTACACTGCCAACAGACCACACAGTTATAGTACACTTAAAGAAGCACAGAGAGGCAACATAAAAATTTCAAAATGCACAAATGCACAGTAGATGAATCAATCCGGACTCTTCAATGATGTTAAATATGATCCTTTAATGGATTCTTGGACCACCTATGACATAAGATGATGGAACAATGCAGCCAAAGTGCAGCCAACGCGTTTTGCCCTGAATAGGGCTTCCTCAGGGCTGCATGCATAACATAGACACAGTCAAATATTCTATTGATAGCACAAGACAATTACATTGTATACACCAATGTAGTAAAGTATCATTCTGAGATTTACACGTTTAACACTGCTGCCAAACACAGTAATTTGGATCATCATATTGGTATTATACACCAGTGATTCGAATTCATCAACACGTGACAAGACCCGAAAAAGAGCCCGAGAAAAAGAAGAAAAACAGAAAGTTTGTAAACACCCAGTGAGTTCTTGAAAGATTCAAGAGAAAAGCCCGACAACAAAGCCAGCATTGGACAATAATGTATCTGAACTATTCCTAAAAATTCCAAAATTATCATACAAAATCAAATTCAAAAATAGCATCACAAAAAACAAACCACAACATATACATACACATAAAACACCCACTAGTGCCTACCAATTATGTCCAAAGGTCACAACTAAACTCAATCCTCACCAGTAATCAGAATACTCCAATCTTATAATGGTCACTGAAGTCCCAGGATCATTGTATCATACACTGACAAAAAAGAGTATGTGCATAATATCAATTATATGGCCTTATTCTGTATAATAGTATCACAAACACTACATGGTCATAGCAAGGCACAATTCAACAATACCTTCAAGTTGGTATGCAATCATTCCATTAATGCAAGTATCATCATGGAAAACCTTCAGTTTGTCTCCCACTTTCCTCAAAAAGTCCACGGTTACTGCAACGGAATACATATAGTTACCACCATTGCGCAACATGTGTTGAGAGAATTCCATTAAGTATCTTTTATCGAAAACGGAACACGCCATCTTTACCTCAAACACGACGTAAAATCTTCAATATGCGTAGTGCAATCCAAGTTCTAATTACTTGTGTTCACTATGATAGGTGACACTCCTAGGGCTGTGAAAGAATATTCATAATTATCCCATCAGGCTGTCATTATTTCCATTTACGCAAGTTTTAAATACTGGTCTTATTCCTATAGTCTCATCTTGGTCAGAACAATTTAGACCACTATACCAGCATCTACATCTTTCCATTATTATAATGCATATCATCAAATTATTTCTACAAAAAATGGTATCTTCAACAGGTTCCCAATCCATCATTCAATCCGCTTGGTCGATATTTCATCAGCCAACCCCCATTTACAAAGGGCATCTCTGGCTAGCCACAATCTCGACGAGTTCCGTAACTTAATTTATTCAAACAAACCATGGAGACAAACCTCGCAATTTCAAGCATGAGTTTTACGCATGATTTTTATTAATAGTACCGGGTTCTGGTAGCGAATTTTATATTATGCTTGATGGCGACATTAATCGGTAGTAATGGCGAGGCTATTACGAAGAGAGTGTTAGTGGTAAGGAGCAAAGTGCTTATTTTAGATTCTTTATTGACGCCGCCAAGTATAATTCGTTGAGACTATCTTGAGCATTGCGGACATGGCGGTCTGTTTTTATATGTTTTTTTGCTCACTGCAAAGTTATTTATCTCTTTTTAAAGCTTGTTTAATCCACGCAAGCATAATATAAAATTTGCTACCAGAACCCGGTACTATTAATAAAAAATCATGCGTAAAACTCATGCTTGAAATTGCGAGGGTTTGTCTCCATGGTTTGTTTGAATAAATTAAGTTACGGAACTCGTCGAGATTGTGGCTAGCCAGAGATGCCCTTTGTAAATGGGGGTTGGCCGATGCCCTAACCTTGCCTGTGAGTGGGCAGGGCTTGCTAATGCCACATTCACCTCGCAGCCTTCTGTATTGCTCCCGTGCATGGCAACTGCGACTGTCGCTCTGGCCAGTCATCTCCCTTTGTTGGCACCTGAGGGCTCTGGGCAAGTCCCTCCTGATTTCCATCCCGCACTGCACAGAAGGTCATGAAGCGCACTGCTTTCTGCTCCATTTCCGGGGCCCGTGATATCCTCACTACTGCACGGTGCTCCTTAAAAAAACAACAACAAAAATAAGGTCAAGTGCTGTAAAACTCCACTCTGCTGGGGGTAGGTGGAGTTGCCCGGACTCCGCTCTCCAAGCGGAGCGCTGAAGTGGCAAAACTCTGCAAACTCCGCCAGCGGTGCAGAGTATACCGGCCACGCATATTCGAGATATGTGTTGGCTGAAAGTTTTGATGTTTGCTGGAAGTAATTCTACTTATCAACATGCATTTATGAAGTTATCATGTAAACGTTTGTGTGGAATGATTGCCTGTACATAATTAAATGCAATCTTGGTCTTTCTATTTCTGTTTCTATTCCTATTCTATCTAGGCACAATTGCACAAATAAAAATGCCATGTTGTGTATAACAGCTTCTCTTAATAAGATATCTTAATGTCATGAAACCAGCGAACCTGAGCATCTAAGCCTTCTCAATTTAGAAATGCCTTCCATATCTTGAGGGTGGCTGAAGCCTCCTTATATTAATTCTTATTACTATTCCTGGATGTAAGGGCATTAACCCAGATAGGTGCTTGGCTTAGCCACTAAGTTCATTTAACTTAGAAAATTGGGTATTAATAGGGACTTGCAGAAGAGCAAACAGCCCTTATTCCACTTACAAATATTACTATATAAATACAATTTACAATTACAATTACGATTACCGTTACTGGACGGCCTAGCTCCAGTAGGCATCAAGATGGTTTTCTTCATCACGTTCTCCAGAAGCCAGGATGGTGATGGTGGATCAACAGGAATGATAACTGGCTGACCTGTTCTTGAGGCCAGAGGCATGATGGTGCATGTTTCCCGGGCTTCTGAAAGTAAAGGTAGCCTGTGGGAAAAATTACTAAAGGAGATCCAAACAAAAGGTGGGATATAAACCAACGATGATGATAGTTGGGATGTCAGACTGCCAATGCTGCTCTGGTCCCATACTATACCACAGCTCAGCATAGCAAAACTGATCTCAGATGGAAAGTGATTTAAGTCATTACCAAACATCTTATTGTGGTGATATGGTACAAATTCTGAACAAAGCTGAGTGCAATGGGCTTTGAAATGCAACTCGATTATTAATAGCCTTAACAAGATGTATGAACATAGATTGTTGGACATTGTGTAGCAGAAATGTATTCAAAAATTGTCTTTTGCCCTATTGGCCCTTCTTATGTTACACAGCACACATTATACTGGTTTGCTTTCTGAGTATCATAGAACAGATGTGCCACATAAAGATTTTTTCCAATTCTAAAGTTCTTTTAGCTTCTTCTATAAAATCCTTGCAAATCCTCTCTCTTCCCACTCCATAAATCATAATACACAGGGGCGCAGATTTATTAGTTTATCGCGCAGTGCAGGAGCAGCAAATGCTGCACTGTGTGAGAAGGAGAGAGCAGGAGAGCACCATATTTACAGAAATATGGAACTCTCCTCCCCTCTGCCTAGCACCGGCACAGAAATGTGCTGCCGTGCGGCACATACTCACCTTTGCACCATAGTGCAAGGGTGTCTACATGAGACTAGCATAGGTATTATACTGGAAAGATATCCTTCTAGTACAAAACACTATGCTTTGACTAACCTTAAAACATTTCCCACCTTGCATGTGTGCTGTACAATGCAGCACACATGCAAAGTTGAAAAAGAAAGGAGAAGTGAAAGCATTTCTCCTTGATAGCACCTGGCTGAAGTGGCCACTGTTTTCTGATGTTAAACCTTGTCTACTTCTTTAGGTAAATAGGGCTTAGCGTCAGAAACCTTGGGTGGTTGCATGGGAACGCCCATGCACAACTCAAGGTAAGCCCCCTTGGCGCTAAGTAATGGAAAACAGCACTTTCGTGAGGATTTCCAGTGCTAAATTTAGTAAAAAAAGATTTTGCATCACTTTTTTGCGTCACTTTTGCGATGCAAACATGGTTCTAAAACTTAGTAAACATAACCCAGACTATTCTCAGCTAATTTCAAACCTTCTTTTGGGTTGAAAAATTTACCCAGCAGCGCATCATATTTCCCGTGCTTCCACCACCCACCTTAAGTGTTTTCTATCAAGCAGCATGCACACTTGCCAGCATTCTTACTGAAAGACACTGAGGATCTGCAGTGCCTTTGTAGACACTGAAACCTTGCCACTCCATATAAGATACAGTAGTACTCTTTACTAGACACTACCCCTCAAATGTATGTTATCTTAATTCCCCTAGGAGTCCTGCTCTTTTTCCCGGAATATCACATATTTATTGCTCAATCCACATACGAGAGCAGTCCTCCAGATATCTACTTTACACTTGCATTGTTTGCACCTTGGAAATTGCTGTTCCAACTCCAATTTGGTCCTTTTATATGGCCCATCATCAGAGGCTTGCCTATTATCTCTATAAGTAAGCTTTTATCTCTGTCCCTTACTCACATTCTGTACAATTTGAACTGGATTTCCTCTGAGGACTTTAATTATATTTATATTGTGCGTCTCTGGGGTCCCCTTTGTAAGTTATCTGAGCAGCGAGAATTTTTGCACCTATAACCACTTTAGTTTTATAAACATTTAACAGTGTTATCTCTTTCAGCACTTTGTACTCTTTCTTTCTTCTCATCCTGATTATGACCGGTGATCTGTCTTAAGGCTGAAACATAGCAAACACAAGGAGATGATGGACAGAGTGCTGAAACTTTTCAAACACTCACCCTTAGTCACATATCTGGTTTGAATCCATCATCGTTCTTTAGCTCAATTCGCCACCCCAGTTCAGACACAGCTATATGCAAATCAGTCTTGACCCTGTGCCTCATGGGAACAGTCCTGCCTGAACTGCCAAGCCATGTCTTCCCTGGACCGGAAACAAGCTTCCTGGGACCGGTTTCGGGTAACACCCCTCATCAGCCAGGCTAGCTTGAATCCAGTGGCAAAGTGAGCAAGGGACCCACGTCTGGGCATACCCTGCCAACTTAGGGTGAGCAAAGCAAACACAAGGAGATGATGGACGGAGTGCCGAAACTTTTCAAACACTCATCCCCAGTAACAGATCTGGGTTGAATCCATCATCGTTCTTTAGCTCACTTCTCCACCCCAGTTCAGACACAGCTATATGCAAATCAGTCTGGACCCTGTGCCTCATGGGAACAGTCCAGCCCGAACTGCCAATCCATGTCTTCCCTGGACTGGAAACAAGCATCCAGGGACCGGTTTAGGGGTAACACCCCTCATCAGCCAGGCTAGCTTGAATCCAGTGGCAAAGTGAGCAAGGGACCCACGTCTGGGCATACCCTGCCAACTTAGGGCGAACAAAGCAAACACAAGGAGATGATGGATGGAGTCCTGAAACTTTTCAAACACTCACCCCCAGTCACAGATCTAGGTTGAATCCATCATTGTTCTTTAGCTCACTGTGCCACCCCAGTTCAGACACAGCTACATGCAAATCATTCTTGACCCTGTGCCTCAGGGGAACAGTCCAGCCCGAACTGGGCAAATCACCTAGTCTCTCCGTGCCTAACAAAATGAATGTGTCCATCTGCAACGCAACACTCATGTAAAGCGCTCTGATACCTTTGGGTCTAGTTCGCACTATATATAAAAAAAAAACTAAAAAGAAAAAATAATGATACACGGTACAAGGAAATGATTGCTAATTTTTAGCTTGACTTGATCTTGTATACTTGTCTAGGGCTAGTTACTACTTGACTGTGGAACCCATATATCTAATGTAGAGAGTTCATATTTAAGCCATTCATTGTGTGTCTACGAAGTACACTGAGCACTTTTATCACAATGTATTGTAATATATTTATTTCTATGTAAAATAATTTGACTACATGATGACCACTTGTCCTTTCTTAGTCTACTGTTGATAATAATATATAAGAAAAATTAATTTCCCCATCTTTACTCACACACAGTATTTCATTTTTTATGCTATATTATTAGATCAATGAAGTGTTGTTGTATTATTTGCACCCCTACTTCACCCCTCCAGGGCAGTAGAGAGTTCAGTGTGGGGAGGAGCGGAGCATGGTATGCCGCAGTGCAAGTCTGACTTCCCCATGGAGAACAGGTGCAGCCTGAGGAGAAGCAGAGCAGAATCTTACAGAATAGGTAGATCATGGGCACCAGTAGCGCAGGCTTCAATATTGCAGAAAATACATATGAACTCCTGACCAGAAGACCTGCCCCTGAATGCACACATTCAGTAGGAAAGTGAATTTTTAATTGGGATGGATGGTAGTCCACCACAAGTAATAATGCTGCTAACTTCTTAGGTACAGTCAAAGGTTTCAGTAGTTTAAACCTGACCCCAAACCCTGGCAGCTGTGCACAGAACAGACAGGCTTCACTTAAAGATGATGTGTAAATCACTTAAAATAAGCAAAACATTAAAAAAGTCAAAGACACAACACAATAAAAATCCCACTCCAATTTATAAAAATAGAGAGAGATTTACTAAGCAAAACAACACTAAAACAAAAAAGAAAATCCAATAGGGCTAATAAGGGGAACCAGAGATATGATTTGTTTTATTTGTTGTAGAAATAGTGGCTAAAAGCACTTAGCACCAATGGAAGTGTATGTAAGCGATAGACTGGGACCCAGTCACAATTTGAGGCTGAACAAAGCAAGCACAAGGAGATGATGGATGGAGCACTGAAACGTTTCAGACACTGACCCCCAGTCACAGATCTGGGTTGAATCCATCATCGTTCTTTAGCTCACTTCGCCACCCCAGTTCAAGCCCAGCTATATGCAAATCAGTCTTGACCCTGTACCTCATGGGAACAGTCCAGCCCGAACTGCCAAGCAAATTTGTGGCTGACCATGATGAAGCCCTGGTCGAATACACCAAGTGGATTGGTCTAGTCTGGAAGTCAAAACATTCAAAAATGTTTCTAAGTCCCACCTCAGAAAAAGACTTTGTCACTTTTTTAAAAGAAAAATCTGTCCCGTGCAGACTGCTGCTGAAATTGTAGCTGTCACCATGGAACCCTAGACTGAACACCTGAAGCAGGTTTGTTCCACTGGAGCTCTGGAGCTTTTGTGAATTCTTGCTGCAAATTTTCTAAGTCCCAATGCAGAATGTGATTTAGTCATTTTTTTGAAGGTGCAGGGATCTTTGAGTGGGACAATGCTGAAATCCAATCTGATGCTGTAGAACTGCAGGTCCGACAGGTTTTCCAACGAGTCCCACTGACATTCTGGAGCTCTCGAGGTAAAGTTTTCAAAAGTTTCCAAACTCTCTTTTGGTGCCCAAACAGCCACAGGAGTACACTTTAAAGGCCCGGGACCTCAGGTGAATCAATTAGAGACTTTCAGGGTATCAGGTAGAGGTCAATAGCAGGGTCAAGTCTAGGTCCAGTTGCTACTAGTCAATTGGACATCTTGCAGCTTGTTGTGTCCTTTTAGCCACACAAAATGTCACAGACTCTTGGAGTCCACTTCCTTTTTCTGGGCACAAGAGGGAGCAGGTCCAGCCCTTGAGATCTTCTCACAGGTTTCAAACAGGAAGTACAGTCCTTCTTCAGCTCTTTTATGGGTCCAGGGAGAGGTTGAGGATGTTGCCTAGCACCAGCTAGGGTTAGTCCTGGGCCCTCCCTTATCAATGGGGTAAAGGTTCCTGGAGGCAGCCCTATCCTCTTTGCAGCAGTTCTGGTTTGTCCTACTACAAGCAATCCCACAGTGACCCTCACACGCCAAATTCAAGAAGTAGAAACCCTTTCTCCCTGTTGTGGAGCCTGTCTGCCCACATAGAGGTGTGACAAGGGTAATGAGCAGTCTCCTCCTAGGTGGTCACTCAAAACTGGTTCCGTGGGTAGCTGTTCTTCCACTGGGTTGTGTGCCAACCTGGATGAGGAAGACAAAAGTTGGGCTTTTCAGGTATCATGTGCTTGTGAGAGCGCAGGCCCCTTTGCAGAGTATGATGTTCCTGGCTTCACATACAAAAGGAGAAAACATCTCCCCACACCCAGGATGTTGTTTTTGCTCTGAGAGAAGTTTTCATACTTTTCCCACAACTCACTGAGGCCAAGTAAAGGCTAGACAGTGGCTAGAGAGCTAAAGCATATTAGCCTCCAGCCGTTTCAGGCAGGATAAAGGTAGCTTTCCAAAAGTTCAAAATTCCCATACATTTAATAAAAACCCAACTTCAGCATTCAACTGGATTTTTAGAAGTCTTTGAATGGGGTCTATAGCTGGTACAGGTCATAAATTATAAATTAAAACTTACATTTTTGTGTGAGTTTAAGTTTTCTTGTATTCACAAACAATGGGTTAATAGTAATTTTACGACTGCAGAGACTCCGCAGTCGGGTGGAGAGCTCAGCGTATAAAGAGATAGAACAGGCCCACCCTCGCAAACTTACTATTAAAATACAGTTTTGTGAATTCCAAAACAAATGTAAACTTACACAGAAGTGTAAGCTTACTTACATGAATCAGGCCCTCAGTTTTGCCCTTATCATTGCAGGATAAAAGGGTGAAAGAGAAGAACTTCTATATGGTGGGTGGTTTTGAAGAGGCTGGCCTAAAGTAGGAGATAAGGAAGAGTCTTGTGGAGGAAATTGATGAGGGAGTATTCTTAATTTAAGCCCAGGTGTCACCACAATCCCCATGTGTACAAGGCCACGTCCTTTCAAAACAGTATAGCAATGCCTTATGCACAGTGGCACTGTTCCCACACAGGGATGCCACAGTGATATGGATAAGGGGGAAATGAACAACAGCAAGACTGAGCATGCATACAGGAATCTCTAGGAACTCATCCCCTACGATGAAAGGAAGGTGAAGTGTACCTGTCTCACACCAACCACACACCAAAGGGTCATCCTCTTGACTCTTGGAGATGTTGGTAGTCTTGCTACTGGCATCGAGCATCATGGGGGACAGCAGATGACATCTCTGGTATTTATTCCCTGTGATTTGTTCTAATTTGGAGGCCAATATGGGAGCGCTAAAAGTTGGCAAGAGCAGAGCATCTTTTGCTCAAAGACCTCAGAGTAAGCAACCTGCAGCAGCTGGAGGAGGTAGCACAGTGCCATCAAGGCCCACTTCAAAAGACCCCCCGAAGCCAACTTAATGCTACGTACAGCTCCAAAATGGATCGGTCAATGCTGGTCTGATGGGCTAGCAAAACAATCTGAGTGTAGATAGCTTTCTATGCACTGCTGGGGCTTCATTGCGCTAATAGGAATAGGAATGGGGTAGGCGGCAATGGCAGGAGGACACAGAGGAGAGAAAACCACTCCTGGGGCACAATTGGATTGAGAGAAGGGGCAGGTAGAGGAGCTAGTGGAGCAGATAGCTCTGTTTATAACTCCACTGTGTGCCAGTGTCCTTGCAATACCAGAGACACATGCAGCATCACTTCATTCAAGAACTAAGCTACCATTTTCAGGGTTAAGCAGATGCTCTTTTAAGATGGTGAAAGCCATTTGAATACAATGGATCAATGCACCTCTACTGCAGTGTAATGGGATGAGTTATTTTCAACATAGGGATTTTTGACGGCTCCCACTCCCAGATGAAGGGTCATTGTTGAGAGAATATTGTTCTGAAATTTCTCTTAGAGACACTTGTGCTCTATTTGAAAATAGTTGTATGTCTTCATCTAAAATAACATTGAAAGGAGACTAGTATATCTCTGTTTTTAACTACATCTCTAGACTGTTCATATTATGGGAGATAAGTGTTGTTGCATGAAGATTATTGCTGTGCTATTCCTTAAATAAATGCAAAACTCGCAGTGCACGATTCATATATTTGCCCATGCATACATGTAAGATATAAATGAACAAGAATAAACTACACATACAAAATTTTCAAACTTGCACCAATCCTAAAATTAGGTCTGAGGGTATGGGAAAGGGCTTAGAATGGACACAAGTATATGCATCTGGTGCTGTATTATGTAAAGTACCATGGAGTGCAACAAGTGTTTGCGCCCACTTTTTGTGGCCCCAGGCACTTTAGTATTACAGAAGGGATCACAGATGCGTACATGACCCCTTCTGTTTTATGGATTGCTCTGGTGCTTATTGAGTACTAGCGTGATTCCAAGGGGTATGGCCCCATGCAAATAAGGGAATCTTCTGCCTTATTGCCACACTATAATACAGACATGGGTGCCAAAAGGCCTTCACGAAGTGCACTGACTGTATGCCAATGGAGGTGGTACACAATGCGCCCCTGAATGCACTCTTTTGGATGAGGAACAGGGGTACCAAGAACCTGCCAGGAAATTCCCAACAGGCGGGTGCAGTCACTCACTGTGGGATTCCTATCCTCCTTTAAATGTGAGGCTGAGTCTGCCTTTTCAGTGGCTTCCAATAGTTGGTCTTCCATTTGCTAATTGGCTTTTCCTAGTGTTTGCACCTGCACTTAGCACATTGGCTGTAACAGGATGCAATGTCCAGGCTTCTGCTCATCACACCTAGTTAAAGAGGCACTGTGGGACAGCGTGGGACAGTGCTCTTTATTTGTAATATGGCCCCTGGTATCTACATTATTTCTGTGATTCGGTCTCAGAGATTTGAACGTGCATGTACAACGCTGTTGTGCCTTTAAATGCTACTATGCCTTTGAGATTGTATTTGCACTTCCTGCATTCAAGTAAATGCAGTGGGTTTTGGGAAATGTTTATCAGGACAATTATTGCATTTTTGGCTTGAACATATTTCAAATCCACAAAGAACAGATATACAACCCATAGGAGACTAACACATTCCAAAAATAAGTTAAAAATGTGTAAAATGAAACATGAGTCTCTGAGCTATACAGGGTATAAGCTATCAACAGAGACACTTCTGGTACTGGAACCAGGCAGAGCTTCACAATAAATATTTAAATCCATCTACCTTTTCTGAAATGAAAGCTAATTCTGTTGGGAGTCCTGGTGCAGGCAGCAATTTTCTTCAGTTGCAAACTCTAAGTTGCAGAGCAAATGAGCCAGAAAAGGGGTTAAAATGGGACTCATTGAAGATATCAAATGTAAAGGGGTGTATCAGGAGGTGCAATCAGGTAATTCAACCTGGTCAGTGGAACATTAAAATGCTTAGTCATTATATAATGGATCAACGGTTGCTAAATGATCCTTACAGCATGGCCATCAATTTCAACTTTATAGAAGTCAAGGGATGTGATTGCTGGATAACAGGATGTGCATTTTCAACAAGCCATCGTTTCACCTCATGATTGTAAGGATGCAAAATAAGACATTTCATGACTGTAACTTTTACCTTACAATTTAAAAAAAGTGGATCTATGAAAGTCGGGGTGGATTTACTGAAATCTGCATTAATTAAGGGATTTACTAAGCCCTCTGAATTCAACATAGTCAATGATTATTAACCAGGAAATGCAGCAAGTGCCTCTTCAAATTTTAACTGTTTAAAAAAAGATCGGAAACTAATGAATGAAGGAATTTATAAGCACTTTCTGTCCTTCTAAGCCTTTGTGCAAGAATAGAGATTTGAGTATGGACAGGGCTTGAATGGCAGTGAAAGAAGTCCTGGAACATGTGTTAATACCAACCCCAATCTAATGTAATGTAAGGATGGGTTTGTAAAGAGCTGCTTGTCACCCGTGACGGGTATGGAGACGCTGAAATGTTTAGGGTACACTGCTGTAGTCGCCATGGTGCACCTTTAACTGGTTGCATTGGGAGCAGACCTGTTCAGTACTCCATTTTACAGTTAATGTGCTGCCCCCAGCACAACTGTGAAGTTGTGACTGCCCGGGGGCAGCACATTAATGAAAGGGCGATTGGTTGTTTGAAGTAGCCGGTCTATTTGTAGTGTGCAGGCATCGGTGTGGCTTGCCTTTCAAAGCAGGACAGAGATCCCACTGCAGGTGGGTGCTGTGAGGGACTGCAGCCACTTGCAGGAGGATGTCTGGGTGTCATAGAAACATTTTCCCGCTTTCAAGGGCCGCCTTCGGGGGTGCACTGACTGTGTGCAACCAAATGGCGATGTGGCGCGCGCAATGTAATTTGTTTTATTTATTTATTTATGTACTTACCTCCGTTCGGCCGTATGCCGGAGTTTACTAGACCCCCCACCCTGCCCCTCCCCCGCCCGACCGCCCCGCAGCACTCCCTCCAGGAGCCGCGACTGATCACACCTTATGACGGAAACGCTACATAGAAAGGGCAGGCTAAACAAATCAAAATGTCAAAATGTTTTGCTCATAATATACCTGCTACAGTATAATACAATACACAATCACATGCCATAGACTTCAGAGATGAACATATCTTCAAAGTTCATTTACTGGCACATGCATCAAGGACGGTTTTTGCGATTCCTTAATTGCGATTATTAAGGAATCGCAATTAAAGAATTGCAAAAGCCTATGCATGTAGGAATCGCTATAAAAATAGCGATTCCTACACATTGCTTATTTGCGACTCGCAAATTGCGAGTCGCAAATAAGGAATACCTCCCTATTCATTCCTATGGGCCTAGAGGCTCATAGGAATGAATGGGAAGACATTCTCAATTTGCGATTAGCAATTAGAGAATCGCAAATTGAAAATGCAATTTCAAGGTTGCAAGGGTGTCAAAAGGACACCCTGTTGCACCCCTGAAATTGTGGTGTGCACAAACGTTGCGCACACACATGTCCCAAGGACATGTGTGTGTGTAACCTACAACTTTGAAAAATGCACTTTAGTGCATTTTTCAAAGTTTTTGCAAATTACCATCAAGTTTAACATCATGGTAATTTGCGCCCCCTAGTAGCGAAATCGCTACTTCAAAGTGGTTCTTGCATTGCATTTAAGGAATCGCAAAATGCGATTCCTTAAATGCTATCGCAATTTGAGAACTCGCAATTAATTGCGAATTCTCAAATTGCGAGTGCCTTGAACCTTGATGCATCGCAAATGCCATTTTTGCGGGCGCAAACGGCCGATTTTTGCAAATCACACCGTTTGCGCTCGCAAAAATGGTTGATGCATGTGCCTGTTAGTGATGCTACTACTCAATTACATAGAGATCAGAAGATCAAGCAGCATGGAAATTACACAAATCTTACACACTCAGAGTCCACATCAAAAAGAGGTTTCCTATTAGAGATAATGACAAGTGACCATGCAAGTCTTGAAATAAAAACATAAAAGTAAGTGCCTTCTGGTACCAAGGAGCACAATTCTGCAACATTTACTTTTAAACTTTTAAAGATCAGCTTTAAATAGTAGTTCAGAAATGCAGGAATAATATCATCATGTCAGATTCTCAAAAAAGCAGACATTTCAACATGGATAAATAAGCGAATTTGATCCAAACAGAAACATTTTTATAAACACCTGTGATTTTGTCCCAAAATATCAGATTGTCATTTTTAGTTAATACATTTTTTAGTTCCTCAACATCAGCTTGTCATTTCTACCAGCCACTCACACATGCTGACGTTACACGTGGACAAATTCAATCTTTCATATCTTTCCAATATCTTCATCAAACAACAGAATGACTGTCGTAGACAAGGATTTCAGAACCATTACGAACAAGAATAACAGGAGTAACATCAAGAAGAATCACAATAGCTCGAGGTTGGAGAAATAATACATCATAGAGAGTTTTGTAACAAAGGCTTAAAAATATTCCACTTATGAGTCATCGCTGTGCCAGGACTAGACAAGGGGCCTGATTTAGATCTTGGCAGATGGGTTACTCTGTCACAACAGTGACGGATATCCCGTGCGCCAAAATATAAATCCCACACGATATAATGGGATTTATATTTTGGTGGACGGGATATCCGTCACCATTGTGACAGAATAACCCGCCCGTCAAGATCTTAATCAGGCCCAAGATGTTGGGCCACTGTTATGCAAGGACTGGCAAGGATAGTTCCCATTAGCATGGGTGAGCCCCAATCGCAACCAAACATGCAATAAAAGGTATATATGCTCATTCACTTGCATATTCATTCACACACAGACAGATGCACAGATACAAAGACACATATACTGACTCATCTACATGCACAGGCATACCCTTCACACTACTTACCTAAATGGAAGTGATGGTGATCTCTGTTCAATAGTGGTCATCAACTGTTCTGGCTCAAGCTGAAGACTTAGGCGGTAGAACCTGGTGATGACAGGGAGAGAGCAGTGGGTCCTGGCACTGGCCTATTCATGCTTTACTGAGTCTCCCCATGGTTCAGAAGGAGGAGAGGCCATCCTCTGCCATTGGGAGCCCTACTACCTGCACAGTTCCTCTGGTCAGCACAGCCGGTAGTGTGAGAGCTTAGAAGAGAAGCCATGGATGGCAATTCATTATGCGGCAGGAAGCACGTCACCAACAGGGTGGTCATGGAATCATTGCTAAAGGATAATGATGAAAGTGGTGTTGAAGATCATGCCTCTAGCCTCATCATTACCCACTTTGTCATAAGAGTGGATGTGGTTGGCAAAACTCCATGGCCACACCTAAACCTGTGATAAGGAGGAAACATGTGGAGGCAAGAGATGGACTTTGGCCATGGCATCAACTGCTGCCTTTGGCACAGCTCCAGAACCTAGTGCCTGAAGTAGGACTAAACTGTTCAGCTCTGGAGGCGAAGCACCTCTTTCAGGGTCAAGAGAGTTGCATAACCTGTTCTTTATGTGATTCTCACACAGGCAAAGTGGAACCACTCTGTCCTAGGCTGCGGCAATGCTGACACAACTTGTCAGTCTCAGACAGCCCTAATGAATAGTCTTGAGTAAACAGTGCATAGAAGCTACACAGTTTACTGAATACTAATGGAATGTCAGAAAAGGTGTAGGGTAGACTCTGAACTCTTACAACCAGAGCCGCCGCTGTTTTGTACATTTATTAACTCACATCCCCTAGTGTTAGAATTATGCTGAGGTCATTAAAATAGCTTATTTCCTCCACAGGGTGACAGCATTCAAGCAGAGCTTATGAAGGATGCCAGTCAAATTGGGATGGGCACCTACTTGCTGTGGATGAATTGCCTGTACCTCCAAAATGGAAATTGCCTCCTAATGTATGATTGCAGTGAATTCCAAAAGTTTGGTCTTCAGAAAGTGGCAGTGTTAAAGTCAACCCACTAGTGTAGTTGGAGAAGTCTAGAGCCCAGATTACTGCTCCATTGCCTGGCCCAGATTTGCGGCCAAGAACATGATCATTAGTTGCATGTAGTCCAGACTTGGGCCATGCACCTGATCAGTAAAAATATCTGTTTCTGTCTGGCGCATATGTTAACTCGAAGAATCGAATTTGCCTACGAATGGGTTCCATTGAACTCAGCAAAAAACAAACCTAGGGACAACAGTTCTGATTTCCCTTTTCCATCGACATAGTTTGCAAGACTTTTTCTCAATGAATGACATTCATCAGAGTGCTGAAACCAACATATTTAATGCCATTCATAGTACAAAATGCATGTTTGTTGGGTTTGGGGGTTTTCTACCCACCTACAATGTGTATTTTGGCCCCCTTTGTAGAAGGGAAAAGCTCAGTCTATTTCTGTTTATTTTTACTCACCAAGATCTCATCGATCCAATTTGTTCCGCCTTTTATCTGAGCTTGGACAGTGGGATTTCCTTATGCTCCTATGTTTTCCCCATCCAGGCTCTACTTGCACCCTCTCTTGTTTTCCACCCATTTCACTCCTTCTCCTAGTTTAGTTCGGTACATCTTCTCCCTTCGTAAAGGTTCTGAGCTCGTTCCTTTCATGTCTTCACTTTCTATGTGCTTTTTTATGTTGCTGGTGCCTCAACCACTCTTCCTCATTCCCCTGCAAACCTTTGTTCTATTTCCCCCACCTCTTAGCCTTTCCCTTACTAACCTTTTTTTTAAGTGACTCGCCTCGGCTCCATCATCTTTTTGCTTCCACTGTCAATTGCAATTGTCGTGTTATAATCAAAAGAAAGACTACAAAGTCCTTTTAGAAAAACATGTGTCCTTCCCTTTTTTAGGATTTTTGTGTTTAAAAGAATATGTATTTTCTCATAATATATCATAACAGTTAGGAATCGTGGTAAGCTTATAGTGGAAAACATGTACACCCAGACTTGGGATTTAGAACCAGATCCATGTGCACTAGCTCAATACTGAGCATCATTTCCGACTCTCTTGCTGTACTTCTTTTGAGCCCATGTCCCCTGTGGGGTGGGGAAGGCTCAGCTACACAAGAGGGAGTATAGCTTTTGTGCTAAATTGCACCTTTCCTTGTGGAGAACTTCAAGGCCCCCTTCAGAAGCCAGCATGCTGGGTGTGCAAGCATAGGCACTAACAGCATGCATTCCCTTTTCTGTCACTGTTTTTCAGATGCACCGTGGCTTTCCTTTGGAGCCATTCTTTAATTGGTCACCTGGTCTCTCGCCCACTCTCCCGAGGACAAGTTTGGGGTTCCCACTTACTGTCCCCCTCCTGGGTGATACACTGTTAGCATGCTCCTCATGCAGTTTAGCCCTTGTGCCTTCATTTGTGATCTGGCAGACATGGATTGGCAAAGATGTTCCCTCATTTGGGGTTACACTCCCATGTAAATGTGGGAATGCCCACTTCATATTGTGCAAACTGTCGGCCCGGTCAATGTATATACTACATGTAGGACTGGCTGAGCATCTGTAGCTTCTTCTGTAGTTTGGAAGTTTCCTACAATCACATAAAGTGGGTCAAATGCCAGCAGCACTCCTCAGGCATTTCAGTGATTTGACCTCATCTCTGCCTTTAGTTTCATTATTTTTTTTCAATCTTTGCATTGCATTTTAAATAACATGAAAGCGCTACTTCTTCACATCATAAACAGTATATTAGAAGTACAGAATCTGCACATGTTCTGGGCTCAATGGAATCGTCAGACAATGTTATTTGTCATTATATAAACACGGGTTGATTTTAGCTCCGACAAACATAGATTTATAATTGGGGCAGCTATAAATTAAGGACAGCTCTAAGCAGTCTTTGGGATTCCACAGATTATGCATCCTCTCCCTCAATACCCAAGATGGCATGTTTGGGGCTTGGGGGTCAAGGTGTAACCTATGACTGTACTCAGCGTATCTTATTTCTTTGCTCAATAACGCCTAACGCAAAGGCAATCCAAGATTATGTGGAAGACGTTGGCGTGGACAACCCATATCTAGGGCAACTTTGTGACTTTCATCTACCCATGCATCAGAGCCATGGGTGGGTCCTAGAAAACTTGATGAAAAAACTTAGATTATATTAGTGTAAGTTTGGCCAATATAGCCAAGCCTCTAGCTATTGTTTTGGCCTCCATCCATTCATCGTCTTCAAGTGGGCCCACTTCTGCCCACCATTTACCCCTCAAGAGCATCAAGGGTTCTGGGGAGCTGACCAGTAAAGATCTATAGATGCATCAAATACCCTTTTTGCCCAGTTGCTTCATTACCGTCTTGGGTCCCAACAGGCTGAAGTCCAGAATAGCACCGAGTAGATGGTAGTTTATACAAATACTCAAGAATCAGAAGGAAGTTCAGCAGTTTATTTTCCAGTCTCTGCTCTCCGCCACAGACCTCACAAAATACCCAACAATCTAACATTCTAAGGCAAGCTCACGGAAGAGGGAGAAACCAAGGGAGGAGGGAGGGGGGTGTGGAACGAGGAAGAAACAGGTGCAAGTTGGAATAACTCTTTGGTGAAAAGTTAACATGCAATATAAACAATAAGGAGAATATAACACATCTACCCTCCCCCAGAACCTAAAAGCAATGATACAGTGTGCCTGGGAAGCGGGGAGGGGAAAAAAGACAACTAGAATATTATAAAAGACACAAAGGTAAAAATATACAGAAAAATCCATAGAATTATCTATTCATGTTGTAGTCTAGATGCCAAACAGGAGCCCTGCAGAATCTTTGGTTATCAGATCATCTGGGTGTAGAGTTACAGTGTGAAAAGGAAAAGGAGGGAACGCCTTGGGCTCCTGTATTGGTAACTGGAGGGGCTTTGGTTAATCTATCCATGCTTCATGTTTGGCCATTGTCCATAATGGCTATATTTCGTTTAACTGCCACAATCTGCATGGGTTTGGAAAATTTTGAGTCACTATCCCCTAATCTAGGGTACCTGACACAAACCCAGTCACCAACCACCCATTGAGGAATTTTAGTGCCATGTTTGTTATCATAATATGACTTGTATTTAGCTTGATGTGCAGTGACCTTTGAAATTGTCTCATTGGTGTTGACATGTACTCCAACACCCCCTCCCAACCAGTTAGGGAAAGATTTTGTGCACAGTTTCCTTCCCTTAAGAGCAGAGAAAGGAGAAACACCTGTGACTTGCTTCGGAGTGGTATGGTAAGCCCACAGCATCTCTTGAATGGCTTGTTCAACTGGAATCATGTTGGAACATGCTAACTGAATACATCCCTTGATCATTCTATTCATCCTCTCCACTAGTCCATTAGCTCTAGGACAATAAAGAGAACTTTTAAGATGAGTAATGTCCAAGTTTGTGAAAAACTCTGACGTGGCATAAGATTTGACTTGTACTCCATTGTCAGTGACAATAGCTGATGGAATACCTTCTGTTGCAAAGGTGTCCCTTAGAAACCGTATTAAAGAATCAGTGGTAAGTTGATTCACCATCTTCGTGACAGTCCAGTGGGAGTGGTAGTCTATCAAAATGAATGCAAAGTGCTCCGATACATTTTTCCGGTTTATGGGACCAATGATGTCTAAGGCAAGCTTCTCCCACAGTTTGGATGGAACTGAGACTGGTGACAGAGGAACTTTGCGAGTTAACTTGGATTTATCGCTGTTTGCGCAGATGCTACAATCCTTGACTTTGTTTTTTACCATGGAATCCATGTTTGGAAACCAATAACATTCTCTGAGCCTGTCTTTTGTTAAACTCCTACCTACGTGACCTTCGTGTACAAGGTCTACAATTTTGTTGCGCAAAAGTTCAGGTGGAACAATTTTGTCATTTCCTAGTAAAAATCTGGGTTTATATTAAGTTTGTGGCGAACTTCCCAAATTTTTTTAATATCGTCAGTAATAGATGTGTTAGAAGTGGGCCACCCTTGTAAAGTGTAAATTAGGCGTTGTTGTATGGTCTTATCCCTGCTCATGCATTCTCTCCATTTTTGAGACAAAATGATTGAGTAATTGACTTGTAGGATAGAATGCTCCGTAGTATCAAATTGCTCTTCCTTGTTTAATGGTGCTCTAGAGAGGAAATCTGCTGTAGAATTCCAGTTGCCTCTAAGGTACTCCACCTTGAAGCAAAAGCTTTCTAACCCCAATACCCACCTGGCAATATGAGGGGTACTGTATGACGTACCTTTGGGATTGAATATGAATGTAAGGGGTTTATGGTCAGTACGTATGCAGAACTGTATGCCCCATAGGAAAAACTTAAAGTGTTTGACAGCCCAAAAACAGGCAAGGGCTTCTCTTACCACTACAGAGTAGTTTCTTTCAGTTTTGGTGAGGGTGCACGAGGCAAAGGCCACAATTTTCTCTTTACCTTCAATCATTTGGGAGAGGGTGGCTCCCAATCCTTTGTTCCTGGCATCCGTTGTTAGAAAGGTTTTGCGACGAGGTTCGAAGTTGCACAAGTGAGGAGCCGCAAGAATGGCGCCTTTTATTTTCATGAAAGAAGTTTGATGAACATCAGTCCATTCATATCGTACATGGTTCTTTACAAGTTCTCTAAGATTGGAAGTCATGTTGGCAACATTTTTCACATACTTTGCCATGTACTCAGCTAGTCCCAGAAAAGACTCAAGTTCCTCCTGAGTTTCTGAAGCAGGAGCATCTTTAATAGCATCTAGAAAGCAAATTTTGGGTTTAAAACCATCTTTTGTAATATTATGCCCAAGATATTCTACTGCATTTACTCCTAACTGGCATTTTTCTCTTTTGAGGGTTAGACCTGCATTTTTGAATCTAGAGAGCACTTCTTTTAGGATTTCGTCGTGTTCTTCAGTATTAGCACCATATATCAGGACAGCGTCTTGGAAACAGAGGGTTTTCTGTACCCCTTCTAATATTTGTTGCATGATTTTCTGAAAAACCGCTGCTGCTGAGGCGAGCCCAAATGGCATGCGGTGAAACATAAAAGTGCCCATAGGTGTGGTGAAAGCTGTTAGATGTCTGTACTCTGGGTGTAATTCAACTTGATGATATGCCATAGAGAGATCTAAGACACTAAAACATGTGGCCTCCCCCATCGTGCTCAAGATCTCGTGGATACGGGGTAAGCGATGTCTCTCCACCCATATGCTGGCATTTAAATCTCGCAAGTCAATACACAGCCTAATGTCCTCACTTTGATTTTTTTTAGCAATTACGATAGGTGCTACCCAATCTGAGCAATCTATGGGTTGAATAATCCCTAAATCCTTTAATCTATTGAGTTCTTTCTTTAAAGGATCCCACATCAGATTAGGTATAGGTCTGGTTTTATGTATAGCAGGTTTGGCAATGGGTTTAAGTTGGATTTTATGTTGGAAGTCTTTTAGTAACCCCAATTTACTGGAGAAGACTTCAGGAAATTCATCTATTATGTGTTCACTAGCATTAGACTGGTTCACAGCAAGGACTTGCTCAGGATTATTGGGATGAAGCTTGATCCCTAATTCCCTTTGGTGTTGCCACCCTAGGGGATTAGATCCTTCTTCTACTATGTGCACCTTTCCTACTGTTGTGCGGCCCTTGAAGGATATAAGGGTTTTAATCATACATTTCATAGGAATGGGGTCCCTATTGTATCCACTGGGTGAAACATCAGCTGGAAGTAACTCAATCTTGTTAACATGTCCCATAGACATATAATCAGAGTAATTCAGTAAAGTGAATGGAGAACATGAATCAGCAAACATTTTTAACTAGATTGCCTTCCAAAATGAACCTCACATACAGGATATTTTAGTTGATTGTCTGTATAATCCTTAACTTGTAATATTATTTTTTTTAACTTGGGATTTCTCTTCTGGTAGATTAGATCCACCTCCAAATCTTTTCTTGAAGAAACCTTTGCATACCCTTGCCAGATGACCTCTTTTGTTACACTTTCTCCAAACAACTGTTTTTACTTGACAATTAGGGCTATTGGCTAAGTGGTTGCTACTTCCACATCGGAAGCACTTAAGCTTGAAATTTTCAGTATCGCCCAATTCAGAAGGCCCTTTGTCATTTTTTATTTTGCACACAGCAAGTTCAGCTCCCAAATCCATTATTTCTGAAACCTGTTCATTAGAGCTTGGAGATCTAATTTCTTTCAAACATATGACAGTGTGTTCAATAGATTTAGCAATCTCAATAGCTTGTTGAAGATTGGGTTGCTTCTGTAAAAGTTTCTCTTGAACTTTATTATTATTAGTGCATCGCACTAGTTGGTCCCTTATAAAGGAATCGTTTAGTTCTTGAAATTCGCATAACTTGCTCAAACCTCTAAGCACTGGCACATATGTAGAAACTGTTTCTTGTTTGCCCTGAACTCTGCTGAAAAATGTATGTCTTACAATGTTAACTTTGTCTCCAAAGTGAATTCGTAGTTTTAAAGGAGTAGACTTATAAGCATCCTCTTCATTCTCATCAGTGTCACTATCTCCTGAAACAGATTCAGGTTGAGGCAATGACTCAAAGATCTTCCTGCCATGTGGACCTAAACTGTGGAGTAAATTGTGTTGTTTCCTTGTTGAACTAAACTTCCCTCCTCCAATCGCAATTAAGTAGGATTCAAAAAAAATTCCCACTCTTTCTATGGAATATTAGGCTCTCCAAATTCATTTAGAAAGGGAGCAGGTTGAGACATACTAGCTGCTGCCATCATAATATAAGACACCACCAGGAAGGAGATTTAAAGAAAAGGTTGAAAAATATTTATAAGGAAAATATAGTCCAAGAGATGCTGGAAAGGATGCCCTAACAAAGAGCATGAGATGGAGATTGCACATTGAAATTGCTAAAGGAAATTAACGTGGTGTGCGTATCACTGAAAACGATACGCAAAGTGTGTGTGTCCCAAAACGTACGAAGGCTGAAGAAAATATGGTGAGGAAAATCGGTGTGCATGTCACCGAGAAGTGGCACGCTTGAGCCTTCAAAAGCGAATAATGTGGTGTGCTTCTCACCGAAAATTACACACAGATGAGGAACTTATGTAAAGGAAAATTGGTGTGCGCATCACTGTGAGGAAGCACACTTTAAGTTCCTAAAGCAGGCTGAAGATGCCTGACCTTAAGATGGCGGCTTTTCCCAGTGAGTTTTGAGCAACGAGATATCCACTGGAGAGGGTCTCATTAAAAACACAGACGCTAAAAGGAGGTATCCCCCAGACCACAAACACCTGATAGGGAGCCAGATGGTCCAGAGCAACAGCGGATTTGCCTGACTTGGACTTGAGGCCCCCCCTATAGAGTGAGTTCGGATGGCAACTAGTGGAGCGGAGGCCGACTGAGGCAGTGAGCAGTCTGCACCACGGGATTAGATGCCCAAGAAGCCGTCAGTGACGATGGTGGAGTAGAGGGACCACTGTTCACACAGAGGAACACCACAAGTACAGCATTTCAACCCCCAGTGGGACGGGAAACACTAGTTCAGAAGCAACAACTGGAGAAAAACAGGGGTCCTCCATTGGAATCATAGCAAGTTACACCTGTGGGGTGTAATAGGAGGGGGTCGGACGCCCAGGGAACAGGAGACTTCAGTATTATCCAGAAAAACACCCAAACAGAAGAGCAGTCGGCCAGCCACTAAGCAGCAAGGGCCCCCCCTGCATCTAAACCATGACCAGCGCCCGGCTTCTGGCCCTTCCCTGAGCATGGATCGGTGGGTGAGCAGACCAAGGGAGGGGACTCGTGAGAAGTTAGCCCGTGGCCCGGGGATTCCTATTGGTCCACAGCGGCCTCCAGGGTGAGCGACATGGCGTCTTGGCCGAGGCCTGGGCCCACCTTATGGTCGCGAGAAACTCATCTGCATCTGCAATTTTCTGCGCCATACGACGGAGGAGGGGTGACCCCTCTGGTGTTCACGCTCCCGGGATCAAAAGACAAGGTGAGGAGACCATGTGAGGAGCCCCGGCTGGGAGCTCCCTGGTTAGGGATTGCCTTTTTGGCCCTAATCCCCTTGAATCTACCCCCTCCTTTGACCTTTTTACTCACCTGGGGTCCTTATTAACTGCGGTACCTTGACTCTCCTACTCCCGCGTTTGATCTCGAAACCTCTGAATAACTGTGAATTTTTCTTTACCGACCACGAAGTCCTAGTAACATGGCTGATGCCCTGTGGAGCTGCCTAGTCAGCTATAGTGGAGATTGGCTGTGGATCACCTCCTCGGCTGTCACCTACCCAGCCGGACATTGGGCATAGTCCTCATCTCTCCGCTGTGTCTCCTTCCTCCCCCACCTTTCCGACGAATTCTCCGATG
Source organism: Calotriton arnoldi (assembly GCA_963921515.1). Classification (NCBI taxonomy): domain Eukaryota; kingdom Metazoa; phylum Chordata; class Amphibia; order Caudata; family Salamandridae; genus Calotriton; species Calotriton arnoldi. Next base: position 128,880 of record CAWUFW010006133.1, on the reverse strand, counting down.
ATCTGCCAATGGTGGAGTAAGATGATGACCCGGGTCATCTTAGCGGCTCGACCGATTCTCTTCCGCGGGACTGCTCCCTGCGTTGCCTGACTGTCCTTTACCTCTAGTCTACCCCCCCTTGTCTCTTCCACCCATCTCATCGTGTACAGCCACCGCGACACTGGATGTGGTGATCGCTGGTCCCCAGCTGGTTTGTTTGACTTTTTGGTTCCCCTGAAGTTCTTTCCCCCTTGCCGGTCTGCCTGACCCGATCGGCATTTCAACCCCTTTTTTACTTTTCCCCCTCTACCTTCTATTCCCCATAGGATGTGTGTCCATTTTATGCTATGTTCTAGAAACTCATGATGTAATCTTTGTAACTCGCTAATCCTCATGTAAAGCGCTCTTATACCTCCGGGTCTAGCCAGCGCTATATAAAACTCTGCACATAAAAGTATGGTGTGCGTGTCACCGAAGGTAACATGCAAATTGTGTCTTCCAAGTACAATGATAGCTGATGAAAAATGATGAATAAAAAAAAGGTGTGCGTGTCACGTGAAGTGGCACGCTTGGAATAAACAATAAAAATTATGGTGTGCGCGTCACTGTGAAGAGACACGCAAAACGCTTGTACATGTGAGTATGGAGTGCATATCTCCGAAACGGCACACGAAAAGCCTAAAAACCAAGGAATGTTGGATGTAGACAGGGCGGAGGAAAATCAACCCCACCCCGAGGCGGTTATTAATCTTGAAAGCCGGAGGCAGTCCGAGACAGCCACACCTCATGGACTCTCAGTCACCAAAGGAACAACCGCGCCCAAAGGCAGTCCCAAAAATATACAGTGCCGGATGGCAGACAGGGGAGGGGTGGTATGAGGTATCCCCGCCTCAATGACACTCAGCCATCGGTAGAAGCCGGGAGGAGACGCAGGGCAACCCCGCCCCAAAGGTGGTTCTAAGTCTTGAGTGTTGGATAGCAGGCAGAAGAAGAAGAGGTGGTACGTTGAAACCACGCCTCAAGGACACTCAGTGAGTGATAGAAGCCGGAAGGAGACGCAGAAGAAAATCCACCAGGATGTCGACCAGGAGTCAAACAGCACCCACGTCGATGCAGGGAAACGACCGTAGTCACCACAACATCATCCAGCTCGAAGCAAGGTCTCACCAAGAGGACTCCCAAGGTAACTCCACAGGTACAGAAGATGGATCGGAAGTTTCAGAAGACAAGTAAGTAGATAAAACAGTACCTTAAGCGAGTTGAAAAGTTCAGGGAAGTTCTTTAGCAGTAGTGGTAATTGTAGATAACAGTAGGTGGAGTATAATCCAAGAGGGGAGGAGACTGGTCATCTGTCCCCTCACACAGATCATCGCCAGTGATACAAATACTCAAGAAGCAGAAGGAAGTTCAGCAGTTTATTTTCCAGTCTCCGCTCTCCGCCACAGAAGCTCACAGAATACCCAACAATCTAACATTCTAAGGCAAGCTCATGGAAGAGGGAGAAACCAAGGGAGGAGGAAGGGGGGGGTGGAATGAGGAAGAAATAGGTACTTGTTGGAATAACTCTTCGGTGAAAAGTTAACATGCAATATAAACAATAAGGAGAATATAACTAAAGTGTTAGGAGAAAGCATAGCAGGATAGTAAATAGCCGAAAAATTGGGAATGACGCAAGTGGTATTCTTAAGCCAATTTCTTTAAATGATTTAATGTGCCTGCTTGCCCACACATCCCCCTACTTTTCAGATGCTGTGGTATCCTAGGATATAGAACCACCTGCATATCTGGTTCTGTAACCTAGGAGTGATGCATAGAGTGGCAACCGAGTTTGAGGTTCTAGAAGGGGAGAAACGGAAGGCTAGTTTGAAAGCAGTTGTGGTGGATCTGTGCTCCGTTTCTGAAAGGAGTCTCTGTTGCCTGATAACTTCAAATAAAGATACTAAAAGGACTTTGACTGAACGGATTATCATTTTCACACTGGCAACGAGGATGGGATACCCAGTTGTGAAGTCATCCCTGCTTGGGTCAATTAGAAAAGGGGGAAGGTAGATGAGCATGTTGGTGAATTAATAGATTGGGAAGCAAGAGAAGAAGAAAAGAAATTGAAGGCCAAGGTGTTGTATGACAAGAGGAAGGCTGTTAAAGAAACAAGTGTGCAAGTGGGTGAATGGATAAAAATTAAATCACCAAGGAAAAGTGGGAAAAGTTGTAAATACAGTAAGCCTTGTAGAGTGAGAAAGCTACTCAGGAATGCAGTGAAAACTTATGACAATAAAATTTGGACTCTTAATACGATATCCAAATGCAGCTCCACGTTGGGATCAGGTGTTACCTCTTTAGAGAAGATGTTGCCAGAGGAATCTAATAGCCTACCCCAACGTGCTAGGAAAAGACTTGTTCAGTTTTATGATTCTGTATAGTTTGTTTATTGTTTATAGATGCTTAGTCTGTTTTATATTCTTGTTATTGTAAGGTTTTATTTTCTTTAGTTCTTTAAATGTGTAAGGGGGTCACAAGTTTGATGTTAATTCTATATAAATGGGGAGGTGATGTGGTATCCTAGGTTAAAGAACCACATGCATATCTGGTTCTGTAACCTAGGAGTGATGCATAGAGTGGCAACTGAGCTGGAGGCTCAGGAGGGGAGCAATGGAAGACTTGGTTGAAAGCAGTTGTGGTGAATCTGTGCTCCATTTGTGGATGGGGTCTCTGTTACCGGATAACTTCAAATAAAGATACTGAAAGGACTTTGACTGAACGGATTACCATTTTCACAGATGCCTATCAGGCCCCAAGCCTCAAATCCGCTGAGGCCCTAGACATACGAAAGACAGTTGCCCTGCCATTGGAGGTCTCTCTTGAAATTATTTTGCACCACTTTATGTCTCAGGGCTCTGTGCCAGCACCTCAGAGGGGCTCTAGTCGGTTAAGTCAAGGATGTCAATAAGGGGTCACCTGCTTGCGTCTTGCTACCACTGGCACTGTTCTTGTGACCACTTGTCTCAGGGTTCGCAAAGGCAGAACCAGTCACAGAGGAGCTGAACACTTTGGTAATAGAAAATACATAAAAAATAAACTTGGGATCCAGTCATTTCTTTCTAAAAAAGAAAAACAGACAGGTGCTCCAGGCTGCTTTTGGCTGTGAACGATGTTTGGATAAAAAATCAGATTAGAAATATTGAGTTGCAGAAATATCAGAGAAAAATATTGAGATACCAAAATATTGTGATTCCAAAATATTGCTGTTAAGAATATAACATTTTTAGGTAAGAAATATCGTTTTCAATAATATCATTGTTGCTAATATCGTTTTCAATAATATAGTGGAAAACAATATATTGTTTTCTAATTATCTTTATGTGTGTTAGTTTATATATTAATTTTATGTGTTATTATTGTTTATATAATTGTTAATAATATTTTTAAATATAATTTGTAATTTTAAGTGATTTAAATGTTTTTAATTTAATTTCTTATAGTAATTCATATTGTGGTAGAGGGTTGCTAGATTTGTAGGGGTATAGGGTGGGAAAATAATTAAGTAATGATTAATTAACAATGAATTATTAATGCATTATAAATGATTTATTTGATTATTAATTATGTAAATTGTATAATAATTGTAGTTCGTTAAGTTACATATTAGGTGCAGGATGCTGGGTTTTTAGGGGTACAGGGTGGGAAGTTAATTAAGTAATAATGAATTAACAATTAATTAATAATGTATTATTAATTATTCTATTTCTATTTCTATTTGGAAGATTTCTAAAGCGCAACAGCTCCCCCAGCCAAGAGGCGTCCCGGCGCTAACAGCAAATAGGAGACCACAACGCAGAGGAGGGCCAGAAAGGCCTACACCATGGGAAAAAGGAAAGTTTTAATAGTTTTCCTGAATTCAAGAAAATTACTAAGGCCTCGAATATGGATGGGCAGTGTGTTCCAGAGCATCGCCTGCTCTATACCGAAAAGAGCGCCCTCCGGCCCGGATCCTCCTGACTCGAGGGACCACTAGCAAATGTTGGCCCATAGAGCGAAGCTGACGGGAGGGTACATAGGGAGAGAGCAAGCCGGTCAAAATGTTAGGGGAGGCGAACTTCAAGATTTTAAAGGCTATACAAAGAGCCTTGAACTCGATCCGTCTAGCCACAGGCAACTAATGAAGACGGCGGATAGTGTTGGTCACTGAACAAACTCTACGTAGACCAAGGAGAGATCTAGCTGCGGCATTCTGTACTCTCTGTAGTCTATGTACTTCCGCCTTATTGGCCCCCAGGTACAGAGAGCTCGCATAATCAAGCCTAGATGTAATCAGAGCCTGAATGATGATCTGTCTGGTCGAAGCGTAAAAAAAAAACAAGATCGGTTTGAGTCCACGCAGCAAGCCAAAACAGGTACCCGCCACCTTTTTCGTTTGAATCTGAAAATTGAGAGAGGCGTCCATCCAAACCCCCAAGTTCTTTACAACCTGTTTGGGGGGGGGGGCGTGCCTAGAGTCGTAGACCACCAATGCTCATTCCATAGCCCATGATCCTTACCCACCAGCAACACCTCCGACTTGCTGGCGTTCAGTTGGAGGCAGTTAGTTGTCATCCACCCAGCAACTACAGCAAGATCGTCTTGAAACTTAAAGGCGACCTGCTTAGAGTTGCTCGAGAGGGCTACCACCAGCTCAGTGTCATCGGCGTAGGAGACCACAGTCAGTCCTCTGCTCTTGGCTACTGCAGCCAGAGGTTGTACATACAAATTAAAGAGCAGAGGGCTCAAAGAAGAGCCCTGTGGCACCCCTTGCTGGATGGAAAAAGTGGGCGAGGAAAAAGGGGGAGCAATCACCTGGAACGACCTATCAGACAGAAATGACGCAAGCCACTTCAGAGCAGAGCCACCAATGCCAGCCTCTTCCAGGCGGCGCAACAGGATTGCATGGGACACAGTGTCAAATGCGGCACTGAGATCCAGAAGGATCAATGCCGATGTCTGCCCTGCGTCCAACGCTGTCCAGAGATGTTCTGTCACCGCCAGAAGCGCCGACTCTGTGCAATGGCCGGGGCGAAAACCATTTTGTGAGGGATCTAGACTATTATTGGTGGTCAGATGGTCTGAAAGGAGTGAGTTGATATATGCCTCCGTGATCTTAGCAGGCCATGGTAGCAACGAAATCGGCCTGAAGTTTTCAGGTTTTTTAGGGTCCAGTGAGGGTTTTTGATTTATAATTAAATATGTAAATTATATTTTTGAATTATATATTATGTGTGAGCTGTTGAGGTTTTTAGGAGTGTAGGGTGGGGAGTTTTATAAGTACTGATTAATTAATAATCAATTATTGATTTATTATTCACTACTTAATTGAAAATAAACATGTAAATTGTGTAATAATTGTTTTTATGTTATATGTTAGGTGTGAGCTGCTGAGTTTTTAGGGGTATAGGGAGGGAAGTTAATTTTTGACTAATTATTTAATAAATTATTAATGAATATTTAATTGATTGTTAATTGTTCTACATTTATTCATTTTAGTTATATTTTAAGTGTGAGCTGGTAGGTTTGTGGTGGAATAGTGTTGTAATTTTATTAAATAATAAAAACAATTAAATTAAATTACATTGATGATTAATTATTCATTTGTTTACTAATCATATTACTTATTTAATTGATATATATATATACATGTATATATATATATATATATATATATATATATATATATATATATATTGCCACAATGTAGCCCTCTTGTTCGATGCCGGCGCTCTTAGTTGGGGCGGTGCGTTTCTTCCGGCAGAGCCACGCCGATATTCTATAAAACCAAGGTTTTGCCTCTCGGCAAAATGATAGAAACGCACTCACTCGTGTGCAGGAATCAGGGCGGTTTTATTTTAGACAATTGCCATGCCCAACGCGTTTCGCCTTAACACAAGGCTTGTTCACGGGATGGTGTAACATAGAAAAAGGGCATCTTTTATTTCTATTTGCACACAGTTACTTCCTGTTTTCTTCTAAGTGCATTGTGGTTAGTGTAGTTTAACATTTATAAAAAACTTGTGAGAAGTCAATTTTAAAGGTGATGTGAATGTGCTCATTTTGCTATGTGATGTTTTTAAAAAAACAATTCATTTTAGTCCATTTACGACCAACTTTGCTTAGTATCCATTAATGTGCCTTCATTCTCAGTTATTGCTCTCCAGTGAGCTTTTAGAATGGCAACAATTTTAACCCATTCTTGGCAATAATTTGTTTTCTGCAGCTTGCTCGTTCTTTATTTTCTTCGTTTCTTTTACTTAATTAGATCTTTTCTTCTTTTCAATTCTCTGGTGAGTTCTTTTCTTTATTGTTCCTTATGCCTTTCATTTTCTTTGAATGGTTTATTAGAGGTGTACATAAAGTTCTTCATTTTAGTTGAGACCTCTCGGATCCAAAGTTCTGAATGCCACTATGTGTCTTGATTCTTTTGTCGCAGAATCTTTTGCGATCGCCACCTCTCTCCGATTGTGGGATTTGTTCTAGGGCCCAATATTTTAAGGATTCCCATTTTCCTTCATGATTTGATTCCATATGCTTTGCAATGGCATTTGTTTGGTCCTTGTGTTTCGTGGCTCGGACAAGTTCAAGAATTCTCTTCTTTACTTGAAGATTGTGCTTCCGATGTATCGCAACTTGCATGGGCATTCTACCATGTAGATTACATAATTACTTTTACAGGTGAGATGTTGCTTTATTTTCCATTTGGTGCCCTTTTGATGTCAATTTCTCGTTTATGAGTTGCAATCTTACACACCTTGCAATGTTTGCATGGCCAGAAACCTTCTCTTTGGAGCCACGTTGTTATTGGTGCTTCCTGGAAATGGCTATGTATGATTTTATCTCCAATATTTTTAGCCCTACGATATGTCACATTAGGGTGGTCACCAATAATTTTTGTTAAAGTTGGATCCAACTGTAAAATTCCCCAGTGCTTTTTGATAATTTTCATCAGACTCTTATTTTCTGCACTGAATGTTGTTATCAGTCTTATTGGCGAAGATTTAGTTGAATCATTTTTTTCTTCTTTGATGTTTTATTGAGTATATCCTCGTTGTTGGTTTGATACTCTTTGTAGACTTTTTTCAATTACTTTTCTAGGGTATTTCCGTTTCTGAAATCTATTGCTTGTTTGTTCACTGTGTTTGGTAAATTCTGTATCAGCTGAGCAGTTCCTCCTTAGTCTTAGGAATTCCCCATATGGGATGCTCCATTTCAATGATTCATTATGGAAGCTTTCACCATGTAATATCGCATTAGAAGCTGTTTTCTTGCGATGTAACGTTGTATGAAGGAATTATTTTCCACATAGATGTCTGTGTCCAGGAAGGTTACTTTTTGCACTGATTTCAAAAGTAAATTTTAGTTTTAACTCATTATTGTTTAGTTTGTCGAAATAACTTTTGAATTCCAATTCAGTGCCATCCCAAATGATCAGGAGGTCGTCTATGAAGCGTAGCCATATTATGGTTTTTCCATGAAATCATCATTTTCTGAGGTCCATGCCAGTTTTTGTTCGAACCATCCCATTGTTAAATTGTCATAATTGAGCGAAAAGGAAAACCCATGGCACAACCTTTTATTTGTTTGTAGATTCGTTTGTTGAATAAAAGATGTTGTTGTCCAGGCATAAAGAAATCATCTCACTTAACATGATGTTATGTTGATGATACTGGATGTTTCTTTTGCCTAAGAAATATTTACATGCCTGGATCCCTATGGGGTGTTCAATGTTCGTATATAACGAAATCACATCCATGGTCACTAGTTTGTAAGTTGACTGCCATGAGACTCCTTCTAATTTCTGTAGGAGATCTGTGGTGTCTTGTAGGTAGGAACTGAGATCTTTGACAAGGGGTGCCAAGAGTGATCAATATAGTTTGAAAACGGTTCAAGTAACGAGTTGTTAGCAGAGACTATTGGTCTCCCGGTGGATAACTTTGCTTTTATGTATTTTAGGTAAGCAGTAAAATGTTGCCAAGGTTGGATGATTATGGCTGAGATATTTTCGTTCTTCCTCGTCTATTAATCCCTTTTCAAACCAATTTTGTAGATGTAAGGTCAATTTATTCTGAATTTCTATTGTGGGATCGCTTGGTAGTTGATTGTAATATTCCACATCCATCAATTGTCTATTGGCTTCTGCAACATAGTCTCTTTTATCTTGAATAATGATATTGCCACCTTTATCTGCAGGTTTTATTTCAATAGACTTGTCCTGTTGTAGCGTATTTAGTGCTTTTCTTTGATGTTTCGATAAATTGTCCTTAATTTTGGTATTCCTGATTTTGTAAAGATCATCTATTATTGCCTCATGAAAGAGATCTACTTTATTTCCTGGTGGTAAATTTGGGTAATATTTTGATTTTGATTTGAGTCCGCTTTCACCTGCTCCTCCTGGCGGTTGTGACTCTTTTAGTTCACTTAGTGCCTCTATTTCCTGTGATGTTGTTACTCGCCCATTGTCAATAAAGTTTCCAAGCCTTGAACATCTTCAACCAAAGAGTGCTGATTGGTGATATTGTTTTTACTTGATGTTTTATAGATGTTTTTCTGCATGTATTTTGGCTAATTTGATCTTTCTTATGTATTTATATACATCTATTCTAGTTTGGGCTATATCCAGATGGGAGGTGGGGCAAAGTTCAAACCCTTCTTAAGAACTTCGTTTTCAGTGTCACTTAGTATTTTCTCTGAAAGATTGATTACATTTAGTTCTTGTGAACTTGATTCTACTGTTTCTATTTCTTGGGCTGTCTCAGACGATCTCTGGACCATGTGTCCATTCTTGGTTCCTCCCGACCTCTGCCTCCCTCTCTTTTTGGTTGATTGAGGGAGGCAGAGGTCGGGGAAGAGGAACAAGAGGAAGACAAGAAGAGGTCAGAGAGGCAAGGGAGGAACCAAGAATGGACACATGGTCCAGAGATCGTCTGAGACAGCCCAAGAAATAGAAACAGTAGAATCAAGTTCACAAGAACTAAATGTAATCAATCTTTCAGAGAAAATACTAAGTGACACTGAAAACGAAGTTCTTAAGAAGGGTTTGAACTTTTGCCCCACCTCCCATCTGGATATAGCCCAAACTAGAATAGATGTAAATAAATACACAAGAAAGATCAAATTAGCCAAAATACATGCAGAAAAAACATCTATAAAACATCAAGTAAAAACAATATCACCAATCAGCACTCTTTTGGTTGAAGATGTTCAAGGCTTGGAAACTTTATTGACAATGGGCGCAGTAACAACATCACAGGAAATAGAGGCACTAAGTGAACTAAAAGAGTCACAACCGCCAGGAGGAGCAGGTGAAAGCGGACTCAAATCAAAATCAAAATATTACCCAAATTTACCACCAGGAAATAAAGTAGATCTCTTTCATGAGGTAATAATAGATGATCTTTACAAAATCAGGAATACCAAAATTAAGAACAATTTATCGAAACATCAAAGAAAAGCACTAAATACGCTACAACAGGACAAGTCTATTGAAATAAAACCTGCAGATAAAGGTGGCAATATCATTATTCAAGATAAAAGAGACTATGTTGCAGAAGCCAATAGACAATTGATGGATGTGGAATATTACAATCAACTACCAAGCGATCCCACAATAGAAATTCAGAATAAATTGACCTTACATCTACAAAATTGGTTTGAAAAGGGATTAATAGACGAGGAAGAACGAAAATATCTCAGCCATATTCATCCAACCTTGGCAACATTTTACTGCTTACCTAAAATACATAAAAGCAAAGTTAATCCACCGGGGAGACCAATAGTCTCTGCTAACAACTCGTTACTTGAACCGATTTCAAACTATATTAATCACTTCTTGGCACCCCTTGTCAAAGATCTCAGTTCCTACCTACAAGACACCACAGATCTCCTACAGAAATTAGAAGGAGTCTCATGGCAGTCAACTTACAAACTAGTGACCATGGATGTGATTTCGTTATATACGAACATTGAACACCCCATAGGGATCCAGGCATGTAAATATTTCTTAGGCAAAAGAAACATCCAGTATCATCAACATAACATCATGTTAAGTGAGATGATTTCTTTATGCCTGGACAACAACATCTTTTATTCAACAAACGAATCTACAAACAAATAAAAGGTTGTGCCATGGGTTTTTCCTTTTCGCCCAATTATGACAATTTAACAATGGGATGGTTCGAACAAAAACTGGCATGGACCTCAGAAAATGATGATTTCATGGAAAAAACCATAATATGGCTCCGCTTCATAGACAACCTCCTGATCATTTGGGATGGCACTGAATTGGAATTCAAAAGTTATTTCGACAAACTAAACAATAATGAGTTAAAACTAAAATTTACTTTTGAAATCAGTGCAAAAAAGTAACCTTCCTGGACACAGACATCTATGTGGAAAATAATTCCTTCATACAACGTTACATCGCAAGAAAACAGCTTCTAATGCGATATTACATGGTGAAAGCTTCCATAATGAATCATTGAAATGGAGCATCCCATATGGGGAATTCCTAAGACTAAGGAGGAACTGCTCAGCTGATACAGAATTTACCAAACACAGTGAACAAACAAGCAATAGATTTCAGAAACGGAAATACCCCAGAAAAGTAATTGAAAAAAGTCTACAAAGAGTATCAAACCAACAACGAGGGGATATACTCAATAAAACATCAAAGAAGAAGAAAATGATTCAACTAAATCTTCGCCAATAAGACTGATAACAACATTCAGTGCAGAAAATAAGAGTCTGATGAAAATTATCAAAAAGCACTGGGGAATTTTACAGTTGGATCCAACTTTAACAAAAATTATTGGTGACCACCCTAATGTGACATATCGTAGGGCTAAAAATATTGGAGATAAAATCATACATAGCCATTTCCAGGAAGCACCAATAACAACGTGGCTCCAAAGAGAAGGTTTCTGGCCATGCAAACATTGCAAGGTGTGTAAGATTGCAACTCATAAACGAGAAATTGACATCAAAAAGGGCACCAAATGGAAAATAAAGCAACATCTCACCTGTAAAAGTAATTATGTAATCTACATGGTAGAATGCCCATGCAAGTTGCGATACATCGGAAGCACAATCTTCGAAGTAAAGAAGAGAATTCTTGAACATGTCCGAGCCACGAAACACAAGGACCAAACAAATGCCATTGCAAAGCATATGGAATCAAATCATGAAGGAAAATGGGAATCCTTAAAATATTGGGCCCTAGAACAAATCCCACAATCGGAGAGAGGTGGCGATCGCAAAGATTCTGCGACAAAAGAATCAAGACACATAGTGGCATTCAGAACTTTGGATCCGAGAGGTCTCAACCAAAATGAAGAACTTTATGTACACCTCTAATAAACCATTCAAAGAAAATGAAAGGCATAAGGAACAATAAAGAAAAGAACTCACCAGAGAATTGAAAAGAAGAAAAGATCTAATTAAGTAAAAGAAACGAAGAAAATAAAGAACGAGCAAGCTGCAGAAAACAAATTATTGCCAAGAATGGGTTAAAATTGTTGCCATTCTAAAAAGCTCACTGGAGAGCAATAACTGAGAATGAAGGCACATTAATGGACACTAAGCAAAGTTGGCCGTAATTGGACTAAAATGAATTGTTTTTTTAAAAACATCACATAGCAAAATGAGCACATTCACATCACCTTTAAAATTGACTTCTCACAAGTTTTTATAAATGTTAAACTACACTAACCACAATGCACTTTGAAGAAAACAGGAAGTAACTGTGTGCAAATAGAAATAAAAGATGCCCTTTTTCTATGTTACACCATCCCGTGAACAAGCCTTGTGTTAAGGCGAAACGCATTGGGCATGGCAATTGTCTAAAATAAAACCGCCCTGATTCCTGCACACGAGTGAGTGCGTTTCTATCATTTTGCCGAGAGGCAAAACCTGTTTTATATATATATATATATATATATATATATTGAAAGGTTTTCCACGCTCGGAGAGCAGAAGAAAGAAAAGCCGCACTCAAGATTTCGTTAAGGAGATGAAAATTTAATGACTCGACGCGTTTCGACAACACAGGTCTTTGTCAGAGAGTCAATACAAAGGAAACCGGAAGTGGCAGTGTCATTTAAGCATTTCCTGTTTTTTCAAAAACATAAACATAGAAAAGAAACTAACAGCACATAGGATGATCATCTGCCATATAAATTTAAAGGAAAACAGACTTTGCAAAAACTTTATCAATTCATTAAATTAACATTATAGACAAAGCATACAATTCATAAATGTGACAGTTTGTTCAAACCTGTACAAAGTAACATATAATAAGAATATTTAAATCCTTAAAACGATAATCATGTGGCAAAAAATAAATAATAAAAAACAACAAATGTATGTGGAACACACTGCCAAGTGGCAGAAAGCACTAATGTGGTGCTGAATTATAAGTTCCATGAAAAAGTTGGTGCGCTAAATTTAGAGCTAAACAGCCATGTGTGACACATTAGATGCCACATGATATACACTAATGTGAGACCCTGGGTTACACCCACTTCCGGTCCTATGAAAAATAAATAAATAACGGTATTGCGGAGAGGCAATAAAATGGACAAAAAAGTGTAAAGACTATAATAAATAAAACAAAACAAGGGGGGTTAAGTAGTTACAGACCTTTAGTCTGTCTACTAGGAGGCCATGAGCTGGAGGCAAGTACTTGGCCAGAAGGCAAAGATTGGGAATGCAGGGACTAAATAAGCTTATGGCGCAGAGTTTCCTATATAAAGTGGTACCCTCATTAATTCAACCTAAATGGACATGGAGGTCCTCCTCATGATTAAGGCCTCCCGGGATCTTGCTTTGGAGTCTCACTATGTATTCAGATTCCAGGCGTCGCAGATGACGTTCCCGATCTCCTCCTCTTGGTGAAAGTGGGACCCTGTCAATGCCAAAAAACGAAATTTTAGAACTAATGTCTTTAACGTTAGAATGTACCAATGCACAGTGTTTAGCTATGGCATATGACATGTCGCCGTTCTTAATAGCGCGCAAATGCTCCAAAACACGCTTTTTCACAGGGAAAATTGTGCTCCCCACATACCGTAAGCCACAAATACAAATCAAAACATAAACTACAAAATCAGTATTGCAATTTATGAAATCATGAATCTTCCCTGTTTTGCCATTAGGGAGGATAAAAGTTTTTACATTTGTACTGTTGTTACAAGCTTTGCACCTCCCACATTTGTGAAAACCTGGGAGTTCCCTCAACCAGGTCCCACGTGTTTCCGTTTTAATGGAAAGGTGACTATGTACTAGCATGTCCTTTAGAGACTGACATTTCCTGTATGTGACATGTGGAGACGGACTTACCAATTTGCCTATAACGGCATCATCTCTGACTATATGCCAGTGTTTGCACATTATGTGATGTATTTCTTGAGAGGCTTGATTAAAAGTGGTTATAAGTCTCACTTCATGTTTACCCCGTTGTTTCTCTCTTGGTACAAGTAAGCTATTCCTGTTCTTAGTGGCTACTTTTTCAGCGGCTACTCTGATGGTTTTCCCTGTGTAACCCTGTTTCTGAAACGGCCCCTCATGTTCTTAGCTTCTTTATCATATGAGTCAGAGGAGCTACAGTTACGTTTCGCCCTCAAAAGCTCACCATAGGGGATACTGTTCTTCAGACCTGTCGGATGATGGCTACGCGCATGCAAAATACTATTGCCAGACGTTGGTTTCCTGTACAAACTAGTGTGCAGTGTTCCTTGTTTGATCTCTACTAGAATATCTAAGTACTCTATGCTACTAACATTGGTTTTACTGGTAAATTTGAAATTAAGGCAATTTACCGAAATACCCTGAATAAAAGCATCAAGGGCCTCCTGTGGACCATCCCATATCAGAAAAATATCGTCTATGTAGCGGGTCCACAGGATGACATTGTTCATGTAGGAGATGTTGCCGTCATGCCACAGGTGCTCCGCCTCCCACCACCCCATAAACAAACAGGCGTAGCTGGGAGCGAAGCAACTTCCCATGGCGGTACCAGTGTACTGCTCATACCATTCATGCTCAAACAGGAAGCAATTGTTATGAAGACAAAAGTGTAACATGCGCATTAATAACATAGTGTGGTCATACATTGTTACTGGCCTGTCTCGTAAATAAAATTTACACGCTTCCAAACCCAAATCATGCTCAATACAAGTATACAAAGCAACAACATCAATTGTTGCCATGATGTATGTTTCTTTCCATGGAATTTCCTGTATCTTAGATAAAAAGTCCATGGTATCTCTACAATATGAGGGTAAATTCAGAACATAGGGACAGAGAAAATAATCCAAATAGATGGAAGTGTTTTCGAGAAGGCTTTGATTGGCCGAAATTATTGGTCTGCCGGGAGGGTCAGTGGGATGTTTGTGCACTTTGGGTAACATATAGAACACTGGGATTACTGGTTTCTGTACCAGCAAAAATAGGAATTCATTTTGACTCAGCATATCAGTCTCGCGCCAGTCATGTAACATCTTATGATATTCCTGTATAGTTTTATTGTATCTCCCCAAGCTGGATCTTAAGTAACATCCTGAAAATTCTAGTTGTCGCTTAGCCTCCACTCGGTACTTGTTGATGTCCCAGAGGACAACATTCCCACCCTTATCAGAGGGTTTGATCACGCAGTCTGTTGCTTGTTTCAAGGACTCCAGGCCTGCCCTTTGTTCTGTGGTTAAATTCCTAGCAAAATGATTGCCCTGTCTTTTCCAGAGGTCCAATAAGTCACCTAGAATTATCTCATGGAATGTATCAATTCCATCATGTAATGTTATTGGATTGAACTTCGATTTGGGTTTGAAATCATTCCTGGACCTCTTGCTTATCTCTATGTCCATACTGATCAACAAATCACGATCAGTTTCCCAGTCTCTAGTTCCCAATTGAATTTCCCTCATAGTGGCTAGTGTCTCAATGTCCCTCATTGATAGTGTAACTTCAGTCGGGGCTGAGGTACTGGCTGTTTGTGTGGTATTCATCGACCCTTTGTTATGCGTCAAAGTGTATAGTTTCAGAAGTTTAAGTTTGCGCATAAATAAAAACAGGTCAATACGTGTTTTAGCAAAGTCAAAATTAGCAGAAGGACAGAAAGACAGGCCTAATTCTAAGACCGATCTCTCCTCAGGGGTGATGACATGTGGGGAAAGATTAATGATAGAAAAGTTTGATTGCTCACCCATCATTTGTTCCTCTTGGATCGCCTGATGCCTCTCCCATGTGGCGTTACGTTGTCGCTGGCCTTCACCCCCTCTCCTGCTTCTTCTCTTTTGTCTTGTTCTTTGCCTCCTCCTTTTCCTCTTCCCCTCGATGGTTTTTTGTTTGCACTGAGGCTCAACTGCACAAAACGGTATTCCTCCAGAGATGTAAAGGGTCCCCTGTTAGGTCCCAAAGCGATGTGTCTATCCTCATCATCCGATGGTGCTGCTGAACTTGAGCCAGAGGTCTCCGAATCTTGCGCTCGCAGTGCTTCGATCTTTTTATAATCTTTCCTGATGGCGTCGTATTTTCTGCTGAAAGTAAGGATGCGCCCTTGCGCGTAATCATTCCTGTCCCTCACGAATTTCCAGCGTTTCCTCGCCTTGATGCTGTCCTCATATTTCGTCAAGCGTATTTCCATTTCTTTAATAAAAGTCTTTATTTTATCCTGGGCTGGCATTTTGCTCAATGCCTCACGAAGCAATTTCAGCTCCTCCCCAATTTGTTGAACTTCAATTGCAGCATATTTTGAAAGGAGTCCCAGCATCTGTTTACAAGTGCCAGCCATGAGGGAGGACCACTCCTCTAGTAGCTGGGGATTTGGATTTTGATAGGTGGGGGTCACCAAGATTCTCAAACCTCTTGGGACCCGCCCCACCTCAATGTAATTATCCAAAGAAATAACCTCCCAACTACGGTTAATTTCTTTTTTGCACAGTTTCTCCAATCTGTATAGATCTTGTTTCAAAGATCTACTCCCTCCAGTTTCCTCCATAGACCCACTCGTAGGACTTGCCTGCACATCCGCATCCGTCTCCGTGAATAATGACCTCGCCACATCCAGCCTCTGGCGTATTGCTTCACACATGATGACTACGTTTCAAAGTCCAGCCGGCACTCCATATGCCACCAAAGACGCGTTTGAACCACACAGTCTTTGTTCCTCTCCGCAAAACGTTTCACTCCTGTTCATTGAAATCCTCCCCCGTACTCAAAAAACTAAACGCGGCTGCGTGTAGTTGAGGTAGGGGCACCCCTGCCGTTTCTGTAATGAAAATGAACCCAAAGGTTTCAGTCGAGGGTCACAGATCGGCGATCAGCAGTCGCATACTCCCCCCGAACGAGGTCCGTATACGTGCCGCAGCTCTGTCGTCCGGACAGCCTTCGCACTCCGTTGTTGGTTCATGGGTTGGGAAACACTCCCAGAATGTATACTACGGCGGCGGGAACCGGGAAAGAGAAGGTCGAAAAAAGAGATTCCAGCCTTGCTTCCGATTACTTCCACCTTGCGGGATTGGTGCGGGCAGGCGGGCGCTGGACCCGCTGTAACATTGAAAGGTTTTCCACGCTCGGAGAGCAGAAGAAAGAAAAGCCGCACTCAAGATTTCGTTAAGGAGATGAAAATTTAATGACTCGACGCGTTTCGACAACACAGGTCTTTGTCAGAGAGTCAATACAAAGGAAACCGGAAGTGGCAGTGTCATTTAAGCATTTCCTGTTTTTTCAAAAACATAAACATAGAAAAGAAACTAACAGCACATAGGATGATCATCTGCCATATAAATTTAAAGGAAAACAGACTTTGCAAAAACTTTATCAATTCATTAAATTAACATTATAGACAAAGCATACAATTCATAAATGTGACAGTTTGTTCAAACCTGTACAAAGTAACATATAATAAGAATATTTAAATCCTTAAAACGATAATCATGTGGCAAAAAATAAATAATAAAAAACAACAAATGTATGTGGAACACACTGCCAAGTGGCAGAAAGCACTAATGTGGTGCTGAATTATAAGTTCCATGAAATTGTATGAAAGAAAAGGGTTGCCCCCAGGTAGAGTGCACTCGCAGCAGGTTGAATCCATGATGAAAGTGCTTACAATTCGGCCGGCCCGGTGTGTGATGGACTATAAAGAGGGGATGTTGTTTGTAGTTGCCGCTTCGTGACAGTATGCCTTTGATGAAGGGCGCTATGCCCGAAACGCGTCGGCTCCCAACTGTCGCTTATGATGCATGAAATTCAATAAAGCACTTTCATCATGGATTCAACCTGCTGCGAGTGCACTCTACCTGGGGGCAACCCTTTCTTTCATACACTCCGGCCGGCCCGGTCGAGGAGTGCACCACCGGAAGAAGAGAATCGGGTCCGCGACTTGCTCACCTGGGCAGGCATCAAGCGGAGCAGCGGGATCCTGTGCAAAAGGAAGGTGACTTTGTGGGGTTTCATCAGCAGGGTTTAAACTGGCTGCATGGATGGCGGCAATCCACAGCGATACCACAGGAACTACATATCCCATAATCCCAGGCACATGCCGTTTATTCACCTGTGTGTGATGGACTATAAAGAGGGGATGTTGTTTGTAGTTGCCGCTTCGTGACAGTATGCCTTTGATGAAGGGCGCTATGCCCGAAAAGCGTCGGGTCCCAACTGTCGCTTATGATGCATGAAATTCAATAAAGCACTTTCATCATGGATTCAACCTGCTGCGAGTGCACTCTACCTGGGGGCAACCCTTTTCTTTCATACAATTCGGCCGGCCCGGTCGAGGAGTGCACCACCGGAAGAAGAGAATCGGGTCCGCGACTTGCTCACCTGGGCAGGCATCAAGCGGAGCAGCGGGATCCTGTGCAAAAGGAAGGTGACTTTGTGGGGTTTCATCAGCGGGGTTTAAACTGGCTGCATGGATGGCGGCAATCCACAGCGATACCACAGGAACTACATATCCCATAATCCCAGGCACATGCCGTTTACTCACCTGTGTGTGATGGACTATAAAGAGGGGATGTTGTTTGTAGTTGCCGCTTCGTGACAGTATGCCTTTGATGAAGGGCGCTATGCCCGAAACGCGTCGGCTCCCAACTGTCGCTTATGATGCATGAAATTCAATAAAGCACTTTCATCATGGATTCAACCTGCTGCGAGTGCACTCTACCTGGGGGCAACCCTTTTCTTTCATACAATTCGGCCGGCCCGGTCGAGGAGTGCACCACCGGAAGAAGAGAATCGGGTCCGCGACTTGCTCACCTGGGCAGGCATCAAGCGGAGCAGCGGGATCCTGTGCAAAGGAAGGTGACTTTGTGGGGTTTCATCAGCGGGGTTTAAACTGGCTGCATGGATGGCGGCAATCCACAGCGATACCACAGGAACTACATATCCCATAATCCCAGGCACATGCCGTTTACTCACCTGTGTGTGATGGACTATAAAGAGGGGATGTTGTTTGTAGTTGCCGCTTCGTGACAGTATGCCTTTGATGAAGGGCGCTATGCCCGAAACGCGTCGGCTCCCAACTGTCGCTTATGATGCATGAAATTCAATAAAGCACTTTCATCATGGATTCAACCTGCTGCGAGTGCACTCTACCTGGGGGCAACCCTTTTCTTTCATACAATTCGGCCGGCCCGGTCGAGGAGTGCACCACCGGAAGAAGAGAATCGGGTCCGCGACTTGCTCACCTGGGCAGGCATCAAGCGGAGCAGCGGGATCCTGTGCAAAAGGAAGGTGACTTTGTGGGGTTTCATCAGCGGGGTTTAAACTGGCTGCATGGATGGCGGCAATCCACAGCGATACCACAGGAACTACATATCCAATAATCCCAGGCACATGCCGTTTACTCACCTGTGTGTGATGGACTATAAAGAGGGGATGTTGTTTGTAGTTGCCGCTTCGTGACAGTATGCCTTTGATGAAGGGCGCTATGCCCGAAACGCGTCGGCTCCCAACTGTCGCTTATGATGCATGAAATTCAATAAAGCACTTTCATCATGGATTCAACCTGCTGCGAGTGCACTCTACCTGGGGCAACCCTTTTCTTTCATATATATATATATATATATATATATATATATATATATATATATATATATATATATATATATATATATATATATATATATATATATATATATCTACTGGCGGTCGCCAGTAGATAGTTATAGTTAGGACCTATTTTCCATAGGAAATCCATGACATTCTATTTGAAATAACTCTCTTGCCGGTTGACGAATCTTCGCGAAATTTTCAAACTTTATGGCCCGCTACGGTCCGCTCCTACCCTGAAAGTCTCGGGGTGATTCGTCAAGCGGGGGCCGAGAAAAAGGGGGTCCCAAAACGTGTTTTCCCCATTCATTTTCCCATAGGAAACTTTAGACACGGCTACAGCCCGAACTGCTGAACGGAATTACACAAAATTTTGCAAAGAGGTAGTTCTTGGTTCAGAAAGAACCCTTTTGTTAAATGGTGTAAATCCGTTCAGTAGTTGCGGAGAAATAAAAAAAATAAGAGTTTAAAAATCAATTTCCCATAGGAAAATTTATGCAAGGCTACAGCCCGAACTGCTGAACGGAATTACACCAAATTTGGCAAAGAGGTAGTTCTTGGTTCAGAAAGAACCCTTTTGTTAAATGGTGTAAATCCGTTCAGTAGTTGCTGAGAAAATCAAAAGTAAAAACACATATATATCTGGGCGGAGCCTAACCACACATGTCATCGTGAGATCTGATTGGCTGTCAGCACTTCATCCTGGAATTGCTGGCAGCCATCTTGGGGCCAATATAAATGATAGTACCCTATTGAAATGCATTGTAGTGAATCGAAGATTTTGAGGGTTACCAAAAGGAGAACTATAAAGGGAGATAACAGACTTTAGTTACATTAGAATTCATTTGTTGATGGTACCATACTAATTTCAGGAATTGTGGTGTGTTCTAAGGTGATTTTACCCTGTGAAAAACCTTCTGCTGGGATATCATGAATCATGTTTGAGAGAAAACTATTTTCACATGCTTGTCCCATACAGTTTTGGAAGGTGCTCCAGAAGCTAAAATGAGAGCATATTTTCTGTAAATTCACATTATCTTTCTCAGTCATGTGAGAATGAAGTCTGACATTCTCAGTAAAACATGTACATCCAACAATGGCAGAGACTGTCAGTTGATTCCTTTGTGTTCTACTGCAGCTTCCCAGAGTGTTCTAAAGAACAACTAGAGTGCTAACAGCCTTACTTATGACAAAAGTATGGCACACCTGAAGCCATCTTGATTGGAATAAACTGGTAACACTTAAAACATTTAATTTAAAAAGGAACAAAATGATGGGGTTCATCTTGTCATAGAAATTATGGTTAGTGCTGTAGAAAGAAAAATTAGGACATGTTTCAAGTGTGATCTCAAATATCTTCCTGTTATATTTCAACAGGAGCAGCCTGTCAGTTGATGCCTTTGTGTTCTACTGCAGATTCCCAGAGTGTTCTAAAGAACAACTAGAGCGCTAACAGTCTTACTTATGACAAAAGTATGGCACACCTGAAGCCATCTTGATTGGAATAAACTGGTAACACTTAAAACATTTAATGATTGTAGCCCACATATAGCCCAATGACAAAAGTGTGCAAAACACTTTTTATTTTTAGTTTTTTGCAGTTTTATGTAGTGCAGACTGGTCAGGTATTGGAGCATTGCATCTTAAAACATGACCCCCTACACTACAAAAACACCACTGCACTACCCTAAAACCTAAAACACTACCCCCAGCACGACCCCTACACTACACAAGCACCACTGCACTATCCTAAACAATAAAACACTACCCCCAGCATGACCCCCTACACTACACAAACACCACTGCACTACCCTAAACACTAAAACACTACCCCAACACCACTGCACTAACCTAAATCCTAAAACACTACCCCCAGCACGACCCCTACACTACCCAAACACCACTGCACTACCCTAAAACATGACCCCTTACACTACACAAACACCACTGCACTACCCTAAACCCTAAAACACTACCCCCAGCACGACCCCCTACACTACACAAGCACCACTGCACTACCCTAAACCCTAAAACACTACCCCCAGCATGACCCCCTACACTACACAAACACCACTGCACTACCTTAAACCCTAAAACACTACCCCCAGCACGACCCCTACACTACCCAAACACCACTGCACTAACCTAAATCCTAAAACACTACCCCCAGCATGACCCCCTACACTACCCAAACACCACTGCACTACCCTAAAACATGACCCCCTACACTACACAAACACCACTGCACTACCCTAAACCCTAAAACACTACCCCCAGCACGACCCCCTACACTACACAAGCACCACTGCACTACCCTAAACCCTAAAACACTACCCCCAGCACGACCCCCTACACTGCCCGAACACCACTGCACTGCCCTAAACCCTGAAACACCAGCCCCTGCATGACCCTCTACACTGGCCCGAACACCACTGCACTGCCCTAAACCCTGAAACACCAACCCTAGCACGACCCCCTACACTGCCCGAACACCACTGCACTAAACCCTGAAACACCACCCCCTTCACGACCCCCTACACTGCCCGAACACCACTGCACTGCCCTAAACCCTGAAACACTACCCCCCGCAAGACCTCCTACACTGCCCGAACACCACTGCACTGCCCTAAACCCTGAAACATCACCCCCAGCAAGACCCCCTACACTGCCCGAACACCACTGCCCTAAACCCTGAAACACCACCCCAGCACGACCCCCTACACTGCCCGAACACCACTGCACTGCCCTAAACCCTGAAACACCACCCCCAGCACGACCCCATACACTGCCCGAACACCACTGCACTGCCCTAAACCCTGAAACACAACCCCCTGCACGACCCCCTACACTCCCCAAACACTACTGCACTGCCCTAAACCCTGAAACACCATCCCCAGCACGACCCCTACACTGCACGAACACCACTGCACTGCCCTAAACCCTGAAACACTACCCCCAGCAAGACCCCCTACACTGCCCGAACACCACTGCACTGCCCTAAACCCTGAAACATCACCCCCAACAAGACCCCCTACACTGCCCGAACACCACTGCCCTAAACCCTGAAACACCACCCCCAGCAAGACCCCCTACACTGCCCGAACACCACTGCTCTGCCCTAAACCCTGAAACACCACCCCCAGCATGACCCCCTACACTGCCCGAACACCACTGCACTGCCCTAAACCCTGAAACACTACCCCCAGCACGACCCTCTTCACTACCTAAACACAACTGCACAATTTGTTACAGGTGTTGCAATGCAGGCCTGTGGTGCTTACTGGAAGTACCTAGTGGGCTAGTTGGGCCCCAGGGACCCTCAGGATTCAAGGTGACCTAATCCCCCAACTTAAAACGCACCACGGGGCGCGTTTGCACAGTGGTGAAGGGAGGGGGCGGGGCCTCAGGTGACATGTGCGCAAACACGCCCTGTGGTGCGTTTTAAGTTGGGGAATTAATTCCCTTTGAATCCTGAGGGACCCTGGGGGCCAACTAGCCCACCAGGTACCTTCAGTAAGCACAACAGAGTTGCGTTGCAGAGAGGTGAAAAAGGTGCGTGGCCTCGGAACGCCTCTCTGCAACTCAGCTCTGTGGTCCTAACTGTAGGTACCTGGGGGCTAGTTGGGTCCCAGGGACCCTCAGAATTCAAGGGGACTTAATCCCGCAACTTAAAACGCGCCACGGGGTGCGTTTGCACACATGTCACCTCAGGCCCCTCTCCCTTCACCACTGTGCAAACGCGCCCTGTAGCGCATTTTAAGAGGTAGTTTTAATCCCCTGCCCTATTATGTACTAAGGATTTGCAGAGGAGGTCATGCTAATCACAGGGGTACCCCAACGCATAGTGTTCCCTAGTGTATGTAGGTGTTTTCACTGTATTCTAAGTGTCTTTTAGCATAGCACTGGCTCTGGTTAGTCAGAGTCAGTTACCACCAGTACCCGTCTGAAAAAGTTGTGGGCACAGGATGATTTTGCAACAAGGCCTCTTTCTGCTCCTCTGTTGGTTCTTTCTGCACATCTTTTGCTTCTTTCTGTGCGTTTTTTCTTCTTTCTTCACATGTCCTACCTCTGTAGGCATAGTTAGAAACTAGCATTTAAAAAAACCTTGAAATTCACTTAAAAATCATAGGTTTCAGGCACGTTATAGTTAGAAATTAGCATTTAAAAAACCTTTGAAATTCACTGAAAAAACCATAGGTTTCAGACACGTTATAGTTAGAAATTAGCATTTAAAAAACCTTTGAAATTCACTGAAAAACCATAGGTTTTAGGGACAGTTATAGTTAGTTGGACATTTCACTCGAACAAAACCATAGAAATTCCCCGTTATAGTTAGTTCAGCTAACTATAACTCGCGCCCCGCAATGCACTGCTGATGACGTCACATATTACATCACTCATGACATGGTCAGTGACATCACTGATGACATCACTGATGACATCTCAAATGACATCACTGATGACAT
This sequence comes from Calotriton arnoldi, assembly GCA_963921515.1. Classification (NCBI taxonomy): domain Eukaryota; kingdom Metazoa; phylum Chordata; class Amphibia; order Caudata; family Salamandridae; genus Calotriton; species Calotriton arnoldi. The sequence goes on along the minus strand of CAWUFW010006133.1, from coordinate 105,370 downwards.
CATCCATGTGATAATTTCATGCATCTTCTCACACCCTAATATAACTTTTGATACACCCACTCTAAATTACAGACTGCCATTCTCAAAACCATAGCCACTCCAACACCAAAAACTACATACCCACTCACTGATTCCTAGGTCTACACACACATCCACTCACTCACCCGTACAGTCACTCATACTTAGTCACTCAGTACAGGACTATCATATGCACTCATACACCTATATAAACACTCACACACCGCCACTCATCCATAGAGGTACTCACACACCTAGTCAGTCATGCAAAAAACTTAATCACACACCCATTTACTCACCTATACAGTTATACACACACCAGCTCACTTACTCATTCAAATACTAGCACATTCTTACGCTCTTATACAATCACTGATACAAGTACACACTCATCCATACAGCCACTCTCACAATCACACACTCTCACTTATAGCCATTTATATACTCCAACACACATATATACTGCCTTTCACATATGTAGTTACTCACACATGTACCACTGAGATATACATTCAATCACTAACACACCCATACACACACTCACCCACCCATACAGTCCATCACAGATGCACTCTTGAAACCATGCACCCAGTGAATCACCAACTCACACATCTATGCACAGAGTCACACACACCCCACCCACACAAACACTCAGGCACCCATACAGATACTCAGACAATCAATCAATAACCCATGTAGACACTCATGTACCTATTCAGAAAGCCATGCAGCCGCTTACAAACCAACAGACAGACGGATACGGACATTCACACAGTTTAGTCACTAACCCATGCATTCAGTAAGATACATTTAATCACTCACTTGTAGAGTCAGTCACTCACGTACTAAATCATCCATTCAGACACTTATGCACCCACTCATTCTTCAATACGCCTTTCCCTATATATATTAAACATATTTAAACTTTACAGAAACACACAGTCACTGGATGATGTCATCAGTGATGTCATTTGAGAAGTCATCAGTGATGTCATCAGTGATGTCACTGACCATGTCATGAGTGATGTAATATGTGACGTCATCAGCAGTGCATTGCGGGGCGCGAGTTATAGTTAGCTGAACTAACTATAACGGGGGAATTTCTATGGTTTTGTTCGAGTGAAATGTCCAACTAACTATAACTGTCCCTAAAACCTATGGTTTTTTCAGTGAATATATATATATATATATAACAAAGTTCCACACACAGTGAAGTAAGTGCACTCTCAGGACACGTTCCACTTGATGTTTCGAAAGAAGTTTAATTCCGCTCTAACGTAACGCGTTTCGGCAGTTACGCCTTGCTCACACGTATAGAGGTTACCCAACACACTGTGCATTATATCCGGTGGGTGGACACGTAAATGATGCATAAACATAAACAAGGGACTGTGTACTACAATGTTTCCCAAAGTATGGCGGCCATTACAGAACGTGCAAAGTTGAGTACCATGTATATATAACACGTTGCCATAAGATACATTTGTCACATAGAATGCTATAATACTGCGTTAAAGAAAATACATGATGAATGCAATTCCAATATACAACATCGCAACATGAGAAATGAGTTAAAACCAAGATTACATGAATACTTAAATAACAGGCTAGCAGCCAAAACGTAAAACATAATTGCTTTCGTAGGTATTATCGGTCAAAAATGCACAGCCGTTGTCTTGAGTTCGAAAACTCATCTGAAAATCCACCCATAAAAAAACTTGTGACAAACTAAACCCAAAAGTGCCTGTAAAAGAGTGTTCTGTCTCCATGGTTATTGGTAATGAGGCAGATTACACAAGGTATATATTCGGAACCTTTCCCACAGGAGAAAGACACCCCTAGAGTTGTATAAAAAGTGTCATACCAAATTGCATGACCTGTGATGGGCAAGTGCCCCTATCTAATGCTACACGGCAACGTGTTGCCGGACGACGGTAAAAGGTTATTCTTACGTGACACAGTCACTGATACCCAAGACTAGCCACCCCATAAAGGAAATAGACTGTACTTCCTCTATGTCATTGCAAACTGCTTTGCTTCATTGAAGCGAGAGCAGGGAAACCTGCTCTCGCTTCAATGAAGCAAAGCAGATTGCTTTTCCACATGGGGAGCTGCATGTTAGCAGCTCCCCATGTGGAAAAGCAATGCCGACTCCCGCAGGACGCGGGGAGCAGGCGGGACCGTGGGGGGATTGGGGACCCCCCCACGGTCCCCAACGAGAGGCCAGGCCCCGGGGGATGGGGTCCCCGGGGCTGGAAGTGGCCTGGGAGGGGGGCCACGTGGCCCCCCTCCCCCAAAAATAAATTGAAAAATTAAATTAAAATAAAGGCCGGCCCCGGGGGATGGGGTCCCCGGGGCCAATAGAGGCCTCAGGAGGGGGGCCACGCAGCCCCCCTCCTTTACAAATAATAAAAATAGGTGGCCATGGCCCGGGGGATGGGGTCCCCGGGGCCAAAATTGGCCACGGGAAGGGGGCCCACGCGGCCCCTTCCCGTTCACATTTTTTTTTTGTTGTTAAAAAGGGGTCAGGCCCTGGGGGATGGGGTCCCCAGGGCCCAAAAAAGGAAAAAGGAGGGGGGCCACACAGCCCCCTTCTAAAAAAAAAAGACAAAAGAAAAAGACGCGATCGTGCCTGAGACCCCGCCCCCTCCCTTCACCACTCTGCAAACGCGCCCTGTGGCGCGGTTTTAAATTGGGGAATTAATTCCCCTTCAATACTGGGGGTCCCTGGGGGCCAACTAGCCCACCAGGTACCTCCAGTAAGCGCCACAGGGCTGAGTTTCAGAGAGGTGGTCCAGGCCACGCCCCTTTTTACACCTCTCTGCAACGCAGCTCTGTGGTGCTTACTGGAGGTACCTGGTGGGCTAGTTGGCCCCCAGGGACCCTCAGGACTCAAGGGGAATTAATCCCGCAATTTACAACACACCACGGGGCGCGTTTGCACAGTGGTGCAGGGAGGGGGCGGGGCCTGAGGTGACATGTGTGCAAACACGCCCTGTGGCGTGTTTTAAGTTGGGGGATTAAGTCCCCTTGAATCCTGAGGGTCCCTGGGGTCCAACTAGCCCACCAGGTAACTCCAGTAAGCGCCACAGAGCTGCGTTGCAGAGAGGAGTAAAAAGGGGCGTGGCCTCGGACCACCTCTCTGCAACGCAGGCCTGTGGCGCTTGCTGGAAGTACCTGGTGGGCTAGTTGGGCCCCAGGGACCCTCAGGATTCAAGGTGACCTAATCCCCCAACTTAAAACGCGCCACGGGGCGCATTTGCACAGTGGTGAAGGGAGGGGGCGGGGCCTAAGGTGACATGTGTGCAAACACGCCCTGTGGCGTGTTTTAGGTTGGGGATTAAGTCCCTTGAATCCTGAGGGTCCCTGGGGTCCAACTAGCCCACCAGGTACCTCCAGTAAGCGCCACAGAGCTGCGTTGCAGAGAGGTGTAAAAAGGGGCATGGCCTCGGACCACCTCTCTGCAACGCAGGCCTGTGGTGCTTACTGGAAGTACCTGGTGGGCTAGTTGGGCCCCAGGGACCCTCAGGATTCAAGGTGACCTAATCCCCCAACTTAAAATGCACCACGGGGCGCGTTTGCACAGTGGTGAAGGGAGGGGGCGGGGCCTCAGGTGACATGTGCGCAAACACGCTCTGTGGTGCGTTTTAAGTTGGGAATTAATTCCTTGAATCCTGAGGACTCTGGGCCAACTAGCCCACCAGGTACCTTCAGTAAGCACAACAGAGTTGCGTTGCAGAGAGGTGAAAAAGGTGCGTGGCCTCGGAACGCCTCTCTGCAAATCAGCTCTGTGGTGCTAACTGTAGGTACCTGGTGGGCTAGTTGGGCCCCAGGGACCCTCAGGATTCAAGGGGACTTAATCCCGCAACTTAAAACGCACCCCGTAGCGCGTTTTAAGAGGTAGTTTTAATCCCCCTGCCCTATTATGTACTAGGGACTTACAGAGGAGGTCATGCTAATCACAGGGGTACCCCAATGCATAGTGTTCCCTAGTGTATGTAGGTGTTTTCACTGTATTCTAAGTGTCTTTTAGCATAGCACTGGCTCTGGTTAGTCAGAGTCAGTTACCACCAGTACCCGTCTGAAAAAGTTGTGGGCACAGGATGATTTTGCAACAAGGCCTCTTTCTGCTCCTCTGTTGGTTCTTTCTGCACATCTTTTGCTTCTTCCTGCACTTTTCTTCGTCTTTGTGGACTTCTGTTGCTTCTTTCTGCATTTCTTTTGCTTCTTTCTGTGCGTTTTTTCTTCTTTCTTCACATGTCCTACCTCTGTAGGCATAGTTAGAAACTAGCATTTAAAAACCTTTGAAATTCACTTAAAAACCATAGGTTTCAGGCACGTTATAGTTAGAAATTAGCATTTAAAAACCTTTGAAATTCACTGAAAAAACCATAGATTTCAGACACGTTATAGTTAGAAATTAGCATTTAAAAAACCTTTGAAATTCACTGAAAAAACCATAGGTTTTAGGGACAGTTATAGTTAGTTGGACATTTTACTCGTACAAAACCATAGAAATTCCCCGTTATAGTTAGTTCAGCTAACTATAACTCGCGCCTCGCAATGCACTGCTGATGACGTCACATATTACATCACTCATGACATGGTCAGTGACATCACTGATGACATCACTGATGACATCATCCAGTGACTGTGTGTTTCTGTAAAGTTTAAATATGTTTAATATATATAGGGAAAGGCGTATTGAAGAATGAGTGGGTGTATAAGTGTCTGAATGGATGATTTAGTACGTGGGTAACTGACTCTACAAGTGAGTGATTAAACGTATCTTACTGAATGCATGGGTTAGTGACTAAACTGTGTGAATGTCTGTATCCGTCTGTCTGTTGGTGTGTAAGTGGATGCATGGATTTGCGAATAGCTACATGAGTGTCTATATGGGTTATTGATTGGTTCTCTGAGTATCTGTATGGGTGCCTGAGTGTTTGTGTGGGTGGGGTGTGTGTGACTCTGTACATAGATGTGTGAGTGGGTGATTCACTGGGTGCATGATTTCAAGAGTGCATCTGTGATGGACTGCTTGGGTGGGTGAGTGTGTGTATGGGTGTGTTAGTGAGTGAATGTATATCTCAGTGGTACATGTGCGAGTAACTACATATGTAAAAGGCAGTATATATGTGTGTTAGAGTATTTAAATGGCTATAAGTGAAAGTGTGTGATTGTGAGAGTGGCTGTATGGATGCGTGTGTGCTTGTATCAGTTATTGTATAACAGCGTAAGAATGTGCTAGTATTTGTATGAGTAAGTGAGCTGGTGTGTGTATAACTGTATAGGTGAGTAAATGGGTGTGTGATTAATTTTTTGCATGACTGACTAGGTGTGTGAGTACCTCTATGGATGAGTGGCGGTGTGTGAGTGTTTATATAGGTGTATGAGTGCATATGATAGTCCTGTACTGAGTGACTGTAAGTATGAGTGACTGTACGGGTGAGTGAGTAGATGTGTGAGCCTGTGTGTGTAGACCTAAGAATCAGTGAGTGGGTATGTAGTTATTGGTATTGGAGTGTGTATGGTTTTGAGAATGGCAGTCTGTAATTTAGAGTGGGTGTATCAAAAGTTATATTAGGGTGTGAGAAGATGCATGAAATTATCACATGGATGATGTCATCAGTGATGTCATCAGTGATGTCATTTGAGATGTCATCAGTGATGTCATCAGTGATGTCACTGACCATGTCATGAGTGATGTAATATGTGACGTCATCAGCAGTGCATTGCGGGTCGCGAGTTATAGTTAGCTGAACTAACTATAACGGGGGAATTTCTATGGTTTTGTACGAGTGAAATGTCCAACTAACTATAACTGTCCCTAAAACCTATGGTTTTTTCAGTGAATTTCAAAGGTTTTTTAAATGCTAATTTCTAACTATAACGTGTCTGAAACCTATGGTTTTTTCAGTGAATTTCAAAGGTTTTTTAAATGCTAATTTCTAACTATTACGTGCCTGAAACCTATGGTTTTTTAAGTGAATATATATATATATATATTTAGGTTAAATAATAAAGTTCATATTAAGTGATTAAGAGTTTTATATTTGTTTAAAAAAAATAGGGTTATATTTCATATAAGTTAGGTGTTTGAAATGAAGTACTTTCCCTACTGTTACGCAGACTGGAACTGAAATAGTAATTGTTACCCCTCCGAAGTCCAACACTTTTCCTGCTGCTGCTCAGATTGGAGTGGGAATAGTAAATTGAACCTCTTCGGAGTCCAACAATTTCCCTACTATTGCAAAGACTGGAGTGGTAATAATAAATGTTCCTCCTCTGGAGTTCAATGCTTTCCCTACCGTTGTACTGACTGAAGTGGAAATAGTAAATGTAACTCCTCTGAAGTCCAACAGTAATCCCTAATGTTCCACAGACTGAAGTGGGAATAGTAAATGTTGCCCCTCCTGAGTCCAACGCTTTTCCTACCTTTGCACAGACTGGAGTAGGAATAGTACATTTCGTCCCTCTGGAGTCCAACACTTTGTCTACTGTTCCAGAGACTGGAGTGGGAATAGTAAATTTTACACCTCTGGAGTCCAATGCTTTCCTTAGTGTTGCAAAAACTGGAGTGGGAATATTAAATGTCACCTCTCTGGAGTCCAAAGATTTCCCTACTGTTGTACAGACTGGAGTGGGAATAGTATATTTAGCCCATCCAAAGTCCAACCCTTTCACTACTGTTGCACAAACCGGAGAGGGAATAGTAAATTTAACCCCTCCGAAGTCCAACCCTTTCCTGACTGATGCAAATAATGGAACGGGAATAGTGAATTTAATCCCTCGGAAGTCCAACACTAATCCCTATTGTTGCACAGACTGGAGTGGGAATAGTAAATGTTACCCCTCCGGAGTCCAACGCTTTCCCTGCTGTTGCACAGACTGGAGTTGGAACAGTACATTTCTCCCCTCTGAAGTCCAACACCTTCCCTACTGTTGAAGAGACTGGAGTGGGAATAGCACATTTTACCCCTCTGGAGTCCAATGCTTTCCTTAGTGTTGCAAAGTCTGAAGTGGGAATAGTAAATGCCACGTCTCTGGAGTCCAACGTTTTCCCTACTGTTGTACAGACTGGAGTGGGAATAGTACATTTTACCCTCCAAAGTCCAACCCTTTTCCGACTGTTGCAAAGAATAGAATGGGAATAGTAAATGTAATCCCTCCGAAGTCAACGTTTTTCATACTGTTGCACACACTGGAGTGGGAATTGTACATTTTACAACTCCGGAGTCCAACGCTTTCCCTACTGTTGGACAGACTGGAATAGGAATAGTAAATCTTATCCCTCTTATGTCCAATGCTTTCACTGCTTTTGCACAAACTGGAGTGGGTATAGTATACGTATTATTCCCAAACTTTACTATTTTTTTATTTTGTTTAAATATACCTAATATTATTATTTGTTTCGTTTTGTTTTTAATATTTTTAGTAAATGTTTTTTAGATGTATTTAATTTTACAATTTATTTAAAAATTTGCATTTGATTTGTTAATATTTATTTGCTTCATGTATTTAAATAAATAAATAAATATATATATATATATATATATACATATATATATATATATACATACATATATATATATGCTTTTTATAGTAGTAAACATTTTTTTATATGTCAAATATATATTTCAATGAAAGTGTTACTCTTATACATGTACATATAAATATACTCACACATAAATTTGTGTGTATGTTTATATAAGTATATATTTTTATATAGTATTAAATGTTACTTAAATGTCTTTAATTTACATTATATTAATAGTATATTTTAAAATATTTAAGATTTACTATTTTAAACTATATATCTATTTAAAAGCTATATTTTTGTACGTTTTTAAACGATATTAATGCAAACGTTATATTTTTTCTATATTTTTGTACTTACCGTTATAAGTATAGGGAAATGATATTTTTGTAATCGATATTTTTGACTCAATATTTATGTACCTCATCATTGTTGCAATCGATATTCTGTAAGAGATCCCTGTGAGCAGAGTACAGTTGAAACTTGTTAGTGTTTCAACTTGTCAATCAGAAACATGTCACCTAGCTACAAGTCTTGCAGGCCCTGTGCTCCCCAAACCACTGCAAATGTTTGTGCTGTAGGCTAGGGATTTTGATCTTTTTCTTCACTGGATTCTGGTGGAAAAGGTAGGAAATAGAAGGACTTGTATCTTCAGCCAGTTTTCCGGTTCTGGTGGTCTCTATCTCTTATTGTGAGCCTGCTCGCTGTGATGCAAAATTTTAAAAAATCAGCATTTCTTTAAACTGATGACTGTTCCAGCCTTGAAGACATTCACTGGTAGAGCTTTTTTATTTATTTTCCCATTTACAATAGTGTTTATGTTGCCTCATGGGTGCAAAACATTAACTTTGCTTATTTGTGATAGTTTCTAATTTTTTTGTATCATTAACATTATAAGTATAAAGAAAGGTTTCCTCTTGGTACCTAATCACTTCAATAGAGGCAGGAACACAACATTCACCTCACCATTCAACAAGAGTTTCAAGTGGACAAAAATCCTAGTGTCCACACTTCAAAGATAAACAAGATGGAAAAGAAAAAGTATTACAAAGATTAATGAAAGAAGCAGATTTAATTATATAAAATTAACAATATATTCAATCCCATAAAAAGATTCTTGATTTTTCATACATAAAAGTTATTAAAATTGGTAATCTACAATGAATCTAAAACACTAAATACACTCACAGGATCCTTACACAGTAAGGAAAACAAATACCTTAAAAATAAAGAGAGAAACAAACAGACAGTACATTTTGTCATTTAATTTCACACATTCGTTTTGAACACATTTCTCCTGGAATCTGATGGAAGACAAATTCTTGTGTTATCTACAGATCCAGTGGCCTTCACGAATTGTGTGGATATTGCGTCGACGCGTTTCGATGGTGTTACTGTTAATATCCCATCTTTATCAAGACAAAGTAATAAGAAACTCTCTCAAGGTTGCACTTATATAGTTGCACCTTAAAATAAATCCTGAAGCACTTGGATATGTGGCTACCTTTCACAAAGATCAATGTTTAATAAAACGAATTCCGTTGCGCGCGCTGCATCGCATTTGGCAATGCAGCGGGTGCAACGAAATTCGTTTTATTTATTTATATGTCTACTTACCTCTATTCGGCCGTATTCTGTAGTTTACTACCCCCCAACCTGCCCCTCCCCCGCCCCACGTCACCGCCCGGCAGCACTCCCACCACGGGCCGCTACTGACCCTGGGTCATTTAAGACAGCAACAAATTTATCAGGGAAAGATTTTGGAAAAATGTAACGCAGAAATGCACCAATATGATTTAGGCAGGGCCAATAAGATTTAGGCGGATAGCTGCTCTCTCATAAACAGCAGAGGTGATGCAATTACTTACACGAGCTTGATGGAACAGAAAAAAAATATCTTGAATAACTCGAGACTTGGAGAAATAGGAATGCTCGAACGGCAGTTCATAATTTGTACATCTGCATGCTGAGTAGGAAGATTGACGTTACGCACAGCAGGGGCTCTTCCACCATAGATGGAAGAACTAAATGGAAATAACTGTGCCTCTGAGATTTCAACAAACTTAAACTTAACTTTATAAAAATAATATTTCCATTTATTACAGTCAGAATAGAAGCCAGAAATGGTAAGTCCGCAAGTATAATGCAGTAACATAAAATGATAGACCAAATTGGACATTCTCAGTTCTAGTTCACCATATCTTTCTCAGATTAAACTAACCATCAGGTAGAAAAGAAATAAAACATAAACCAAATAGAATATAAACTTAAATATACCGATTCCTCCTAACGTAAAAAACGGGTTCAACATCTTCTCACACAGCACCATTCAATCTCACATTTCAATCTTCATTTGTAAACTTCAGTTTTCAAGGGTGCCTGCACGGACATGAAAACAAGGGGGTGTGAAGATGGTATTTGTTAAGTACCCAAACCTTATGAGCGTTAACCCTGCTGGTGTGAATGGTTTGGCTTGTGCATTAAGCTCTTCTGGGTCCATTTTCAAAGATTGCCCCTTAATTAGAATTCTAGGTTTCGAATCTGCCATAAGGTATTGCACCGTTCTTTTTATCAGGTATATTCCCAAGGTTCTCAACATAAAGAGATTTTGGCCCAGGTTTTCTGTCCTTCACGCAACACAGCACCGTGCAGCGCTGCGTTATGCGAATGGCTGCACAATAGTGCAGCACCAGATTTAACATAAGTTAACATAAGTTGCTCGCTGATGCTGTCATCACCAGAGCTTTGTTAAACTTGGATATTGTGTGCTGCTCAGTCTGCTGCTTTGGCATAAAGGCGAGGCAGTAGTGTCTAAACTGCTATTGCTACTGAAGGCATGAATTCCATCACAATTTCCAACATGAAGACCCTCGCAAACGGACCTTACATGTAAGATGTGCACTTTAGTGTACAGCACAAATGGTATATGAAGGTATTTCAGGCCATATACTGTTTGAGCCCTTGCTTCTGCCGGGTTATACGTGGCATTAGGATTTGGGGCACAGCCAGATCACGCTACTTTTGTAGATCTGGCTTTGTGCAAAAACCTGTTCTTTGTGCTGCTTAACCATGCATGCACCGCTTGCATACATTAAAAAAGGGCTGGGCGCAAAGAGATTTGAGCACCGTGCTAGGGTGAATACCGGTCACAAAATGTCTTTTATGGCTGAAAGTTGAACTGTTGTTGCTGCTAATGCTACTTTACTCCCATTTGCATCACGTGAGTGACAGCACAAATATTTGGTACATATGGGCCCAGGTCACATCATTTTATTTGCAGCGGTGCTGAGCAAGGTCATGCTGGTGCTATGCTACTTTGAACCGGGATTAGGTACTTTTGCATCAGTCTTTAACCATCATTTACACCAAACAGCTTCTTTTTATGCTGGTTAGTCAGTGTTTTTCCCCAGCAAGTGCAAAATTCTTCAGGGTTAGTGTGCTTTACATGGTCTGATCACAGGCTTTCACCTTTTGTCGTAGTGGAGGAAAATGTGAATAAAGTGTGAGACCAATTATTCACTGTTATAGTGTATAGTGAAAATACAATTCCGCTCTCTACGTGCTATACATATGTCTGTAGCTTCCTTTACATGTGACTATGACTTTTAAGATTCTTTTGCTTCGCTCTCAAAGAATCTTGCACTTCAGATTGTATATTGGATCACGCTTTCACAGATCCGGTGGAGAATGCGGGCACACGGTCAACACTTGTCATCGGATCAGAGTGTAGGGATGAGCAAAAGAAACCATGTTGACCTGCTAATGTGGAGGCACTTAATGAGTGGGAGCAGCGAGAAACAGACAGTGCAAATGAGGGTAAGGTAAAGGGACACATGTGTGAGGTGTTGGCCTGTACCATTGTGGTTCTTTCAGCCACGCTGGGAATGGAGGATGATGGAGATCGTTATTTCAGAAGATTTTTATAGAATGTTCATCTACATCCCTCATATTGGACACAGAAGAAACCTGAAGGTAGCCTAAGGAGAAGAGGAAAGCCTTGGAGTTTTACATTAGGCGGTGTTAAGAAGAGCTAGCATGGGATGGTATGAGTGGATTTGAACTGATCAAACAGATTGCTTAGTGGCATTTTGGTCCTGAAGAAGGCTACCTGACCTAGAAGGGCTACTCCTGAGGACCGTAACATGTACACCCGATTACTGACGCAAGGGCCATAAACAGTTTCCAGGGTTCACTAACAGTTCTAATCAGTACTAATGTGTTTTTAATCTCAATAGGCTGAGCTGTAATAAATTAAGATACCTGAGTTACACCCTAGATAATTTTATGTATAGTCAATCCCTACAATATCAAAAGCTCCTTGAACAAGATTAAGCCCTCCCAGGTGGGCCATCATTCTGGGTGAGGGACCCAATGATTAAGCATACCACGTAATATTTGTGGGTAAGGGTCCCTTTATAAACAAAAAATATTGTTCTCGAAGGGTACGTATTTAGACATCTTCTATCGTTTGACCTGGAAAGAGTACCTTATCCTTTAGGACCATATTACAACCAGATGATAAGGCTCCTCTAATAATTCTCCTTATCCCCCTTTTGTTGATAAACCTTAGAATATGCAGGCCAGACAAGCTAAAGATGAAAGTCTACATGCTAATTCTGAGAGATTGTTACAGGTGTACAAACAGTATAGTGCAATAGGAGATGCTACCCAGCTCAGGATGCCGGACCTAGAGTCAGCATTTGTATTGGGGACATGACCCATTATTAGTAGCCATGTACAACAGCCTGAGGTATGCAGGGTAAAACAGTTCAAGGAATGTTAGCATGTATGTGCTATTGTAGTGAATATCTTGATTGGAAACGAAAGAAAGACAGTTTTTGATCAGTCATACCAGCCCTGTAAATCTGTTGGGGAGAGATCTCCTTCGTAAATTAAACTGTACTGTGAATTGTACCCCTGATGGTATGTTCGTACAAACAAGAGACCCTGATACACTCTTCAAAGTGATGTCTCTATTAGAACTGACAAATCATCTTCCCCTTGAGTCATGTGAGATTCCCAAAGATTTATGAAGTACTGCACAAGTGGAGTTTAGGGCTCTGAAGGACGGAGAGATGGGAAAGATGCAGAGTGCCCAACCAGTCTGGGTGAAATTTAAAGAGGGAGCTTGGGTGCCACTAATACCCTAGTATATTCTGTTTTAGAAAGTGGAAGAAGGTATTGAGCCAGTGATACCAGACCTATTGTCATTGGCCATCATAAAAAGAGTAGAGGCAAGCCCTTGTAACAACCCCTGTCTCCCAAGACAAAAGGGCAATGGTGTTTCTTGGCGAACTATCTAGGAATTCAGAGATAATAATGATATTGTGGTTCCCACTTTTCCTGTTATTCCTAATCTGGATGTGATTATATCTTAGAACCCTGCTGCAGCAGAGTGGTTTACAGTGTTCAATTTATGTTCAGCATTTTATTCCATACCCTTGTATGGACATTCAATACTTATTCACATTCAGATTTAAAACAATGATGTGAATTGGGCCAGGTTTCCTTGAGTCTATACTAGATCCCCTTCCATCTTCAATCAAGCTCTTCATCAGGTTTAGAATCCCTGCAGCTTGCACAGGGATCAGTTCTGGTCCAAAACATTGACGATTTCTTGGTCGCCTCCCCTAGCAGATAGGTGTGTAAATGGGACACTATTGCATTGACTATCCATTTTACCCATTTGGGCACTCCATTTAGAAGTTATAATATTGTGAGAAGAATGTGATATGTTTGGGACAAAAATTAGAGAATGGAATATGAAATTTGTTTAAGGAGAGGATATCAGCTGTTTTGCAAGTGGCACCACACTATACCCAAAGAGAAGCAAGGTGGTTTCTTGGGATGATGTGTTCTTGTAGGCAGAGGATTCCAAATGTGTTCTCATGGCCCAGCCTTTACAACGATTCACCTGCAAAGATGTAACCAACCATTTTCCATTGTCAGGTGAGTGCCAGATAGAATCTTTGGAATTAAAATATGTACTGTGCCCTTTCCCAGACCTTAAGAATTCCTGATACTGATAAAGAATTTCCCTATACTGTACAAAAAGGGAAGGTTGATCATTGTCTGTATTGACACGACATCCTGGTGCTCAACAATGCTGAGTTGCATATTTTTCTGTCATGCTGGATCTGATTGTGGCAGACTTTCCTGAGTGTTTATGAGCTGTTGGCGCTGCAGTGGCAGTGATTAAACAAACTGACAATATTGTGTTGGGACACCCCTGACATTGTATGTCCCTCATTCAGTTGAGATTTTGCTCACCAGATGTAAAGCACAGCATTTGGTTGATGCCTAGTAATATTGTTGTCCACCCCTACTGCATCTATCAAATGAGGTGATGTTTTGAATGTTGCTACGCTATTGCCTTTGCCCTCCCACCAGGTCAGAAGAAGGAGACCACAATTATATTCAAGTAACAAAGCTGTGTACCATGCCCCAACCAGACATTAAGGATGAACCCATGAAAAATTGTGATTATGTGATATTTGTAGATGACTTCTGTTTGTGGGCCAAAGCTGGAATTTTAAGTGCTGCATATGCTGTTTGTACAAATGAAAAGGTTTTTGAAGCTTCTTCTGTAAAAAATGCACAATTTGCACAGGCAGATGAATTGTTCTCATATGGGCCTACTATCAGGCCAAAAGTATTAGTGTAGCCATTTTACTGATTTGTGCTAAGGTTTTGTGGTGGCCCATGATTTCGGTCAATTACCATCAAATAGAGGATTCATGACTTCTTCTGGTACCCTAATATGCCATGGCCCCAGAGTGTGTGATTTCTTGCGAGCTCTACAAATGCCAGCTCAAATAGCTGATGTGAAATATGCAACACACTGGGGAAGGCCACATGAAATTTCAAGAGGCAATAATTTTGTGGATGTTGTGGCTCACTCTATTGCATATAGTGGTATTAACAAATGCCTTATCGACACAGATGAACTATGGCCATATTAGAGAACAGAGTACTGATTTTACTCTGTTTGGGTGATGGAGTGAAATACTCCATCAGCCTGACAGAGTACTCACATTCACACATTTAGGGATGTTTGCTGCCCCAGCAGACATCTCTTACATTGACAAGAACCACTGTCACAGCAGTTCTGTCAATGCACTGAAAGTGTGTCATGCGACTCTGTTAACATAAGAGTGCCATAAGGCACACTTTCAATTATTTTCTTTATTTTCAAAAACAAAATAACAAAGTGGGATTTTCTTTTTGAAAATTAAAAAAGATGACCCCCCCTCAGCATAGGAGTTTTTGCCCATGGCATGGGGGTCATGTAAATGTATTTACTTTCACTTACCCCCACGTTTTGGATGGCAGTGTGTGAAAGCTAAAACTGTCCATTAAGTTTGCCCTCTATAAATAGGGCGAGCAGACAAATGGCCAAAACTGTAATGGCCCTTACTCTGTTGGGCCATCAGAAGAGTATGTCAGTAGAAGAGACAGAGTAGTCTCTGTTGCTGACATATTTAAGTTCCACCTGACTCTAAATGAGCTTGGTGGAGCTTCAGCTTGGCAGAGAGTGTACTCCATCACTCTAAATCAGGCCCTAAGTTGTTTCATGGGCCCACACACTCAGGAAGAGTTGTAGTGACAAATTGCTATCAAAGAATATGGTCAAATGAAAATTTCCAGAAAGTTGTTCAAGAACATTGTTAACAATGTTTGTAGTGCCAGCATAAAAACATAGGGAAATTATCAATGGTTAGAATGAGTCATTCCCCTCAAGTGTATGGACCTTTTTTTGAGACTGCAACTTGATTTTATCAAACTTCCCCCTGTCAAGAATACTGCAATAATTTGGTGGTAGAGAGCATATTTTCAAAATGGGTTGAAATCTATCCAACTCGCAGATGTGATGCGATGAATGTGATTAAATTGTTCCTCAAAGTACTGATCCCATGATATGGTGTCCTGATGTATGTAAAAAATGATCAGCGAAGATTTGCTAAAAATTAGATCATAAAACTGATCATGAAACTAATTTGTGAGCCCATTAGCTGTCATGGCCACCCTATTGTCATGACCACCCGTCGAGAATATAATCAACCCGTTCCGCACACTGAATCTGTCCCCGTTCCGTCTACCATCCATGCTCTCACCTTGCCCGGTCTCCAAATCGCTTGCCTTCATATAATAAAGAAGTCTCAGCCCCCGTGTACGGGTTAATATGTATTCATAGTTGACATGTTTAAATACTGATGTGCTGTCTTGTTGTTTACTATGCACTATTTTTTAAGCCAATTTCAGGCCAGCATCAGTATTAGTTAGTGTTGAGCATAAGCACTCGTGACCCGTCCTATGCTGTGTGCCAATTTCACCTTCTCGCAAGAGTATGGTAATCGCAACGGCCATCTTGGCTGTGGTTTTATTTAAACCATGCCCATGCCAACAGTGTGCTTTGCTTCCTCATTCCCGCCAAGGATGGATCATCGCCCACATATCCCCATCCACTTACCTGAAGAAAGGCCTCTATTCCTCTGACACACACCGCCTGGAATCCAGCTCAACAAAATCTTCCACAGGAACACCGCGGCCATCGAATATCTGCCAAAGAAAGAAAAGACGAGTTCTTCAATAATAACGTACCTAAATATCATAACCCGCAAAAACTAAAAAAATACTTTATTTACAGCGCAATCACAAAGTCTATTGGATTGGTAGCACAGACTTGCAAGCAGTAGCGGTCCGTGGTAGGAGTGCCGGCCGGGCGGTGACGTGGGGCGGGGGAGGGGCAGGGTGGGGGGTAGTAAACCATGGATTACGGCCGAATACAGGTAACTAAACATTTAAATAAATAAAACGAATTTCGTTGCGCGCACTGCATCGCATTTGGCGATGCAGCGCCGGACGGGTGTTGAACATCCGCCTGCGATCGTAACCAAGAAAACCGCTGGTCAAATTAGGATGGCGGTGGTGACCGCGGCGGTGAGAAATTCCGACCGCCGCTTTTCTGCCGGTTGCCATCCGCACTCCTGCCTGGCGGACGGAGCAGGACCGGGATAATGGTGGCGGTGCAGAGCAGGCTCCGCCAGCAGGATTATGATGCCGGCGGTAGCCAGCCTTTCCTCAGCGGTCAAACCGCCATGGAAAGGCATGCAGAGATTGTCTTCCGGGGGCCCGTTGAGGGCCCCCAATGTTTTGGGGGGGTGTGAGTGCACTGGGGGGGTACCCATGGTCCCCCCTACATTTCCCTGTACCAGGTGGCAGGCACTGTGCAGTGCCTGCCAAGCAGTGCAGGGAAATGCAGGACATGCTCCTTTGGACATCGCGGCGGTGCTGCGGGCAGCAGCAACTGCCGCAATGTTAAGGCCCGCGATCCGACCGCCGCGGTCGGATTTCGACCGCGGGTCATCGTAATTCGACCGGCGGTGATGTTGCGGTCCATGCGGGCGGTCTTTTCCCGCTACCATGGCGGTCGCGGAGGTTTTCCGACCGCCATCGTAATAGGCCCCCAAGTTCCTTAATCCCTCCTTCACATATCCACAAAAGCACTGTATGAAAAATTCACCATTTTTAATGTACCGTGTATTTTGTATGCTGCACTGTATTCCATTAAAGCTTCTATTTATTGTGAACTATTCATTTGATCATCAAACCTACTGGAGCCCCTCTGTTGTTTGTTGAAAGGTTAAGGACACTATAAAGTCCATTAGAATAGAGCCAATTTAAGCAGTATGTTTTTGTAAGACTTAAAACTAAATTGGTGGTTCACCCTAGAGTACATTAGAGTAAATAAAAAAATGTTTTTGCTGTAAATTATTCCATACAGTACCGAACATACTATGATTTAGGTTTTAATTCCTCTACATAGGAGCTCCGCCTCAATATATGGAGCTCATTCATTCAGTCATGGATCGACTGAGTGCTTTACTTCTTTACTTAAGATATTTTATTCAGTGTTAAGAAACAATAACACTTTAGAATAAATGCTATGCATTTTACAGCATCAAACACTGTTAACTAGCTCCCCCCATGGAACAAAGATCCTTCAAATCATTAGACCTGTACGATCCACTCTGTTAGTCCTACACTTTCAAAACATCTTGCCCTGTTATCAACAAATGACTTCTTTTATACTAACCAGCAGCTTTCATTTTAGCAACAAAAAGAGAGACAGAAATCATAAATAAGCCAGTCCATGCCAAATACACTTGAGCTGCCAAAGTGCCATTGTTGCCTGGCAACACTTGAAAGATACAGAGAAGTGATAAGGAACAATGCACAAAGCAATGAATGAACACCTCATCAGTCACATTGATTTTAGGAAGCTCAAAAGGACAAAAGTCATAATACAAACTATTCTTGAACAGAAAGATAAGGACGAAAGGAAGGAATGAATAAAGGTCAGAGAGTAGAAGGGAGGTTGGAGGGAAAGAAAGAGAAATGCACAGGGAAATAGAAAAGAAGGGATGGAAGCAAGGATGGAAAGATGGAAGGGAATAAGAAAACAGAGAGTGAGAGAGACAGTGATACATGTCATGTATATACCAATGGACACACAAGAAATGACAAATAGGTAAAAGAGAGTGCGAAGGATGCATAGAAGGATAGGCGATGAGATGAGAAACAGGTAAATGCATGCCAGGTCAGTGAAAATAAATGTGGCCCAATATCATATGTTATTTGGAGCCAGCGAAATAATTAAAAAGGATTCACACATTTATTACTACAGTGCAAAGATCATATACCATGCTATGACCACAGTACTGCTTAAATTACTTCAGATATCAATGCTTAGAGCCTCAAAGATTGAGTTATAGTTATTTTGATTCTTTTTAAAAAAAAAATAATTAGAACAAATGTAATATTTATTTACAGTTACCTGGAATTCACAAAAAAACAAGTAGAAAGAAAATTAAATTAATCTACAGCGTAGTCTAAATTATTATAACAGTCTGCCAATCTTGCACTCACTAAGGGGCATATTTACAAGGGAATTGTGCCACCGGAATGTCACTTTCTTCGATGTTCCTGTGGCGCACTGCCCTGCACCATATTTACGAAGCAGCATTGAGCCACTTTCCGTGGCTTAACGCCGCTTTGTAAATATCGTCCCCTTTCACGCAGGTATCTGTGTGAAAGTAGCATGCAATGTGTGTTGCTGTGGGTGTCCCACCACAGCACCGATTGCTTTTTGATGCTGCCCCAGATTTACAAGGATGTGTAAATCTGAGGCTGCACCAAATTCTAACTCCAGCAAAAGAAGGTGTTAGATTGGTGCAACAAGAAGAAATACTTTTATCTCCTTATTTTTGCGCTTTCTATGTGTGCTGCATTCTGCACTTACTAAGTTATTTATGTGTTTTATGTCTGTTTGATGTGCTATGTATTTAATGTTTTTCATATTTGATATATTTTGTCCAATATTAGATTTTCTGTTGTCTTATATATGTATCATGACAGTCCCATGTGCTTTCTAGATATGTTGTTTATCTGTGCTGCTCCACGATATATGATTAATAATATACCGTGCTTAAACTCTTTTTTGTGTCCGTTTGATTTTACTATTATTTGTCGTATCATTTAATTGGCAATACCTCATTGAAGAGGAGCTAAAGTAGTTAAAAAGAAATATAATACTTCCCTACAGAACCAACTGTTGTTATATATCGCCTTACCTATATGGGCAGATTTGATTACCTCCTCAAGCTCTTCTAGTTTGACCTGAGATAGAAAGCTGTCTATAGGGGTAGGCGAGGCAAGGCAAGGTTGCCTGATCTAAGAAATGTTCTCCTGCTTGTATGTATAGTCGGGGGTTCTCAATAGTAGATGTATCTAGAGTTACTGTAACATGATCTGAGACCATTATTGAGTGGTATTTCACAGTGCTACTTTGAGCAAAGGTATGACTGATTAAAAAATTATCAAGTATGATGACCTAAGGAAAAGAAGGAATAGCCTTTATCCCTTGGGGTGTTTCCAATGCCAAGAATTGGCAATGTATAATACTTTGGTTACTAGGGAGGTAGCATTCTGAACAGGTGTCGTGTGAACATGCCACTTGGTGTTAGTTGTATCTTAATGTGGAGACTAGAAGGAATTAAAGTCTTCATGAATAACACCCTAGACAGGGTGCCGGGCACTACAGTTAGTTTCTTCTGGTTCTGTATAAATGGTATCAGGGTGTATTCAGTTTAGCCACATTTGAAACATAGATGTAAATATGAATTGTGCATTTTAATGTTTTATTAAATGTATTAACCATTTTTATTTCAAGAGAAAAAAAACATACAACAATGTCACATATCTTTCACATAACTTGTCTCAATCATGCGTTTACACTGGAGGAGAATATCTACCGATTCTATCAAATACCCTGTTCCTCATGCTTTTGACTTCCTACTGTTCCTGTCTTTCACTGGTCTTCCTTCTAACCACTTAAACTTTAAGAAGGGCCCAGGGTTATTCATGCCTGGTCGCTCAATCTTGAGACACCCGAAAATTCCTTATAAAAGATAGTACAACAATTAAGTCATAGCAATACAAAAGAAAAGTACAATGAAATAGGAAAAAACAAACAAAAACACAGGAAAAGGAGTAAACCTAAGCCTAATACACTCACCCCTTGCTCAAGACACTGGGGTATTCCTGTTCGGACCTACGGTCCATACAAGGCTAGCGTAGAGCCCACAAGAGTCTCATCAAGTATTTTGTTGGTCCACCCCATAC
This sequence comes from Calotriton arnoldi, assembly GCA_963921515.1. NCBI lineage: Eukaryota > Metazoa > Chordata > Amphibia > Caudata > Salamandridae > Calotriton > Calotriton arnoldi. Next base: position 85,128 of record CAWUFW010006133.1, on the reverse strand, counting down.
CTCTTAAAACCTATCACTCTGGTCATTGAACCGGTAAATAATATTTTTATATAATGCCATGCGGTATATATCCTGTGACCTAGTTTCGTCGTCGGACATTTGTCTGATTTCCACAGCCTTAGTATGCAGATTTTGACCATTGCAAACAATCTACATATTAAAGGCGCAATTTTGGGGTACTCAGAGGGATCTAATATTTAGTGGATTGGTTATCATTAAGGACTGTGATATTATCTGCCATGTCATACTTCCTACCAGCATTTTTGTAATGCTGAGAAATCCCTTAATAGGTGCACTATGTCACAATCTAAGGAATTGCATCTTCAACATTCATGTTATTGCTAAGGCTCTGTGGAGAATTTGGTAATATGCAAACTTCAAACTGGCTTCCCGCAAATGTTTATCATGCGATGGTAGGGCCTGATTCACAGAACTAACTTACGTCAAAAACGTAAAGTTAGTACTTTTTGGCATTCACAGAATGAACTTAATCATTTCGGTATTCACAGAAGTTAGTAGTCCTAACTTTAGGACTCCTAAATGCCTTCTGTGAATACCGAAAGTCTTAAAGTTAGGATTTTTCTCAGTTTAGGAGTAGTAAACTTAGGACTCCTAACTTTAGGACTCCTAAATGCCTTCTGTGAATACCGAAAGTCTTAAAGTTAGGATTTTTCTCAGTTTAGGAGTAGTAAAGTTAGGAGTCCTAACTTTACTACTCCTAAACTGAGAAAAATCCTAACTTTAAACTGAGAAAAATCCTAACTTTAAGATTTTCGGTATTCACAGAAGGCATTTAGGAGTCCTAAAGTTAGGACTACTAACTTCTGTGAATACCGAAATGAGTAAGTTCATTCTGTGAATACCAAAATGAGTAAGTGTATTCTGTGAATACCAAAAAGTGCTAACTTTACGTTTTTGACGTAAGTTAGTTCTGTAGAATCAGGCCCGTAGTGTTTCGGGCCATTTATTTTCTGAATAATCACACGAAAACCTATAAGGCCACTATTCCTGCAGTTCCCTGGCTTTAGGACGTGAAAAGGAGAGGTCTGGCATTGTGCTATAGATTCCTGAAACTGCCCCTTTAAATGTACTCCATGTAATGAGATATTTTAAGATCGTATATTCTTGGAGGGTTATAGATCCATTGTCCAGGATTTTTTTCATACCCTGTCTCAGACATTCATAGTTCCAAAACTGGTTTGGGAGAAAACTAAACACAGACTGCATTTTAGCAAATGTTTTAGGTCTGTCCCCATTAATTATGTGATCAATCTTAGAGACCCCTTTGGACTCGAAATTAGACCAGAATTGTTCTGCATTCCCCATAAAAATCTGGCCATTGCCCCAAGGCAATGGCACTCTATGTAGCCTCTCATGCATGTTATGCCATGTGTATGTCCTTGCAAGAAGGATAGGCTTAATCTTTTCAGATTGTCGAGAATCTTAAGTATACACATATCCCAATCCTCTATGTTTACCTACCATTACCTACATACCGTTTTTAAATATTACCTGTTTCAGCAGTTCTAAAGTAGCATGTACATGATACCGGAGCTAGACCAATTGGATGAACAGCCTATGAGATTCTATGTGGGGGTAATCTGTGATCTCCACATTCTGTGGATACATAAAGCTTAGGTAATTTAACAGGTTTTGTGCGTGCCTTAGAAAAGCTTTTCATAATGTAGGTAACCTGTGGATCAGATTTGCAGTGATAGTATGGCAAAGACAAAATGCAATCAAGGCATGTTGTTAATTTTTTTATTTGAACTTCACAGGGAGAAGTTCAACAGGGTTCGTCGACCTACAACTCTTTGAATCCTATCTATTAATGGGTTTATTTTATCTTGCTTTAAATTCGGCAGCACCTTGTTTACGTAGATTCCTAGATATTTCAAATTAGTTTTATTCAATCTGAATCAGGATTGCTCGAGTGATGATGCCAGATTTTGCTGGAGAACCAGCGTGAGCCCAGCCTGTGCACTTTTGTCAGACTGGTCTTAATCAAACTATAGTCAAAGTGGACTCAATCTTTATCAGGTAATAATCGAATTCAGTGTTGAAAGTTCTGTGGTGTCCATTAATCAGGTGGCCGATGTCTAGTTCGCATTTAGGTGTAGTGAAAAGAACAGTGGCGGCCGGCACAGTTAAGAGCGGTGAGGTGGGGAGGCGCGGGGTGAGTGGTGGTGGTCAACAGACGATGCAATAAATAATATTAAATTTTAAAAATACACTTACCTTGCGCTCGCCACATTGCTGAGTCGGCGATGCAGCGAGCGCAAACTAAGTGGTTTATTAATTTTTAAAAGAACTGACAGGACTGTGATTCAGGAGAGGGATATATATGTTTCCAGCTTGTTCTCCAATGGAACCTTAGATCAGAGGTTACCAAACCAGTTTAGGTGAGATCATCCTTGGTATTCAATGGGAGGGAACCAATTCAAATAGGCTAACCAGTTGTTGCATGTTACAAGTGTATACTTTAAAAAAGCTTGAACACCACTCATATAGTGGAGTCTTAGCCATAAACTGTAGCATATTGTGGTTAATTATACTAAAGGCCCCCCCTCCCCTGCTAAGCTTTATTTGTTGGTATTTCAGTGAGAAGTGTTGGATTGGTTTGGATTGGACTGGAGACAGGCATACTTCTGCTGCTTGTTGTTTGGTTGAGAGGCTCGGAAATACACACCTCCGAAGTGAAGGGAGGATTGTGTGGAGCCTGATAGCCCCTGAGCCCAGACTATAGCACAGCTATACGTCTGAGAAGAAGAGGATAACCCGAACTACAAACTTGTGTGGTGCAGGACTTGGAAGCGGATCAAGTCTGTGAACTGTGGATGGGACTATGACTCATTTCAAACAAGACTTGGGTGTTTTGTTCTACAAAAGATCCAGGGCCTTGTTCACAAAGGTAACTTACACTTTTTGAGTAATTTACACTTTTGAGTAGGTTTACTACTTTTGGCTATTCACAAGATCTGAGTGTAAGTTACTACTATAAAAACAATAGTAAGCCAAACACTACACATAGCCAACCACTGGTACAGAAAACACACTATCATAAATAATGTTAAATTAAATAAATAAATTAAAATAGTTAAAAATGTAAATACATATATTTTAACCATAAATATATTTTGATTTTAAAATAAATGTAACAATATGTTTTATAAATTATAAATAAATTCATTTTAATTAATGCATGATACAAAATTATTTTTTTCTGTAGGTGGGAATTTATTTTATAATTTAAGCTTCTGAAGAATAATTTAAATTTAATTTCACATATTTTCATTAAATAAAGATGTATTTCAAAATTAAGTTAATAGTGCCTAAGCATTGATTTCATTTTGTTCTATGTTTAAAATACATATATAAATGAATTTAAATGAATATTTAATAAAAAAAAAAAAATACATTTATTTTCTACTTAAATAACCATTTTCCCTATACTTTGCCAGGTGCCCTTATTCTAATCATAAAATACTTTTTGACTTTACTAAATTGATCTTGGAGCTTTACCTGGGGCCTATGCACTTTTGACTAATTTACACTTTTGAGTAGGTTTACAACTTTTTGGCAAATCACAAAATCCGATAGAAAATTGACTACAAAAGTGTAGCTTATGCTTGGATTTTATGAATAGGGGAAAATTAGTAAGCCTACTGAACATTTAAATTGCTCAAAAGAGTCTAGCCCCCAGGCCCTTCAATTTGGTGAAGACATGTAAGTTATGCTTTTGGAGTCAATTTACACTCAGATTTTGTGAATAGCCTTAAAATAATAAACTTACCTAAAATTGTAAATTGCTCAGAGTCTAAGTTATCTTTGTGAATCAGGCCCTATGTGTGCATTTATCAGTTTCAAATAGGGTTTGAGCATGGCCTGGCCAATGGCCAGACTGCATACACCAATTAAAACACTTTTATGTTTTCATTTTAAAAAGGCACTGCATATATGATGCTATAATTAACTTAGTCATAATATGTTAATGTATGTTTAAAAAAAAACCTCTAAAAAAACAACTTTAAAAGTCCCTTTGAAAACCACAGTCAAAGTCAAATAAAACTGACAAACTCCTAAAATTGCCCAGGTATGGTGAGCTTTGGGAATCATACCTCGCATACCGGCCATGCAAACCTTAACTCACATACTAAATGCAATGTTTATCATCTCTCCATATTTACAACATTAAATAAGAGGTCTACGTACCACATCTTTACATTATAATGTATGCATAAACAAAGAGATCATACTATATCCACAGTTGGGTCGTCCATGATGTAATATGTCATGAAACAAATTAGTTCATATATGTTATGTATAAATTTAACTGTTAAATTAAGAGTAAGGCTAATGCACTTATGTGGTATTTACATAGCGCTAACCTACTCTAAAGGCAAAAGAGCCACAGGACACCCAAGACACTGAACAATATCTGTGTGTATATGCACTCCTAATACTATCTTAGCTATTAAAACAAATGTTTAAACTATGAACCTAGGCTGATAAGAAGGAAATGTTATAGTTAGAGTTAATGAAGTCTCCAAACGTTTGGGGTGCTGTTTGCAGTACTTCATGTTCAGAAGTACCATTTATGTTTCCTCCCCTTGCGGTCCTGTCATAGTTTGTTATGATTCCCTCCCTGCGCTCTTGTTCCCACCACCAGGGGTCCACATAATGGGGCTCTCCAGTGTTCTAATAAGCTTCCAGACACTCCCCTGCATGCATATAAAGCCGTTTGGACACTATTTGGAAATTGACATCCATTCTCAATCCATGCCGGGTTTTGTGGAAGCCATTCTGCTCAGGCTGGAAACTTCAATACTTATAATCCCCTGCTCACTGCTTTGTCTCCACCCCTGTAGGCCAAGGATGGGTGGAGGAATTAAGCTCACCTGTGGCTGGATGCTGCTAGCCTGCTCACAGCTGATGCACATGATTAATGTGAGCCCTGTTAAGCAAAACACACAAGATGATGGACGGAATGTTGCACATTGGCAAACATTCACCCCCAGTCACAGATCTGGGTTTAATCCATCGTTATTTTGCTTCACCACGCCACCCCAGTTCAGACATAGCCATATGCAAATCAGTCTTGACCCTGTGCCTCATGGGAACAGTCCAGACCGAACTGCCAAGCCATGTCTTCCCTGGACCGGAATCAAGCATCCTAGGACCGGTTTCGGGCTTTCAGCCCTCATCAGCCAGGATAGCTTGACCCCAGTGGCGTAGTGAGCACGGGTCCCACGTCTGGGCATACCCTTCCCACTTAGGGCGAAATGCAAAACACACAAGATGATGGACGGAATGTTGCACATTGGCAAACATTCACCCCCAGTCACAGATCTGGGTTTAATCCATCGTTATTTTGCTTCACCAGGCCACCCCAGTTCAGACATAGCCATATGCAAATCAGTCTTGACCCTGTGCCTCATGGGAACAGTCCAGACCGAACTGCCAAGCCATGTCTTCCCTGGACCGGAATCAAGCATCCTAGGACCGGTTTCGGGCTTTCAGCCCTCATCAGCCAGGATAGCTTGACCCCAGTGGCGTAGTGAGCACGGGACCCACGTCTGGGCATACCCTTCCCACTTAGGGCGAAATGCAAAACACACAAGATGATGGACGGAATGTTGCACATTGGCAAACATTCACCCCCAGTCACAGATCTGGGTTTAATCCATCGTTATTTTGCTTCACCACGCCACCCCAGTTCAGACATAGCCATATGCAAATCAGTCTTGACCCTGTGCCTCATGGGAACAGTCCAGACCGAACTGCCAAGCCATGTCTTCCCTGGACCGGAATCAAGCATCCTAGGACCGGTTTCGGGCTTTCAGCCCTCATCAGCCAGGATAGCTTGACCCCAGTGGCGTAGTGAGCACGGGACCCACGTCTGGGCATACCCTTCCCACTTAGGGCGAAATGCAAAACACACAAGATGATGGACGGAATGTTGCACATTGGCAAACATTCACCCCCAGTCACAGATCTGGGTTTAATCCATCGTTATTTTGCTTCACCACGCCACCCCAGTTCAGACATAGCCATATGCAAATCAGTCTTGACCCTGTGCCTCATGGGAACAGTCCAGACTGAACTGCCAAGCCATGTCTTCCCTGGACCGGAATCAAGCATCCTAGGACCGGTTTCGGGCTTTCAGCCCTCATCAGCCAGGATAGCTTGACCCCAGTGGCGTAGTGAGCACGGGACCCACGTCTGGGCATACCCTTCCCACTTAGGGCGAAATGCAAAACACACAAGATGATGGACAGAATGTTGCACATTGGCAAACATTCACCCCCAGTCACAGATCTGGGTTTAATCCATCGTTATTTTGCTTCACCACGCCACCCCAGTTCAGACATAGCCATATGCAAATCAGTCTTGACCCTGTGCCTCATGGGAACAGTCCAGACCGAACTGCCAAGCCATGTCTTCCCTGGACCGGAATCAAGCATCCTAGGACCGGTTTCGGGCTTTCAGCCCTCATCAGCCAGGATAGCTTGACCCCAGTGGCGTAGTGAGCACGGGACCCACGTCTGGGCATACCCTTCCCACTTAGGGCGAAATGCAAAACACACAAGATGATGGACGGAATGTTGCACATTGGCAAACATTCACCCCCAGTCACAGATCTGGGTTTAATCCATCGTTATTTTGCTTCACCACGCCACCCCAGTTCAGACATAGCCATATGCAAATCAGTCTTGATTTGTCCTTGTTAGAAACAACGGTCAATCTCGCCAGTCTCGCGGCTAATTTTACTTTGCTAGGAGATTTTAATTTGCACTTTGACGACCCTTCGGCTTTACCCGCAACAGAACTAACCCAAGATCTCTCGGCCTATCAACTAACCCAGAAGGTCTCCCAAGCAACTCATGTCAAAGGACACCTCCTTGACCCCATTTTCTCCAACTTAGGAAACTTGGAGGGGAAAGAACCCATTCCCCTTCCATGGTCGGACCATTTTATGATTCCCCTTTTTTGGTCGCCTCCGAGCACTACGCCTCTGGCTCCTGCGATACGAACACTAATCCGACCCTGGTCCAAACTTCCTCTGGAGAAGTGGACATCAGAACTTAAAAGGACCTTACCAATTCCCGCCTCTGATCCTACCATAGCCAATGCAAATTTTGGCATCTGGATCGAGGACTCACTTAATGTGGTACTCCCCAAAGTCTCTTTTCAGAAGAAAGTGGGATCTAAAAAGGCTGCTTGGTTCTCCCCCAAATTACGTTCTTTAAAACAGCACTGTAAAAAACTGGAAAGAGCATGGAGGAAAGACTTTGCCCCTGAGAAGAAACAGGAATATAGGGCGGCCGTTGGGCGGTACAAGGCGGAAATAAAAAGTGCGCAAACTGCCTTTTATCAAGAAAAATTGAGTCCGTCGCGGGCTGCCCTAGAGAAATCTTCCGAATCGCCAAAAAATTACTCAAAGCACCTTGCCCCTCGGTCCCACCTGACCCCTCCGGTCTCCGCTGCAATGAACTAGCCGAATATTTTTCGACTAAAGTTCAAAATATACTTAACCATTTTCCGCAAAGTGATTTAAATATTTCCACTGAGAATACGAATGTCGGCAGGCAGTCAGTGGGAAATAACCTGGATTCTTTTCCCATGCTGACCCAGGCACTATTCTTAGCCACCCTATCAGCTATAAAAGTGGGTCCCCGCTGGACCCTGCACCCCCAACATCTTAGAATTGGTGGGTCCAACAATCGCCCCCATAGCCATCAGTCTGATCAATGCCTCATTCAAGGAGGGCATGGTCCCCTTGGAATGGAAAAGGGCGATGGTAAAAGCTTTGTTGAAAAAGCCTACGCTAGACCCAGCCGACCTGGGTAACTACCGTCCAATCTCGCTTCTACCGGGAATCAGTAAGATAGCGGAGAAAATTGCTAACCGTACCCTTTCCATGTTCCTAGAAACTAATCATGTCCTCCACCACTCTCAAACGGGGTTCCGCCCCGGACAAGGGACGGAAACCGCTATACTATCTGTAGTGGAAGAAACCAGGAAAATTCTTGACTCAGGAGGGTCATCAGCAATAATCCTCCTCGACCTGAGTGCAGCCTTCGACACGGTGAATCACTGTGTCCTGGCCAGCCGCCTCAGGAAAGCAGGAGTGACGGGACTAGCCCTGCAATGGCTACAATCCTTCCTGGAGGGCAGGTCCTTCCAGGTTTGGGAAGGCGATATGCATTCAAAGCCTATTCCCCTGCAGTGCGGAGTCCCGCAGGGCTCCTCTCTGAGTCCTACCCTTTTTAATGTTTATATGGCCCCTCTGGCAGATGTTGTATCTCCCTTCGGGATCCACATGGTGACATATGCTGACGATACGCAGCTGGTCGTTTCATTGAACCATTCCAACCATCAGACTAACGACCTTCGGTCTTGTCTTGAGGCCGTGTCCAAGTGGATGAGAGCATCTTATTTGAAGCTTAACGGGGAAAAACCGAACTCATGATTCTTGGCAATCCGGGGAGCGCGTTATCCGGCACCTTGTGGCCTACCACTATGGGCCCGGTGCCAGTCCCCAAAACCGAGATCAAAAGTCTGGGAATATGGTTAGATCAGGAACTCACGTTCAAAGTTCAGGCGAGGAAGACCGTCGCTGCCTGCTACGGCCTTCTCAGAACAACTCGGAAAATTCTCCCCTCTTACCCCTCCCAGCAAAAAGATACTGATCCAGGCGCTGATTTTGTCGAGGATTGACTACGGAAATGCCCTTTACCTGGGAGCCCCAAAGTCAGTAACCGCAAAGCTTCAAGTTATTCAAAATTGCGCAGCTAGGCTTCTTACGGAGACTCCCATCAGGTGCTCAGCAAAGCCTGCGTTGCGCTCTCTCCACTGGCTTCCGGTGGAACAGAGAATTAATTTTAAGGCACTCTGCATAGCCCACAAGGCGCTTGTGGGGAGCGGACCCCTTATCAACAACGGCATGATTCGCCCCTACAGGGCGAATAGGAAACTCCGCTCAGATAGACTCCATCTGGCAGTAGTCCCCAGGATTAAGAAGGCCAGAAGTGGCGGACGGCTTTTTTCGTTTAATGCCTCCAGACTATGGAACTCCATTCCGTTGGACCTTCGGAGTGAACTTAACCATCTGGCATTCCGAAAACAACTCAAGACGTGGCTCTTCCCTTAGTTTTTTCGGTTCTCTGGTTACTGCTTCAGCGCTGGGATGCTTCCGGGTAGCCATGCGCTTTACAAGTGTCCATTCATTCATTCATTCATTCATTCATTCTTGACCGAACTGCCAAGCCATGTCTTCCCTGGACCGGAATCAAGCAGCCCTGTTAAGCCCCAGCTCCCTTCAGTCCAGTGTTGGGCATTGTAGCTGTGTTCCGGTTAGACTGATCCTTGTTGCCTGAGCTTTTGATATCCTTGTTTCCTAAACTATACTTAGTCCTTGTTCCTGTTCCTGAGTTGTAGCTATCCTTGTTCCTGAACTAGCACTGCCTTCAGAGTTTCTTTGATTCCTGTTCCTGAGCTGTAGCTATTCATGTTTCTGAATTAGTAACTGCCTGTATTGTTACCTTGATTCCTGTTCCTGAGCTATAGTATTCCTTGTTCCTGAATTAGCACTGTCTTCAGTGCTACCTTTATGCCTGATCCTTAGCTATTCCTTGTTCTTTGATTCCTGAACTAGTTCTGTTTAATGCACCATTGAATCCGCTCTCCTGTATTTCCCTTGTCCCAGTTCCTGCTATTCTTCCCATTACCTCTGTTTCAGTCCTTAGTTGCTGTCTTCCTTTTCTACTGTCTTGCTTCTAGTTTCCTTGTATGTTTGTTACTTGCTTTCTGCCAAGTGTGTCCTTCTTTCCTGTTAAGCACTTCTCCTTGCTAGCTCCTTGTCTATTGGGCTTGTGTTTAGTTCTACACCCTTGCTGTTACTGCTTGCGTGTTCCTGTTTAATTGCCAGGATCCGTGAGCACAGCTGGCAACCTGGGTGATGTTTCTTCTCTACTGTGAGTTACATTTATAACATCACTCTAGGTATCAGCTCCACAGACCCTGTCTTTGCATGTATATCCTATATATGGGTATTTGCAGTCAGTTTCTGTAACAGCAATTGTGGGTGAGGACTTCAGTCTTACCGTGTGGAGCTCCCGAGTGCTTTAGCTCACATTCCCTTTATTGTTAATGTTGTTGTATATACGTGTCATGCACGTCCGTTCTTGGTATAGTTATTCTGAATGCTAAATCGCCTCTTGAGTGCCTATACTTTCTGAGTCTTAGCCATCTCGTTCCTTTGTGCAGGATTCCCCTTTGGATCCTTTTTCTCCTCTGACTTCCTGTGTGATCCTGGGCAGCACTGTACTCTTCTTTCTGCTTACCTTTTCTATGCAGCTACAGTCCTTGCCCCAAGTTCTTGCCCAAGTCCCTGACTATGTCCCAGACATAGTCCCGGACAGTCCCCAACATAGTTTTTACAAATATTCTCAAAAAAACCTTTGGAGTTTTTATTGAACGATTTATAATTGTATGTTCCCGCCATAAAAACAGTAGGAAATGTGATTTAAAGCACTGTGCTAACAAGCAAATCTTAAACTTACCTCACCAGCCAATGGGAACAACCCAGAAAAAGACTTTGAATTGTGAAGCTGGCAATTATAATCTGATAAGACTCTCCCAATTGACGATAACTAACCCAATCAAACTCTCACGGCTGTTGCTCACTGAAAGCATCCTGTGATCAGAGAAAGTTTGGCATCATCTTCATCTTTAGAAGGTTCCAGGAATTAAGTCAAACCACCTAGACAACCATGTGGATTTTTTTCCTTAAAGAAATAATCAAAAATGAAAAGCTGAAAGGTCTCAGTTCATTTACTCAAAAACAAAGGCATTGTTGACATACATCGGGAGGTTGGAACAATAAATTGGGTGCCAACACTTTTGGAAGATAAATGGTCTAACTTTGTCTCTGGTATTCTCAAGGGAAATGTTAACATGGAACGTAGACTTTTCGGGATGAAAATAAGCTATAATTTTACGGAAATCCTCCAAAGCAGCACCAATAGACCAGTTTGGCATCTGATTCACAGAAAGGTGTAAAACACATCAGGAAACTTATGAGTTCACTTTTTGGGGCAAAAGGCTTGCTATCAATCCACTTAGATTGATTTTATACCATTCAAGCGGTCCCCAGTGAACATTTCCATTTCTTATCAGCCTGGGGTAAGAAACCATTTGGGTTGTCAAAAATAATTATGCTGCGTAACTGGGTTGCTGCTAAAAGTTGTATTTAGGTGACAGGATTCAGATTTATGGCAGCTGCTTTCAATATAAAGTGTCACCTCTCATGATGACAACCTTCAAAGAGATATGGAAAGACTATTTAGAGTTAATTTGTTGCCACCTAACATTAAGTTCCATTTGATACCATGACACACTAAAGATCTAAAAAATGGAAGACATTTTGGCAAGAGTTGCCAGTTGGGTATGCTAAGCAGCCACTTCTGTGACTTTTCATTGCTCCCTAAGGTCATCTGAGTCTAAGCTGTAAATGAGGAACAAAGTGGGCCTCAGATTGTCAGAGGCGAGGCATCCACCAAAAAGCAGCGTATGCTCTGTTCACCCTATTTTGAGTACATTGATGTCTGTGAATTCTAATGGAGTGGACAGAATGTCTGCTGACTTTGGATATTTGTACCACATCCACTAAACTTTGAAACAAATCCAGCATCTAACCTGCAATAGGCCCCACAATTCTTCACAGTGGTGGATATCAGTGTTGCTAAAAACAAATGCCTGAATTTTAGAAGAAAAGATCAGTTGTTGCAGACACATATATAAAGCGTTGACTAACTGGCCTAACTGCCACCAATGGGGTAGTTTGTGTGGTCCATACGGTTGTTCCTAGAGCTCGTTGTGTCAGGGAGAACCACACACACTGCCCATGAACGAGACAGGCTGCAGTTTGTTGCAGGAGGACCAGCTGACTTTGTATTTTCTTCTATGTAGGCTGAGGTAAATTATCGAAATTACACGGATTCGCATCGCAGTTAGGGGCATATTCTCAAGCAGTTATCGCCGCGTTAGCGGCACTTTTCTGCTGCTAATGCAGCGATATTTTAATCGCCCTATTCACAAGCTATCGCTAACAGCCGCTAGCGACAGCTTTCAGGCGTTAGCGGCCGCTATGAAGATCGCCAACAATGTTAGCGACAACTAACGCTAATCATATGCAGTGTAGGCGTTCCCGTGCTATAACGCACGCTAACCCCACTTCGCGATATTCTCAACGATCGCCCGGACCGGCGATGCGATTAAAAAACACATGCTAAGGCCCGTTAGCTGCTGAAACTTAAGACCAGAAAAAAGCTGGTCTTAAAAATGGGGATAACACTTGTGGCCACATCACAGCAGGTTCTGGTGCTGGACAGCGCTGCAAGTAATGTTGCAGCGCTGCCCAGCAACAAAACTTCAGTTTAGGAATGCGCACCATCAATAAGATAGTGCGCATTCCTGGGCCCCAGTCATGAAAAGTGTTGCTGTGCTGTGACAAGACAGCATTGCAACACTTCTCACTATGCCCTCCTTGCGACAGCATGGATGCGCTGAATTCACTGGATAGCGCTCCATGATGTAAGTAATGACTGATACGTCAGGAATCCTGACGTATCTGTCTGCGCTAAAGTCACGCAATGTTGCAGTCGTGTCATAACCATGACGCAACTCCATCAATGCATGGGGCCAGCCTATCCCTGTGGCACTGCGTCACCCTCACGCCTGCCATCAGGCAGGCGGAAGGTACTGAAGCAGTGCCGTTCAAGAGGGGTGCCCGAATGTGGGCGCTGTTGGAGATCCATCGGTGGTGGTTGCACGCTGTGGTGTCACCGTCTGGAAGCATTGGTGGAGTGTTGGTGCGGAGGGAGTTGACGAGACGTCCTTCGGTGGCCTTGATCCAGCTGCAAGAGGGTTCGATGATGGCGGTGGCGTCGGGTGGGCAAGGTGAAGACGTGACGAATGATGGTCGCTCCAGGAGAGTCCGGTGCCTTGGCTGCAGTAGAAGTTCCCGCTGGCGGAGGTGACGTGCTCAACCGTGTGTCCTGCTATGTGGCTTGTTGCGGTGACTTGCTGCTTGCGTCTGATGTAGGGGACCTTCGCCAAGAGTGGTTGGTGTCCTGGTCACTGGGGTAGTCCAGGTGAAACTTGAGTTTACTGAGTAGGATGTCGTCGGTGGATGGGAGACCCAGGGGTGCAATGAGGCCTACAGTGGTATTGGAGAATGGGGGGCCATGGCCCTTGGGGCCTGCACATGAAGGTGCCGCAGAGGATGCTCTTGGGCTTGTTCCAGATCTGGGAGTTGAGGTGGTCCATGGTCACCCTTGGGTCATTAGAGTGCGTGGTCAGTCGGAGTGTGCTTCTGTAGGTGATGGCAATGCCTCCTCCTTGACAGTCGTGGTGCTCCTTGCGGGTGATACTGCAGCCGTCAGTGATGGCGATGGTGATGTCCGGAGCAGAGGTCGGTCCTGGCAGGCGAGGTGGCATCCAGGGTTGATGGTGAGGAGGGTGCTGGCGCCGTAGCGGTGGAGTGTCCAAGAGGAATGCTCCTTGGTGCTGAGCGCGATCCAGGGGCAGACGGACGCAAACGGCGTAGCCAATGGGTTGCCTTTGGTGCAGGAGATGACCATAACAACGCAGGCAGTACATCGTGAACAACGCAACTCCCACAACGCAGGTGCATTTACATCGCATTTGATGACAACGCTTTGAGAGGTCAGTAATGGGGTAATTTTAAGTTTACGGGTGGGTATGGGTTTTGGATGTAATATATGAAAATTGGGGTGTGTTGTTGGGTAAAATATGAAAATTGGGGTGTGTTGTGGGGTAAAATATGAAAATTGGGGTGTGCATTTGGCTCAAAATCTGATTTTTGGGTGTGTTTTGGGTGCTCAAAAAGGAATGCCAGGGTTCACCTTTTGGTTTGGGGTGCAAAGGTTAGTTTTGGGTTGCACTCACTGAAGTGTGAATAATGATCTTCATGTCTCCGCTATGCAACACCTACTCTACTGTTGCAATGTGCCTAGTATCAGTATGCATTGGAATGGAATGCGATGTTATGGCATTCGTCGCAACTACGTATGTGCCTTTGGCACACGAGTGGTACACCCGCTGTGCATGGGCGCACAGTGTCTGCCATTTAGAAGTGCTGGGGGGGGGCTGGACAGCTGTGAGGTGGTAAACGCCGGTAAGAACACTGGATGGGGTGTGGACGCGGGGATGTGTGTGTGAGCGGGTGTGGGAACAATTCAAATGAGGGAAGTCTTACCTCGAAGCCGGGTCCTGTGTCTTCGTAGCTCCTGCTCTCCTGCCTCTGCTTCCAGGAAAAGAAGTAGGCAGCCAGGCTCCCTCCCCTGAGTCAATCCCAACGATGCGATGCGGCAGTGGGAATGGTAAATGACAACGGGACAAGTCATGCAGCCCGGGGCCGGAGGTGTGGGCATGTTCTCCATGCAGGCTGTAATGCAGCCTGCATTGCAAACAGGGTGGTGCGCATGACTGCTTTGGGCGGCCTGAGTGGGCCTACTCGACCTTTCAGCGGCCATCGACACCGTCTCCCACGGCACACTAGTCGCCAGACTACACGAGGCTGGTATACAAGGAACAGACCGAGACTTGTTCCGATCATTCCTCACCGGAAGAAGCCGAAGGATCAGACTGCCACCCTTCCTCTCCTATCCCATGTGAAACACCTGCAGAGTCCACAGGGGTCATCTCTGAGCCCGACCCTCTTCAACATCTACCCGGCCCCCCTCGCTGCCATCGTCCGACAACACGGCCTCAACATCGTATCCTACGCTGATGACACCCAGCTCATCCTCTCACTCACCAAAGACCCCACCACCGCCAGACTCAACTTCCAGAAAGGAATGCAAGATGTCGCAGTCTGGATGATCAACAGCTGCCTGAAGCTCAACGCCGAGATGACAGAAGTCCTCGTCCTTGGAACCACCCCTTCAGCATGGGACAACACCTGGTGGCCAACCGCCCTCGGAAGCCCACCTACCCCCTCGGACTACGCCACACACCTCTGCATCGTACTCGACTCATCCCTCACCAAGAACCGACAGGTCTAGGCTGTCACCTCCAGCTGCTTCAACACCCTCCGCATCCTCCGCAAGTCCTTCTAATGGATCCCCCCGGAGTCAAGGGAGACAGTCACCCATGCACTCATCACCAGCAGACTGGACTATGGAAACACACTCTATGCCGGCATTTACAAGTCCATACTCAGCACACTCCAGACATTACAGTACACCACCGCCAGACTCGTCCTCGGCATCCCCCGGCACAAACACATCAACCAACACCTACGAAGACTCCACTGGCTCCCCGTGGAGACAAGCGTCACCTTCAAAATCCTCACTGACGCCTACAAATGCCTACACATCAAAGGCCCCAAATGCCTCAATGACAGTATCAACTTCCACGTCCCCAAAAGATACCTCTGATCTTCCAACCTCACACTGGCCAAAACCACGCGCATCCACAGAGCCAGAGCAGGCGGAAGATCCTGTTCCCACGTTGCATCCAAGACCTGGAATGAGCTACAGGCAGACATCAGACGCACCCCCTCCCTGTATGCCTTCAGGAAGACCCTCAAGACCTGGCTCCTTGGCTAACAGATCTGTGGACACCCCCCCCCTTAGCGCCTTGAGACCCTCATGAGTGAGTAGCGCGCTTACAATTCCTCTGATTGATTGATTGATTGAGTCATCATCATGTGATGATTGTTCATCTTCTGCACTGCTTGAGGCAGGGGGGCAATGCTCTTCCGCCATAGTGGTGGAGCCGCCACTGGGGGTGCGTCATCTACGAGTGATAGTCCTGAGCGACTCGCCCCCCCGGCCCTCCTGCGCTACGCGTCCCACCTTCTCCTTACCTGGACATTGACAGCATGGCGCAATCCACTGCACTCTTTCCAAATCTGTGACTCAGCCAGCAGGAGCCTCAGCCAGGTGTGATTTCACTAGGCTGTGTACAGCAGTCGCTGCCTAGTCCGCTGGTGGACCTCCTGATGCAGTCGATGCAGCAGGGCCCCCTTAGGCATGAAGTTGCAGAGCTCACGCCACACAAGTTCGACATAGCACAGGGGCCTCACCCTCCACAGCGTACGGCCAGGCCAAGATCATCCGGACTGTGATGCAGAGAAGCGCCGCACAGCGTTGGTAATCCCCTCCGTGCACCGCGGTGTAGTGGTGGATCAAAGTATGTGATACAGACCTCCCTACGTGGGTACGCAGGAGCGCCTCTGCCATTCACAGCTCCAAGGGGCTCATGGCGGTCTTCTCACACAGGTCAGCAACGTGTCTCCATGCGACCTGCCAGACTTCACCACCAGGTACGGGCGATCGCCGCGCATCAATGTCTACTGCCACGGCTCAGCTACTCCACAGCTCCTCCGCATCACACTCCAGGCTCCAGACGCAGGTCCAGCGAGGCATCCAGGCTCCAGACGCAGGTCCAGCGAGGCATCCAGGCTCCAGACGCTGGTCCAGCTAGGCATCCAGGCTCCAGACGCAGGTCCAGTGAGGCATCCAGGCTCCAGACGCAGGTCCAGCGAGGCATCCATGCTCCAGACGCAGGTCCAGCGAGGCATCCAGGCTCCAGACGCAGGTCCAGCGAGGCATCCAGGCTCCAGATGCAGGTCCAGCGAGGCATTCAGGCTCCAGACGCAGGTCCAGCGAGGCATCCAGGCTCCAGACGCAGGTCCAGCGAGGCATCCAGGCTCAAGATGCAGGTTCAGCGAGGCATCCAGGCTCTCATCCTGGTCATCCTGGGTGTTGGCTGGCTTGCAGGGGTTGTTGATGTGTGCTGCACTTGGCCCTGGCTGCTCCATTCTGCATGTTGTTGTTTTTAATGCCTATTTCCTATTAGGGGGTCACTGATGGGCTATTTATTGCATTAGAGGCAAGAAAGCTCACGTTGGATTGACTAACAAGAGTTTTTTTATCGCTAATGGGCCTATCGCTGGTTTTCGCACGCTAACGCTGGTTTCCCTATTGCATCACGCTAATGTTAGCGGCAGTTTTCACCGCCGTTCCCTGGAAATATTGTCATGTAGCAACGGCTTGGTAATAAGCCGTTAACATGGCGATACTTTTCAGGGTTAGGCGGCGATAAAAATACTGCCGCTAACTGGCCTTAGCGATAACTATCGCCAGGGCTTGAGAATATGCCCTTTAGATTTTGCAAATCGTGGAATGAAAATGCCAATTTCACCCAGTCCTAGCTGGGATATTTACTCTTAATATTCTACCTTTGTTTAGGAAAGTTTGTTAGAAAATAAGAAGCAAAATACCAATGATTAGTACACATCCAAGCAGGGTACTTCCAGTCACCCTACACCTATGACAGCTCCTTCAGCCCCAGGCTCTCCCTCTCCGTCTAGCATATGGTATTTATTCCAAGTTCACATCTCCACAAGGAGAAACCGAAGTGAATCTTTAGCTAGAATATATTTTTGCTGTATTGATGTAATGTGACAGTAGGCCCTTTTCAAGTCACATGGGAATTTATGGACATTGTTTCTGTTTCCATATATTTCTGATGGGACCTTAAAAGGATACCTTAGCTGATGAAGTTGCGGAGTGACAACTAGGATCCAGTTTTAGTAAACGGTGCAAATTAATATTTGGATACTCATCTGGGGTTTTGGTCAGATGCACTTTTTTGCAGTGATTGTTGAATTTGTTAGTGACACAGTGGAGCTAGATGTTAGTGCCACATTATGCTGTCATGTTTAACTGTTGCTGCTGGAGGAACCTCCTTAACTAAATGTACAGAAACTGTAGGAGTGCCATGGGACAAAAAATAAACATTAAAGAAAAGGGGGTTTCACTAACTAACAAGATAAACCTGTTTACAAAAATACAGGGGAGGAACACCTGAAATTCTTACAAAATGTAGTTTGGCAATCTTTTTTACATTACTAATAAGAAGATTAGATCCACAAATGAAAGATGAGTGGGCAATGGTGGTAACAGAATGTCGACCGAGAGTTTCTAAAAAATACTGAATACTGAAATAAAAATAGAACAGGGCAACAATTGCAAGCAAATATTTAATGTAAAAACACTTGAGCCCAGATTTGCAAAGATTTTGTGTCAGGTACTCTTCACATTTTTAACCCCTGGTGCTGCAAAATCCAAGTTGGTATTTATAAACCAACGCAAATGGTGGTTTGCGTTGGTTTGTAACCAAAAGTAACACAATGCAGCACAATGTTCTGCTGTGTGTTACTTTGCATCAAGGAGACATTCCGTGGGTGGCATCCCCATGCAGTGCCATGCATTTACCCATGGAGTTTGAGGCACATCCATATCTACAAAGACTTGTAGACATGGATTTGTGCCAAAAGCCTGTGAAATTGGGTTATTGGTTGAAGTGGGTGAAACCCTTTTCAAGCCGACACCACAATCCTTGTCATAGTGAAGTCACAAGCAAACCCCAAATTAACTTGTGTTCAACCCTCCTGTAGCTTGGCGCAGAGAAGTCAAGCTTAACTTAGAAACAATGGGTAAAGTATTTATGCTGCTCTTCAAAAAGTAATAAAGTAAAAATACAAAACAAGAAAAATCCCACACCAAATTAGCAAAATAGAGTAAAATTTAAAAAATCAGAACCAAAATGACAACATTCAAATCAGTAGAACCAAAGATATGCAGGTTTAAAGATTTCAGTAAATATAGTGCCAAAATACACAAAGTGCTAACTGTGACTATCTGGTCACGCCGTACTGGGACAAAGTCACAAGTTCAGGCCAACTACGATGGAGCACAGGCTGGCTACAGTGACCCTGTTAGGCCCACTAAACCAGAGTTCCTTAAATCCTGGTTGCAGAGCATTGCGAGGTCTTGCATCGAGGATGCCTCGCACAGCCGAGGCTATGCGTTGGTTCCCAGGAGCTGTGAAGCTGCGATACGAAGTCCTGCATCGCCATCAAGTCTCCTTTCGATGAGGGCTTGCAATGTGAAGTGTGGCTTCGAGGATGCGTCGCAGAGTAGAGGTGATGTGTCGGTTCTGAAGAGCTGTGATGCTGTGATTTGAGAAGTTGAACCTGCATTGTTGTCAAGGCTGCAGTTCACAAGAGATTTGTAATGAGAGTGCCAATCTGGGTGAAGCTTCACGCAGTGGCGTTTCCGATGTGGGCTGCATGGTCAATGCGGTGTCCTTGCGCTTAGTGAATCCTTGCAGCAGAGGATATAAATCGGTTCTGCTTGGGTTTGCGCTGCAAATGTGTTAGATCTGCTAGATCCACAGACAGGTTGACTTAGCACGTAAGGCCCAATTTCAAGAGTCCAGGATTGGGGTGTCACCACTTGACAGGGTGGGACTCACAGATGGCAGAATCCCGGTGCTGGGTTCAAGGTTATTGAAACCTTCTGTCCTTAAGGCTGTAATCAGGAGGCCAGCCAACTAGCCCTTGGAGTCACTTTGGGGTCCTGAGTTCAACAGATGCAGGTCCAGTCCTTTACACCCAGACAAGCAGGTCAGCACAGCAGGACAGCAGACCTTCAGAGCAGCAGTTCATCAGCGTGACAGTCCTTTCAGCAGCACAGCACTCCTTCTTCCTGGCAGAGTATCCACAGGTCCAAAAGTGCACTGAATAGTTAGTGTCTGGGGTCCCATATTTATAGCTGGGCCTTCCTTTGAAGTGGGAGAAGCTTTTAGAGGTTTCTCTTTGAAGTCCACAGGCATCCTGCCTTCCCTGTCCTGGCTCCAGACTAACTACAGAGGGTATGCAGCCCTTTGTGTGAAGACAGGGCACAGTGAATTAATGTGTAAGTAGGGATGTGCCCGGCTCCACCCTCTCACCCTTACAGTGATGGCCCATCCAGACAGACACACCTAACCTCTCTATTGTGTGTGGCTGTCTAGGACGAATACACAAAGTCCAACTGTCAGCTACACCAAGTCACGTGGCCCAGAGAGAGGCTGCAGGCACTAAATGGCTAAGACAGGAAAATTAAAGTTTTCTAAAAGTGGCATTTTCAAAATTGTAAGTTAAAATCTGACTTCACTGTTAGAGAGGATTTATCATTACAATTTTAAAGACACTAAACATAAACTGTTTATCGGCTGCCATTTGGAGGCAGGCCTTGCAGTAGTGAAAACTAATTATAAAGTTTTTTACTATCAGCTCATGTAAAACTAAAAAGTACATGTCCAACTTTTTAAAAAACACTGCACCCTGCCCTCTGGGCTGTCCAGGGTCTACCCGGGGAGGGACTTAAATGTATTAAAAAGGAAGGCTTGGGTATGGCAAAAAGTTTTTTTTTCCAGGTCGACATTGGCAGTTTAAAAACTGCACACACAGGCTGCAATGGAAGACCTGAGGCATGTTGAAGTGCTACTTAAGTGGGTGACACAATCAGTGTTACAGGCCAAATGGTAGCATTTAATGTACAGGCCCTGGACACAAGTAGTGCCACTTTACTAAGGACTTACAAGTAAATTAAATATGCCAATTGGGTATAAGCCAATTCTACCATTTTTTAAAGTGTGAGCTCAAGCACTTTAGCACTGGTTAGCAGTGGTAAAGTGGGCAGAGTCCTAAAACCAGCAAAAACGAAGTCAGTAAAACAGGAGTGCTTAAAGCAAAGAGGGGAAACCACGCCAAGGATGGCAGGTCTAACAATCCCTGAGGCGGTAAGGAGGAGAATTTTTTTTATTTATCCTCGTTTTTTTCCTCTATGTATATGTGCTGCATACAAAGAGGAAATTCCGTCTCAACATAGTTTTTGTGTAGGAAGGAGCCTAACCACAACACAGACATCCTTGTACTATGGTGCAAAAGAGCCTGCATTAGCGCCTGGCTGCAGCAAGTATGCCAGCACAGGGAGAGAGCACAACTGGGAAAATTTCTTTGTACATATGGCACATTTCTGCCTTCTCCAGTTGCTGCACCGCAGCTGCTTTGCTTCCTGCTCTGCGTTGTGTTGAAGCTTTGTAAATGTGGGACCGACAGGTTATGGGTGATATGATTCCTGCACTGCAGAATGATATTCTGCTTAGATCAAAAACAGCATTCATCATGCCCCTACAAGGGAACATTGTACAAAGAAAGTGGTTTAATAACAACACATTTAGAGATCTCGCACAATCATGTGAACAGAAAAGCATCCATGAATAAATCATAATTAACAGAACAAATGCCCGGGGGGGCGCTAGAGGGTGCACTGCAAGATGGCCGCTCTGTAGAGCTGCTCCGCCGGCCGGGCGCATAATCCGCCAAAAATCCTCGACATCCTGCCTTGCCCTCTACCTCACCTGACAACGGTGGTGCCTTGACGGGCTGGGGACTGCCTTGGATGAGCGCTGAGGTCCGAGACGTCGCCATAGCGGAGCCTGCGGTCTGTGTGGCGCCGGGCCCGTGCCTGCAACGTGGAGGCCTGGGAGGCGCGCTGGCCGGGCGCTTGAGGTAGGCCGCGATTAGCGCTGCTGGCGGACTGTGGGTGCCTGGGGGCGTGCTCGGTTCCCTGAGACTGGCGTGCGACTGACTGTGCGGGGGTTGCCGGGGGCCTGGTGAGCTCCTGATCGCCGGCTGTCGCTGCAGCGGGGGGCTCGTGCCGCCTCCGGGTTTCCCTCTGTGCGGCGTCTCTGTGCCGGATTCGCTCGGGGGCCGCGCTGTGTCTCCTGGTCTCGCGGTTGGCCGGCGGGCTGCTGCGGGCCCGCTTGGGGCTGCTCGTGCGCGTCTCCCTGTGCCCCTGACTACCTATTCACTCGGCGCTCCTTCCAGTGATTTTGGCCGTTTTGAGTTCCGGCACCGGACTCCTGTACCCTCCATTGCCACGACGGTGTGGGGGAGGGCGGCATGCTGTGACCCTCACCGGTGATTCTGCTTTGGCAAGACACTATTTAAGTGCCTGACCTGCTGCGCACTGTGACCTGATCACTGCGGTGGACGCTGCAGGGAGTGACCCACCTGGCTGCTGTGTCTTTCTCTTCATTGCTCTGCCCTGCCGTATTCCTCCTATCTAGGTGCTCCGGTGTGGTCGCTATGCCCGCTTGACCTCCATCACCTCCACCCGGTTGTTGCAGGACCTCAGACGCCTCTCCGAATGTCTAATCACGGGGTTGCATGCCCGCTGCCTCTATAGTGCTCCCATCCTGATCTGCTTTGAGTGGTGTCGCCTCCTCAGTCCTGTCCTGTGCTGCGCTGTTCTACTCTGGGGGAGCTGTGACTTACCTACGCTCTGTCTGCTGTGACCCCGCTGCCTCTCCTACGGCTGCCTGTTCTTCCTTCCTTTGTGACCGTAGCGTGTTGGTGGTACTGCTCGGACCTGAGCTTCATAACTATACCTGAATACTGGGGCGCTCCGTCTTGCATGGGCGACATGGGGAAGAGCCAACCTTGCCTCACCTTTGAGCCTCGGAAAACCAACAGGTCTGCCCAACATGCAGCATCGGATTCAGAGGCGGACACCCCCGCCGACCACCTCACCAGCATTGACAAAACGCTTCTTGCGGTGCAAGCCAGCCTACAGTCTATTGATGGCAAGATAGACCATCTCAATCTCCACATGGATCACATGTCGTCTAAGTTGGACAAGCACGCCCAGCGCCTGGGAGAGGCTGAGACCCGGATATCAGATGCTGAAGATGGCCTGCAGCAGGTGACACATAAGGCGGCCTCTATGGAGAAAGTTCTTGCCGTCATCCAGGCCCGTAATGAAGATTTAGAAGCCAGATCGCGACGCAACAACGTGCGCATTACGGGCCTGCCAGAATCTACCAACACGGGCCGCCTTGAGACCTACGTGGAGAAGCTGTTGTGAGACATCTTTGGGATGGAGCAGCTGTCGCAGGTCCTCATTGTAGAGCGCGCTCATCGTTCCTTGGCTGCACGTCCCCCTCCGGGTGCTCCGCCTCGCCCTATAATTGCCCGCCTTCTCAATTACAGAGACCGGGATGCAGTTCTCTGTCTAGCTCGAGAGAAGGGTACCATCACGCATGAAGGTAACACCCTTGCCTTCTGTCCCGATTTCACGCTGGCGGTGCAGGAGGCTCGTAGGGAATATCAACCTGCTAAAAAACTTTTCCTTGCTGCACATGTAGCATATGCCATGTTCTATCCCGCGCGGCTGCGGGTGGAGTATAATGGGAAATATACGTTTTTCACCTCCCCGAAATCAGCTCTGGACTTTGCCAAAACTGTCTCCCGGCGCAATCGGTCCCCCAGGCATGCAGGAGGAGACGACGCTGCAGGAACTGACGACACGGCAGCTGGACATAGCGAACTTTGATCCTGGAGTGTTGGAGGGGTGTGGGGCTCCTGACTCTACATATCTGATTCTGTTGTATCTTGGTTGGAGAGGTCTCTTGGGGACGTGACGTGTCCTGGAATATAGCATGTATGCAGAAATTGTCGCAGGCCCCCAGATTGCACTAAATTCTCAAGAAGGTACTCTCCTGTGTTTCCTTTGGTATCTGGCTGCAAGACCTGGACCTGGACCTCGTCAAGCACGACAGCCCGGCCACCTCCTGTTCACACCGGGAGGGAGTTTGTGCTCGGCGCCCCCCCTTATTTGGGTGTTCCCCATCATTGGTTATCTCCTTGGTATTACACTGGGGACTTGTTACTGAATGTTCGGGATGGCTTTAGCGTGTTGGGGTTGCTGAAGTGGGTGGGGGCGAGGGGGTGGTGGGGGGATTCGGGGCTTGTTCATGTGGCTCAAATGTTTTCCTGTCATACTCTGCATTGCACATGTTCTCAGATATCTGATTGAGCGTGGGGTGGATTCTATAATCTGTATACTTTGCTCTTATTGTGCACAGTAATGGTATAACTATCTCTTGTTTAACTTGGAATGTGAGGGGGCTTAGCTCGCCGAAAAAGATTCGTCAGGTGATAGCTCATTTAGAACGCCACCACATCAGCATTGCCCTTCTGCAAGAAATGCATCTTACACGGCACACTGACCAGCTAGTCGGATCTCGCTGGGCCGATTTTCGCCTGGCCTCCTCCTACTCCTCCTATAGCCGGGGGGTGCTCACTCTGGTGAAGAAAGGCCTTCGCTTTGTAGCCCATCGCACTCATGTTGACTCTGCCGGACGCTACGCTATAGTACATGGCACTCTGGCAGGCAAATTGGTCACTATCATTAACTGTTATGGTCCCAATATAGATGACCCAGACCTGTATGAGGGTCTCCTTGCGCATCTGCGTGACTGGCCGGATGCAGCGATCCTCTGGGGGGGGAGATCTAAACACACATTTGGACCCTACGAAGGACAAGTCTAGTGGTAAGGAGGGACACTCACCAAGGGCGGCTCACGTTATTAATTCCGGACTTGCGGAATTCGGTTTGCTCGATATGTGGCGACACAGGCATGTGGACACACTGGCAGGCACACACATCTCCACAGCGCATGGCAGCTGGTCTCGCCTCGATTATTGGTTGGTTAGTGACAGTGTGGCGGGCTGGGTGTCTGAGGTGGAGAGTCTACCACGCACACTCTCTGATCACTGCCCGGTGCAGCTCACCCTCTGCATACCCCAAGTGACTCCTCGATCCTTCACCTGGCGCTTCCGTGCCCAGGCGTTGCTCGACCCCCTGTATGTGGAAACCATTCGAGAAGCCATCACTCAATACTTTGCAAACAACACGGGGTCTGTAGATAGTGCGGGAGTACTTTGGGAGGGATTTAAAGCCACTATCCGGGGCGCTTGCATAAGCACATCGGCTGGCAGATTAAAAGATCTACGGAATCAAATAGCTAAAGTGGAGGCCAGGTTAACTTGCCTTGAGCGCGAATACGAACAATCACCTAGTGCATTGACTCTGGCGTCCCTTAAAGAGACTATACTCGAACACTCGAAGTTGGCGGAGGACGAGCTAAGATATGTCTCCAAGCGCCATGTGGCTCGCTCCTATGGGGAGGGCGGGAGACCGGGACATCACTTGGCCACAAAAATTAAGCACCGTCTCAGCCACAACACAATCACTAAGATCACTGATGATACAGGGCGCGACCACTACAGTGTCACAGACATTACAGAGCAATTCAGACTGACTTATGAGGCACTATATACCTCTCAGGGTGAGACAGACATTGCAGAACTGGACGCCTACTTGTCGCGCGTAGCACTTGCCTGGTTGTCAGAGGGGCAGCGGAAGTATCTGGGTCAACCCATCACAGTGGAGGACATCCGAATGGCCATAGCTTCTCTCCCTCACAGGAAGGCGTGTGGCCCGGACGGCTTTTCCTCTGAGTTCTACAAGGCGTACTCTGAGGAACTCGTCCCCTTTCTGCTGGAAATGTATGCAGAGGCTTATGATTCTGGCAAACTCCCCCCGTCTCTTCGCGAGGCGTTAATCATTACATTATTAAAGAGGGATAAGCCGCCCGATCACTGTGACACTTACAGGCCGCTCTCACTTATCAACACTGATGTCAAAATTTTAGCAAAAATCTGGCCTCTTGACTCCAACCGTTGATGCAAAATTTGGTTCTACCGGACCAATCCGGATTCATTCTCACACGGTCCACCTCCTATAATCTTCGCACTCTGTTCGCTCTGTTTCACACCTTATCTTCTGACTTGCCAGCGGCGGCTGTCATGCTAGACGCTGCCAAGGCGTTCGATTCAATAGAATGGAGCTATTTGTTTTTTGTACTCCAGCGGATGGGCTTCTCCCCCTTCTTTGTTAACTGGGTCAAACGTCTCTACGCATATCCTGCGGCGCGGGTCCGGGTGGGGGGGTCATACCTCGGCACCGTTCTCTATAACTAGGGGCACGCGGCAGGGATGCCCTCTCTCGCCGCTGTTGTTTGCCCTGACATTAGAACCCCTGGCCTGCCTCATCAGGCAATGTCACAAACGTGCGGCTCATCAGCTGCATCACCGGCCGCTCATCATCTTGCTATATGCGGATGACATGCTGCTTTTTATCCGGGAACCCCACACCCACTTAGCGCCTGTCTTACGGGAATACATCCGATTCGCACGGTTCTCCGGATTATCTATAAACTGGTCTAAATCAGTAATAATGCCATTAACTACGTGCACACACCCGCATGAGCTGGAATTCCCCCTAGTGTGGGCGACG
Organism: Calotriton arnoldi; assembly: GCA_963921515.1. Classification (NCBI taxonomy): domain Eukaryota; kingdom Metazoa; phylum Chordata; class Amphibia; order Caudata; family Salamandridae; genus Calotriton; species Calotriton arnoldi. Next base: position 59,056 of record CAWUFW010006133.1, on the reverse strand, counting down.
GAGCCGGTCAAGTATTTGGGGGTTTGGGTACACCGGGATCCCAAGAGAGTTATCCGAGAGAACTATGGTACCGCCGTAACATTTTTAGAGCAACACATTGACAGATGGATTCGCCTTCCGCTCTCCCTTGCGGATCGCATCGCTCTTGTAAAAATGGTGGTGTTGCCAAAGCTTTTATACCTTTTCAATAATGTGCCGATCCCTCTCACTCAACATTTTTTTAGAGAGGTGCACTCGTTACTTATCCGGTTGATTTGGGGGGGACGGCAAGCTCGGGTGGGGTGGAGTACTCTCCTTCTTGACTATAAACATGGCGGTTTCAGTGCACCTGATATCTATCTGTATTATCTCTGCGCGCAGGCGCAATACGCACATTTCTGGTTTACACCTCATGACTTTATTCCCCACGTCGCAGTGGAACACTGGGACACGCACCCCATACCGCTGCACTCCCTTCTAACACATAGCCGCCGCCTCACGCCTCACCATGCGATCAACACCACCAACTCAACGATTGCCGCCTGGCAGGCGCTAGGTCGTGTTGCCGAGAAGCTGCCGTTATATTCCCCGTTACTCCCTATAGCTTACCACGCTGATATTTCACTGACTCACGAGGAGGGGATCATGCGCATCCTAGCTCAGGCAGGCATTGACAAAATGCAGGACCTATTTCCACATGGTTCTTTTCTGACATCTGCAGATGTGGACTACATTCAGCAAAAAACCCTATTGTTCACATTCTCACTTCACAGATTGCGAAAGGCCTCCCAGGCTCACTTCCCGACATTCCCGGCAGAACCCTCGACGCCCCTCGCCTTACACACCTTACTCACCAGCCCCACCCGACACAAGCTTGTCACTAAACTATACCGTGCTGCTAAGGCTGACAGGGCACTCCCAGTTGATAAAAGCCTGATTAGGTGGAATGAGTGCCTTGACCCACAGCTCACTCGGGAAGAATGGGAACGCTGCTGTGCTCTGACGGGCGCCCTCACATCAAATGGAAACCTGCGTATCATTCACTTCAAGTACCTCCATCAGGTTTACCACACCCCTTACAGGCTTTTTAAATATGGTCTTAGGGAATCAGACGCCTGTACCCGATGTGGCGCGCCGGGCGAGGATTTTATGCACCTGGCCTGGTACTGTGGCCCGGTGAACACCTATTGGTCTGGGGTGGTGACTAAACTGTCTAAAATTATTGGGGTGGAATTGGCCTGCTCTCCCCAGATGTGTCTATTGAGCTTCCTCCCTCAGTTGAAAGGCGCTGTAGGTAAACTGGCTAGAGTGGCACTGCTTCTTGCTAAGCGACGAGTGGCGATGGTGTGGGATAGCAAACGGAGTCCTACAATCGCACTGTGGCTTAAGGACCTGATCTATTGTAAGGAGAATTTAGTATTATATGCAGAGGAGTTGCCGGCGACCTCCCGGCCGATTGATATATGGGAACCACTGCTAAGTTATTTACGCTCACTTGTCTCGTCAGATCCCCCTGATGCCGAAATTGTGTAATTGCTGTTGCTGTTTGAAATATATGACACCTTCAGCTGTATTAACAAAACTAGAATCTACCCTTAGAGTAGAATAGCCACGAGTTGTTGGGGTATGTTGTTTGTTTTTTGCTCTTTTACAACGTCATTATTTCACATTGTCCTATCTGTGAATTGTATGCCACCTTATGAAAATTAATAAAAAAAAATAAAAAAAACAGAACAAATGCCCATATCAAAACAAGGAATTGATATACAGACAAGCATAAAACCTCTTTCAACATCCAGTGGAGTATTGTATTGAAATATATCCATAGCAATATTCCAGCTGTTCTGTATGTGGAAAGAAAACTCAAATTAGCTTATACTATAAAGTAATTCCTGGGATCAAAGGAGTTTGCAGAAAGCATCAGTAAACCCACCCGCAGCAAAGAACCACAGTACAACTGAAAAAGTGTAGCTACCCTTCAAAATGTTACTGTTAAACAGTCATACCACCGTAATACTCACTGAGCTCCACTGCCCCCCCCCACCCCCCAAGATAAGCGATAAGCATAATGTTTCATGATATATTTGTGTCCCAGAGTGGAAAAGCGATGGCCACATCCCTTTTTATGAATTACAAACATCAGAAAATGCCACACAAGGAACCAGCCTACACTGAGCCTCAGAATGGGATATTTAGAAACAAATATCTGTTATATGCTCACATGAGTTCAGGCAAAAACATGTATCTTACATAACTGCACAGTTTTTGGGCCTGCTTTCTCATTTCGAACAATTAACATTACTTACTTGATGTGATTAAATATAGTATTTTTTTACATTGCAAATAAACTAATTTTCAACTAAGGAACATTTAGCAACACCTATTCACGATGAGTATGCATTTTACTACAATGAACAAACAAAAAAATTGTCAGCTCAGTTTTGGTACAGCCGTGATAAATTCAACATCTAATTATGTGCACGCTGCACATAAATACCCCGTGTACCACCCAACTTACAATTCACATTTCCACTTATAAACAACATTTGGGATAGAATGCCATTGTCAGTCCCTCGAACGAGTCAATCCAATAGAAAATTGTCTTCCGAAAGAAACCTTCCTGGCAGCTGCCACTCAGGGCTGAACAGACCCTTTATTCCAGCAGGCATTTCTCTGGAGGGCTGAAGCCCTTGGAGACCGCTTTTGAAAGCCCAGGGCCACTCCTGGTGCCTCTGTCACTTTCCGCAACTGCCTAAGGTTAATTACAGCAGGCACGGAGGTTTCAAGAGAGAGAGAAAGGGAGGGAGGGAGCAGGAAGGTAGAGAGAAAGCGTAGAGAGAGTGAGAGGAGAGAAGGCGAGAGAAAGAATGCATGGAGGGAAAGAGAGAGCCAAGACGAGGAAGAGTGTAGAGTTGTTTTTTACGTTTCTTCAAGGGTTGCTTTTGGTTCCCCAATCCAGTCCTGCTGCCACTCCCCATATCTAGCTAGTTAACATATAGTCTAACATCAGTAGCTAGCATAACACCAGGTGATGATACACTAAAAGGGGGCATATACTAATTAAAGGTCTGTTTAGAAAACTCCTTGCTCAAAAGTGAAAACCAATGCACATAGGCATTCATCTGACATTTGGGTAAGTTTCTGACTTTGATGGGTTTCAAGAGAATTCCAGAAGTCCTGGTAATCTAGGACTGTCATACGTTCCCAGGAGTATACCTATGTGTAACCATTTACATATGTGGAAACGTTCATGTGACATTTCCCTATGTGAAAATTAATTGTTAAAGTTCCTTAGTGTTATCCATGTCTTTTCTTGTTGCTCCATAGGAAAAAATGTTTTTTCCTTGAAAAGCTACTTTTGCAACCCCATATAATTTTATCAAGTGTTTCTGTTCCATCTTGTCAGTGATGCTAACTTTCACGTACGGAACTGCCCTGAAATACTCACCAGAAATGCCCCTCTAAACAGATATGCTCAGAGAGAAATTCTGCCATAGCAGTGAAATTTCTTTGTGAGAAAACTGTTTACAGTACTGAAGGTCCATCATTGTTGATTCACTGAAAGTCATTTGCCCTCTATCCCGAAGTTGGGGCACTGAATAATAAAAGACTCATAACTGACTGTGCGGATTTGGGTGTATTATATGGTATGGTTGTGTAACCTTACAGTGGAATACACTTGCAAAAACTGTCTTGGGTCCTGCCAGATACGTTTGCACAACCTTAAGCTCAACCCTGGGTAGCTGTGGCTTTGAGCAGAAAGGCTTGAACAAAGTTTTTTTTTTAGTTTAGAAATACGTTTATTTAGACCGTAGGTCTTTAAACAACATAAAAACATATTACAATAAATATTTTAAAACATACAATACAATTTTCACTAACACCTTAAAAGGGGCAATTCCTGCCTCCCTCCAGCAACTTACAAATTTTCCATATATAAAAAGCACCCTTAATATTCTCAATGATAAAAAATCTGTCTAAAATTATATCTTAAACCAGTGGTTCCCAAACTGTGCGCCGCGGCACCCCGGTGCGCCTTTACAACTAGCCAGGGGCGCCCTGCACATCTTTGGAACGTGGGAAAGGTATTTCTGCTGAAGAAGAATTTTGTAATGTGCAGAGTTTAAAACCTAAGAATCTTTTGTGGCCCCTAGTTACCCCTAAAATATTCCCAGAAATGCATACTCACAGAGAAGCACCAGGGACGGTGTGCCTCAGAAACGAATGCAGTGGAGGGTGTGAAGTTTTTGACAGGCCCTTGCTGTCTTTTTCCTTCTATTCTCAGGCAGTTGGTCGGCATTTGTGACCGAGGTGGTGTCTCATTATTAGCAAAGCCAAAGCTCTCTGTCTAACCTTCTTCCCGTGGTAGTAACAAATTCTGTGTTGCACTGAGCGTGCCATGAAGAAAGAGAAGGCTGCTTGCAGACACATTGAAGCTGGAAGTCCCTTGCTGAAGCCATTGCCCGAACCATGCACAACATGGCAGAGGAAAGAGAACTGTAAGCTCCTGTAAGTGGCCTCTGTTTTCTTACACGCATGGCTACCACCTACAGGGCACTCACTGACACTTTGAGGGTTGTAGGGAGGAAGTTGGGTGGTCTTGGGTCACAGTGATGTGTTCCAAGTTGCCACGCTTCCAAAGAGTCTTTTCTTAACCATGTCTCTACTCCTTTTTTGTTAAGAATATTAAGGACAATAATCATAAATATTACTGGAGTCATAACTTGTTTTTGTGTAGTAGCGCTTCTGTAAATTATAAGCACTGACAATAACAGGAGGGTACAGCTTCCAAATCATTTTACTTACCTTGGGGATGGAATGCTGACCAGCAGTGAGCATGCTTTTGTGACATGTATGTGTAGCAAACGCAATAGCTCTGGGTAATTAAGGTTTTAAATTTGGGGATTTCGTAAGGGCTCCACATAAATAGTTCAGGCACTTAATTAATGTCTTATAGCACTGTCCAAGCTTCTGACGCTGTACAGTACATGTCAAATCTGCTATGAATGTGAAAGGCTGCAGTAGCTTCCCTGCTCATCCACTCATTGACCTCTCAGCTGGCACTGTTAACATTGAGCGTCTTTCCGGTACTTCTCTATAGGTAACTCAGAACCTCCAGGTGCAGGTTTCAGGCAGGAGAGCGACACCTCAGGACAAGAACTTACAACCTACAGGCGCAGGTCGCAAACAGCAAACCTATACGGACAATTCAAGTTTTTTATTAAACGACTGCTATATTTTTCTTTTGTTACACAATTGGTTATAATACCTTTATCGGCTTCATCCCAATTAATTTCAGGGAGAAAAATGTGAGTACTCGCGAGGTCGGGTTTACATCCCCCCTCCCGAAAAAAAGTGACATGATGGGGAGCCGCGGCCAACGTGCAATTAGGTCAAGGGAGCCGCAGGTCGAAAAAGTTTGGGAACCACTGTCTTAAACTGATGCTACAACCTAAGAAATTTATTTAGAGCAATGCCCGACTTTACTTCCGGGCTAATTTTTATCCAACCATTTCTGTTTCCAGCAAGGACCTTTTTATCGCCTTCATATATTTTGCCATAGCAATTGCTATATCTTGGTTTGGCATGTCAGTAAAAAGTTTGATCGCTAACAGGCGCTCAGTTACGCCATATTTTAGAAAGATGGGTCGTAAAAACAATTTCCGCTGTGGCAAGAATTTTTGACAGTCCAATATGATATGTAAATTGTCACACTTTGTACCCAATCCACAGAGACATTTGCCATCAGATTGTACCATTACTGCTTTTCTATTTACATGTGATACCCAATGATTGATGCCTATTCTCCATCTGAGCACTTCGGGTCTAAGGCCTGAGTTGGGTAGTGTATCCAGGTAGGGGTACCAAATTTCATTCTCCCAGCTATTCATCATATAATGAACTGATACTTTCTTTCTCAGGTACATCAGATCTTCTAGCCTGGATACTTCCTTCCCTACTGTTCTAAGCTCCCCATTCGTAGCTTCTACCAAGAGTGTCGACTGATCAAATTTCACTTTTAGGTTTTTACAAGATGTAGCCAATTTCATTCTGACCTCATTGGCCCATTTTAAGTCACTATGCAAGGCCTCCTCCTTGCACGATACTTTCGCGACTTACTCAGATCCCAATATCTTCCAAAATCTTAGAAGGGCCACTTGCACCTGTACCTTCCATGATGTCAACCCTAGTTCCAGTCTGATTGCCTGGATCATAAAGGAGCCTGGTAATGATATCAATGGTTTTAGACATTTCCCTTCCTCAATGTCCCAACTAGTCTTCCCACTTAGGCACAAGACTTCAGCTCTGTACTGCACTTGTGGGGGTATCATTGCCTTATAAGCTTTCAATAATGGTCTGTGTGACATATCCCCATATATACGGTTACATTTTTTTAACCCACACCCTGATGTATGGGCTTTGGCATTTTGGGCCGCCAAATGGATGTCCCATTTTAGAGACTATTCAAACCAGATGCCAAGATATCTATATTCGTTCACCTTTTCCAATTTAGTAGGGCCCAGATACCAGTTAAAACTCTGGATTTTTTTTCCCAAAGCATAAGATTTTAGTTTTATCCATATTTACAGTCAGACATTTGGCCATGCAGTATTCATTAAAAGCAGTTAACTTTCTTTGCAATCCCATCTCAGTCTGATCAAAGATTACCAGGTCATCGGCATACAACAGGCAGGAAAGTTGTTTCCCATTCATTTTAGGGCTGGCACTTCTATTCACCTCCAACGCAGATGGGAGGTCAGCCAGGTATATAGCGAAAAGTAAGGGGGCTAGTACACAGCCCTGCCTTAGACCATTCTTGATCAATATTTTCGGAGTCAAGGCCCCGGCTGTATCCTTGATGACTTGCGCCCGGTTATGTCTATGTAGCTCCTGGATGATTACCAAGAGCCCCTCTGGGATATTGTATTTCCTTACGGTCTCCCAGCGGCATCTCCTATCCACTAGATCGAATGCCGCACTGAAGTCAACGAAGCAACAGCACAACTTCCCCTGTTTTTCCATGGACTTCCGCGCCACTGCCCAGAGTGCAAAACAGTGGTCGACCGTGGAGTGCCCCTTCTTAAAGCCCCCTTGTTCCACTGGCACGATCGACCACTGTTCCACCCAATCTTTCAGGCTGCCCAGGATTATTTTGGCAAAGACTTTTTCCCCAACATCCAGTTAATTAATCAGTCTGTAGTTTTTATGGGCTTTCCTACCTCCCTTCTTGTGGATAGGTCTGATTACTGCCCCTCTCCCCAATCTTGCTGGGATTTTATTATGATAGCTGGTAAATTATCTGGTCCCGCAGCACGGGTTAAGTTTAGGCTTCTTATAATATCTTTCACCTTTTCTGCTGAAAAAAGGGATTTTAGATCTTCCACAGCCTCCCTCCAGGGATGAGTGTACCCACCAGCCACCTCGACCTCTGTCTAATATAACTCTCCTAGGTATTTTTCCCAGGCTGATTCTTCCACTACACAGGGCATAGCCCCATGAGCCTGTCCCGATGCTTCCTTTATCAAGTTCCAGAACTTACGCAGGTTTTTTGATTCAATTATTTCCAGCAGATTTACCCAGCATTTCTCTTTAAAGGCCCTTTTTAAGTTCCTAACTAGCATTTTATATTCCTTCCTCAATTTACTTAAATTTGTATGCCTTATTGGATCGTATTTTTTCCTTAGACTTCTTTCTTCTCTTCTTATGAATCTTTTCTTAGTTATGCACTCCCTATTAAACCAGCTTAATTGTCTGCCTTGCGTTGATTGCCTAACCTTTGGGCAAGGTTTCTTACTTTTTAAGTCTACTTTAAGGCACTGCACAATTTCTTTTATCGTTTCCTCAAACCATGCCACTTTCTTGATCCTAGCACCTTCCAGCCCCAATTCCTGTTGAAAGCTGGCTAACTTTTCAGTATATTCCTCTGTTAATCTTGTTGTCAATCGTTTGGGGTACTCTAACTGTTGGGGAGAATTATTTCTCTGGAGCTGTACGGCCCCCTATCTAATACAAATTGCAGGATGTTATGATCACTACCATCGCACGGAGTTATCTGGAACCCCTTAATAAGGTCAAAGTTCCAAGCGTGGATAAATGCATAATCGATCGGGCAAAGTTGGGAACCTATCCTGAAGGTCTGTTTTGCTGGGCAGTCTGTTTCCCATCTACCGTTTAGGCAGAACAGCCCTTTTAGCCCCAAGTATTTGCCCAGCTTCACATCTTGTCTAGAAATAGTGCAATTTGGAAAAACCGCTGGGGCTATATTATTTGAGCTCAAGAGATCTTTAATCCAAGGATCATGTCTTAAGGGATTCAGTTCATGATTAAAATCACCCATTACAATGATTATGTCATTCTCAAATTTTTCACACAATGTATCCAAATCTTCTTCAAAAAGTCTCATTTCTGCCTCATATTCTTCGTTAGTTCCCCATTGTATGTAAACATTTACAATTACCAGGTGTTCATACAGCCCTTCTGAGACCAGCAGGGATACATTGCAGACCAGCAACCATTTACATGTCATTTTTACAGCCAAAACCTTTTCGCTATCTTAGTCAAGACGAGGGTCATAATCCCCCAGCCGGGCGCCCAAACCTTTTTCTTCTTGCGGGCTTATGTAGTTGTACAAAACCTTCATAAACAGGGGTGTTGTCGCATAGCCAGGTTTCCTGCAAACCTATTATCTCTGCTCCCTGGGCCAGTGTTTTTATACTTTCTACTTTTGCCTTCCCTCCTAGCCCATTTACATTCCAGGATATAAAATTCATGCTATGCCACACCCCTCTTCCCTAATCAATATCGCTGAGGTGGTCGGCAACAGTATAATTCCTGTGAGGGGAACTTAGCCGACTATCATCGATGGACCAATCACCCCAAGGATTACCCAACTCGTGGTTCTCAACTACCATTCTCATGTTTTCTCTTACCCTTCCATCGCCTATGATCAGACTTATCTGCCTTTTCCCCAAGCCTGAATGACAAGCTAAAAAGGCCCTATTATGCTGATTCCTCCCTCCAGTTCTCTAGCCGGTATCAACCTTATCCCTTCTTTCGCTATCTCTTTTTCAGCCCTTACAATAGCTGTTTTTACCAAACTTGAGTATAATAATGCCTTGGTAAATTCTTTCCCATTGTTATTATTGCTAAATCCTACTTGTCTTAAGTCCTTCGTGCCAAAATCCCTCAGACTAGGGTATTTAGAGAAGGAATATACAAGTTGGGAACAATTTAGGGATATGACCTTCCTGCCTTTTTTCTCCCCTTCTCTATTTCCACCGGTTCGAAATATAACCACAGATTACTCATATCTTTTGCAGGTATTGCACCAAGTTGCTCCCCCTCCTTCACATTCCTTTCCCAGACTCTTCTTACTGAAACCTCCCCGTCTAGAATTCTGTTCATGTTCATTCGCCCCTGAGGTGATTCCCTCAGGTAAGCCACTTTAGCCTCCCATTTATTTGATGGCGCTGGTTTTACTTGCTCCTTTCTTTTCCCCATTACTACCTCCCCCACCCTTACAGTACTCTTGGGGACCTTCATTGACCTCCTATTTCTTACTATGTCTCTACCCTCTTGAGGGGTTACACCTTCTTTACTCCCTTTCTTCACAACCTTTGGGGTTCCTTTCATCCTTTTTTTCACTACCCTCTGCTTTCTTTTTAAAGCTACTGGTCTTCTCTTGACTCTCCGTAGGTTATAACGCCTATACCTCAGTAGGTTCCTCCATCTGTTTACCAACATCGGGCATCCCGAAGTATAGACCTCCTGAGGGTTGGTTATTTGCTCGGAGTCCCTCTCATCTACCTGTGTCGGGAGGTCCGGGATCTGGACAGGTCTCACTATCATGGGCATCAGCCCCCTGATTTCTTGCAATTCCCCTACAATTTTCTGGAATTGAGTTTCGCGGGTTTTTAAGATGTTGTTATTTAACACCGCCACTTCTAACAACCCTTGCAAAGTTTTTTGCAACATCAACATTATGTCTAGCATTGAGGCTGAGGATGTGGCTGATATATCTATACCCAAAGTGTTATTAAGCGCTGAGTTTTCTATAAACTCAGTTCCTTGAATTTCGGGTTGGTCCGTACTCTTAGCAGTCACAGACATTCTAGTCTGGGCGAAGTCACTTCTCTGTTCCCTTCTTGAACCAGTTAAGTTCATCCCTTCACAAACCATTTCAATACCATCGGACAGGGTGAAAATCCGAGGTGAAGATGATAGTCTAGGTTCCGGGATGGAGTCAATTCGGCTTAGATTCAATTGGTTGCTAAAGGATGCATCTGTCCCGGTCGCACAGTCCTCCAGGTTCATTCGGTGGTTCTTTATTTAGGTCTGGGGTTCTTACAGGGGTTTGCAGTCTTTTAAAATGCTTTCCTACGAAGTCTTTTATTGATTTAGATACTTGCGCTCCTCCTTTCACTCCTACATGGGTGTCGTCATCTGTACCTTTATTTCTCTTAGAAGACATTTTTGCCATGCCTTTGGGTAATTCCATGCTCTCTCCCAGAGTCTCATTTTCAAGCATAGATTCAATAATTAGGCTATCAGGATCTTTTCGTCCTTTATGGACTTTTGGCTTTCTTGGTGCCATCTTGCGGTATCTTTAACTTTTCAGATTTGGTTAAAATAACTTTGCTTTGTTAAGCTATATCAAGCTCAAACTCCTTTCTACCAGTGTGTTGCTTTGCCGTATATTTGCTCCACTCCCCTTCCTTATAATTATAATTAGGGGTGCAAATTATCTATGTCCTATAAGCTGGTACAGACATTCATTTTATAAATTAAAGCTTGGGCTCAATTGCTAGTCCACTTACCTCCACTGTGCACAAGCTGGCTGACTGACCGATTTTACTGGTTCTGCTTCAATTCTGTCCCACGCCTCGTTGTCTCCTTTCCCAACGCTTCTGTACCCGGAGATCAGAGGGTCAGTTTCAATTCCTCAGACACATATCTCCTTGCCCCCAAGCTCCGCGTGCCTGTTGCCTGCTGGACCACAAACTTTGCATTCAGGCTTATTGGCTTGGACCCCGCCAGATACTTGCGGCAACGCCGCCTCTGTCCTCGGCGCCTCGGTACCGTGACGGCCCGTGGGGCTTCTAATGCGCGTCGCGTCTCTCTCCTTGCTCTCCTCGCTCCTCGTTTCCTCGCTGCTTGCCCGGAGGCGCGCACATGGCGAGCAGCGTCGTCCTAGCGTCCGCGTCCTCGTCTCCTCGCGTCTCCTCACATTGCGGTCAGCAGCTCAGCAGCACAGTGAAGGAACATGGAGCAGGAACAGGAGAAGTATGGCACGAGTCCAAAACAAAGGAACTAGTGTAAAGCATTTAACAGTACCAAACAACGAAATAAGAAATCCATGCAACAACAAAGAAATATTACACCAATTTATGAAAATAGATTATATTTTTATACATTTTTAGAGTCCATGATGAGCAAATTCCACCAGAGGGTTCTGAAGATTCAGATTTTTAAAGAAATCTGTATTTTTACTCCAACTGCACAGAAGCATTCGCAACCGTAAAGTGTAAAAACGTTTTAAAAGTTAGTTCGGTTACTCTGGCCCGACCAGAGCAACCAAATCCAACAGGGAGAAGGTCTGAGGGGCCAATGAGGTAGATTTGGAAGGTTACCTGGCCACCAGATCATTTTCTAGTGCATTTCCAAACTTTACAGCACAACCGCCATGGACTTCAATGGAGTGGTTCTGATGCTGAGGCTACATGAGATGAAGATGCTCCAGGTGCTTTGCGGTCAACAGGGGTGCCTTTGTGTTTATTCCTCGGTCCACGGATCAGGTGGGGAGTTTTTACCACAGAAGACAGGGTCCCTCGAAGTCCTTTTCTCTAGAGGGGCCCCAACAAAATTCTTTGGTGTGGGCTGGTGCCCCTCATTGGTGACCAATCTGGACTCAGATGGCACTCCAGGATGTGGCTGACTCGGATTCAGCTAATGGCCATTGAGGATCGGTTTCTTGGTGGTGCTCAGCAGAAGCTAGAAGCAAATTTTCAGCTGTGGCTAGCAACTTGCCGGTGTGGTCTACTTCAGCTGTGCTGACCCTGGTGCGTATTCCAGGGGAGCAGTCCATTGTTACTTTGAGTCCCTCCTTTGGTCTGGGGTATGACTTTTTCCTGAGCAAGGAGCCACAGGCACAGTCCTCTCTTCGCTAGTCAAAGGTGCAGCAGGTGCAGTTCAGTCGACAGTGCAACCTCTCTTTGTGCAGTCCAGGGGGCAGCAGGGTAATTCTTCTTCTGTCATTGTTCCAGTTCCGATGTGATATGAGGTGGAGGTTGCCATATTTATTCCCAGAATGTGCCCTTGGGGGATGATGCAGTCACTAACCAAAGGGCTACCAGGCCACCTGCCTGTTGTTGACAACTTTCCGACTTTGTGTGGCATCTAGCAATTCCAGAGTGCACTATTCTGTCCCCTCTCAAGACGTCGGACCCTTTCTTGGAGGTCAGGAGCTTAATAGCCCACCCTGGACGTCTGGCTACATATGGGCGTGTAACTGGTTTGGGCACTGGGTTTTCCTCTATCCCTGTCTCCAGCATATCTGCTTAAACAAAGGGCAGTCCCCCAGGATTGTGAATGCCATCAGCCCACCAAAGACAGCTTTGCCTTTGAAGCTAACCCCTAAGTGGCTTCCTGTGAAGGGGAGGCTGCTATTCTTCCTAAGCCTGGGAGTCATTCACACTACTTCCAAGGTGGCAGAATGCTGTCTGTTGGCCATTGCATATGTAAGGCTGCTGGACAACTGAATCCCAGAGTGGCAGCTTTCTAAAAGTTGCATTTCTTTAATAGTGACAATAAATTCAACCTGGGGCATCAGGTCGAGTTTAATGCCACAATTATTATGATAGCTTACAGTACCCAACTAGATTGTCCCATTCATAAGTTAGGCAGGCTGAGGGGTCAGCCGGTAACCCTGTGTTAGCCAATGGGGCTACAAGCCTTTCCACAGCAAAATGACAATTGAAGTGTTGCTGTTAAGACATATCTAAAAATACATGACCTACTTGATAATATACAGCTCCCTGCTTTAGGGCTCAATAGGCCTTCCTTAGAGGAGACTTACATATATTGTTCAGGGAAGTGGGGGCTTAGCCATTAGTTTAAATGGCAAAACCGAACTAGTAGTGTTACCACTGCCCTTCAAATCTGCCATTTTGTACCTTGTCACACGAAGGGTGGCACAAACTGTGCTGCAACCCTGGATAGATACTCTGTCTTACATGCCCTAGGTATCCTTCATACCATATACTTGGGACTTATAAGTCAGTCCCAGCCAATTGGTGCTAGCTAATTCAACATATACTTTGTAATGGGTTAGAACACTGGCACTGAAGTCTGATTAGTAGGCCTCAGTGCACCCTCAGAATTGATAAACCAGCAGCATCAGTCCACAAGTGTGGGGGTGAACATGCAAAAAGAGGCATAACTTTACACTGACTCTCTTATTTGTGTGCTCAGTTGCAAAAAGTTCAATGATGTGAAATTGTAGGTTAGATTATTCCTGCCACTTAAACCATATTATGGTTTGGAAATCTATTCCATCCAAATTAGTGTAGTGTAGTTTTTAATGTGCTAACCTTGGAAGAAAAGTTAATCAAAACCAGATTTTCTGCAGATAATTGAATTTGAATTCCCAAGTATGCTTAAAGCAGTTTAGCGACATGACATGTTATCTGCCTGAGCTAATCAACGAATATTTACAGAGGCATAAAATGGATGACTAAAAAGCCAATGTGTTGCACATTTTGATAGCCCCAAACTCTATCCAAACTTCAAAGTACACCCACACAATGCACATGAGATGAGGGAGGAGCTGGCCCGTGTCTGTCACAATGACATTTATATATATGAATAAGCACCATTATCTATTCTGAGGACAGTCTAGGCAATAATCGTATATTCTTTCTTCCTGTGAAAAGCCTATTAGTTCATAGGCTGAACTGGGAAGGTTGTACGTGTGATTGACAGTCAGATGATGCTGTTGTATTGTACTTTTAGGGCACAGGGCTCTGTGAAGTATTTTGCAAAGACCTTTCCAAGAAGTGAAAACAGATCATATTGCGGTGAAAGTGGGCGTTAGAAGTTCATGGATTTAGTTAGGATTAGTTTGTGGACCAGCATCAATGATAAACAAAATTGACCTCTAATAGTAAATACTTAAGATCGTGTGCTCACAGAGGAAGGATAATAGAAATGTCCCTGTTGCTCCACCGGAACAACAGTGGGAGAGGTATCCCTGCATCTGATCTATACACCTGTCTCGAGAACTGGGCAAATCAATTTCAAACTTTGAACTCATCTCTGGAGATGAATCTGCCTATTGAAGGTACCTGCTCTAAAAACATGTGTGGGAGGCAAGCTGAGAAAGGCCAGACTGCCGGAGAAAGCTTACATGATGAATGAAGGTGGATGCATTTGCAACTTAAATTGTAGTTTTTAAACAACATATCTTTTTAGTTAATCTTAGAATCACTTGGCACCTCTGTTGACCTGGCAAAATATTTACGCTGAGTATATTGAACCAGCACTGATATGTGATTTAAAGAGGCACAGCCACCTGAATACATTTTTCCACACAGCATCTATTTCGATTGTTGTGCCCCAAATTCTGTATTAAATTCCTGCACCAATAGCAGCATTTTTTTCATGTTCCGAACGCCAACCCCTGCATCCTTTATCTTTGAACCATCATGCCAACCCCGAATGATGATGCACTTCTGGTGAGACGTCGTCATTTGCCCAATTGAACTGGTCCAACCTGAAATTTAGCGCACATTGAAATGTATCTTTATATATTCTTCATATTTTAACTAAATTGGTTTCTTTAAATATGTTATATCTACCTCTTGTGTTGTTTAGTTTGCTGTTGTAACAAGTCACATGCAGTTTCTCTAGGGAGTGCCTTGCTGCTTTAGCCACTGTACCTAAAATGAGTAAAGCTTTTTTTACAGAGACTACTTTGCTTCCGAGGGTCAAGGTGATCAGGTTTTCTGGGAGATTAGGCACAGGTCCCATTAAAGTTAGGCATTACATTAAAGGGTTGCATGCAAGATCCTTTATATACAATGAGTCATAACCTGTGGGTGCAAACCAGAGAATGCAGGAACAGTATAACCCATACTCCAGTGATTGCTACATAACTATACTAACAACAATGCACATTCGAAGGCAGCAGGTTGCCAGAAATGATCAATGCAGAGTACAATTCTGTGACAAAAAAATTTGTAAATGACCCAAAAAATAATGATGACACAAAATGTCCCCCTACTACATATTCAAGATTGCAAACCACAATTATCAACAAAGAGTGATTCTCTTCCAAATGGGAAAGAGTGCCCCAAGATTACCGCTTCAGTTACGCAACGTGAAAAGCATGATCAACATTTCTGAAAAATCAACTATGCAAATGGAAAGATGTTTATTTAATGAAATGACGAATAAAATGATCATACATTTGGTACCAACGTATTTGGTAGGAAATGAGATGGAGTAAACCAAAAAGGGATCCATAACGTATCAGGCTAAACAGAATCAAGCTCTTAAGCCCTTTATAATTTAACACCTATCACAGTATGAGGTTGAGACAATTTCTGCAAAACAAAGATACAAATGCAGGAACTAACTGCTTTGGTGGCATAACATCATGTAACACCCATTGATGATGACCTTGAATGCAAATGTTCTTTATTTGAGTACACTGTATATTATTCAGACAAAAATCAGCCCACAGCCCAGTGGTGGTTTCTCTTTGCTGCTAACATCCAAACAGCCAGGTGGGGTTCTGTGCCTTGTAATCCTTTAGTTTTTCTTGCTTATTAAGGCTTCATCTTTCTATATTTAGCCAATTAAAAAACCACAACCCAGCCTACCAAACAGCAACCACCCAGTACTGTGACTTGAAAAAGCAGTCCTGAGAATACCCTATTTCGAGCCCAAGTCTTTAGCTCCCTAAGGTAATTATTTGTTTTCAAACAGAGTTCATCTGCTGTAGCATTTATCCCCATTACCTTTGCTATCTGCCCCTTCAGTAGTTTTGGTCCAGTCAGTGGCAAACAAAGGTCACCATAGGAGCAAGGGTACAACCTATCATAGGGCCTGAAATAAGGTAGGGGAGAAATAGAGCAGAGTCTTCAGCCTTCGCTCTTAACAGAGCACAGAATGTCCAATTAAAGGTCATAACCGGGGACACAAAACTGAATGAGTCACTCACCAATTTCCATGGTCCTCTACAGTCTTCTGCAGAACCAGTAATCAGTCATCTGATAGTGTAAATGTGCGCTTACGTGTACACTTCTGCTCTGGCTCCGGTTCCAGCCCTGCAGTTCTCTGCATGGCAAACAAGCATAGGGGTCAAGTCAGAGATGCGCTCAGTGTACAGCTTACAGTAGGAGGCACTGAGCAGACCACCACTCAACACTTCTCTTGAAACTCGTGGCTTGCCAGCCTCCTGTCTCTTAGTGCTTCTCTCAACTTGCCGCCAAAATCCCCTCCCCGCAGCTCGGCAGTAGCCACAGACAGAAGCCAACCTCCTCCTTCAGCTCCAGGCGGCCATGATGGGTTCAGGCAGCATGCCTGCCAGGAAGATTTCCCATCATTCCACCCAAAAGGCTTTTTCATTCTGTCCTAAAGGCTTGGCATGTTTGGATAGGAGGCGGCAGTGGCTGAACCTATTAACGGAGGGGTTAAACTCGGCTCTGAGACATCGACTCCCCCTCCCACAGACTGACAAGAGGCTCAGAAGATGACTTTGAAGACATCTATTGAAAGTGGCGTACCTGTAGGGTCCCCAGTAAGCACATTAGATAAAGGGAAAGGGGGTACCATGGGTGCTTTGAAGGATCTGATGTTGAACTATTTGCTTTACTTGAGCAATTTCTGGTTTAGCTCTATGACATGACAATGGCTCATAAGGAGATGGCAGACAAACATTAAGAGCAAACTGGATTTAATTGATAAAGGTTTACAGAATGTAAACGCCAGATGCACAGTAGCAGATCAAACGATTTCGAAATAATTGAAGACTGCACAATGGTCTTTCTCAGAAACTGCATCTCAGCTTCTAAAAGATATGCACCATGTGGAATTCAAACTGAAGGATCTGGAGAATAGATCACAATAGGTGAAGATAAGGCCAGTGGGGATCCCAGAAGACTTTACTCAAAATCTGGATTTGATTGAAGAAATGTCTAAACTACTTTCTAATCATGTCTTGTCGGGTAAGCGCTATTATCTGTTTATTGGTAGAGTATACAGGGCCCCCCACTGCACCCAAAGCAGGTGCAAAACCACAGACTATCTTGGTTTACTTTCAGAACTTCAGAATTCGGAAGGAAATCCTTGAAAAAGCCAGTCAGATAAAATCTTTAAAACTTGGTGCTGATTTCTCTTTTAATGTTTTCCATGACCTTGAATATGAAACTTCCCATCATTGTGGAGAATTGAAACATCTGCCTGTGTCATTAAAAGCTAAGGGTGTACAGGCCTAGCTGTTGCACCCAGCAAAACTGTAAGTTTATTGGGGGGCCGGTTTGATTTTATTACTGATCCCACAGAAGCAGATAATTTGTTGCCTGAGACAGGGAGTGCAAGAGGTGAAAAGTTATAGCTCTGGTCCAACGCTGGTGCAGGAGGAATGCACCAACTGAACAAAATGGTTGACTGTTCTTAACCTATGGGGGTTGGGAACATTGGGTGAGGGAAGAAAAATGGTGGTGGTGGGGGTATTTTGGGTGATGGGGTCAGGGTGAACGGGGACAATTCACTTAGGTACTGCAGAATAAAACAGCAATTCAAGGCCAATGAGGGTATGGTTAAAGCTTTTAGTGCTCATTGTTCACTTGTGTCTAGCATTAGGATTTCCTACAAAGGGGGAAAAGGACAAAATCGAACTAGTTATAGTTTGCTATAACGCAAATGGTTTGAACAATAGATGGAAGAGATATGCTGTTTGTTACAATGTGATCCTGCTATCGTTCTTCTATAAGAAACACATTTTAATAGGGGCAAGGAGAGACACAAACTGAATTATTCCTGGGTTATGAAATGTTTTTCTCATCAACTAGAGCTCCACACAGAGATACTGTAGTGGTTATGTGTAAAAAAAGCAAAAGTCTGCTGCTTTCTTCCGTTGGTTGATGAAGGTGGCTTTTGGGTCATAACCCCTGCATTGACTCATAATATAAGATATAATATTGTCTCCTAATATGGCCCCATCCATGAAAACCACAGTCTCTATAATAGGAGCTATGCAATCTCTCCAGCATCCCACTTTTGGGGGGATTTTATTTTTTTGCCTTCTGCTGGCCTGGATTCCTCGAATCCCAATCGCACACAGCATAAGAAATGGACAGAGCATATCTTTTATGATTTAAGTATTCAGCTAGGAGTAAAAGATGTGTGGCAAATATTAAATCCAACCGGTAGGACGTATTCATTTATTTTCAAAACAATACAAGTCGGTCTCAAGAATAGATTTATATTTAGCCTCTCGCACTATTCTAAAAATCTCTCAGCAATATCATGTGGAGGTTTTTTCAGATCATTCGGTAGTTATTTCTAACTTTCTGCTATATGCCCCCAAAATAGAGAAGAGATGGATTATGGATACATTTTTGTTGAGACAAGATGCTAATATTCAGTCATTATCAACAGAGATTGAATACTTTTTCCTAATTAATGAAAACACTGCAGATGAAACTACAGTATGGGAGTCTTTTAAGGCTACGATTCACGGTTGTTTGATATCTCCTTCTTCTTTCCAGAGAAAAGAGGAAGATGTTTTACAAAACTGTGCAGATAAAGCATATGACACAGTTCTGGAAGAACAATCGAATCAGGCTCTACATAACTGGTTGAAAAAGAAGGAAGTCTTAAAAGATTTTTTCTTCAGGAAAGAGGTTCTTTATCGCCATACTTTTAATAGCCAGGTATATAAAGAGGGAGAGAAGATGAGGCACTTTTTGGCCTGGATGGCTAAAGAAAAATGCAATCAAAACCTGATTAGGGGTATTAGAAAGCCTAACATGAATATAATAAAAATAAAAAAAACACAGAAACTTGGGGTTATATTTGTGGATTACTATGCTTTGCTTTATCAGGGGAAGTCAGGGATTTCAGGGTCGGCACTAGTAGAACAGTTTTTGCATGAAGCTACCAGAGGTAAAGGCCAAAGCGGTGGACCATCTCATGAACCCAATTAACAGTGATGAAGTTGCAATGTCATAAAGCAATTGTCAGGGTCAAAAGCCCCTGGAGAGGATGGCTTTTAAAGCAACATTTTATAAATGTTTTAACTCTTTACTGATGGCTCCTTTAACAAAGCTGTTTAATTTCATTCTATCAGGTGGCTCTATCCCACCCTCTTGTTCTCTTGTTTGATATCTCTTTCTGGTTTCCAGAGAAAAAGGATAGGGAAGAGGAAGATGTTTTACAAAACTGTGTAGATAAAGCATATGACACAGCTCTGGAAGAACTATTGAATCAGGCTCTATATAACTGGTTGGAAAAGAAGGAAGTCTAAAAAGATTTTTTCTTTGGGAAAGAGATTCTTTATAGCCATACTTTTAATAGCCAGGTATGTAAAGAGGAGAGAAGATGGGACACTTTTTGGCCTGGATGACTAAAGAAAAAAACAATTAAAACCTGATTACAGGGATTAGAAAGCCTAATATGAATATAATAAAAATAAAAAAACACAGAAATTGGTGATGAAGTTTACAATGCCATATAGCAATTGTCAGGGTCTAGAGCCCCTGGAGAGGATGGCTTTTAAAGCAACATTTTATAAATGTTTTAACTGGTGGCCTCTTTAACAAAGCTGTTTAATTCCATTCTTTCAGGTGGATATATCCCACCCTCTTTTAAAAAAGGAATAGTGGGGCATATTACTAAGGTCCGGTGATAATTATCGCTCAGCGCGCTTAGCGCGAGGATAATTATCGCCGGACTAACGCTGAATTTTATCACTGAGATAGCGTGCTATCAGCAACGCTCATCTCAACAGTGATAAGATTGCAAGCGCTAACTGCCAAATGTGCGATTATTGCTGGAAATCCAGCGATAATCACACAACTTTTGGCGATAGCTTGCTGATAGGGCAGGACAGACTCAGCCATGATATCCACCTTCCATTGGATATCATGGCTAAGTCATACTGAGAGCAGGCGTTAGAAAAGTAGCGCTAACCGCGGTTAGCGCTACTTTTCTAATCGCTCTGCATGTTCGCCTGCAGCTTGATAATAGGAGAAATGTCGGTTAGCGACATTTCTCCTGTTATCCTGGGAAGGAACGCCCACTTTGCATCTCATTAGAGATGCAGAGCGAGGCGTAGGGAAAACGGGTGCTAACATGCGTTAATGCATGTTAGCACCCGCCTTGGTAATAGGGCGGTAATATTATCTCCGCTTTTTTGGCTCTTAAAGCCAAAAAAGCGGAGATAATGGCCCTTGCTAATATGCCCCAGTATTTTTTTTTTTAAAGCGAAAGCTATAATTGAATCATCTTCGAATTGACCTATGACACTTCTTAATACGGATTACAAGATTTTTTGTAAGAGTTTTGGTTAATTGTATTAATGCTGCTATTAATAATTTGATACAGTCTGATCAGAAGGGTTTTATTTGGGGGCGAAGTTTGTGAGCTAATACACACTATCTGGCTGAGTTTATTGATATGGTCACAGTGGACAATATTCCCGTGACTGTAGCGCTTTGAGATACAGAGAAGGCATTTGACCTCGGGATCTTGGGTTTTCTATTTAGGATTTTGGAAAATTTGTAGTATGAGCTCTATTACCAGACTTTACAAAAATACATTGTTGTGCAGGCACCATATTTCCCAGTAGATATACAGGCCAAGGCTGTCCCTTATTCCCTATTTCATTTGTCTTATTTATTGCACCCTTAGCCCAATATATATATGCTCCCATGAGGGAATCCTTCACCAACTCACAGGTGGTGCTAAAATGAAATTATTCTCGGATGACATCGCTCTTTATTATCTCCAGATAGTCGTAATACTAAGACAGCTCTGCAAGCGTACTGTCTAGTGTGAAGATTCAGACTGCAGCCCCAAGTAAGCTAGTATTATAATGTTCACCATGTATGTTTGTTGAGAAGGCTTTCTTTTTCCTGCTCAGGCTCTAATAGTTGAGTTCACGAGAGAGTGGCACTGGTCATCATGGTCCAACCTCCGCCCCCAATGTTGTGTGCTGTCTCATTCATTTATAGTTTATACAGTACCAGCAGTTTTCGATGACAGTGCAGCATGGCTGGAAATAAAGTATGTGGTCCCACTCCCATTGCATTTGCCAACCAACACCATATGTCTTTCATTGACCATTATTCCACCCCTGGCTTGTCTAACTTCGTGAACCAATCAAATGCCCAAAGTTATACTTTTGTTAGAAGATACTGCAGTGCTAACTGAACTGTAGTGGTGTATTGCAGTTGTATTTGGGGTGGCATATCTGGCATCTAAAATATGTATAATGTTTTATTCTAGCTTCACAGAACACCAGTGCCACTGCAGGAGGAGAGTCAGTTGGAGGGGAGAAGCGGCAGCAGGGACTGGCACTGGGAAGTCACATTATTTCTTGCAATTACTATTATACTCACTAGCTAGTACCAGGGCGTCATCAACACGTGACCGTGAACCCCCAGCTTTACCAGCTGCAGCGGTGGTTGAGTTATTATTATGGCCTCTTCTATTTGTAACTCACAAAAGCTCACATAATGAGTGTTGATTGCTTGAGGGAAACGTGAAACAAAGGAAGGTTAAAAGAAAGGAAAATGGTATATGAAGGAAAGGGTGGGTGGGTTAAAGGGTGCATGGGTGGGTAAAGGCCAGGATGTATGCGCGAAAGGATGGTTGGAAGAAAGGATGGATATTGAATGGATGGATAATGGGTTGGACATTTTTGGTGAAAGACTGAATGAGAGAAAGAAAAGCTTAATTATGTTGGCTATGGGTGAATTAGAATGAAAAGGTTAATGAATATTTGGATTGTTTGGATGAATAAGTAAGGCACCTCTTCTCATTAAGGAGAATGCTGCTCACCTACTTCGCATACTTTGTTTGTGTAGGGCTATCAAAGCTATGGTTCAAAGTGGGGGGATTTTTTTATCTTTTGTTCTGCTCCCTAGACTCGCTGTGTATGTTAAGTGAGCCAGATGTATCCCACCCATCAATCATCACCCCCTTCCCACCCATGGCATTTTGCTACCAATGACCGAAGTGCAGTATGGTTCAATTCGTGACTACAGTGCAGTGTTGGCTGTGCGATGTGCATCTGCTTTAATTAATGATCCATTTATAATGTTTTCAATGAATTGCAAAATGACCACACAAGGCGCGTTGTTTCCCTTCACCCACACAGTCACGTCTTAGTACTTCACTCCTTTATTTTTACCTAATTTACTCTGTCCCAGCCTGCCAAATTGGAAAATCCATTCTTGGCATGTGGCACATTTGAGTTTACAACCATGTGAAGTGATTCCAGAATATATTTCATGGTTTCCCATAACAGATTTATTTTAAACCTGTTCAGATTTTTCCCTTTCAACTACCATTGACTAGTACAGTGACAGAATAAGCCAAAGATGACCAATCATAGATCAGTCTATTCTATATTAAAAAAGCTCTACCCTACTGGCCTAATCCTTCTAACCTACCCTATAGTAGAGTAAGTCAAGTTTCCTTTCCTTGCTTACTGCCTAGTGAATGATTTTGTTGGAAATAATATGTGGTGGTGAGCGAGAACAATGAGAAAGTGGGAGTAAGTGCATGATTCAATGTCAAGTTATGCATATTGGATACACTGTGACGAATGTGCCAAATACAATCTATATAGTCTGTTCCTTTCCATGTAGTGCACTCCATCATTTTCCCCAACGTCAACTTACGGCAGACAGGGTAATATTCTCATTTCATACATGGTGTGAGATGTATCTTATTTATTATTCATCTGCCTCTTTGGAGTCAGGGTAGAAAGAGAAATGCATTTAGAGAAGAGCAGGGCAATTGGAATTAAAAATAGATAATTGTCAACTACAGCTGCCCCAGCTACAGACAGTAGCAAAATTCCCGATGCGCTGGCTAGCAATGAGCAAGGCTACACTATTTTAGCACAACACACAACTTGTACTCCATAGTGCATAATGCCATACTCATTAATGAGAGGTAATTTATTTTCCCACTCAAAGTGTCTGTTTAGAGTTACTTCAAATGCCTTTAGAAGAAAAACCAATCAAATCACAGTTTTTTTAATCCGGTGTTATTCTGCCTTAATAATTTTCTGCCACACAGCCAGTTCTTTTTATGCAAGGCATGTGTGGGTAACACAAAATTGGCCTTGTGACTCTCGTAATTATAATCACATCAAATTCCAATGGCCCTAAGGGACCAGCAATGTACTGCTACTGAGTCACTCAGTAATTTAAAACAATTGTTTACACAGAGTATTATTTAAAATTTGTCTTGTCTTTCTTCTTTTTGTTTTTCTCAATTTAGCTGCTCCTTCTGGTCCACCCATAGTAGGACCCAACAGGCAGGAGATAGTGGCCCGTATGCAGTAGCAGGGCTGGAGTGTATCCAGCAAGAATGCCGGTGGCTGGTGGTCCTGTAAGAGGAGGATGATGAAATAAATGCCTCTCAGCCAGGCCCCAGTGCAGCCGGTGCCACCCAGCCTCAAGCCTTCCAGCCATCCCATCGCTGGCGCTGCCGCCAGCTGAAATCATCAACTGCTGCCACCCTCTCCCATGCTGACAACAGGCCATTGCTGCGCAGCATCCTGCAGTAGCTTGACACCATCGAGAGTCGGCTCACCACAATGGGGCAGAGCCTGGACCAGCTCCGGACCAACATCCACAATGCCCTCTTCTAACCCTTTTTTAAATGTCTTTGTTTTGGTGGGAGGGACTTGTTTGTTGGGGCTGGGTGGAGAGGGTGGGAAGGGAGTTGGGACCAGGTTTGACTGTCTTTAGTCAATTTTGGATTTTGGGACTTTGGAGCTTAGGTCAGTTTTGTTTGGGGAGAGGGGTGGGCATGTTGTGAGGGGGGATAGGGTGGGGTTCTGATCCACCCATGCCTGAAGTAGTCTGTTTTACTTTTACTTTGCACTGCTGCCTTCAGCTTTTATGCAGCCTGTTTCTGTGCTTGTAAGAGAGAGTGTAGCTTTCAGTTATAAAGTTATACCTTTCTAACTATCTTGACCATTAGGGGGATGCTGCCATGACCTATATTGTCTACAACATCCTAGATGAATGACAGTAGCATTTAGTTACTTACTTACTAAGTTAACTAGTTCATTTCACTCTATAGTTAGCTAACCTGAATATAGATGAAGCAATAATAACAGGGAAGGCATCACAACTTCACAAGCAAGGTCCCACTTCCATTTCCAACCAGGTGAGCTCCAACAGTAGGATAAATCTGAATGATTGATTATCCATTGCAGGCAACTAAATGGAAATAAAAAGACTGAATTAGTGGGTTATATCAAAGCTTTACAAAGAATTGACACCAGAGTACTATATGATGACACAACAAGATTTCCTGATAGTGATAAAAAAATACAAAAAATTGCAATAGTATAGTAGTAATGTTTGGCTTATGGGGAGCTAGCAGTAACTTACAAAAACTCGAGACATAAAAAATGGACTCAAAGTCTGGAGTGGACAAGCTTAGGTTAGGTGTTTATGGTTACTCAACACAAGGCCTGAATGATGAATGATGCTGACCATTGATGTTCTTCGTTCTATATCCAAAATATGGATCACTTTTCATGTGTGGGCTATTGCTTAGAAGATCCTGCAGTAAGTTAGTGTTGCTTTCGCCTCATCCGCCCCACCAAGTTTGTGATCCATTGATGGTTTAAATTAAGCCACACCTCAATAAATCACAGCCTGGGGGAAGAGGATTAGGGGTTTGATGAATGGATGGGAAAGGGGATTTGGAGAAAGGTTTGATAAAGACAAACACTACACAAGGACAACATTCATCTGAGCAATGAGCAGCACATCATTTGTCATCAATCTGTTGTGGAAGGAAACAAAGGAATGAGTATGACAGAGTACAGGTAAATGCATTGGAAACAGTCCTTCTGCCCCAAGACCTAAGTAATCAGATATCTAAATGTTCTGTCTTCTAGGTTGGGAGTGAACCCACTCTCCCAGTTCTCCAAATACGATTGTTAACAGAAAAATGACACTGTATTTCAAAATTAGGTGGTGCATCTCCTCTGGAATGTTCATCACTCTTGGGTGCCTGTCTGGACTGGTCCGGTAGGTGAGCAGGAGTGTTGAGCTCATCTTTCGCCTTTCTATCATGCAGGAGACTAGAAGGCCTGTGGATTGCAAAACAGAAACTGCATTTTAGAGTCATGGAGAAGGACAGAAGGAAGGTAAGCTTCATGAGGAGTGTATCAAGAAGACTCAGTGGCAGAGCAAAATAAACAAGACGGGGGCTCAGACTTTCACTTTTGCCACAGGTCCAACACACACACACAGCAGCATTTCACAAATAAACACACCTCTCTCCATTCCACATAGCTGAGTAATAGGCATTAGACTCTTGGTTTACCTTTGAACTGAAGTCAATAACTTCTTGCTTTTAGCTGTTGATGAGATAGTCCCACAGGTCCCGCCCTGAGTTCTTCCTTCCTCCTCCTGACTCCAAGTAACTCTGTCCCACACCAGTCATCATGACCAGAGCAAGATAGATATGTAGTGCTCTGTTGTTGAAGGACAAGTAGAGAAACAGAATTGCAGTATTTTGCATAGGTTTTTGTTTGTTAACTAAAATGACTGTTCCGGTCTCGGAAAAACAAGAGGACCCTGCAATTAAATCTGGCTAAGTGTGAAATGGCCAATCACCTCCAGGGAATAAAATGATCACCCATCCCTCAGTCCCCAAACATTGCAAATCAACCATCTCAAGAAAGTTCCCACATTACAGTTCAACACACTCTCCCTCACTTTCAGCCACCACATCAATCATCTCTCACAATCACTCAATAACCAGATCACTCATTGGTGCAATAGTTACCTGTTCCAATGCAAGCACGGTGGTAGGTATGCTATCTTCCCTTTGATGCAAGCTACAGTTTGGAATTTGACAGTCTTGTAAATAAAACGATTGTCTGGGGCAGCCATCCTAGTTGATGAAAAGGCCAATCACCTCCAGGGAAAAAATGATTGCCCATCACTCAGACCCCAAACATTGCAAAGCAATCATCTCAATAAAATTCCTGTATTACAGTACAACACACACCCTCCCTCACTGTCAGCCACCATATGATTAATCATCAATCATGATCACTTACACAAAGACTCACTCACTGTTGTAATAGTTGTAGTTACTTACCTCTTCTAATCCAAGCATGGGTAGTTTAGGTATTAGGTATTCGATTTTGATGCAGGCAACACATTGGAATTTGGTATTAGCAGGCACTCTTCTAAATCAACTATCTTCTGGGGCAGACCTGCTAGTGTTAAGTGATGCAAAAAGGGATAGGCAATAGGCATGTGAGGGGGCAGGCATTGTCTCCAATGTCAAGAAGGAATTGTGGAGGCTTCTTCAATGCACACTAGTCCAACTGTAATCTGGTAATGTAAAAAAATGGTGGGACAGCACAAATCAGACACAAAAACAATAATGTTCTGCTAGCTACTTTTTTTGTAAAGATAGAAGTTCAAAGAGAAATAATAAAAATGTTCTATAGGGGCATTAGCATACTTAGTCCGGGAAGTAGAGTTCGTCCTCAAACTCAGGTGGTTCACCCAGAAGTTGATCAGCTAACACACTTGATTCAATTTTTGACCAATCATCATCCTCCTCCTCCTGTGCTGTTTCAGTAATAGTGTAATTTTGTGGTTAACCTGTAACAACTGCATCAGCTGCACTGAACACATGCTCAGCAGACACACCGGCTATAGGACAAGCCAGATACTTTATTGCCAGCCTGCTGAGCTCTGGCCATTGCCGTACCTTCCCATACCAATACATTAATGGATTTTGATTCGCATAGACCTCTTTTGGATCATCCAGATACTCCTGGAACATCCTGTGGATGGTCATTGGGGCTGCCACTTGCTCAACCTGTTTTGCCATCACCTCTGCACTGGACTTAAGCCACGTTGATTGAAACCAATGCAATGCAAAGGTTTGGTCCGGTCCTTCTGTTGCTGTTGTTGCCTGTGTTCTGGTTGATGGTGTTGTTGGCTGCCATGAGATAAGACTGCCCTCTCTGGAAGTTGAAGGTGGCACCCCAGAACTAGAGGTGGGACTCTAATTTCCAGCCGTTCTTTTTCCAGGTCTCCGGCTTGCTCTATAATCCACCTCTTGTATTTTGAAACATCCCCTTCAGAAAAAGGAATGAAAGTGGGCAGACTTTTTTTAACTGTGGATCAAGTAGTGTGGCACAGATGTACTCTATGGACGTGATGATGTCATATGGCAGCCTTCCATTACAAGCCAAGCAAAAGATTAACCTCTCAACCAAAGCTTGCACTTCTGTGTTTTCATTCACACCAGCGGGGTGAACCTTTCTGACACCTTCTTTACCTGGTCCTGTAGGAGATGCAACAACGGGATAGCTTGGCCCATCGTACTGTCCTCCTTGCCAACTTTCCATGTGAAAACCTCAAAAGGGAGTAACATATGTGTAAGGCATTTGACTAGGCCCCATTTGTCTGCATCCTTGGTCATAGCTTTCCCAACTGCATCCCCTCCTCTTAGAATGACATAGGGCCCGATTCACAGAACTAACTTAAGACAAAATCCTAAACTTACTACCATTTTGGTATTCACAGAAGGCACTTACTCATTTTGGTATTCACAGAAGGCACTTACTTACTCATTTTGAGTAACTTAATCATTTTGAGTAACTTACTCATTTTTAGTAACTTACTCATTTTGGGATTCACAGAAGGCACTTACTCATTGATGAGTAAGTGCCTTCTGTGAATACTAAAATGAATAACTTACTCATTTTGAGTAACTTACTCGTTTTGAGTAACTTACTCATTTTGGTATTCACAGAAGGCACTCACTCATCAATGAGTAAGTGCCTTCTGTGAATACTAAAATGAGTAAATTACTCAAAATGAGTAAGTTACTCAAAATGAGTAAGTAAGTAACTTCTGTGAATACCAACATGAGTAAGTGCCTTCTGCGAATACCAAAATGGTAGTAAGTTTAGGATTTTGTCTTAAGTTAGTTCTGTGAATTGGGCCCACAGTCATTGGTCTGTTTGTACTGCTGAAACAGACGTTGCAAAATGTAATAGGTCGAGTTCCAACGTGTTGGCACCTCCTGCATCGGGGCTTTAACTGGTGCTCTTTTATTACCCTGAATAATCCGCTAACTGCTTCTGGGCTTTAAAAGAAAGGCTGAAATGAGTGCAGATTTTTCTGCTGGTGGTCAGTATGTTGCTGACTATATCTTCTTTTTGAGGAAGTCTTGCACCACCAGGTTGATTCAATGGGCCAAACACAGGACCCTGAAATAGCCTTCATCTGACATGGCCTTGACTATGTTATTGCCTTTGTCTGTGGCAACAAATCCAATTCTGAGACCTCTGGATCGCAGCCATTCATACACCTTGCTGTTAAATTCATCCAAGATGTTTAAGGCTGTATGTGATTTCTCCATGGCGTACATGGCCACTGTTGCATGCCACTGAACACTCTTAAAACGTTCCTCAGGCCCAAGATCTGCAGGTATCTTTTGCTTTACCCCTGCAAAAGAGATCCCATGTGCAGTGATGCACATGTAATCAGTCGTCTGACAACTGGTCCACATGTCTGTCATCAGATGGATGGTGTGAACAACACTTTGCTTCAAAGCTTGTCCATCCAACTGCAGCACATCGGGATCCCGCGCTGGAACAGCTACTATGGCAAAATATATCTGACTTGGCACCTTTTCATTTTGGGCAGATGGCTGCCATAAATGCTAAGAATCCCGCTCCTTCCACAAAAGAAAAAGGGAGGAGGTCTAGCGCTAAAATATTTGCCTGCTTCCCATTGTACAAACGTGCAGTTGGGTGGTTCCTCTCATAGGGCCCTTCCTACCTAAACATGCACATAACAGTAGCCTGGATTTTCTTCTTTACTGGGGCCCCCGACACAGGCATCTTTTGAGAAGTAGATGGTGGTGGTAGACTCATGGTGGGGTAGTCACTGTATGCCGTGGTGTCTCCATCTCACTCAGAGTCTTGCGCCATTGTGAAGTCACTGACATGGGTGATTCTAATGCTGCACTGCTGGGGACAGGGCTGTTTTGTGTGAAGATGTCCCCCTCTCCTTCTTCATCATCACCTTCCACAGTGATTGGACTTGTAGCTGATGTTTCCTGATCTCCACACCACCACGACAACGTTCAGCAATTCTTTTAAGGTGCTCCTCTCACTTGATTGTGTGGAGTTTTTTCATGAGTCATTTGGCCTCCAGTACCATAATGTGTACCAGATGTACCTCAACGAACAATTGTGTTGCAAATGCTGCACACCGCAATGTGCTCCCCCTCTTTGCTAATTGTAAGAAAGTCCCAAACTGGGAAGGAGACTTTTTACTGTGCCACTGCCAATGCCTGAAGAAGAAGTGGAGGAAGTGGGTGTATCGGCGATTGCCTCTCTGCTTCTCCTGAGGTAGGGGTTGGTACAGATCTCAGCTGGGGCTTTGCAAATATGGGAGCTGGTGGTGGTGCTACCTGTGCCACATCCCTCGAAGCAGGTTAAATAGCTATGTCAGACTCCTCTGTGTCACCTTCCACAATGACTGCCTCATCATTGTCATCCTTCTCATCATCCCGTTCCATAAGTCTAAGTCTTTCAGGAACTTTTCCTATCCCTTGCCTCTCCTGTTGTCTCCTGGACTCTGCCAGGGTCCACTACATGTTCCTATCATCATCCTCAGAAGTGATGCTTGGAGGAGGTGGTGGAGTAGTACCCTTCCTTTGCCTTGCTGGAGATCTGGGAGTCAATGATTCTAAAAGAGGAGGTTCTTCTTGCTCGAAAGGAAGCTCAACCTCCTGTTCAGCTCCAGCATCAGGAAAATGTACTTTTGCTGGCTGCGGCTGCTGTCTACTTTGCTCTGGTTCCTGAAACGATTGTGTACTACTTTGCGAAAGGGACAAATCCAATTCAACATCACTGTCTGTCGGAGTCAACATGATTGCAGTGTCTGCCTCACTGACAGACATGGTCCTGGGCTTAGGTTGGGATGGTGCTGTTTATGCAGGAGTGCTGCTCCCAGCCTGCTCCCTGGAGGCCGTGCAGCAGGCACAAGTTTGCCAAAAAGGTTCTGGCCCGCACTCCAGTGGTGGAAAGTTGCTTCTTCTCACTGGCCATTTTCTTGGCAGCATTTTTCTTTATGACCATCTTCTTAAAGCTCTCAGTTGGCAGTTGCACCAGCTGTACAAGCAGAAGTGATTGGAGGACTGATGTGTGACTACACAAGCCTTCTGTTTGGCAGTACTGCGGATGATGTCTCTTCTCTTGTGCACCTTAAAGCAAACAAGCAAGAAAAACATTTAGTGTTAAACGTGGCATTGTTTGCAGTTTGAATTAGTACAGACAAAGGCAATATTAGTGTGGTTGTTTCATTAACGTAGGTAACCACTTTAAAGTCAAACCACACCACCATACCATAATTCCCCATCAGAATATAACACACAATATACAGACTAATAGAGCTCTTTCCTTTATGTTCAATATATTCTAAAGGAGACACCTGTGGCACTTAGGGAACTAAGTGGGTAAATGGAATAGTAATCTTTTTAAAAATGGAGGTTAGTGTCCACGTATGGCAGGCAATGTGGTCCAGTGGGGAATGGAATAATAATCATCATCATTACACAAATGAATGATGCTAATGTCTACTCTAGAGTGCACCACAGCCAGGCTGTCCAGGAGGAAATTGAATTATATATACTTAAAAAACTGAATGCTGTTGCGCGGCTGTGCACCTGTGGTGGATGGATGGATGGTGGATTGACCAAGGCAAAATGGGAAACAATTATTTACAATAAAAAAATTGAAAAAAACATTAACAATTAAAAATAATGAAAAAATAACAATTTAAAAATAAAAATAATTAATTAATTTGATTAAAAATACAAATAAAAAAATTGAGATATAAAAAAATAAAACATTAAATAAAAAAGTGTGAATACAAAAGTAACAATAAGTGAAATTATCCTCAAGCATATTATTAAACTGATATCTCATTCTTCCATGCAAGCCTATGGCAAAGACACACGGGATGGATGCACAGAATGGCTGCCAGCCACTGCCACATGGTCAACAACAATACTGAGTAAGATGGCATGGGCACTGGGGAACAGAGAAGACATGCAGGCCTATGGCGAAGCACACTGGCTGGCTACACGAAACAGCCACATGGTCACAACAACAGCAAAAACCAGCAAGGAGGCATGGCCACAGCAAAGAAAACATGCAGGTCCCTGACAAAGCACACTGGCTGGCTGCATAGAATGACCACCAGCCACATGGTCACAACTCCTGCCTCCCACCAAGACCAATGCGCAGGACCTCACGGATCACTATTTCAATTCCATGTCCAAAAATCATGGACACCTTGGCTCCATATCAATGTAATAGAATCCCGTCCAAACGATCCAACCCATGGTTCAATAGTAACCTTAATGAAGAACAGCAACACCTTAGACTTGCTGAAAGGGCGTGGAGAAACACCCCCTCCTTGGCCAACCTCATACTCCTGCGTCAAAGGTGCAGCACCTACAACAGGCACATTAGGAACTCCAAAGCAGCCTTCTTTCAAAACCAACTAGACATTGCCTCTAATAGGCACAATAAACTGTTCAAAATTATCAGAAACCAATTTTCTTGCAGGAGTGACCCTTCTTCCACCTACAATATAGCTCCAGCCGGACTGTGAAACCTTTGCCTCCTTTTTCACCGAGAAAACATCGCATCTCACCAAAGACATCCAGATGGCTCTCAATCTACTCCCCCACCAACCCCTCCAACACCCCTTCACAATGGATAATGAAGCTTGCCTGTATAATCACCCTATCTCGCCCAAAAATAACTCCTCCTGGTCTAGCTTTATAACCCTTGATGAGATTGGCACTCAATCTTTTGACCTTCTTGAAATATTCAACTGATCCACTGATCCCCTCCCCTCCAAACTCCTTAATAAGTCAATTCACCTCCTACTCCCACTATGGACCAGAATAATTAATGCCTCTCTCACCCAAGGCTCTCTACCCAATTGTCTCAAAATAGGTCAGGTTACGCCATTCTAAAAAAACAACTCCGACCAGTCCAACCCCAACAACTACTGCCCCATGTCCAACATCCCTACTCTGGACAAACTCGTAAAGAAATGTGTACACCTGCAGCTCCACAATCACACTGAACAATTCCTACTCCTCAACCACTGTCAATCTGGCTTCCGTTCAAATCATAACACAGAAATCGCCATGGTCCACATTGTCGATGATTGCCTGTGCTCACTCAACCAAAATGAATCTTGCCTCCTGATCCTGCTGGATCTGTCTGCATCCTTTGACACCATCAACCATGCTACCCTCCTTGACCTTCTAGAACATACAATGGGCCTCTCCAGCACCATGCTAAAATGGTTCTCGTCCTTTTTACACAGCAGATCACCACAGCACTTCCTAATCAATCACACTCTTTCCAATCAGTGTCCGCTATCCCTGGGTGTCTTCCAAGGTGCTATCCTCTCCCTGACACTGTTCAACCTCTTTATGGAGCCCCTTACTGAAGTCCCCAAACTCTCACACATCTCCTACCATATCTATGCTGATGGCACACAACTCTACATGGGAATAACCTCAATTGAGGACATCCATACCCACAACCTCACCCTAACAAAAGCACAACAATGGCTAACTCGTAACCACCTCAGAATCAATGCACTTAAAACCAAAATCTTATTGATCGCTCCACCCACTACCACCCCTAACATCAACGACTGGCTCCCTCTTCTCCCTGCCTTGAATTGCACTCCACACATTGTTGGCTCCACCAAATTCCTAGGTATAGCACTAGACAAAGACCTCTCCATGCAAAAACTTATCAGCGCCATCACTAGAGAAGCTAACCATCAGCTGCATATCCTTAAGAAACTAAAACCTTTCCTCCCCGCGGCCGACCTCACAACCGCAACTCATGCCCTTGTGCTCTCACAACTTGACTACGGTAGCACTACCCTTGTGGGCCTCCTGAAAACCTCACTTTCACCTCTGAAGGCTACCCTCAGTACTGCAGCTACGCTCATCACGGGTTAGAAAAAAGTGATCACATCATCCCTGACCTTCGTGCACTGAATTGGCTTACTTTCGAGGCTAGGATGCATTTCAAATTCACCTGCAAGACAACAAAGCGCTGCACCACAATACCCCTCCTACCTGTCCCAGAAACTGACCATATCGGGAGGAAATAGACCCTCCAAAAGCACAAGTTCCCTACTTCTCAAGCCACAGAAATTCAAGAAAAAGAAAGCTTACAACCATTGCTTCTCTGGAATGTTCCCAAACATTTGGAACTCTCTCTCCACAGAGATCAGATGCAACTTATCCACATCCATCTTCAGGAAAGTGGCAGATGTCCTGTTGTTAGAAATGGAATTTCTGGTTGGCTAGGGCTTGCGCCTAAGCCAGGCAGAAACCACCACTCTAGTCAGGTCAAGGGAGTTACACACTGAAGATAACTCCTGCTCACCCCTTGGAAGCTTGGCACGAGCCGTCAGGCTTATCCCAGAGGCAATGTGTAAAGCGTTTGCGCAACACACACACAGCAGCAACACACTAGGCACACCACAAAAGAAACTCCACACAAGGTTATATATAAAAATAGCCTTTGTATTATCCAAAACACATTAGAATAGTAATCACACAATATACACTGTGCCAACTGGCACTAGGCAATATTTACAGGGGATTATATACACATGACAGGGCCAATTGGGCCACTGTCAGAACCATCACAAAGCACAAATAGTAAAGGTAGAACACAACCAGTAATTACTGGCAAAATACTGTACGCAGCATTATATCCTGCAACATAAATCACATTATGCAATCAGCATCACCTTAGGCGTAAAACACATTGTGCGCCAACCTCATAAGTATAAATCATATTAGAGGCATAAATCATAGTGCATAAATCACATTTATCATAGGCACCACATAAATCACATTAGGGCCTGGCGCCCTACCAACCCAACACTCACCCCCTGGCCAACTGGCCTTCTCAGAGGGGTTCAAATGCCCTATGTCTAAAATGTCAGGGCTGGGCTGCCAATGCAGCAACATCAAAGTATGCAATTGCACTGGGGCAGGGCAGGAGTGTATCTCACTCCTTTCTTATCACTGGAAACCAAAAATGCCCCCAAAGAAATGATAGCGCTGGCACCACTGTGCCTCCTGGGTCCCCACTGGGACTCCTCACAAATGATCTGGCCTAAACGTTGCAGCTGCCGCTAATTGCGGTGCAGCTGTGAAAATAACTGTAGGCACTGGCACTCACTGTGCCCTCGGGAGTCCCCTCCTGGACTCTACCAACAAATGTGGCCAAACGTTGCAGCTGCCCGTAGTAAGGGCAGGACAGCTGTGAAAATAGATGCAGGCACTGGCCACAACGGCCTCTCAGTCCCACTCCGGGACTTTTACAACAATGCCCCCAAAGGAAATCATTGCGGCTCCAGGCACCGACAATGTGTCTCGGGGAGCCCTAACACGGCTCTTCTGGTGCTCCCTTTGGCAGGGGGAGGCACCCACAATAGGTAAAGTAAAACCCCACTCACCGGGGCTGCTCGGGGACTCTGCTCCTCTCCTTGGCTCTCGGGGGTGGGCAGCGGAATCGACAGCACGTGGGGCTCTCTCCAGCGTCTGGGAGCCCCGCACACCAACAGACTGTCACCACGGCTTCTCTACGACTACGCGGGGCTGTCTCGGAGGCGCCTGACTTCCGGTTTCGCCGCTCGCAGCGGTGGCGGCTCACTTTCTCCTCGGCGGTGCGATGCGGGGTGGGCACCCACTGTAAAGTAAAGCTCAAGTGCGGGGTGGTCACCCGCCAAAGAGCACGCCAATGCGGGGTGGGCACCTGCTGTAAAAATATGCATAAAGCGGGGTGGGCACCCTCT
Source organism: Calotriton arnoldi (assembly GCA_963921515.1). Lineage (NCBI taxonomy): Eukaryota > Metazoa > Chordata > Amphibia > Caudata > Salamandridae > Calotriton > Calotriton arnoldi. The sequence continues at coordinate 23,909 of CAWUFW010006133.1, read as the reverse complement.
ATCGGCACCACAATGCGGGGTGGGCACCCGCTCTCCTTAAAAAAGTGCAGGGGGGAATCCCACATGCCGGAATTCCCTCGCAGCCTCACGCTGCCGACGCCAGCTCCTCTCCTCTGCTGGAAATTTAAATATAGCGCTCACGAGGCGCTAGGAGCCACAGCTCCAGCAGCAACGTTTTTAGGGGCACAAGGCTGGGCCCAGGCAGGCCAACTCACAGGGCCCTCCAGCAGGGAGGTAGCCCCTTGTGGCGGTTCCTCCTGGAGCCCAGCAGCAGCAGGTCCCCTCAGCACCAGGAAGCACAACATTTTCATGGGGTCACAGCCCCAGTATTTATACACATATTCTCTTTGTCTGCAGCACAGGGCTTTGGGGGAACCAGTCCCAACTGGTACTGGGGGGTTTTGGAGCACTCTGTTGACAGGGCTCCTCTTCTCCATTGTTAGGTGGGGGCTCGTCATCAGACACACCACAGGGGGGCGGAGCCAGCCTTCACTAGGGCAGGTACAATCCTATTCAGGGACCAGGAACTTCTCCTCCCACTTCTCCAAATGCAGATGTCCCATTCAGCCTAGCGCTGACTCACCCTGCCCCTCCTGGAGCCACACAGACCTCACCAGCCCCTGTCACTCCAAAGCCTGACATGCAATTCACATCAGGCAGGCAGACACATAGCACACAGAGATGCCAACTTCTAAAAGTGGCATTTCTAAAATAGTTATAATACATTTACACACACCATTGCGTAGCATTTATTATCACTATTCCAAATATACCAAACTTGACCACGCTGCGCCTCTCATATCAGGAATTACCACTGAAACACTTATCAGGGAATCCCCAATGCATTCCTATGGGAGGGCAGCCTCACAGTAGTGAGAAACCAAAATGGCTGTTTGTCACTACCAGGACATGTCACACACTTAAGGCACATGTCCTACCTTTTACCTACAATGCACCCTGCCCATAGGACAAGCTAGGGCCTACCTTAGGGGTGGCTGACATGTAGTCAAAGGGGGGTCACAGACATGGCACACACTTTAGGTGCCACGTCACAGCGGCAGTAACACTGCCCGCACAGGCCCTGCAATGGCAGAGGACTGAGATAGGTTTGAAAGGCTACTTTGGTGGGTGGCGCAATCAGCGCTGCAAGCCCACCAGTAGCATTTAATTTACCAGCCCTGGGTATATGAGATACCACTTTACAAGGGACTGACAGGTAAAGTAAATAGGCCAAACAGGTGTAGACCAATCTTACCATAAGTAACAGAGAGCAGACGCACTTTACACTGAACAGCAGTGCTAAAGTGCCCAGAGTAATAGAACCACCAACACCATGTCAGAAAAAAGGCTAGGAGAAAGGCAAATAGTTTAAGGATGACCCTGCAAAAAGGGCCAAGCCCAACACAACCCCCTTCCAGCCAAAACGTAGGGTAGATCAATCACCACCTTGATGGGCTTCCCTGCTTTGGGCGATAGAACACGGACATGGGCCCACAACTGCAGGGACACCTTCCGGTTCTATGCCACTCTGAACCCATGTGGTTCCCTCTGTCAAAGCTCTCAGGACCCACTAGACTACCCCACTGGTACTCCCTAGTTGTGCTCGGCCAGGACCAGGCCCTAGGCCACCCAGATGTCCCTGGTCCTCGCCAATCCACAGAGTGGGGGGCAGTAACCCCTGGCGCATAGTAACCATTCTCCACTCTTCCTCTCATCAGGGCAGTTCCCAACTGCCAATGATCCTTCAACCTAGGGTCCGCACCCTCAGGCTGACCAGAAGTCATGGGCGAGGCTCTCCTCCCCCTACCTCTTCTTCTGGGGTTCCGCACTCTCCTCCTATGAGAGGCAACCTCAGAACGCAACTCACTCACCAGTTCGGGTCCTCTCTCCAGCAACTGGTCTACCAACCTGGGATCTAAACCCTCAGGTTGCACCGGGGTCAGAGGCGAGGACTCCCTCCCTCTGCACCCCCTTCCAGAGTACTGCACCCTCCCCTCAGGAGTGATACCCCTCGAAGACAAACCGGTCAGGACACTGTTTACAGTTGTCCCTCCCTCCAGGTCAGACAACACCTGAACCTGGCCTCCCAACCCAGGGACGGAACCCTGATGCTGAGCAATTGCCTGGCGAACCAGGACTTCCTGTGGAGTACATATACCCTCCCCAAGGGTGACACATAACTCATGTGTCGTGTGACAGTCTGCCTGGCGCAGATCTCCCGACCCCTGTCCATCTGACAGTGCGTGAAGATCTCCCAGGACAGAAGTGGGGTCACCATGGTCATTCATTGGTGACTCAGCCCTTCTGGCTGGTCCCTGACCCACTGGTTCTTCCACTGGGGACTCTATCCCCCTCTCACCCCTCAATCTGGACTTCCGCACCCTCCACTTAGGAGTGGCACTGCCAGACACCAGAACTGATGGAGGTCTGATTACAGACACTCCCAGTTCACCTGACAGGGGGAGATCCCCCTCAAATGGCCTCCCAGTACAGCCTAGGCCCCCAACCTGGTGTTCTCTTAGGGAACCCTCCAGGCCCTGGGACTGGGTTTCGGGCACCTTGGGACATGCAGCCCCACACTCACTCCTTCTCCACTGAGACAGGACGTGATCCCCTACACCCCTCCCACTACACCGGGACCTAGCTGGGCTACTCTGAACCTCTTCCACCACACAGGTCCGGAAGATACCTGAGCCACTCCTTTTAGGATCACTCCCAAATGCCTCTTCAGACCCTCTCGCCCGCAGCCAGAGGTCTGCCTCCTGTGCAAGCTCCCTGGGATCAGAGAACTCACACTCCAACAGGTGTTGGCGCAACGCCGGAAAACAATTACTGAACATGTGCTCTCTGACAACCAGATTGAACAGCCCTTCAAAATCATTTGCCGTGCTAACCATCACAAAATCCTCCAGTGTATCACAACACTCATCCATATACTCCCCCCAAGACTGGTGAGACAGTTTCTTACTTCCCCTGAATCTCAACCTGTACCCCTCTTCTTGGGAACTAGGTACCATCTTCCGGGCTCTGGGAGTGGGACTTCCTACACTGGACTCACTTCTGCTGCCACCACTGGACACCACCCTCACTGGTGAATCCAGGCCACTAGAACTGCACTCAGGGGATAACCTACCCTCCAGAGCTAGTTTCTCCCTGGCGAAGGCCCTCTCAGCCTCCGCCATCCTCTCCTGTGCTAGGACCCTTTTGGTCTCTAGCCTTTTCTCTTCAAGGCTCAACTCCTTGAGTCTAAACTCCTGGGCCAGCAAGGCCTTTTTCTCCTCCAAATCCAGCCGCGCTGTCTCCGTGGCATAATCCGACTGGAGTGTCTCTACAGCCAGCTGATATTCCCTTTCTTCCCTCCTATCTACCCACTCTTCTGGGGAAAAGGATGGGGCATTGCCCCCGGCACCGGACCCAGCAAGGGACTCCCTATCTATGGGGTCCTCACTACCTACTGGCGTCCCCGCCCTGTCATCTTCTCTCCCCCACCGGGTGTACTCCAAAAGATCATACTCATTATAGCCTAACCCCATCTTGGCAAATACACAACCCACAGTTCAACAGGAGAACACAATTCAAAAATGACACTTTTAGGAGAAGAAATAATCGGGAAAAATAATCCCCAAACATGTGATTCTCTAAATGCAGAGTTTGTAGTGCAACCAGTGGTCGCTGTGGTACTGCGCAAAAGCAAGTCCTATCCTCACCACTGACAACCAATGTCATAAATGGGATTTCTGGTTGGCTAGGGCTTGCGCCTAAGCCAGGCAGAAACCACCACTGTAGTCAGGGCAAGGGAGTTACACGCTGAAGATAACCCCTGCTCACCCCCTTGGTAGCTTGGCACGAGCAGTCAGGCTTATCCCAGAGGCAATATGTAAAGCGTTTGCGCAACATACACACAGCAGCAACACACTAGGCACACCACAAAAGAAACTCCACACAAGGTTATATATAAAAATAGCCTTTGTATTATCCAAAACACATTAGAATAGTAATCACACAATATACACTGTGCCAACTGGCACTAGGCAATATTTACAGGGGATTATAGACACATGACAGGGCCAATTGGGCCACTGTCAGAACCATCACAAAGCACAAATAGTAAAGGTAGAACACAACCAGTAATTACTGGCAAAATACTGTACTCAGCATTATATCCTGCAACATAAATCACATTATGCAATCAGCATCACCTTAGGCGTAAAACACATTATGCGCCAACCTCATAAGTATAAATCACATTGGAGGCATAAATCATGGTGCATAAATCACATTTATCATAAGCACCACATAAAACACATTAGGGCCTGGCGCCCTACCAACCTAACATTCACCCCCTGGCCAACTAGCCTTCTCAGAGGGGCTCAAATGCCCTATGTCCAAAATGTCAGGGCTGGGCTGCCAATGCAGCAACATCAAAGTACGCAATTGCGCTGGGGCAGGGCAGGAGTGTATCTCACTCCTTTCTTATCACTGGAAACCAAAAATGCCCCCAAAGAAATGATAGCGCTGGCACCACTGTGCCTCCTGGGTCCCCACTGGGACTCCTCACAAATGATCTGGCCTAAACGTTGCAGATGCCGCTAATTGCGGTGCAGCTGTGAAAATAACTGTAGGCACTGGCACCCACTGTGCCCTCGGGAGTCCCCACCTGGACTCTACCAACGAATGTGGCCAAACGTTGCAGCTGCCCGTAGTCAGGGCGGGACAGCTGTGAAAATAGATGCAGGCACTGGCCACAACGGCCTCTCAGTCCCACTCCGGGACTTTTACAACAATGCCCCCAAAGGAAATCAGCGCGACTCCAAGCACCGACAATGTGCCTCGGGGAGCCCTAACACGGCTCTTCTGGTGCTCCCTTTGGCAGGGGGGAGGCACCCACAATAGGTAAAGCAAAGCCCCACTCACCGGGGCTGCTCGGGGACTCTGCTCCTCTCCTTGGCTCTTGGGGGCAGGCAGCGGAATCGGCAGCACGCGGGGCTCTCTCCAGCGTCTGGGAGCCCCGCACACCAACAGACTGTCACCACGGCTTCTCTATGACTACGCGGGGCTCTCTCGTCACCACGGGTGCCCCGCTGACCCACCGCAGCACCTCTCCTACCTTCCGGCTGGCCTCTGCTCGCGTCTCGCGGCCCCGCCCACAGTCAGGCAGAGGTGCCTGACTTCCGGTTACGCCGCTCGCAGCGGCGGCGGCTCACTTTCTCCTCGGCGGTGCAATGCGGGGTGGGCACCCGCTGTAAAGTAAAGCTCAAGTGCGGGGTGGGCACCCGCCAAAGAGCACGCCAATGCGGGGTGGGCACCCGCTGTAAAAATATGCATAAAGCGGGGTGGGCACCCTCTATCGGCACCACAATGCGGGGTGGGCACCCGCTCTCCTTAACAAAGCACAGGGGGGAATCCCACACGCCGGGATTCCCTCGCAGCCTCACACTGCAGACGCAAGCTCCTCTCCTCTGCTGGCAATTTAAATATAGCACTCACGAGGCGCTAGGAGCCACAGCTCCAGCAGCAAAGTTTTTAGGGGCACAAGGCTGGGCCCAGGCATGCCAGCTCACAGGGCCCTCCAGCAGGGAGGTAGCCCCTTGTGGCGGTTCCTCCTGGAGCCCAGCAGCAGCAGGTCCCCTCAGCACCAGGAAGCACAACATTTTCATGGGGTCACAGCCCCAGTATTTATACACATATTCTCTTTGTCTGCAGCACAGGGCTTTGGGGGAACCAGTCCCAACTGGTTCTGGGGGGTTTTGGAGCACTCTGTTGACAGGGCTCCTCTTCTCCATTGTTAGGTGGGGGCTCGTCATCAGACACACCACAGGGGGGCGGAGCCCGCATTCACTAGGGCAGGTACAATCCTTTTCAGGGACCAGGGACTTCTCCTCCCACTACTCCAAATGCAGATGTCCCATTCAGCCTAGCGCTGACTCACCCTGCCCCTCCTGGAGCCACACACACCTCACCAGCCCCTGTCACTCCAAAGCCAGACATGCAATTCACATCAGGCAGGCAGACACATAGCACACAGAAATGCCAACTTCTAAAAGTGGCATTTCTAAAATAGTTATAATAAATCTGCGCACACCATTGCGTAGCATTTATTATCACTATTCCAAATATACCAAACTTGACCACGCTGCGCCTCTCATATCAGGAATTACCACTGAAACACTTATCAGGGAAGCCCCAATGCATTCCTATGGGAGGGCAGCCTCACAGTCGTGAGAAACCAAAATGGCTATTTGTCACTACCAGGACATGTCACACACTTCAGTCACATGTCCTACCTTTTACCTACAATGCACCCTGCCCATAGGGCTAGCTAGGGCCTACCTTAGGGGTGACTGACATGTACTCAAAGGGGGGTAGCAGACATGGCACCCACTTTAGGTGCCACGTCACAGCGGCAGTAACACTGCGCGCACAGGCCCTGCAATTGCAGAGGCCTGAGATAGGTTTGAAAGGCTACTTTGGTGGGTGGCGCAATCAGCGCTGCAAGCCCACCAGTAGCATTTAATTTACCAGCCCTGGGTATATGAGATACCACTTTACAAGGGACTGACAGGTAAATTAAATAGGCCAAACAGGTGTAGACTAATCTTACCATAAGTAACACAGAGAGCACACACACTTTACACTGAACAGCAGTGCTAAAGTGCCCAGAGTCCTAGAACCACCAACACCATGTCAGAAAAAAGGCTAGGAGAAAGGCAAAAGTTTAGGGATGACCCTGCAAAAAGGGCCAAGTCCAACACCTATCTACTGTATTTAGAATGCCATTGACAGCAGTATACTCTTAATATGATGGGTGGCACATCTGCCACTTTTTGGCAGACTCACAGCCTCTACTAAACTCTACAAAAGGAAGAAGTAGGTAAGGGATGTGAAAAGCCTTTTGCTAACCACTGGGTCCAATGATTAGTCAGGCAGGCATAATTACAAAATGTAAGACAATTTTTTATCTGTCACTATTGCAAATCTATATCTATGTTTTGTTACACTTTCAAAGGTTAACATTACAACATTGCAAACAGTGAAACATGCAATGAAAAACATGTTTCTACTGTTGATCCAGGTCGCCTAACAATCTCTGAGGACCTAAAACACAATAGATCAAACTCATTCACCAAGTGCACACCAAAAGATCATCGCCAAATCAATTTGACAGAGGCTCATCTTCTACCTTGGTCACCAATGTAATATCTTGGGTGACCTAGATTGACACTTTTTTTTTTTAATTGGCGGGAGCATCTAGAATCATAAAAACAAATGAATTCTTATGTGCACTTGGATCACTTCTTTTCCCAGAGGATGCTTCTTTATAGTTGTTTATTGCAGTCTCCAACATAACCAGTAAAGAGCCCCTTTTTGTTGTTTTCTTTTCACTATTTTAATGCACCCACCAGTGTTTTGTGGTCACAAGTGGTGCCCTTACCCTTGTGGTACATCCAGGAATAAGATACTTGTGGCAGAGCCCAAAAGCTGATGATGTCAGGTCCTGTCCTGCACCCACCCAGCAGTCTTCACTCACCGACACTGGGGCAGGTGGCTTTCACTTTTCCTCTCTCCTCACTTTATGCTCCTGTGCATTTTGTTTATGGGCATGGGAGCGAGTCAGAAGTCAGTATTCTGTCACTTTCTTTGCCTAGTGGTTCCCCAATCTCATAGGGTCACTATGCCCTGGTCTAAAGATATCCAGATGTGGAGTAAATCTTGCAGGGGTGAGCCACACCTCTAATGTGGGTGAGGTTAGAAACAATGGGGCTCCTGGTCTTTCCTGGGAAAGCAACATACAAAGACTCCGGGATGATGTTAAGGTCCTGCTTGTTATTGGTACACTGCAGCTGGAGTCTCTGAACCTCAGGGCCCCTGCTGCAGGTGGTGTGACAATGTGCATTAGTATTGCTTTCTTTTTCAAGTATCTCTGGCCTTGGTGGCAACTAAACTTTTACTTTGTGCTTCCCACAGACTCGTCACTGACACTTCCTGCTACTTGACAGCAGCTTGGCTGCAGGGCCAAAAGGGGAAACGGCCACTACAACACGGCCGTTTCCACGCATAACTTAACCATGCATGCATTACAACGCATGCGTGGTTACCACGAATAGCCTTTACCACACATACCTTTACTACAAAATACGTAGTAAAGGCATGTGTGTTAAAGGCAAAAAAAAAAAAAGGGGGCTTGGGGGGGGTCACCTCCCCCCCCAAAAAAGTGAAAAAAAAGGGGGATTGGGGGGGTTTCCCCCCCAAAAAAGAAACCGCACCATTTTAAGTAGGGATGTGGAGGCAATCGGCGTCGTTAGAGGAAACGGAAAAACACTTCCGTTTCCTCTATACGACGTCGCAACGTCAACACGGAAGAAAAAAGAGAAGAGACGACGTGGAGAGGTAAGGGAATTTTAAATTTAATTTTTAAAAAAGCAGGGGTCCGATTTTAGGGTTAAGGGCAGGGGAGGGGTATTTGTAAGAAGGGTTTAGGGGTGGGGGAATAACCTTTACCAAGAGTATGCCCTTACCATGCATGAATTTACAACAAAAATCGTTGTAAAAGTATGCGTGGTAAAGGAATATTCGTGGTAAAGGTTATGCGTGGGAATGGCATTCGCGTTGTAACGCATGCGTGGTAAAGGCATGCGTTGCCCCTAGTAGTCTCCTTACTTGGGGTCTTCCTTACAGCAGCACCCCAGGGTCCTCACGCTGACCAATCTCCTGCCTGCACATCCCAAGCACTGAAGCCATCAGGCACTTTCAGAAAAATCATGTGTCCAGCAGAAGCACGTGGTATTTATTCCAAGGATAGTGACAAACAGGGACTGAACAGAACACAGGAGTCCAAGATGACTCACATTACATTAGGTCCAAGCAACTCCACCAAATACTGGTCCCAAGAGACAAGCGGGGATCTGGTGCCACTAGCTCTAGAGAGAGAGTCAACAAAATGTCCCATGTGTCTGGAGATTGTCTTCCACATTCCACAGGTGTTCATTTGTCTTGCATATCCATCCTCCAGGAGATCCCAGCTCATGAGAAAGAAAAATATGCAATAATGTGGAAACACAACATGATTATCTTAACCGTGAGGAGACTTTATTGACTTGATATATATATATATATATATTTATGCTATGATAAATATGAGGTTATGATCATTTGAAGAAATAGTTGAATCAACATATCTATTCAATGACTGGTGAGAAAAATGGCTTGAGAAAGTCCCTATTGGGACAAACCTTGTCGAATGACAAAGAAAGTGTTCGAATGAATTTTACTAGTAGCATTTTGGAGCAAAATTAAGTACTTGACACCGACCAACAATTTAACTTCGTAATTTTGTGCTTATGGACTCACGCTGATTTAAAACAGATAATTTGCTTAACATTTTTTTTTACTGAGTGCAAACTAGCTTCTAGTTGTTGAAAATGCTCATCCCCCTTCAATTTTTCTTCTTCTGTTTCTCCACTGTTCTTCTCAGTGCAGGGATTTAAAAAATGGAGAAGGAGTGTTCTAGAAAGAAGGAGTGCCCACCCAATGCAGAACTGCCACATCACTCTTCTACCCCTAACTGGCACTACCATGGAGCAGTCCACTGGCTGACCAACGCCCCCCAGCACAGTATTCTGGGGAGACCCAAAATAGTTGCTTGCAGGAAAACCAGGACACATCTGTCTCTCTGAACCAAGCATCCCCCACCAAGGACTAATTTCTTCTCTCCAAGTTTGAAAGAAATGCCCTTTAGTGACTGTGTGGCTTGACTGTCTTCCCTTTGACCCTTGTAGGAACATCCTACCAGTACTTTTTCGGGAGGTACTGCTAAACAGATTATTGAGATTTTACTAGCAGAAGGCTAAACTTCTAGAAAAGGACTATTGATCCTGGGGAGCTTTGAACTGCCAGCTGGCCAGCACAATAATGTACTGGTCAACAGGTTGGCTCAAAGCATCTATCCCATAGTGTTTCGCTTATAGAAATATGTCTAATTTCATAAATGTATAAAAAAACTCATATAGATTAAATTTCACCCTTGAAAGGAGTTAATGACCCAGAATTTGATTAGAAAATATGTATTGATTAATTCCCTTCCTCATGTCAATTCAACAATGTCTTTGATGCATACTTTATAGAAACACTATGGATTTTACAGTTTAGCCAAGCAGAAAGAAAATGTGTATTTTTGGATCCACAATTCAGGTATAAAACCTTAACATGCCATAACCAATTTAATATGGGCCTCATCTACAACAGTGGTACCTGTGCCAGGCACAGCCGGATAAAGAATCAGAGGGGTCCATGCAAGATTCCAGATGTGAACACCAGGACGAAGAGATTGAAGGACTGCACAGGACTCCCTCATACCTTCAGGAGACCTTCCCCACACAAAATGTATATTACAACATACGTTAAGCTTTTGCTGAAGACTATCATGCATAGACTATACCCTTCAGAAAGCCTTAAGTGTACCAAGCACACAGGGTGAAAAACATGATTGTTGAGCTACTCCTACAATGAGGCAAGGCTGACTGACTGATTTATATGAAGTTAGAAGAAAAATAAGCCTGTATGCACAGCAGACATGTTTCTCTGTGAGGTTATTGTGTAACGGAAATGACAGGGAAGCCACAAGTATTCTCCTCAAAAATTCTGAAATAATGGGCTAGATGTACAAAGCATTTTTGCTGTGCAAATGATTCAATTTGCATAATCGGGTCGTTTGCAACTGCAAAAATGCTTTTTCTAATGTACAAAAGGCAAAATACTATTTGGTAACTTGTTACCAAACTTACACTGCATTTGCGATTCACTATTTGAAGTGGTATGTTTAGGGCGACCCTTCCAAATACTGAATCAGTATAGTATGTGTTACTGTTTTGCCACCAAGTTAAGGTCACAAAACAGTAATTCTTTACCACCAGTTTAAAAGTGGTGGTAACCCATTCGCAAATGGGGAAATGTCCCCTGGGACCCCTTCCCCTTTGAGCATTTTAAAAAAGATATTTTTTGTTTCATTTTCTTTTTTTAAATGAATCCCATTTTCCTTTAGGGAAAACGGGCAGCATTTATTAAAAAGCAACATGACCCATACCTGTGATGGTGGCGATTCCTAATGGGTAGCAAATTGAGAACTACCTCATTATTATTCATGAGGTAGGTCGATTTGTGACCTACTAGGAATCTCTATTTGGGAATTCAAAAAATTCATACATTAGAAATACCTATTTCCTAATTGCTATTTGTCGACTATTGCTAGAAGGTCTGGCGATCCACAGACCACTAGACTCGTGGGGGCATGGCGGTAGTGGTCTCCCGACCGCCATTGCCCCAATGCAGCTGCCAGGAAACTGCCATTCCCTGCAGTGTTGCGGCAGTCAGGAGGCCACAATATGCTTGGCGGGAATGCCGAGGTCCCGCAAGTATATTATGAGTTTCCTCTCTGCCACGGTTTTCATGGCAGTTCCTCCTCCATGAAAACCGTGGCAGAGGGGAAACAAAGGGGGCCCCCTCGCGCCTCTGTGCCCTGGGGTGCAAGCAGGAGGTCACAACATGTGCCCCCCTGTGTGCATGCACCACTGTTCCTGCACGGCATGGACTTTGCAGTCCATGCCGTGCAGGAACTGTTTTTGCCGTTTCCATTACGGTGCCCATTTTCAGGGCACTGCCATGTGAACGTAAATAAAAGTCCACCAGATACAAGAAATACTCGTAATCTGGCGGGCGGCACGACCACAGGTTTGGTGGTGCGGCGGCAGGGCAGACATGGCACAACACCGCCGAACTTGTAATCAGGCCGTAAGTAATTTTGACGATTGACTTTTTCTTTGTAATGAATGATTCTCACATTTGTGTAGGAAAAATTGTAATTATCAGTAAGATCAGATCCGTTTACTGACAGAATATAAAACATAAATATCGTGATACCAAAATATTGTGTCAAAAATATTGATCACCAAAAGATCATTTTTGTAAACATATAATGGTAAGTACAAAAATAAAAATACAATTGTTTTTACACAAATATCGAAAAGATATATGCAAAAATATTGTTTCTTACTATATATGTACTTTAAATAAAGTATAACATTAATATTTACGAATTTCAACAAACACACACACACACATATGTTGTATGTTTATATGTTTATTTACACATATATTATGTAAAACTATTAATAAAAAATTAACTTATATTATACTTTTCACATTTTTTTAGTTTACCAATATCTATATGTATATGTATATATATATTTACATACACATAAAAAAAACGAAAAGTACATCAAACAAACTGAAAACAATTTAAAATATTTCCAATTTCATTCTACATAAAAAGTAAACAATATACAAAAAAGTTTCACTAAAAATATCTTAAGAATTACATACATGTATATATATAAAAATATATAATTAATTACACAACCCATATTATATATATATATATATATATATAAACAATATTAATAAAAGTATTAAACTTAATAAATAATATATATACTATTCACACTCCAATTTATACAACAGTAGGGAAGGCGTTGGATTCAGGAGGAGTATAATTTACTATTCCTTGTCCAGTCGGTGCAACAGTAGAGAGAGAGTAGTTCACTTCAAACAAATAACATATTTTAACAACTCTATTAAATTACAAAGATATAAATATTTACATTTTTAAATTATATGTCTAAATGTTAACAGAAATTAAGCAAATTACATACTTATTATAATGTTTACTAATTTATATAAATTAAAACAAATTATATTAATTTAATTAAAATACCACACTATGGGGTCATTACGATGGCGGGCGGAAGCACAACCGCCGTGCTGGCGGATGCAAAAACCACCAGTTACCGCCGGCACGCAGCAGTCCACACGCCCGCCCAATTACGATGCGAAAAGTAGGCCAAACACCGCCGGCAAGCCAGCAACACCGTCCGCCATCAAAGTGCGCCCGTACACGTAGCGGCGCAGCTCAATTGACACACACCGTCCGACGAAACACGTCCCGCCCGGCGTATAAATTACGATGCCGCAAACAAACGGCTCCCACGGCCAAGAGATACCGTACGACAAACCGAAGCGGTAACACGGACGCCGAGCACGGACAACGAAGAAGCGGCTCCCCGAGCATGAATCCAGCACTGCAGGCCCTCCCCATGCTCCTGCTGATGCACCACCAAGGACGCAACGTACCGCGGAGACGCAGGTAGGCACACACACAACAAGTGCACGCAAACAGCGCACACAGTGCAAGGGCGGAAAAAGCGGACAACCCCCCACCAGCGCGTGTACACTACACATCCACCATTGCATCCACATATGACACACAGGCCAAATCGTAACATCGCGTAACACATGTGTACACACCACCTGGGACAAGGAACCAACGACCCCGTCACGGCCCCAAAGCGGCGATGACGCCGCCACACATGCGCACAACGCAGAGGCCAACCGCAGCGCCATGCATGCGTCGCACACAGACACAGGGACACAACCAAGCAGCACACACATCAGCCCCACCCCGAACGCACATGACACGTGACAGGCCTGCCACAGACATGTCCCCAACGCCCAATTCACGGACAACACCCAACGCCACACAACCGACGCACACATGTCAGTGAAGTCACGCAACAGCAGGACACACCCCAGTGTAACAAACATGGCGTAGCACACAGCGGCGGCAACACCAACTAGGAGAAGCAGGGCCCCTTCGGGAAGAGGAACGCCAGTACCACACTGAAACACCCATACCACCCTGCACATATGAACAAGACATATAAAACGGAACACCAAAGAGCCCGGGGACCGACAACAGGTGGCCCAAGAATAACATTCACACACAAGGCCCAACGCAGAGCGGAAAGGCAGCCTGCCGCCCACACAAGGGAGAGCAGACAGCACTGAATGACCTTCCATTCCAACTCCGAAACCACAGCCCTACGACAGAAGCCGGTGAATACAGCCATTGTCCAAGAATAGACCAACACAGGCATGCCGAGGAGACCGACCACAGGGCAGATAGCGCATATCACAGAAGCACACAACGGACGGGGAAGAAAAAAGAAAACACTCCCCCATGTCGGCCACATGCAAGTTAATTGGAAGGAGTCACACATCACTGACCTTGAACTGTCTGAGAAGCATGTGGGATGAGGGCCCGTGTCCTCCAAACAAGCCAACAGAACACAAGTCCTGTCTCCCTACGACTACACAGAGCTCACAGCAACCTCGGAGCGTGCACATTGCAGACTGCACACACAGCCGGAGCACGCCACCACAACGCACCGCTGCGAAATGGCAACCGCAACACACCTACCCAACTACGCCGGACAGCTCAAGCTGTACAAAACCAACCTGATACATATATTGGGATGCGATCTCCTGTCCCTGCTGAACGTAAGTTACCGACTGACTTACCGCATCACATTGTTCAGCTGCGTCATGCCCGTCTTCTACTGTCGGAGGTGTCCCTACCAGCATCCTGTGGAGATATGCCTCTCCAACCCGGCATGTCTGAAGGCGGACCTGCTACCACTACTCCTCCCTCTGGACGCACACGACAGGGCCTGCTCTGCCTATGGGGGCATGGCGTATGTGGCCAACATCGCACCCGCACTGAAATGGGACCACTGTGCCTCCACACGACGGATCATCGAGAACAGCTACATCGAATGTCACCCAGCATGCCCCATCATGGTCCTCCAAGGGACAACTTACGAACAACACCTTGACAGCCACCATCCGCTACATTGGCTGGCAAACATGTACACCACCAATGACATGGAAGCCCTGCTGGACGGCATCGCATACCTGACAACCTGTAAATTCGTCGGACCACAACGCTAGGTTCCCCGATTGACCTATGATGTCCAACCCCGCACCCATGCCTAGCTTCCGCACGGACTGGCCAGTCACCACCACAACAGCCATACCAAACGACCGGCAACTGTAACCACACCATCAACGACATCGCCATGACATCGGATATGACCGGGACATGCACACTGTTCCCCATCACATCCAGGAACACCGCATGCATCGTGGGAGGCAGTGGCATGGGGTCTGTGTATCGCACCCACATGGACGGAACTGCACGAACAACCAGGACACGACATGGATCCAGCGCCCATGGACACACACACCGCTCAGTGGACATGAATAGGTTGCCTGGAGTCTGTGGGTGCTGCACCCCTCCCACCCCCGCCCCGGGAATCCCATACCAGGACCTTTGCATGGACGACAAGTGCATACAACAACAACACGACCCCAGTGACTGTGACATGTCCAGTAACCACCACAGTGCAACAACAAGTGGCACGCCGCTGCATGCACGCAAGCACATGCCCTGATGTCATCTCACATGCACGCGTGCATGAGGAACAACCGCAGCAAACCTGTCACATGGAACTGAGATGGACTGTGCCCATGATGCCAAGCGGTCTGGTAGGCTACATGTATACCGTCTGTGTCAAAGTCCGCAGCTCCGCAGCTATACGTAAATGTACATTAGCACAGCCTTGGCCAAGCAGATGTAACTCTGAAGCCCACATCCCACATGCAACAGCCAATCACATGTAACCCCACACCCTATCCCATTTGCAATCATGCTCAGTATATCCTCAACATGTATTCCGCTGCCAGTAGTGTCCACTATACTGCATCACAGAGGACAGAAGACTCAATATAATGTTTGAAACCAAAACTGTCTCCGCTGACTCATTTCACAAGTACGAATGAGAGAGGATGAGAGTATGTGAAGTACACGGCAGTCATGACATGACCATGTAGTCCACTGGTATTGGATGTCAACGCAAATGAGTAGCACAACTGTGGAAGACACACATGTGTCGTGTGAAGTCGTATGGACGCAGTGCTCAGGTGGGTGGGTGTGACGGGTAGATGCGCACATGCCAAGTTGGAGCACGCCGTGTCGGGAGGGGTCATGAACAGTACACCACCGCTTCCCTGGGCATTGTGAGAGGACACCTGTCGGGGGGAGTGAACACG
Source organism: Calotriton arnoldi (assembly GCA_963921515.1). Taxonomy (NCBI): domain Eukaryota; kingdom Metazoa; phylum Chordata; class Amphibia; order Caudata; family Salamandridae; genus Calotriton; species Calotriton arnoldi. Next base: position 7,910 of record CAWUFW010006133.1, on the reverse strand, counting down.
TGTGTGCACAGCAGCCGGGCACACGTACAAAGCGGTACCAGGCGCACCTCAGCCCACCCTCTGTGGACAAGCTGGATCCTGTTGTGCGCCCGCCATGCCCCTTGACAAGGCACACACAGCCCCAGTCGACCAGGTGTAACCCCAACATAGTCAATCCGCACAGGCGATACAGGGCACGGGATGGCAGTGGAGCATGGTGTGTGAGAGGTCTCCTCGCGCTCCTCCTGGTCACATCACGCAGGCAATAGAACCTCAACATCTAGCATGGCACAAGTCAAATGGAAGTGTAGGGGGGACGCACCACAGCACGAGCAGCACTGACGACACGGGAGGTGGCTCGCACCATCCCATCCATTGCCCATTATACCAACCACGCCACATGCCATTGCGACTAAGTGCAAGCGCGTGCGCCACCACCCCCGAGCCCTCCCCAGAGAGGCCAAAGAGTGAATGTGTGGGCCATCAGTCACAGACGGACGCGGCCTGGCCGCAAGGGCAGCCACAGCCACTGGGTGTCGCAGGTGGCGGATCCGGAAGGCGAAGACTGTGATGCATAGTCCATGCAGGCCGGGTCTCCATTTGGGGCACCACGCAGGTGGACGGCGTCCCGCAACACATCATACCCTGAGACAGCCCACTCGTGCAACTGGACCCACACATACACTCCTTGCCCTCTCTGGTGCGAGCTTGGGGCTGCCTGTGCAAGCGCTAGCCTCGCAGGTGCACATGCATATTGGGGGAGCGAGGGGAGGACATGAGGGCTGGGGCGAAGATGACTGTATCACTGTCAGTGAGTACAAGGGATGACCCAGATGTGGAAGGAAGAGACGTGTCCCGTGTGTACTGCAACTAGTCGCCAATCCAACTACCCCCCCATGTCCGGAATGTAAGCCCGCACCTAGGCCCGCCCATCCGCCACATCGAACATACCACCAGCACGACAACCTTCCCATTCGAAACACTGACTGGGGGTGGCGACCAGTGAACAATCATGTGTAGCCTACCCACGCGTACATGTGGGCCCTCCATGATCCATGTCACCTGCGGCAAAGTCATGACATGCGCAATGAGGGAAGTGAGGAGAGCTGTCCGCCCCACGCACAGAAGGTGCATCAGCTCCACAGACCCAGCAGCGAGTCCAGCAGGGGTCACATGGGCAGGGGCAGCTGTGCCTGGTGTGAAGGCACATGCATATAGACAGCACATCGACCAATGTGTAGTCTGCCCACATCTACAGTCCATCATCATGCGGACATAGGAATTGAACACAGGGCAACACATCTTAGTGGGTGCACCCACCGTGACCAACAATGCGCAATCATCGACGTACCCGCCCTGTGCATGGCCCCCCACCCAACGGAGGCACATCCAGTGCCACCATCCCACACACACAAGCCTTCCACGGAACATGCTGTGTCCAATGGTCAGTACAGAGTCAGCGCCCATCTGGTGGATCCTGAACAGGAGACACATGCACACACATGCCAGCTCCCACTATGTACGTCTGCCACCTGGCACGTGCAATGTAACCTCTCACCTGTGACGTGTGACTGCAAGCACACAGCCGTCTTGGCATGGGGCTGTCAATGTGGACACCTGTCAATGTTTCGGGAGGTGTGATCCGTACAGTGCTGTACATAGGGTGCAGTGCTGACACCTACTACTGTCTCATATCCCCTCGTGCCACAGGTCCCACTTGTTTTGGCCGCTCAGCCTGTGCCCACATCGTCGTCGTCGTGTGCCATACTCATCCAGCCTCGGAAGCAGTTCCATGCTCAGCAGACATTCATGTTGCCGTGGCGTTGCCGCTTGACGAATATGCAGTCAGTCCCCATCAGCACGCCCCGCAAGTCATTGGGGCCTAGATCCCCATGTGCATGCACATGGCAGTGGTTTGTATCACTAGCCATTGCCATTGTTGGGAGACCTGTGTAAGTGTAGTGTGGCCGTGCCGTCCCAGCTTGACAGCTGGGCTGTGGCCCATGTGCCTGCTCAGTCATGTCAGTGATGTGTATGCGAAATTGCTATGTGTTGTGTTGCTTTGACATGTGTCCACTGCCATATTCCCTAGGCGGAGACCGAACATTGACCGCCCATACCAATTGCTGGCGGACATGGACGATACAGAGGTCATTAGGAAGTTTCGGCTGGACAGGCCAACCCTGCATCGACTGTGTGCCATGTTGGAACCCCATCTCCGTCCCCGCAGGGTGTATCCGACAGCTGTCACCCCCACGGCTAAGGTGATGGCCGCCATGCATTTCTTCGCCACTGGGTCATTCCAGCACACAGTGGGCAGTGGAGGAGGGATGTCCCAGCCCATGTTCAGCAAGGTGCTGAGGGATGTACTGGCAGCCATGATGCTGTACCGAAACAGGTACATCCGCTTCCCCAGGACTCGTGAATTGGCGGCAGTGAAGGGTGCATTCTATGCCCTTGGCAGAATCCCACACGTCGTTGGAGCCATTGACTGCACACATGTTGGCCTTGTTCCACCACAGGCCACTGAGCACCTGTACCGCAACAGGAAGCACACGCACTCCCTGAATGTGCAAGTGGTGTGCCTTGCGGACATGGTGATCACCCACGTGTGTGCAAAGTTCCCAGGCTCGGCCCATGACGCACACATAATGCGCAACAGCATCTTGCCACGACTGATGTCCAATCTGCAACAGGATCGTGGCTGTATTGTCGGTGAGTATGTGGAGTGGTGTAGCGTGCTGGTTGTGCGATGCTGTCCCCTGTCCAGTTGGAATAGCAACGGTTCTCTGTGTCCCTCACACCCAGGTGACTCTGCGTACCCGAATGGGGCATGGCTGCTCAGTCCATTGAGGAATCCTCGCACCCCAGCAGACGATCGCTACAATGAGGCACATGGGAGGACCAGACGTGTGGTCGAGCGTACCTTTGGCCTCCTCAAGTCCAGGTTCAGGTGCCTGGACCGCACCGGGGTGCGCTGGCGTACTCCCCACAGAAGGTGTGCCAGATAGTGGTGGCGTGCTGCATGCTGCACAATCTGGCCATTCGGAAGCAGATCCCCCTCATCGTGGATGACGGAGATCAACCAGGGCCCCAGCCCGCAGACCAGGACAGCTCGAGTGAGGAGGACAGCGGAGAGGAGGAAGCTGGTAATGTGCGGCAGCAGCTCATCGCCCACTACTTCACTTGACGGTGAGTGTCCATGTACGACGGCTGATGTGGCTGTATCTGTGCAGGTGTGTGTGTGCTGTGTCAGGGTGGCCGTTTGTTCACTGCGTGCTGTGTGTCAACGCTCCATGGCCAGGGTTGTATGCCACTGTTGGTGGCTGTGGCATTGTGCCCTATTGCTCTGTGCGATGTGTGTACATTGCTTGTAGTTGTTGACATGTACTGTGTGATGGGTGTGTGACACACTCATTGAATGTGCTCCTGTTCTGTCTCCCACCCCTAGGTCCCTACAGGCCCTCCGGTTCCATTGCCATGCCACGCATCAGGTGCCTTTCCGCCCAAGGTGGCCGTTGTATTCCGTACAAATAAAACACAGGGCACAAACAGCAGTTTGTGTAAGAGGTGCATTTATTTCAAACTGTGACATGTGATTGTGTGTAAGGTGATGACAGAAGTGGTGCGTGCAGTGACAATGAGCTGTCGGTCATGGCTGCGTGATGCTCAGGGTGTACCCACTGGTTCTATGTCCATAGTCCAACACACACATGCCATCCAGATGGCTGTGTGGAGTGGGATCGTAGTCCAAGTCAATGCAGTGGGTGGTCAAGGAAGGCTGGCTGGCTGCCTCACTTGCGTCTGGAGCGTGCGAAGTCCTCCCGGGAGATCTGTTTCCACTTCGGACAGCCCCTTCCACGTTTGCGAGGGGGTGCCTGCTTGCGACATGCTGGTGGTTGAGGTGTGCTCACTGGCTGTGGACGCAGGGGAACTGGACACTGCTGCTCGACCCTGCGCCCCGGCAGGTGGTGGCGGAGGGGAGCTGCTGTCCCTGGCTGTGACCTCACCGCCACCACCAGCTGGCCCATGAGGTCCACGAGTTGGCCCATACGGGCGTCCATGGACCTCAGCACCCCCAGCACCTCACGCGTGTCTGTAGCTGACCTGGCCCATTGTCCTTGGGCCTCTTCATAGGCCCCAAGCACTCTGGCCATTTGAGGCAGGGCATGGCTCCCAGGGGAGGCTGGCGTTTCCCTGACCCTGCTCCTCCTACCAGTCCTGCTGCCACCGGCCTGCCCACTAGCCACATTGCTCACCACGGTCCTCGCCCTGGCTCCCAGGGTGGATCCAGTCGGCCGGGCCACCACCTGCGCTGGGGCTGGTGCCAGCGAAGACGTGGTGGTGGTGGCGGCGGTGGTGGTCGGTGCGGCGATGGTGGCGGTTGCGACAGTGGTAGTGGCCGCAATGACCGTGGGTGTGGCCGCAATGACCGTGGGTGTGGCCGCAATGACTGTGGGTGTGGCCGCAACGACAGTGGCAGCAGGGGGCTGGGAATGTTCAGCAGCCCTGGATGATGGGTTGGTGGGTAGGAGGGGTCCTGGGGAGCGGCTGGGCCCTGCCACACCAGATGGGCCTGCTTGGTGGTCCGTGTCCGAAGAGGAGGACAGATCCTCCACATCCGTGTGTCCTCGTTGGGGGCTTGTAGGCTGGCTGTGCTGGCTGCTGTCTCCATCCCCAGCATCCAGCAGTTCGTCACCTGTGGAGAGAATGAGATTTGTTATTGTGTTGCACCTGGCGAAGTATGTATTTGTCGTCTGACATTCACAGTTCGTGCAATCTCGTACATGGGTTTCCCGGAGGCGTGTGTGTGGCTGTACCATTTGTAGTTGTGTGTGCTTGGCAATGGGACTGTGTGCTGTGCACATGTGGCATGGGACGGATTGGCCATGCCGATGGGTGTGTTGCTGTGCCCCTACTTATTGTGACTCTGGTGTATGCGGGCTCCTGGCCCATCCTGGGTCTGGTTTGTACTTTGCTTTTGGTGTTCAAATGGGACGCTTAGGAACGCATATGGCAACATGGGGGCCATGCCCCAGATTCACATTTGGGAGGGAATATGCTTTTGGGGTTCAAATGGAACGCTTAGGAACGCATATGGCAACATGGGGGCCATGCCCCAGATTCACATTTGGGAGGGAATATGCTTTTGGGGTTCAAATGGAACGCTTAGGAACGCATATGGCAACATGGGGGCCATGCCCCAGATTCACATTTGGGAGGGAATATGCTTTTGGGGTTCAAATGGAACGCTTAGGAACGCATATGGCAACATGGGGGCCATGCCCCAGATTCACATTTGGGAGGGAATATGCTTTTGGGGTACATGCTGTGAGCCATGGGTGCCGAACGTGACATGTGTTGTGGCAGCATGACAGTGCATGGTCTGAGGTGTGTGCATGCCTGACATGGCCTGCATATTTGCTGTCTGTTGTGATTACTGGACATGGCATTGGACGCATCGTTATGAGTGAGTGATGGTTGTGTGCCAGCCAACGTATTGCAGTTGTCCCATCTCCTTGGTGTGCGTGCTGCCCTGTGCCATGTGCATCACTGCAGTGCTCGTGGGGGTGTGGCCCATGTTGTGTGTTGTTGCTCACAGTGTGGCGTGCGCTTCATTGACTTCTGGCACATGGTTGGTCATGGGCATGTATCTTAGCGTGACTGCTGTATGTGTGGCAGCTGTGCGGATGACATGCCTTTCATGAGACTGGGGCTGACGGATGGGATGGATGGTATGTTGTATGTGCATGGTGTGTCTGTGTGTTTGATGGGTTCAGTGGTGTTCGTGTGCATTTATGTTGTTCCGCTCTGTTGCATCTAGTGTTGTTTGTCTTACATAGGCGTAGTTGTGGGGTGTGTGGTTGACAGGCAGTAGGGGCTACATGGACAGGACTTCAATGGTGTTTCGGTTGTGTGTGATGAGTTGCACAGTGGCTGCCGTGTGGTAATATATTCAGTGTGGCTTGTGCATGCAGACGTGGCTCCTTGGGTGTTGCTGTGTCTGTGATGGGTCATGTGAGGTGTGAGTCTGTGGTTCATGTCCGTGTGCACATTGTTCACTTGTTCGTGACGGTGGGCGGTGCTGCGTGTTCGTCTGCTACGTGACATGTCCCATGTGTTGGTCGTGTTACGGTCCTCATGCCTCCAGTAATCCAGCCCTGTCCAGTTTCCCACCTGCAGGTTGTTCGGGCGTGCACTGTACTGGATGCCACATGGTTCTAAGCGGGGGTGCTCCATGTTGCAGGTTTGTGGGGGTGGGGGGTGTTGTGGGTCGTGGTGGTGGCTGGACACCCACTGACACCGATTGCTGTGGACCGTGATGTCTACCTTTCGGCTGTCGTTGTGCACTGCGGTGGCTGACACGTGGCTGTGGGGTGTGGGGGATGCTCCTCCTTGCTGTGCTGTGGGACTAGGGGCCTGGTGTGTGTTGTACTTGGGCTGTCCACCCTCCCACCCACTGCACTTTGTGTTCCTGCCACTTACCTGTTACTTGTCGGTTAGTGCAGCTGTGGCGGACACATGGGTGTGGTGGGTGCTCGTTGTGGCGCTTCTGGCATATTTGGGGACCTGTTGGTGGTTACGTGGCTGGCTGAGTGTACACATGTCCCCACGCATCTTACAGTTGTTCTGTTTGGGCTGTGTGTGGTGGTGTCTGTTGCATGTGTGTGTGATGTGTTGTGTATTGTGTGCTGGATATGGGGGTGTTTGTCCCTGGGAGCTGTGGCATGGTGGTAGTGCATGTGAGTACATAGCGGTGTGCTGGTATACATTAGTTTGTACTTACCAGCCTCCACTCCCCCTGCTAATCCGGCGAGGATCTCGGGATGTATGATGACTCGCACCTTCTCCTCCCACGCTTTGAAGGTCTTGAAGAGCGCGGGATTCCCTCCGCCAGTGACGGCTGCCAGCTCTCTGTTCTTGGTCTCCTTCTTCTTGACCAGGCTCTTGACATCATTCCACCGTTTGTTTATTTCGACTCTGTTCCTGGGCAGGGTCCCGACTGCATTGACCTGGTCTACGATCCGGTTCCACATTCTGTTTCTGGTGGCTAGTGGTGTGTGCTGGACCATGTTCCCATAGATTTGTGGGTGCACCTTGATGATCTCGTCGACCATGACCGTCAGCTCAATGGGCGTGAACTTGGGCATTCTTTGTGGTGCCATGGTGTTTGTGGTGCTGGTGCGGTGTGTGTTGTGTAATGTGCAGGGGGTTTGTGGTGCCGGTGTTTGGTGGTGGTGGTGGTGGTGGTGGTGGTGGTTGTGATGTGTGCGTTTCTGTGGTGTGCTGCTGTCCTTGCTGTGTCACTGTGTCCTCTCCTCTCCTCTCTAGTTTGCAATGTTGCAAGGGGTTGTGGTCTGTGGGAGTGCTGCTTTTGTACTTACCTATGTGGGTGTGTCCTCATGGTCTGTTGTTTTCAGGTGTGTTGTGTCTGGGGTTCTGGCCTTTGTAGTTTTTGTTTGTCCAGGGGGTGTTTTCGGGATGTGTACTGTGCTTGTGTATTTGTGCGTGCCTTGCTGTGTGGACTTGTTGGCCATGTTGTGTGCGATTGTTTTTGTCAGCGGATGGTTTCTGTGCAGGGACGTGGGCGCCATGGCTTCTGCCGTGTCGATTCTCATCGGCGTTGTTTGCGCTGGCGGGCGGTATATTTGTAGTTTTCCCGCGCTCATGGCGGTGCGATCGTAATCTAACGTGCGGTGTGTCGGCCGTGAGGCGGGCGGTTTTGTGTTGTCGTGCGTGTTTCCGTCCGTGGCGGGCGGTTTGACTCCCGACTCGGACGATGGCGGGCGGTATTTTGTGTGATTTTTCCGCCGATGGCGGTTTTCGGTTTGTGTAATCGTAATGGCGTGGTCGGTGTTCAGACGGTGTGTGCGGGCGGATTTTTGCCGCTTCCATGCCTGGCGGATTCTTTTACGCCGGGTATCGTAATG